>CM055121.1:211496255-212096255 GCA_029206835.1 Rana muscosa | reverse complement strand
GTCCACTGTAGGGACCCTCCATTTTTTGATGAACTTCCTCCATGGGATAGACCACCTGAAATCTCTTGGGAGGAGTAAATATTTTATCAGGATGTTCCCAATCCTGGTAAATGAGCCCTTCCAGTAAAGGATGGATTGGAAAGGAACAAACAGTCTGGGGGGCTTTTAGCGACCCCAACGAGGAGACAGAAGTGGATGATGGCTCCGCAAGGGGCATTTTAAATGCTGATCGGACCATGTTAGTCAGGGACTGAACCCATAATCTTTCAGCATGTGATGCTGAGAATGGTTCTTCCACTGTTGATTCCTCTACAACAGAATCAACCTCGTCCTGATCCCCTTCAGGTAGGTCGATCCCCGTATGGGACTGTTGCTCCGCTAACAGGTACTCTGAGGGAGGAGACGGAGATCCGGCGCGCTTTCCCTCTGACAGGGAAGCAGCGATCAATGTTGTCAATCTCTCTTCCAGCCCTCCTAGAGCTGAGGAAAAAACCTCCTCTGTTACATACACAGGAGCAGGTGAACTGAGGACAGCCACAGTACCAGGTACTCCTGAGGGTGCTCTACGGTCACTAACCTCTGATTTTTCAGGGGAGATTGGTGCAGCCGAAGCATGCCCAAGATCCTCAGAGCCTGATGGAGACCCCCTATGCTTCCTGGGATTCTTAGTCCCGGAGACTTTAGACGGCATATTCCTAAGCCCAAAGCTGAGGTATTCCAGCCGAAATACACCACTTACTGACAATAGTCTAGCACAAATGCTGCTATATAAACAGTTGGTGTCTACTAATGTGCCTTTCTATGGGGATGCCTGCATCAACCGCTTGCTGTATGCCTTTCTTTAAATGTTGCCAGCTCTGTTTCTGCACCATAGCCAGCTCACAACACATAATTGTGCCTTTTAACATGCTGGGACGCCCGCACATGCGCAGAAGCGCTGCGGCGCGCACAGAGCGTCATCCACCAAGCTCCGCCCCCTTTTCCACTCACCTCTATATAGAGAGGCGCGGGCACGTGCGCCTTCGGCGCTCTTTTTTGAAAAGGGAAATTAAGGACAGGAGACAGGGCCATGTTTGCCGCAGGCCGGGGGATGGATGAACATTGCAACATGGCAGAGGAAGCAGTTTCCCACAAGAGAACTCACCATCTGCCTGGACTTGCTCTGATGAAAAGAAAAAAGTCCACATGACAAGAAACGTTCCACAGCGGCCTCTAGTGGATTAACACAGGTACCGCAGTCTATATATATATATTTTTTTTTTCTTGACCACTATTAAAATTATTACATTTTTTAGTAGTTACAGGCATGCACAGATATTTAGCGGGAATACCGTTAGGTAACAGGCAGAAAGACATATTAGGCTTGGGGGTCCCCTCAATAGAACCAAGTTCCTGAGGGGCCCCCACTTACGTTTTCCCCGCCGCAGGACTCTGTTTGGTCCACAGAAGCCCAAACTTCACCTATCACGGCAGGCATTGTAATTAAACCTTCAGGGACCGGGTTCCCAAGGATTCCACTCCCCTGGACCTGTATAGCACCCTGCACAGAAAACATCTTGGTCGTGGGTATGACCAGAGCTCTGGATCCCAGGGTCCAGCTCTCCTAAGAGAAGCATTACAGGCAAAACCTTGCTCTTCTCTGCAAGGCCCGGGTACCGACCGTTTAGCTATGAAGCTTTTTTGGTCGGATCCGGAATAGCTTACTGAGGCCCAAAAGAACCTGTACGCAAGCTCAGTGAAAAACACATGTTACTTCTTGGCCAACACCTTAGACACTGGCAAAAAAACTGAGGTGCTCCCGGATGGGAGGGGCTTATATAGGGGAGGGTACTTCCGGTTTGGAAGTTGCCAGTGCCAGCACCTGAAGGTAAACTATATAACCCACATAGTAATGACTATGCCGCTCTGTGTCCCTTGATGTACGAGAAAGAAAATAGAGATGACATTATTGACATCCTACGATGCCTAGCTCAAATGTTATTATAATCTCAAACAAGTACACAATATTATACTCTCATCATACTAAATCAAATTCATATGTTTCTCGGAATTGGGAGACTAGAGAGCCCGGGAGGGACACCTTAAGAGCTTAAGATTTAGTCATATTCACTTTGAGACCGGATATGGTCGCAAAATTATTGAGTAACGAACATAACTCGGGCAAGGAAGAAATTGGAGAGGATTAAAATAGCAGTAGATCATCTGCGAACAACGCGCATTTGTGAATATTTTGGCCACATTCTATTCCCCTGATATTCGGATTAACTCTAATGGCTATTGCTAAGGATTGAATCATAAGAGCGAATATCAGGGGAGAGAGGGGGCAGCCCTGATGAGTTCCCCTGCCAATTTAAATTGGGTCAGAGAAAAGTCCCTGTAATCTGATTCTAGCTTTTGGGGTGGCGTATAGGGCTTCCATGATTCCTAGCATATTTGGGCCAAAACCCCAGCGTCTAAGGACTGCAAAGAGATATGTCCATGAGACAGAATCGAAGGCCTTCTGAAGGTCCAACGATAATAGCATACCTTCTTGTTTAAGTCCACCCTCCCATCCTGATTGCATTATTGATATGAGCTCCACCGTTCTTCGCACTTGGTCAGAACCCTGCTTGCCAGGGATAAACCCGACTTGATCTTTATCAATATATTGGCCTATAAATGACGCTAGTCGGTTTGCTAATATTTTGGTCAAATTTTTTAAGTCATTATTATTTAGAGAAATGGGTCTGTAGTTCTCCTTTTGGCTAGTGTCCTTATCTGGCTTTGGGATTACAGAAATATATGCCATATTAAGTTGATTACCTATCGGAGAGCTCTTAGTCATGGATATAAAGAATCTAGTCAGGTAGGGGGTTAAAATGTCAGAAAATGTTTTATAATATGGCGTAGAGAAACCATCAGGCCCTGGTTATGTACCACCCTTTAACTGTTTTATAATGTTTTTTATGAGTATCTGTCAGTGTAGGTAACTGTAAATCATCCAGGAATTCCTCTACTTTAATCGGATTAGAGTTTCTGTCTGTTTTAAATAAATAGGCGTAAAAGTCCTGGAATGACTTCATTATTCGCTGTGAGTTCATAGTAAAGGTACCATCTACTTGTTTGATTTTAGGAAGGACATGTGAGCGAAGCCTAGGAGAAAGTTTATGTGCTAACATGGAGCCTATCCTATCCTTCGTCTGATAGAATTTCGCCCCTGTCCATCTGATGGATTTATCTGCTTTTACTGTAAGAGACAGATTTATAGCCCCTCAAGCTGCATCCAGCTTTGAAATGGGGACATTGGAGGGGTCTCGTTTGTGTTGTTTGCTTAAATGAATAAAATCTCTCTCCATTGTCTTTATTTCATACAACCTCTCTCTCTTTCGTCTTGCAGCAATCTGAATTTGTTTACCTCTAATGGTCACTTTATGAGCCGCCCATAGAGTTTCTGCAGAGACATTTCCCATACTGGGACTTTTTTTTCACCTTAATGCAGGGAATGCATTAGGGTACAAATGTCTAGCCTTTACAACCACTTTAAATAGAACCTAGTGCCTGCATTATGCTATCACATAGTAGGATTTTTGGCCCTCTTGTGATAGCAATAAAGTAAAAAAAAAGTTTTAAATGATTCCTTTACTGATCACTTGTGTAAGGAGCCCTTCTCCTGTTGACCATCAGTAAGTGTGAGTCAGTAACTGATGTTCAGAGAGTTGGAGATTTAAAAGAGAAGTATGGGTTTCCTTTTTTTTGCTTACATCTATTCTATGTGAGCTGCTCATATCTATAATAAACCCTTCCAGCCCTCTCAGAAGTACCCCCATTCTGTTAAAATCAAGCTAAATACCTGTGGGAGGTTCTACAGTCTTTCATACAGCATCATCCTGACAATGGTCTGGATATGAAGTCTGTATCTACTCCCTTTCCTGTCATTTTGCTTGATTGATGTCGGCTCTCTTCCCTCTACTTGTTCTTGAAACTTCACAGAGCATAGCTGCTCCCTTCTCCCTTCTCCCTCCTCCCTCCTCCCTCCTCCCTCCTCCTCCCTCCCTCCTCCTCCCTCCTCTGCAGCATGTTTCAATAGTCAGAAGAGTCACTTCAGTGAGTGTAATGTGAGAGAAGTCACTGATAGTGCTGTGTATGAGGATCTACACTATATATTTCTATCTATCAGCACAGCCACGTCTCTTAGGAGAGGGGCGACAGAGGCAGGGGGTGTGATGGTGTGTTGTTGAAGATGTACACACCCCCTGAAACTTTTCAAACTGAAAATGGACCGTTTTTACTAGCTGAAGGAAAGTTCATGTGCACATGCTGTAAAAACTAAGAGGTAGGAAAAAAAGATTAGCTGATATGTGACTAATGTGATATGTACTAGTTATTTAACCCATCCCATACTTCTCTTTAATAAGGTGCCCCTTTCTGTAATTAAAATATTTCCAGCCACGATTGTATGTCTTCGTTTAGATAGAGAGGAAGGCTAACCGAAACCTTACAGTGCTGAATTTCACAGACTGATGAGAGAGAAGGGAGAAATTATCAGGGAGGTAAGATGGGACACTTTCCTTGTAAATGTAACGCTTTTGTGTCTCACTGACAGCAGAGTTGTTCTGTCGCCTCTCTTGCTTTTCTTTTCTCTCTTCCTAATCATGTTCCCTCAGCACAGTCTGTGTCATTCCTGTTGCTTTCTTCCCCCTTCACCAACAGTAAATCTTAAAGCTGTCAGCTGATCAGCCTCGAGTGGCTATGATTTTAGGCACAGTGAAGAGAACAGAGCGCAACAGAGCAGGGAGAAAAAGTGCATTAATCCTGCATTTTAAACAGTATAGACGCTTTATTTATTTTTTATGTTTTACATAGCTATACCTGCAAAAGGGCCAGCCTTAACTGATCTAGCAGGACGTAATTTTTCTGACTAAAGTTTCACTGTAAATTATTTGTTTATCTTCTTTTTGAAGGACTGCCTGGTGGATGAAGCTGGTTGCTACACTTCTGGAGCAGGCGCTGATTTAGAAACCAAAGCTGTTCTTGAAGATGGCAATGAAGCTGGTATGCATTATGCTATTTTTTCAAGATACCCAAGGACCCCCAGAATTTGATGCAGTGTTTGGGACAGCTATCTAGAGAGATACGTTCGGCTATGATGATTTATTATTTATTTATTACAGTTGTTTATATAGTGCCGTCAGTTTACATGGCACTTTACATACTATATGGTCACATCAGTACCTATACTCAAAGAGCTTACAATCTAAAGCTCCTTTCAATGCGTGCGTGAGAAGCACAGTCATGGGAACACTTTTTCAGATTGTAACCTGACTAGTTTTTACTGGATTACATGCCCAATGCTTCATTGCAGTCAGTGTGCAGGCGCGCTGTGTGTCAGCACGTACACTTGTTGGCAGTGGGAGCACGCATCCTAACATGGCAAAACTGCTTCTGCAAAAACTCACGCTAAGTAAGCATTGTCAATTTAACTAGCAAAGATACACCACCACAGGATAGTACTGTGGGTGTATAAATAATGGTAGAAAGTGCCACGTCCTAGTAACTAGGTTAATTGAATTGAAGAAGAATCATGGACTTTACAGGCACCAATGTAGTAAAAATTTGTAATTTTATTAATAACGGATGTACAAAAATATCTGAAAAACACATAAAATACATATATAGGTGGTAATCAGCACATCCAACTCTAGCCGCTGGGACTGGATCAATAAGTGTAATGACCACTGGGGGTTCACTTAACAGAGTTGGGGCAAAATGCAATTTTTGGAGGTAAAAGCTCGACATGTTTCGCGATATGGCGCTTTTTCAAGAGCTTATCAGTATTTTTCACAGAAAATAAGTATATGTATACAGAATGGCCATGGATTTTAGGTAATACAACACGAAAGGGGAGACCACACTAAAGAGAGGGCTTATGGTCGGCTCACAGAATTGGAGTTTCATCTCAAACAGACATAGTGAGTGCATGCCATGTAGTCATATAGAAAAAATGAAAAAAAGGCTCAAAGAGGCTATTGTAATATTGATAGGTAGCACTAGTCAATGGCTCAGTGGCGGCTGGTGCTCCAAATTTTTGGGGGGGCGCAAACAAACTGAAAAAAACCCCCATCAATTGCAGCCTCACTGTGCCCCATCAAACGCCGCCAGTTTGCCCCCCCCCCCCCCCGCCTGGCACTTACCTTTCTCGGGTCAGCGCCGTCCTCCACGCTACCTCTGAGTCCTCAATGTCTTCTCCCGTCCTCTTCATGTCATCTCTGCTATAATTGGACGCTTGATAGGCGTCCAATCACAACACCTGTCGCTTCACTCAATTAGGTGACCGGTAACAGACCTGGTGCACCTGATTGGCTGAGAGGTGGGTCAGTGTCAGGGAAGCGATTCCCTAACACAGCACAGCACTGTTTAAACAGCAAACGCACAGCAGTGCGCCTGCTGTTTAACAATTTGGAAGCCTATTAGAGCCCATAGGCTCTAATCAGGAAGGCTATTGGAGCCTCTGGCTCTAATCAGGCACTTCCAAAACACCCCCACAGCTGTAATTTTTATGCTTTTAGCGTTTTTAGCGTTTTTTTTTTTTTTTTTTAATATATAAATATTTTTTTTCAATTGGTCAAAAACGTTGGTAAACAAAGTTTTTGAGCATTCATCGACTTTTATCTGCGTTTTTACAGCTGAAAAACGTCTCTTAGAACCCACTTGTTTTTTTTTTTACTGCTAAAAAACTGCTGATAACAGCCTATGTGTGCATGGACACATAGGATAACATGATGGAGAGTTTAATGACTGTAGAAAAAAACGTCTACACACAAAAACTGCTGCTGTAAAAACGTCCAGTGTGCATGAGGCCTAAGGCTTGTAAGATTCATTATTTGTTAGACAGATAGTTATATCCTGCAGTTCATGTGTTCTTTATTTTCAGTCATACAGATGTTGCTAAGTTCCAAGAACCTTCTAAAGGAAGAGAGTTTTGTACATAGCTACCCATATGACTGGAGGACCAAGAAGCCTGTTATTATTCGTGCCAGCAAACAGTGGTTTGTCAGCACAGCCAACATTAAAGACAAAGCTCAGGTAAGGGATCAGTAACAAACAAATGTCTTTTGCCCTCACATATAACTGTCCAGCAAGGAGCACATGGAAGGGCAACGCATGCAAGAAAATCCAGAGAAAATTCCCAGCTCGACTCACCAACCAGTCTGCTTAACCAACAAAATTAACCTGTATAACAGTATGTGTTAAACAAGGGTTTAGTTGGCACACATTTGCAAACGCATGCGTAAGCTGCAGAGCCACTTTACGGCACCCTTTATTACCTGCACTCTTAACTCTTGTAAATTTATGAGAGTCTCCAACAGTGGAAATGATAATGAGGATATTTTCCAGCACACCATGGATTGACAAGTAGCATCCAAACTGTTTTTTTTGTTTTTTTATTGAAGCATGATCAATTCACAGAGCGGGTAGTGCAATGTTTCCGAGTCATGCAGGACCCCGTCGTCAGGCATGTGAGGTGTAGTATCTCCAACAGTGGAAGCATATGCATTCTAATGGATAGGGAATAAGTAAGGGATCAACCTTTAAAAGGACACTAAATAACCTATTGGCGTTTTAAATTAGTTTGTAATGTTCTAATTGTGTGCAAATGATCACGCCAAAATGCCTACTTGTGTAGCTTACTCCATAGGGAGATGTTTGTTCCATTTGTTAAGCAATCAGTCACTGCTTCTAGTGATTTCCATTTTAACGGCCCATTTATATTCCTCACACATATTACTCCATCTTGGCGTAGCATTTTATTAATAATTGCTACACCTAGATGGAGGCGTGCTCACTTGTGTATGTTTTTTTATATGTGCATTAGGATCTCAAGACCTAATCTGAGAGAAGCTGCATCCACTTGACCTGGTGTTTCCTACCACTCTCCTGGCCCTCTTATGTGCCCCATTAAAGGATAGTTGGGTTCTAGTTATAGTGACTATTTGGTCCTTATTACTTGAGATGCTGTACCAGGTAGTGCATATAAAAATTACTTTCTGCACAAGCTGGAATCGCAGCTCCCTGTCTCAGTAAAGTTTACCACGCATTACAATTTTTCTGTGCAGTTTCCTTTAGATCTACAAACAACTATGTTGTACAAGGGCCTACCTGATTGGATGCAGACTGGATAGTTTTGGTAAATCTAATGTTGATTGTGCAAAGATTTTATAGCCTGATTGGCCTGTCCCCCTAAAATACATTTTAGCTTACATGTCTTGTATTCTCAACTGCAAGATTTACCTGCTGCAGATCCTGGCCTTTGTTTACTTGGGATTTTTGGGTGGTCCTGCTCATGTTTAGCTCCTTCTGTAACATTCTCCAAAATTTTAAAAAAATTAAAACAATCCAACATGGTATGTGAGAGCCCCTCATAATTGGCACAGCAAATGTAAACTCAGGAACTCAGCACAGTCATCCCACTAGTAAGGTTTTGGATGTAATCGCATGTCTAACAGGCAAGTCTTTCAATATTACAATTAAGGGCCGGTTCCCACTGGTGCGATGTCTGATATCAGATGTGATTCGCACTGCAGTGCAAATCACATGCGATCTCTGTGCGATGCGATTTCAGCCATACATATAGTATGTAAAAATGTATCAAAAACCTAGAACTCATAAAAGTCCATATGATAAAACAGCGCTTGAATATGGATAAGTGTCCAGATACACATGAAGCATTTGAGCGATGACTTGGCAACAGTCAAAATACAGTGATGATTTCTTCTATGGATACAGTCTGTAGTGCACCCTACACCAATCCCAGATCTTCACCACAAGTGAGGCACTCTCCCCCTCCGGGGTACAAACTCACCAAAAAGATGAAAAGAGTAGGCTTTTAATCAATGGATAGTCTCACTCCAACCTCCATCATCACCACCATGGGTTAAAATCCTCAGGTAAACATATAGGAACACAAAGGCACTATATAGTGTAATACTGATTTTAATGAAAATAACCCCCAATACAAAATCCCTGTTTCAAATGCACGTACATTTCATTCACTTGTTAAAAGCACGGAAAATATAGAGTGTATTCACCGCTATCCTGTCCCAAGAGGGCGCCTGCGTTGCAAGCGTGGCACTGCAGTCTTCCTTCCTAGTATGGGACAGCTGGCCGTGGAGCGCACTCGATACTTCCTGATTGCAGAGACGCTGTGGTAGCCGCGCCCTGACCGGTTTCGTCACACATTGACTTCAACAGAGGGCACGCCTTATTCCTATTATTCTTTTAGCTGTTTCTAGCTGAAGGAAGTTTTATCAGGAATTGCAGTATTAGCACCTTAGCGCCGAGAAGTGCAATTTGGGCCTTTTCTTTCTCGTACATCACGGGACACAGAGCGACATAGTCATTACTAATGGGTTATATAGATACCGTCAGGTGCTGGCACTGGCAACTTCCAAAACCGGAAGTACCCTCCCCTATATAAGCCCCTCCCATCCGGGAGCACCTCAGTTTTTTTTGCCAGTGTCTAAGGTGTTGGCCAAGAAGAAACATGTGTTTTTCACTGAGCTTGCGTACAGGTTCTTTTGGGCCTCAGTAAGCTATTCCGGATCCGACCAAAAAAGCTTCATAGCTAAACGGTCGGTACCCGGGCCTTGCAGAGAAGAGCAAGGTTTTGCCTGTAATGCTTCTCTTAGGAGAGCTGGACCCTGGGATCCAGAGCTCTGGTCATACCCACGACCAAGAGGTTTTCTGTGCAGGGTGCTATACAGGTCCAGGGGAGTGGAATCCTTGGGAACCCGGTCCCTGAAGGTTTGATTACAATGCCTGCCGTGATAGGTGAAGTTTGGGCTTTTGTGGACCAAACAAAGTCCTGCGGCGGGGAACAGGTAAGTGGGGGCCCCCAGGAACTTGGTTCTATTGGGGGACCCCCAAGCCTAATTTGTCTTTCTGTCTGTTACCTAATGGTATTCCCGCAAAATTCTGTGCATGCCTGTAACTACTAAAAAAATGTAATAATTTTTAATGGTGGTCAAGAAAAAAAAAAAAAATATTTTTTATATATATTTAATATATTAGACTGCGGTACCTGTGTTTGTCCACTAGAGGCCGCTGTGGAATGTTTTCTTGTCATGTGGACTAGCTTCTTCTCAGCAGAGCAAAGTCCAGGCAGATGGTGAGTTCTCTTATAGGAAACTGCTTCCTCTGCCATGTTGCAGTGCTCGTCCATCCCCCGGCCTGCGGCAAAGAGGGGCCCTGGCTCCTGTCCCTTGTTACCATATTTAAAATTAGCGCCGAAGGCGCACGTGCCCGCGCGCGTGCACGCGCCTCTATATATAGAGGTGAGCCGGGAAAGGGGGCGGAGCCTGGGGGATGACGCTCTGTGCGCCGCAGCGCTTCTGCGCATGTGCGGGCGTCCCAGCAGTTTAAAAAAAACACAATATTGTAGTGAGCTGGCTATGAAGTACAGAGACAGAGCTGGCAACATTTAAAGGCATACAGCAAGCGGTTGATACAGGCATCCCCTAGAAAGGCACATTAGTAGACACCAACTGTGATATAGCAGCAATTGTGCTAGACTATTCTCAGTAAAAGTGGTGTATTACGGCTGGAATACCTCAGCTTTAGGCTTAGGAATATGCCGTCCAGAAGCTCCGGAACTGAATCTTCCAGGAAGCGAAGGGGGTCTCATCGGGCTCGGAGGATCTTGGGCATACTCCTGCTGCACCAGTCTCCCCTGAAGTTCAGAGGTAAGTGACCGTAGAGACCCCGCAGGGGTACTTGGTACTGTGGCTGTCCTCAGTCACCTGCTCCTGTGTATGTAACAGAGGAGGTTTTTTCCTCAGCTCTGGGAGGATTAGAGAGAGATTGTCAACATTTATCGCTGCATCCCTGTCAGGGAAAGCACGCCCGATCTCCGTCTCCTCCTTCAGAGTGCCTGTTAGCAGAGCAACAGTCCCATACAGGGATCGACCTGCCTGAAGGGGATCAGGATAAGGTTGATTCTGTTATAGAGGAATCAACAGTGGGGGAACCTTTTCTCAGCATCTCAAGCTGAAAGATTATGGGTTCAGTCTCTGACTAACATGGTCCGATCAGCATTTAAAAATGCACCTTGCGGAACCATCAACCACTACTGTATCCTCGTTGGGGTCGCTAGAAGCCCCCAGACTGTTTGTTCTTTTCCACTTCACCCTTTACTGAAAGGGCTCATTTACCAGGATTGGGAACGTCCTGAGAAAATATTTATTCCCCCAAGAGATTTCCGGTGGTCTATCCCATGGAGGATAAGTTCATCAAAAAAAAAAAAAAAAAAAAAATGGAAGGTCCCTACAATGGACGCAGCCATCTCTTGTATGTATAAATCACTGACATGTCCAGTGGATAATGTCCAAATGTTCAAGAACCCAATAGATAAAAGATTGGAGTCCTTATGGAAATCTGCTTGGTGATACAACCAGCAGTAGCAGCTATTGGGGTCTGCTAAGCAGTGAAGGATCAGTTGAAACAGGTCTTGAGGGACTTGACAGATCAGCAGGCTTTGCCCTAGCTGATCTACCTAGAGCCTTAGGCTTTGCGGTTGACGCCATAGAGGATTCAGTCCATCAGGCCTCCCGCCTTATGCTGTCTATAGTACATATGCGTAGGCTCCTATGGCTCAAAAACTGGTCTGCTGAAGCTCCCTGTAAAGAATGGCTGGTTAGCGTCCCATTTCATGGTGAACGCTTATTCAGGGAAAACCTGGACAAATATATCCAGAAAATTTCCAGCGGTAAAAATACGCTCTTGCCGGTTAAAAGCAGAGTTAGAGGTCCCTCTTTAAGAGGCCTCCTTCTCCATTCCCTGGGGCATCGGCTGTGTAACAGTTCCGACGGCCTTCTCGGTCAAATCCCGGGGGTAAAAAACAGGGACAGTAGCAGGGTAATGAGAAACCCTGGGTCAGGGGAGGTACAAAACCTCCCCCAAAGTTAAATTCATGAAGCCCCCACTCAGTCGGGTGGGGGGAGGACTCCAGTTGTTCGCAAGAGACCTGGCGGGACACGATCAAGACAGATAGGTGCTCTCCGCAGTAGGTTTGGGATACAGTTTGGAGTTAAAAGACTCTCCTCCTTCCCATTTTTGAGGTCAAACGTGCCAAGGGATCCCCGGAAGAGAGAGTCCCTCCTGTTGGCACTAGAACAACTATTGCTCCAAGGAGTAATTATGGAGGTTCCCCTGGAAGAATGAGGGTTCGGGTTTTACTCAAACCTCTTTACAGTCCCGAAGCAAACGCGGACGGGAGGCCCATATTAATTCTAAAAGGGCTATACAAATTCCTGTATATCAGGACTTTCCGATGGAGTCGATCCGATCGGTGGCCACTGCCCTACAAGGGGAGGATTGGTTAGCCACGATCGACATCAAAGATGCTTATTTGCACATTCCCATCTTTCCAGTCCACCAAAAATTTCTACGCTTTGCAGTAGAAGGGCGCCATTTTCAGTTCAGAGCCTTACCCTTCGGTTTGGCCACAGCACCACGAGTGTTTACAAAAATTCTGGCCCTTTATTGGCCAATCTAAGAACACAAGGTGTAATGATAATGGCATATCTGGATGACTTGTTGCTGATAGACCACTCAGTGAAAAAACTAGACGTGGTCGTTCACAAGACGATCAAGTATCTGGAATCTCACGGTTGGATTATCAACCGAGACAAGTCAGCCCTAAAAACCAGTCAAAAGTCTGGAATACTTGGGGCTAAGGTTGGATTCAGGCCAGAGAAAAATATTCTTGCCTCGAGGAAAGGTGTTGTCTTTGAAAGATTTGATCCACTTAGTGGGTACAAAAAAGACAGCCGTCCATACGCCTGTATATGAGGCTGCTGGGAAAAATGGTGGCATCATTCGAAGCAGTACCCTACGGTCAATTCCATTCAAGGAATTTGCAAGGGGCCATACTGTCAGCCTGGAACAAAAAAGTTCAGGCCCTAGACTTACAATGTCCTTGTCCCCTTCCGTTCGCAAGAGCCTCCGTTGGTGGTTGGTTCCCCAGAATCTGGAAAAAAGGAAATCCTTCAGTCCGATTTCTTGGAAGGTGGTCACTACAGATGCCAGCCTTATAGGCTGGGGAGCAGTACTGGAGCAATAGTCTCTCCAGGGCAGATGGTCGGATGCAGAAAAGGCCCTGCCCATCAATCTCTTAGAGATACGAGCAGCCCGGTATGCCCTAGTAGCATGGACATCCAAACTCCAAGGGTCCCCTGTCAGAATGCAATCAGACAATGCCACAGCAGTGGCATATATCAATCATCAGGGGGGCACCAGGAGTCGTGCAGCCCAGAGGGAAGTAAATTACATCCTGAAATGGGCAGAAAAATATGTCCCAGCCATATCTGCGGTATTCATTCCAGGAGTGGAGAATTGGAAGGCGGACTTTCTAAGTCGCCAGCAATTAGGCCCAGAGGAAGGGTCCCTTCACCCCGAGGTTTTCTGGACAATATGTCAGCGGTGGGGAACATCGGATGTAGATCTTCTAGCATCCAGATTCAACGCAAAGGGGGACAGGTTTGTCTCTCGGACAAGGGATCCCCTAGCTTGCGGCTCGGATGCCCTAGTGTTCCCTTGGGATCAGTTCAAGCTGATATATGCATTCACACCGCCACAATGGTTACCTCGATTACTCCGCAGAATCAGGGTAGAAAAGAAACCAGTGATTCCGGTGGCTCCAGCGTGGCCCCGAAGAGCGTGGTACGCGGAGATTGTAAAATTTCAGTGGGGAGTCCTTGGACTCTCCCACGTCGTCCGGCTTTCGCAAGGACCGATATACCACCCTTCCTTACCAGCCCTAGGTTTGACGGCCTGGCTATTGAAGCCCACATTCTAAAAAAGAGAGGGCTCTCTAATGCGGTGGTATCTACCATGATCAATGCCAGGAAGCCGGTATCCAGGCAGATCTACTATAGAATCTGGAAGGCGTACATCGCGTGGTGTGAGGCCAAGAAATGGCATCCACATAAGTACGTAATAGGTAGGATTCTGGACTTCCTACAGTGGGCTGTAGATAGGAAGCTTGCCTTGAGTACTATCAAGGGTCAGATTTCGGCCTTGTCAATATTTTTTCAAAGGCCCTTGGCTTCGCATTCACTAGTCAAAGCCTTTATACAAGGAGTGATGCGTATTAGTCCTCCGGTTAATATTCCCATATGTCCATGGGATCTAAACTTGGTTCTGTCGGTTCTACAGAAACAACCATTTGAACCATTACAGCATATTTCCTTGGTGCTTCTCACCAGGAAATTGATTTTTCTAGTAGCCATTTGTTCGGCTAAAAGAGTATCGGAATTAGCAGCTATGTCCTGTAAGGAGCCATATCTGGTTATCCATAAGGACAGAGTAGTGTTACGTCCTCATCCAGCCTTTCTTCCTAAGGTGGTATCGAGGTTTCATTTGAACCAAGATGTGGTTCTTCCTTCTTTTTTCCCCAAACCTACTTCGGTAGAGGAAAAGTTATTGCATTCTTTGGATGTAGTAAGAGCAGTTAAAGCTTATCTAAAAGCCACTGCTCAGATTCGCAGAACGGATACTTTGTTTATTCTGCCGGAAGGCCCCAGAAAGGGTCAGGCAGCGTCAAAATCTACTTTAGCCAAGTGGATTCGACAGGTCATTATGCAAGCTTATGGCTTGAGAAGGAGACCGCCTCCGTTCAAAGTTAGAGCGCACTCCACGAGAGCAGTTGGAACTTCATGGGCAGTGCATCACCAGGCCTCCCTGGCTCAAATCTGTAAGGCCGCAACATGGTCTTCGGTACACACGTTTACTAGGTCCTACCAGGTGGACGTTAGAAGTCAGGAGGATGTCGCCTTTGGGCGCAGTGTGTTGCAGGCCGCAAAAGATCCTCATGTCTGATAGCGCTCAGCTTATGTATGGTGTATCCCCCCCCTCATTTGGCATTGCTTTAGGACATCCCATTAGTAATGACTATGTCGCTCTGTGTCCCGTGATGTACGAGAAAGAAAATAGGATTTTTATAACAGCTTACCTGTAAAATCCTTTTCTTGGAGTACATCACGGGACACAGAGCTCCCACCCCTCTTTAGGGACACTTATTGCTTTGCTACAAAACTGAGGTGCTCCCGGATGGGAGGGGCTTATATAGGGGAGGGTACTTCCGGTTTTGGAAGTTGCCAGTGCCAGCACCTGACGGTATCTATATAACCCATTAGTAATGACTATGTCGCTCTGTGTCCCGTGATGTACTCCAAGAAAAGGATTTTACAGGTAAGCTGTTATAAAAATCCTATTTTTTTCACCTTTTTTTATATACATATAGTATGGCTGAATTTGCATCGCATTTGGACCAAGCTCGCATAGGACCCGTTTCTTGGTCCGCAGCAGAATTGAATCGCATGGGTGTTAACACCCATGCAATTCGATTCCTGTCCGAATTTGCAGTTCGCACTGCGATATACAAACTAATTTGGGGGGTGTCATTAACTTTCAATTGACACTCCAAGCCGTTCGCATAGGGCAGAGTGAACTGCCACCGGGAGACATGCGATGCGGAAACCCGCCGTGGATTTGCAGGGTTCCCGCATCGCTGCAGTGTGAGACATGCATTGCAATTACGATAATATTCTACACCAGGAGTCTCAAACTAGCGGCCCTCCAGCTGTTGCGAAACTAGACATCCCATGAGGCATTGAAAGGCTGAAAGTTACAAGCATGACTCCCTTTAGGCAGAGGCATGATGGGACTTTTAGTTTCGCAACAGCTGGAGGGCCACCAGTTTGAGACCCCTGTTCTACACCATTGATATACAGCGGGCATCGCTAAATGGCAGACCACGGGCCAAATGCAGACCGCCTCACTCTCCTATGTGGCCCGCTGCGGTACCGCCATTTAGCAGCTTTATCTTCTCCCTGCTGTCTCTGTAATCCTCACACAGAGCCGACAGCAGGAGGCGGGACAGTTCTGCATGCAGGGCGGAGCTGCCAGAGGTTAACAGGCAGGTGATTGGCTGCTAGGATGAAGGGGGGTCTAAGCAACCAATCACCATCTTACAACACCCGCCCTCCATCCAAGACATGCCGTGCCTCCCACCGATCTTCGGGTCTGTGCAAGGTAAGTGAGGGAGGGGGCAAAATTACAGGGAGTGAGGACACTAGTCTGAAAAGGAGGAAAGTGTCTGCTGACTCTCTGCGGACATCAAGGGAAGGGGGGGGGGGGCTGAGCGGACTGTGATGTATCGGGGAGATGTGGACATTACAGTGGGGGGGGAGATGTGGACATTACAGTGGGGGGGGAGATGTGGACATTACAGTGGGGGGGGGAGATGTGGACATTACAGTGGGGGGGAGATGTGGATATTACAGTGGGGGGGGAGATGTGGATATTACAGTGGGGGGGGGGAGATGTGGGGAGATGTGGACATTACAGTGGAGGAGATGTGGGGAGATGTGGACATTCCAGTGGGGGGGAGATGTGGACATTCCAGTGGGGGGGAGATGTGGACATTCCAGTGGGGGGGAGATGTGGACATTCCAGTGGGGGGGAGATGTGGACATTCCAGTGGGGCGGAGATGTGGACATTCCAGTGGGGCGGAGATGTGGATATTAAATTGGGGGAGGGTGAGGACTGTGATGTGGGGGAGCTGAGAAATATAATGTGGGGGGATAATGTAAATGGGGGCAAAGGACAGTACTGGCGGGGTGGTTGGTGTCAAGTGTGAGAACATTACTGTTATGGGGGTTGATATAAAGGAGGACCTGAGGACACTCATCAAGAGGGAGAGGACTCTGATGTACATTGGGGACTGAGGATGCTGATGTAAGAATGGGTTCAGATCTACACATGTGCATTAGGTGCACACGTCGTGGGTAGGTCAGCCCATTTTAATGGGCTGCACTACCCGCAAGAATCACGGAGAAAGACGTCTTCGACGTTTTTTCAAAAATAGTATGGCAGCAACATGCGATTTGGCACATGCGAAAAGGCGCCACGGGTAATGACATGATGTTCGGACCTCTGCTGGAAGAAAATTTTGCTGACCGGACCTCCCGTGAATTTTAATTCATTACCCCTGGAATACAGTATAAAATCCTCTCCGATCCTTGCAATGGTAGCTCCTCCTCTTTCCACTAAAAAAAAAGGTTGATGGGAGATGTGTACTCTGTTTTAATAGTAGCTGCCAGGTCCAAGCTTCAATTGAACTTTGGTCAGAAATAGAGACAAGACATTGGTACCATAGACGCTGATCAATGGATTTCTTTTTCTCCTACCCAAATATTGACATAAAAGTTCATCTTGCATAGATACATACACTCTATTTTTGGCTAGAATTACAACACCCTGTTGTCCTAGATGTGTAAGAAATACAGGCACTCTAATTCATATGCTATGGAGGTGCACTAAATATTTCTGTTACTGGACATCCATGTTGCAAACGCTCAACAACTTACCGTATGTTCTACTCAAGTACCTTTTTAGACTAAATTTGCCATTCTGGGCATCATCCCGGAAGATCTGTATTCGCACTCTATTCCTTGCTTGAAAACTAATATCACAGAGGTGGCATTTACCTATGCCCCCCAATTTACTACTGTGGCATAATGCTGGAAATACCATCCTAGATAGGAAAAAAACTAACCTATCAGCGTTGGGCTGCCTGGAAAAATTCCCCAAGCTATCATCTACAAGAACTGGCCCCTGCTACTTCAGTTTCCACTTGACCCCATGGACTTTGTTATTGCTCTGTGATGCTTATTATAGGAGTCTGTCTTGAAGTTGAACTATAGTCAAAAAAAAATGTCATCTTGGATAGAGTAAAGGAGGATTATAACACCCCCTCCCGTGTTTTTTTTTTTCTTTGCCATCTGTGTCCCATTGTGGAGATTTAACATCACTTCCTGTCCCAGAGCCAAAACAGGAATTAAGAGAAAATCCCTGCAAATTAAAGCGCCGTTCCAGTAAATTTTTGTGTTTATTACAAGTCAGTAGCTACAAAAACTGTAGCTGCTGACTTTTTTTAATAAACACACACTCACCTTTCCCCAGGACCAGCAATGTGGTCACCCAAACCATCGCTTCTCTCCCTCTCCTTTCCCCGGAGCAAGGATTTCAACTGTGGGGACACGGCTGTGACAGCTTATAGCTTCAAAGCCAAGTGCGTACTGCGCATGTTTGAGTCGCATTGCACCTCTTGAATGGTCTAGCAGTCTTCTGGGACCTGTGATGTGTCCCAGAAGACTGCAGAGAAGAAGAGTGGGGGAGAGGATAACTTCCGCTCGCATCGCCTAGGTCAGGGGTCTCAAACTGGCGGCCCTCCAGCTGTTGCGGAACTACAAGTCCCATCAGGCCTCTGCCTGTGGGCTTCATGCTTGTAATAATGGTCAGCCTTGCAATGCCTCATGGGACTTGTAGTTCTGCAACACCTGGAGGGCCGCCAATTTGAGACCCTTGGCCTAGGTGATCAAATATTTTTAATTTTTAACTTTTTGCTTTTAAAGGTAAAGAAGAGATTTGGGGTCTTTTTGACTCCAGATCTCTCCATATAGAGGGCCCTTAATCCTTATTTATATTACAGATAAAAAATAAAGAAACAGTGTAAAAATAAAAAGAGTAAGAGCCCATTCACACAGGGGCAACACGACTTCCAGCGCGATTTTATGAGGCAACTCAGACACGATTTTATGAGGCAACTCAGCGCGACCTGGAGCTATTTACAAGGCAACTCCAAGTTGCCTGCAGGACAGGAGACATTCCAGTGGCCAATCAAACAAGAATCAGCTCTGTGGGAGGGAGGGGGAGGGAGAGCTTTGCCTGATAAATGTATGTTATCTTCCTGGAGAGTCGCTCCTATTAAGACAGTGATAGGCGACTCCCATTGAAATGAATGGGTACAGGTCGCCTAGGAGTCGGATTGAAGTAGTACAGGGACCTTTTTTGAAGTCGGAGCGACTGCAGTAGTGTGCATAAGGACGGCTCCATTAACTTACATTGATTTCTTCAGCCAGCGCGACCTGAGGCGACTAGGGGCGACCTGGGGCGATTTGGAGTCGGATCCAAAGACGCCCCTGTGTGAATGGGCTCTAAGAATTACTATTATTTCTTAAGCACCTTTATCCCTCCGGGCTCGTGTGCAGAAGCGATCCCATACACAACTTGCGCACGCATATGTAAACACTGTTTGCACCTCGCATGTGAAGTATCGCCGCAAATGTTAGAGCGAGAGGAATAATTCTAGCGCTAGACTTCCCCTGTAACTCTAAACAGTTAACCTGTAAAAAGTTTTATCGTGCTGCCTAAGGAGATTTTTAAGTACCGTACTTTGTTGCCTTTCCATGAGTGTGCGCAATTTTAAAGCGTGACATGTTGGGTATCTATTTATTCGGTGTAACATCTTTCATATTTTACACAAAAATTGGGGTATACATTTTTTATTTATTAGATTGCATTTCAAAAGCCGCTGCCCAAATACTGTGTGACATATTAAAAAAAAAATACACACACACACCGGTATATATATGTGTAAATAATGTTTGGGGGTTCTAAGTAATTTTCTAGCAAATAATACTGATTAAAACTTTAAAACTAAAAGTGGCAGAAAAGGCTTGGTCTTCAAGTGGATAACTTATACCTAGTTGTGTAGGATCATTACATATCACAAGGTGTTTTGTGTTTGCCAGGATCATTGTTTCATAGGCATGTCTCACTTGTTGGCAGAAATACTAAAAAAGCTTTCCCCTGGGGAATACTAAGATGTATATTGTATGTGGGTAACTGATAGATGTTACTACTTTAGATTATTATGTGTGTAAGAATTACTTTCATTTTTTGTCACAGGAAGCTTTAAAGAAAGTGAAGTTTATTCCGGCCTCAGCCACCAACCGCATGTTAAAAATGCTAGACGAACGAACATACTGGTGTATATCGAGACAGCGTAGTTGGGGGGTCCCAATCCCAGTATTTTTTCACAAGGAGACGCGAGAGCCACTGATGAACAGGTAGGTGGAAATTCTCTGTTTAAAACCATGTCGCCCATTGTGACATACAGATAGCCACTGGGTGGAGTATTTTGAAGTATTTATTAAAATGGGGTTTAGCACGCAAAAAAAAGTCAAAGACCGGATATCTGTTCTTGGTAACTTTAAAGTGATTCTATCAGGTGTATCGGCTTGTGCAATACAAACACGTTTCTCTATCATCCATTGGGTGAAGCATTATGCCTGCTTCACTATTGATATTTTTAGCCAGCTGATGCAGCTCTAGGCTTCTTAACATTTATTAGTATAAAAATGTATCCAGGGGGGATGCACTCAGGGGAAAGGGGAAATACAGTTGTCCTTTAACCCTTTTGATGCCACCGATATAAGGCATATGATGTAACAGGACCGCTTCCAGCTTGACTTATATTGATTGCATTCCCCCTTTCACCGAAGCATAGCAAACTGTTTACTATGCCTTCAGTTTGTGAATGAACAGGAAGCTCTTTACAGAGGAGAGCAGATTGATGACACTGTGTCCTCAATCTCTTTATCTGTCTCTTTCTCTATCACAAAAGTGAAAAATTAGGGTTCTGTTTAGACCCCTTTTATTTCACCAAAGAAACTGTGACTACCAGGTGTAGAAATATGCTTTTTCTTGATGCTGTACAGCCCTTTGCAGCTGTGTGAATGAGGCCTAAAACGCTCCCACCCTCCCACACACATAACATACACATTTGCACTACAAAACATAGCGGTAAAGCAAGTTATATGTGTTGGTGTAGTGCATTGCACCAGCACACTAAGGGTCAATTCACATCAATGGGCACACAATATGGTGCGCGTAACCAATGTGCGCTGGTGTGCATTTTTGCACAAGTGCTGCAGTGCCTTGTTATAAGGCATCGCAGTGCTTGACTTTGTTTTTTTCAACGTTCTAAAATAAAATGTATTCAGCTCTATGACAACATAATGTGACATGTTGGGGCAAATTTATTCCACTGAATTGCAATAAAATGATTGCAATGCACACAAATGTAGAGCACTCATGGCACTATCAATTTGGGTATTGCTAAAACACCTACTACACCATTACTGCAAGTCAACCTCTTTTTTTTTTATTTTTATAGAAAATACTTTTTTTTGATTTTTCACTGTTTCGCAAAAAGGTGCAATTTAAAACATTTACAGATACTTAATTCTTATCGTTAATTTCGATAACTATTGTGGGACCTACAAAATCAATAGCACCATATATTTTTTTTTTTCTTTATTCTACTGGTCCTGTACTTTAGAAAATATATGGTTGTGGTGGGGTGATGGTGGGGGGTTTTACAAAAGCTTTAAGTGAGAAATTAACAAAATGTAAAAGATTGTAAAAGTGGTCTGGTCACCTGGCAGTGAAAAGGGTTAAACTGTATTTGAATTTTTGATGTGCTGGTTGTATTGGTTTTCTTTTTTGTACTTATCCAACAGATATAAAACGCTTTCAGTTGTTTATCAGCCCAAAAGGAAGCCAATATGACGATTTAATTGTAGGTTTTACACACACTTTAACCCTTTCCATACCGGGCCATAGCAAAATGACGCCGGCAGGAACCCTCTCTCCCTCCAGGTGGAAGTCATATGACGTCCTGGGTTTGAGGGGGGATATCTGAATGATGCCTGCAGCTAGAGGCATCATTCAGATATCCTTTTGTTCTGCCGGCGATCCTGCGCACAATAAGAACGATCATAGCGGCGGTTCCGCCGCTTGATCGTTCTTATAGGCGGCAGGAGGGGACCCGGAGAGAATCGTCGGCGCCGTTGGTGGGTCACGTGATGAGCATAGAGATGACTGGTGACCAGATGGTCACCAGTCATCTCTATGATCGTCGGAGGCCCGGGCGCGATGTGATGACGTCACGCCCGGGTCCTCAAATGTAAACAAAGCCGCCATTGCGGCTGTAAGTATGAGATTGTTAGAGTACACCAGACATGTGTTATGTCAATGGTGTCTTTTTTTCAGGACGTTCCGTTCAAAAGTTCAATAGAGCCAGGTTATCTTCAAAAAGGTTGTTTTATTCTTCAGAAAGACAAGCAAAAGACAATGCTTACATAATGACAGCTGGTAACACATGGTAAGTTCGTAGCTTCAAAAGAAGGAATGAGGAATCACATTGTATGATGGTATATCTTCGAGCAGGGTCGCCTGACCTTCCATAGTGAATGGTCACTTCTCCAGTATCTTCCTTCAGGCCCCATCGCCCGACATTCCTAACTCATGTTGAAAACCCTTGGTTCTTATACAGTTTAATTATGTTATGTCAGCATTATTTAGAATCATTCCAAAGAAGGTAGCATTAACTGTCCTACAGAAGTAACACCCACTTGTGTATATTAAGTAACATAACTCCACCCATTGTCCTGAAATATCTAACAGAGATTGTGAAAAAAAAATCACTGATCTCATGCTTTCCAGCCTGGAGGAGAGATGTGGGGTCTTATTGACCCCACATCTCTCCATAAAGAGGACCTGTCACACACATTCCTATTACAAGGGATGTTTACATTCCTTGTAATAGGAATAAAAGTGATCAAAAAAAAAAAGTGTAAAAAAAAAAAAAGTAAAAAAATAAATAAGTAAAATAAAAATTATTATTTTTTTTTTTTTAAAACGCCCGTCCCCAATAGCTCGCGCTCAGAAGCGAACACACACGTAAGTCCCGCCCGCATATGTAAACGCCGTTCAAACCACACATGTGAGGTATCGCCGCGTGCGTTGGAGCACGTGCAACAATTCTAGCACTAGACCTCCTCTGTAACTCTAACCTGGTAACCTGTAAAAATTTTCAAAGCGTCTATGGAGATTTTTAAGTACCAAAGTTTGGCGCCATTCCATGAGTGTGCGCAATTTTAAAGCGTGACATGTTAGGTATCTTTTTACTCGGCGTTACATAAGCTTTCATATTTTACAAAAAAATTGGGCTAACTTTACTGTTTTGTTATTTTTTAATTCATGAAACCATTTTTTTTCCCCAAAAAAGGCGTTTGAAAAATTATTGCGCAAATACCGTGCAAGATAAAAAGTTGCAACGACCGTCATTTTATTCCCTAGGGTGTCTGCTAAAAAAAACATATATAATGTTTTGGGGTTCTGAGTAATTTTCTAGCAAAAGAATGATGATTTGTACATGTAGGAGAGAAGTGCCAGAATAGGCCCGGTATTGAAGCGGTATAAAAAGCCCTGTATGGAAGTGGTTAAAGAAAAACTATTTTTGAGAGAAATATATTGGCTGCCATTACTGACCCACCACCTTCTGAAATTGCTTGGCTATCTCTGGTTTCTTCACTTTCTCTTGATCGGCATATTTGTTCCGGGTCACCTGTAATCAGTAGATCAGCATAGGAGTCAAACACCTAGCATTTTTAGAATAAAAGATCAGGCATGGCAGTCCCTATGTTTTTGCTCAGCACAGGTTTCTAGTAACCGTTTTTTGAAAAAAAAGTCTGCTTTTCAGAGTTTGACAGGCTTAACAGAGACTCACCGCTGCAGGACCATCCTGACATGCTGACCCATATTTTCCTCCATGTGAGTGTTTTTATACTTTGCTTCATTAAATATTACACTGTCTACACTTAGGCTGGATTCGCACCTATGCAGTTTTAGTGCTTTTTGCATTTTACAGATTTGCACTACAGAACGTGTTCCATAGGAAACCATGTTAAATGGATTGTAGTGCAAATCTGCAAAAAGCACTAAAACTGCATAGGTGTGACTCCAGCCTTAGAAGGTGTCTCTTTATCTGCCTTTTTATACATTCTGTATAACCTGTCATATTGGCTTTATTCTACAGCTGCCAAATCTGTTCATTTACATGCTGAGGTTAGCAGAGTTCCCACTGTACTTCTTGCCCACTCAAATGTAAGTTTTGCAGAACCCCAGTGCTACGGTCACATATCTACCCCTCTCTCCTCCAGGCTGTTTACAAAACATATGGCCCCAGGCTCTGATTTGTGAATGACTAAAGCCTCACACTATTCGTTTTTTTTACTGTTCAACCCAGTAGGCGCAGGAGGACCCGCTTTACTATGCGATTTTTAGTACAGTGATCTCCCCTGCTGAGCTATTGTGTTTTAAAAGGGGTCAGCGCTCTCAGCCATTCGATGAGCATGCTGACAATCCCTTTTCAGTCATGTCCCTTCGTCGGAAGCTGGCCCCGATCGGCTGGCTTCTGACTCCCCGCCTGCTGTACACACGGACCGAAAGTCGTCTGGTTTCTATTGAAACACCAATGCAGCTTGATATTCGGCCCGTGTATACAGCCCTTTAGGCAGGCAATAGATGATGCAAACGCTTGATTCCCCCATCCACACAGGCAGTGGTGATGGGGGGAATCCCTCGCACAGCACTATTGTGTTCTGCCAGCGGAGAGCGCAGTTGGCCTTCCCCACTGGCAGAATACAATGATCACTGATCTCGGGCAAAAAAGACCCGACAGGCTGGTTGTACTGAAGTCATTTGAAAGATCGACTTCAGTATAACCAGCTTGTCTATAGATGGATCGAAATTTGTCTGGTTCCTGCTATACCCGCCGGTAGTGATCGTTGTATTTGTACGGTGGGGAAACCTCCCGCTATCGGAATACAAGGAGAGAGGGAGAGACTTCTCCGGTCAATACTGACTGAATTAGGGCAATTAAGCATTTTTTTTTTCTCATCCTGTAGTTGGAGGAAAGAAAATTGCACAATCTATGGCCTGCTTAATAGGACACAGGCCTGTAATGCTGGAGTTTGAGGCCTGCAGCACTTGCATCTGAGCCCCATGAACATATTAATCCACAATCCCAGCATATAAACAAACCGATTTGACAGCTCTAGAATAAAGCCAGCATGAGAGGAAGTTTGTTTTCTGCCAGTGAATTGCACTGTATACCTGCTGTAATACTGGTGAGTTTTTTGCCCGGAGAGTTGGACTTTAGGTATATTTTGATCAGATTGCCTGGAGTTAGGATTTCCCTGCTTATGATTTTACTTGCAAATTGATTTCAAATTCCGTCCAGTGAAACTAGATCTGCATTTCCGGAGATGTTTGCGCGACTCTTCCATCTCCGGTAGCTTTGAGGTGTTTTGTGGTTTGGCCGGAAGGTGTAAAACAAACAAGTTGTGTAAGGGGTGAAGGTTAAATTTGTTCTGTTCACTCCTATCAGTTGCTGAGGAAGAGATAGTGTTTAAATTGTATCTGGCTGGACTGCACAGGTTTATTGTCTGTCACGTGAGTGGATTTTATAGGGAATGTGCGTGACAATCTCTCATCTAAAACAGTCAGGTAAAAGGCCAGAGCCTTTTAAAATACGTTTTTTTTTTTTTTTTCCTGGCATGCTGAATTTCTTTTGTTTGAGTATTACTTTGATGGTTGTTTTACATTTGATATGAATGATTTATAATTTGGCTATTCTGACTCCTTTAGGAAGGTTGAGCAATGAATGAGCAGTATACCAAGGCAACCAAGTCCACTCTGACCCAATGTAACCACAAAATACACACGCTGTTTGTTTTGTGGGCCTCTTCATTAAATGTGTGTGTTTTTTTTTTTTTTTGTGTGTGCTTTTTTAAAGTTAGGCCTGTGTATTTGGCTAAAGTACGTAAGGTACATTTTTGTTGGAAGGAAAAAATATATTTTCTTTTTCGTACATCACGGGACACAGAGCGACTTAGTCATTACTAATGGGTTATATAGTTTACCTTCAGGTGTTGGCACTGGCCAATTCCAAACCGGAAGTACCCTCCCCTATATAAGCCCCTCCCACCCGGGAGCACCTCAGTTTTTTGCCAGTGTCTAAGGTGTTGGCCAAAGAGTAACATGTGTTTTCACTGGGCTTGCGTACAGGTTCTTTTGGGCCTTAGTAAGCTGTTCCGGATCCCACCAAAAAAGCTTCATAGCTAAACGGTCGGTACCCGGGCCTTGCAGCAGAAGAGCAAGGTTTTGCCTGTAATGCTTCTCTTAGGAGGGCTGGACCCTGGGATCCAGAGCTCTGGTCATACCCACGACCAAGACGCTGTCTGTGCAGGGTGCTATACAGGTCCAGGGGAGTGGAATCCTTGGGAACCCGGTCCCTGAAGGTTTAATTACAATGCCTGCCGTGATAGGTGAAGTTTGGACTTTTGTGGACCAAACAAAGTCCTGCGGCGGGGATCAGGTAAGTGGGGGCCCTCAGGAACTTGGTTCTATTGGGGGACCCCCAAGCCTAATTTGTCTTTCTGTCTGTTACCTAACGGTATTCCCGCTAAATATCTGTGTTTGCCTATAACTACTGAAAATGTAAAATTTTAATAGTAGTCAAGAAAAAAAAAAAAAAAAACAGGGACCGCGGTACCTGTGTTAAACCACTAGAGGCCGCTGTAGTCCATTTTTCTTGTAAATGTGGATCTTTGGTTTTCTCAACTCAAAAGATCCAGGCAGCTGGTAAGTTTCTCTGAGGGAATCCACTTCCTCTGCCCTGTTGCTGCGTTCATCCACCGCACAGGCCCTCCGGCAAAAAGGGCCCTGGCTCCCTAGTCCTCTGTTGGTTTTCGAAAAGGGCGCCATTGGCGCACGGGCGCGCGCGCGGGCGCGTGCACGCGCCTCCTATGAAAAAAAAAGGGGGCGGGGCGGGTGGATGACGCTCGATGCGCGCCGCGGCGCTTCTGCGCATGTGCGGGCGTCCCAGCATGGTTAAAAGACACAATACAAGTGTCAGCTGCATGCAAACAGAGCTAGCAACAAACAGTGGCACACAGAGGCGGTTGATGCAGGCATCCCCATAGAAAGGCACTTTAGTGGACACCAGCTGGTATATAGCAGCACCTGTGTTAGACTATTACCAGCAAAAATTGGTGTATGACGACGGGAATACCTCAGCTTTGTGCTTAAGGGATATGTCGTCCAGACGCTCCGGAAATAGATCTTCCAGGAAGCCAAAGGGGTCTCCATCGGGCTCTGAGGATATTGGGCATGCTTGCACTGCACCAATCTCCCCTGAGAATGCAGAGGTCAGTAGCCGTAGAAACCCCGCAGGAATGCCTGGTGCTGCGGCTGTCCCCAGTCCACCAGCTCCTGTATATATAACAGAGGAGGTTTTATCCTCAACTCTGGGAGGATTGGAAGAGAGATTAACAGCATTGATCGCTGCTTCCCTGTCACAGGAAAAGCGCGTCCGATCTCCGTCTCCTCCTTCAGAGTGCCTGTTAGTGGAGGAACAGCCCCACACAGAGATCGACCTACCTGAAGGGGATCAGGATGAGGTTGATTCACTTATAGAGGAATCAACAGTGGAAGAACCTTTCTCAGCTTCTCAGGCTGAAAGATTATGGGTTCAGTCTCTGACTAACATGGTCCGATCAGCATTTAAAATGCCTCTGGCGGAACCACCATCCACTACGGTTTCCTCGCTGGGGTCGCTAAAAGCTCCCCAGGCGGTCTGTTCCTTCCCAATCCACCCTTTATTAGAAGGGCTTATTTACCAGGATTGGGAGCATCCTGATAAAATATTTGCTCCCCCCAAGAGATTTCCGGTGATCTATCCCATGGAGGATAAGTTCATAAGAAAATGGAGGGTCCCTATAGTGGACGCAGCCATCTCTTCTGTTAACAAATCACTGACATGTCCAGTAGATAATGTTCCAATGTTCAAAGACCCAATAGATAAAAAATTGGAGTCTTGACTAAAATCTGCTTTCTCTACAGCAAGTATGGTGACACAACCTGCGGTAGCAGCGATTGGAGTCTGCCAAGCAGTGAAAGATCAGTTGAAACAAGTCTTAAGGGACTTACCAGATCAGCAGGCTCATGCCCTAGCTGACCTGCCTAGAGCCTTGTGTTTTGCGGTGGACGCCATAAAGGATACAATCCAACAGGCCTCCCGCTTTACGCTGTCTATAGTACATATGCGTAGGCTTCTGTGGCTCAAAAACTGGTCTGCTGAAGCTCCCTGTAAAAAACTGCTGGTTAGCTTCCCATTTCATGGAGAACGCTTATTTGGAGAAGATCTGGACAAATATATCCAGAAAATTTCTGCCGGTAAAAGTTCACTCTTACCGGTTAAGAACAAGGGTAGAAGTCCTTCTTTTAAGAGGCCTACCTCTCCAGTCCCGGGCACATCGGCTGTGAAGCAGTTCCGACGGCCTCCGCGGTCAAATTCAGGGGGCAGAAATCAGGGACAATCACAGGGTAACAAGAAGCCCTGGATCAGGAGAGGTACAAAACCTCCCCCTAAGGCATGAAGTATTGCCCCCGCTCAATCGGGTGGGGGGAAGACTTCAGTTGTTCACAGAGACCTGGCGGGACACCATCAGAGACAGATGGGTGCTCTCCGCAGTAAGTCTGGGATACAAGCTGGAGTTAAAAGGCACTCCTCCTGCCCAATTTATGAGGTCAAACGTGCCAAGAGATCCCCAAAAGAGAGGATCCCTCCTTCTGGCACTAGAACAACTATTGCTCCAAGGGGTAATCATGAAGGTTCCCCTGGAAGAAAGCGGATTCGGGTTTTACTCGAACCTTTTCACAGTCCCCAAACCAAATGGGGACGTGAGGCCCATATTAAATCTAAAAGGGCTAAACAAGTTCCTAAATATCAGGACCTTTCGGATGGAGTCGATCCGATCAGTTGCCACCGCCCTACAAGGGCAGGAATGGCTAGCCTCGATCGACATAAGGGATGCTTATCTGCATATTCCCATCTTTCCGGCCCATCAGAAATTTCTACGCTTTGCAGTAGAAGGGCGCCATTTTCAGTTCAGAGCCTTACCTTTCGGTCTGGCCACAGCACCACGAGTGTTCACAAAAATTCTGGCCCCATTATTGGCCAATCTAAGAACACAGGGTGTAACGATAATGGCATATCTAGACGACCTGCTACTAATAGACCACTCAGTGGAAAAGCTGGAAGTAGCTATTCACAAGACAATCGAGTATCTGGAATATCACGGTTGGATTATCAACCGGGACAAGTCAGCTCTAAGACCAGTCAAAAGTCTGGAATACTTAGGGCTAAGGCTGGATTCAAATCAGAGAAAGATTTTCTTACCTCCAGAGAAGGTGTCGTCTTTAAGAAATTTGACCCACTTAGTGGGTACAAAAAGAAAACCATCCATACGTCTCTGCATGAGGCTGCTGGGAAAGATGGTGGCTTCATTCGAAGCGGTACCCTACGGTCAATTCCATTCAAGGAATTTGCAAAGGGCCATACTGTCAGCCTGGAACAAAAAAGTTCAGGCTTTAGACTTACCAATGTCCCTGTCCCCTTCCGTTCGCAAGAGCCTCCATTGGTGGTTGGTGCCCCAGAATCTGGAAAGAGGGAAACCCTTCAGTCCGGTTTCTTGGAAGGTGGTCACTACAGATGCCAGCCTCATCGGCTGGGGGGCAGTGCTGGAGCAATGGTCTCTCCAGGGCAGGTGGTCAGAAGCAGAAAAGGCCCTGCCCATCAATCTCTTAGAGATACGAGCAGCCCGGTATGCCCTAGTAGCATGGACATCCAAACTCCAGGGGTCCCCTGTCAGAATTCAATCAGACAATGCCACGGCAGTGGCATATATCAATCATCAGGGTGGCACCAAAAGTCGTGCAGCCCAGAAGGAAGCAAATTGCATCCTGGAGTGGGCAGAAAGATATGTCCCAGCCATATCCGCGGTTTTCATCCCAGGAGTGGAAAATTGGAGAGCGGACTTTCTAAGTCGCCAACAATTATGCCCGGGGGAATGGTCTCTTCACCCCGAGGTTTTCCAGGCAATATGCCAGCGGTGGGGAACACCGGATGTAGATCTGCTAGCATCCAGATTCAACGCAAAGGTGGACAGGTTTGTGTCTCGCACAAGGGATCCCCTAGCTTGCGGCTCGGATGCCCTAGTGTTCCCTTGGGATCGGTTCAAGCTGATATATGCATTCCCACCGCCACAATTGTTACCACGATTACTCCGCAGAATCAGGGTAGAAAAGAAACCAGTGATTCTGGTGGCTCCAGCGTGGCCCCGAAGGGCATGGTACGCGGAGATTGTAAAAATGTCAGTGAGGAGTCCTTGGACCCTCCCACTTCGTCCGGACCTGCTGTCGCAAGGACCGATATACCACCCTTCCTTACCAGCCCTAGGTTTGACGGCCTGGCTATTGAAGCCCACATTCTGAAAAAGAGAGGGCTCTCTAATTCTGTGGTATCTACCATGATCAATGCCAGGAAACCGGTATCCAGGCAGATCTATTATAGGATCTGGAAAGCGTACATTACGTGGTGTGAGACCAAGAAATGGCATCCACGTAAGTACATGATAGGGAGGATTCTGGACTTCCTACAGTGGGCTGTAGATAGGAAGCTGGCCTTGAGTACTATCAAGGGTCAGATTTCGGCCTTGTCAATATTTTTTCAAAGGCCCTTGGCTTCGCATTCACTAGTCAAAGCCTTTATACAAGGAGTGATGCGTATTAGCCCTCCGGTTAGTATTCCCATATGTCCTTGGGACTTAAACCTGGTTCTGTCGGTTCTACAGAAACAACCGTTTGAACCATTACAACACATTTCCTTGGTTCTTCTCACCAGGAAATTGGTTTTCTTAGTAGCCATTTGTTCGGCTAAAAGAGTGTCGGAATTAGCAGCTATGTCCTGTAAGGAGCCATATCTGGTTGTCCATAAGGACAGAGTAGTATTACGTCCTCATCCAGCCTTTCTTCCTAAGGTGGTATCGAGGTTTCATTTGAACCAAGATGTGGTTCTTCCTTCTTTTTTCCCCAAACCTAGCTCAGTAGAGGAAAAGTTATTACATTCTTTGGATGTGGTAAGAGCAGTTAAAGCTTATCTAAAAGCCACTGCTCAGATTCGCAGAACGGATTCTTTGTTTGTTCTGCCGGAAGGCCCCAGAAGGGGTCAGGCAGCATCAAAATCTACTTTAGCCAAGTGGATTCGACAGGTCATAATACAAGCCTATGGCTTGAGAAAGAGACCGCCTCCGTTCAAAGTTAGGGCGCACTCCACAAGAGCGGTTGGAACTTCATGGGCAGTGCATCACCAGGCCTCCCTGGCTCAAGTATGTAAGGCCGCAACATGGTCTTCGGTACACACGTTTACTAGATTCTATCAGGTAGACGTTAGAAGTCAGGAGGATGTCGCCTTTGGGCGCAGTGTGTTGCAGGCCGCAAAAGATCCTCATGCCTGATGGCGCCCAGCTTATGTACCCCCCCCTCATTTGGCATTGCTTTGGGACGTCCCATTAGTAATGACTAAGTCGCTCTGTGTCCCGTGATGTACGAAAAAGAAAAAGGGATTTTTATAACAGTTTACCTGTAAAATCCTTTTCTTGGAGTACATCACGGGACACAGAGCTCCCACCCCTCTTTTTGGGACACTTATTGCTTGGCTACAAAACTGAGGTGCTCCCGGGTGGGAGGGGCTTATATAGGGGAGGGTACTTCCGGTTTGGAATTGGCCAGTGCCAACACCTGAAGGTAAACTATATAACCCATTAGTAATGACTAAGTCGCTCTGTGTCCCGTGATGTACTCCAAGAAAAGGATTTTACAGGTAAACTCTTATAAAAATCCCTTTTTTTGCCCCCTTTTTGGTTCTGTAGATATTAATATTATTATTATTATTATTATAGCCTTTTCCAATGTAGTTATTGTGAATTAGTGCCAATTGGTATGGTCTGCCTTCTAGAATCATGTGACCAGTCCCAGTGCTGACAACGGGCTTTGGGTTGTGTGTATGGGCAAATGTTGGAAGCAATGCGACAAGATTGTGTGACGTGATTTTAGAAGACGATTTTATGGTGCTTTCAGTTTAACTTACAGAATTTCAGTGCATATACCGGATTGTGACTTTATTCTTGTAACTAGAAGTTAGCTGTGGGATTTACACCAACTTCCTGTAGTAGGTGGAAATGTATTTAAATTATAAACTAATTTATTTGAACCAATTAACATTGTTTTCACTTTTTTTGTCCATTGCTTTTGTTGCCTGTTCATTCAGTCATCTGTGCACTGCTTTTGTTAAAGCTGAACTCCAGCCTTACGTTAAAATGTAAGGAAAGCCTAATGCCGCGTACACACGATCGTTTTTAATGTCATTTTCAAAAACGACGTTTTTCTCGACGTGATTTTTCTTGTTTCCTCTCAAGCCTGTCTTGCATACACACGTTCATTAAAAAAAACGCTTGAGCAAAGCGCAGTGACGTACAACACGTACGACGGTACTATAAAGGGGAAGTTCCGTTCGAATGGCGCCACCCTTCATGTTGGTAAAAGTTTGGTGAGAGACGATTCGCGCTTTTCAGCTTTGTGCTTTTCAGTCCGTTACAGCGTGACGAATGTGCTATCTCCATTACGAACGCTAGTTTTACCAGAACGAGCGCTCCCGTCTCATACTTGATTCTGAGCATGTGCGTTTTTTTCCCCCCTCGTAAAAGCATACACACTATCGTTTTTCACGTCGTTAAAAAAAACGACGTGAAAAAATAGAGCAGGTTCTCATTTTTTTTTTAGGCCATTTTTCACGACGTTAAAAATGCTCTGGAGCCTACACACGATAATTTTTAATGCCCAATTTAAAAAATGGCATTTTTAACGACGTGAAAAACGATCGTGTGTACGCGGCATTATACTTAAATTCTCCCCTTCAATCACTAATGTAAGCTAAGTTCAGCCTTCTGTCTCAAAATGAAAAAAAAAATCCCTGTTTTTCTACTTTTTATTTTGCAGTATCCAGTGCCTGTCACATAATTTCAATCCCTCTCCCCTCTGAAAATATCCCTTTTGAGTCTAAGAGCAGCCAGTGGGTGTGGTTACTAAAGACTAGTGACATCACTTTCAGGAAGTGACCCTGTTCCGTGTAGCCAGTGGACATATACAGGATGGAAGGAGCTGATCATAGGTTCCTGCTCAGTGCTTCTCATCAATAATGATTGCATCTTCATTCATGAGAAAGTGAAGAAATAAAAAAATAACCATTCACACAGGACACAGGAGTGCTGGGAGGTGCAGTGCACATATACAGTATAGCTGTGCAGGGCTTTGACTCGAGACTACCACAGGAGAAGGGAGCTGGATGCAGGGGAAGTGTCAGTGTAGCTGGAAGTGCTCCAGGGTCTCCGCTGAGCTCACAGTCTACAATGAACACTATACAATAACGCCACAATACCACATTGTAGTGTGAGTGTAACGCATGATGAGCAGAGAACTACACATGATCCAACATTGTAGTATGTAACACAAAGGCTGCAGTATAAAGAACTGGTTTCCTACTTGAAGTGTGTGTGTCATGTGTTGGTGTATACACTGCAGTGTGTGTGTGTCATGTGTTGGTGTATACACTGCAGTGTGTGTGTGTGTGTGTCATGTGTTGGTATGTACATTGCAGTGTGTGTGTGTCATGTGTTGGTGTATACATTGCAGTGTGTGTGTGTGTCATGTGTTGGTATGTACATTGCAGTGTGTGTGTGTCATGTGTTGGTGTATACACTGCAGTGTGTGTGTGTCATGTGTTGGTATATACACTGCAGTGTGTGTGTGTGTGTCATGTGTTGGCTGCTTTTGCATTAAGGGAGTTACATTTAGTAAGAGATTAGCTTTAAGCATTTCAATGTACTGTCCTTTTTGATTTTGCATATTTTTATATATGTATTCAAAGTAGTTCTTTTCTAGCTCCATCATAAACCTGGTTAACCCCCTTTCATTATTCGTTTTTATGGTCTGTTTTGCATTACATTATTGTCTTTTTATTACAGTATTTGTGCATGGCTTGTACTTTTTGTAATGCCAGTTAGAAAGTGTTAGATCTTATGTAGTGTAGATAGAAAGAAGAGCACTTTCTGTTTCCGTTCAGCGGCACTGCAGACTTCTTGTGTATTATTAGTTTACACCCTCAGTGAGCATGCTCCAGCTCCCTGTCTGCTCTTCTCAGTGGATACATTCCACCTCCCAGCTTTCCTTTGCAGAGGAGATTCTTCTATTTTTCTATTTAGATTAGAATGGAAACTGATGTCACATGTGTGACATCTGTGTCCAGTGCAAATTTTCCTCAATCTTTTGATGGAGATAAAAAGCAGACGTTTGTAATCCACAGGGTAGCTCTATGTAAGTGGACGTACCTCCACCTGCCAGTCAGATTAGTTAAGGCTGACTTTGATGTAAAAATGTTTCAGTTCTGTCCAATGGACCTGGATGTGGGCAGATATTGGTGGACATCTGCCTGCATCTGGCCACACGTAGGTACACATTACAGTCCACTTTTGATCCGTGTAATCATGGGTAAAAAATAATTGACCTCCCATGTGAAAGGGGCCTCGGGGATCATATACTATCTACTTCTCTGCCCTCTTGCTCCTGTGTGGCTGCTTCTTTTCCACTTTGTTGTCATGCAGATTCTATAGTGATTGCACCCCCCCAGAGCACACAGGCAAAGCACAGGCCAGTTAATTTTTATGTCAAATTTTTAGTTTTATTCCTAGTCTTTTGACTAAAATGCCTTTTTAGTTTTAGTTGTATTTTAGTCACCTGAATTGTTTTTGGTTATATTTTAGTCGACTAAAATCAAATGGGTTTAGTTAAATTATAATGCATTCTCTGGAATTTCCAAACTCATTATAAGGTCCTGGAGTAAAAATCTAATAACATGTTTATTCATTTTGGTATTAAGTTTTGAACATGCACTACAGACACAGATTTAACCGTTGTGATATTTAACGTCTTTATAAATAAAACTAAGTTTCATAAACAAACAAAAATATTGCTTTTTAACAAACAGAAGTGCAACTTTAAGATATAAAAAAATAAAAAAAACTGTAAACTCTATTGGCTGGAATGCCATTAAACATATTAACTGAATATATTGCCAATGATAAATATTAGGAAAAAAAATAAGAAAAGCCCTTTTCCCAATTTTTTTTTTCTTTCGGAAGCTTAGTAGATACCCCCTACTTTTTCTTATGTGGTAGTGCAGTGGTAGTTTTGGGGTCAAATTTTGATTTAGGTTTAGTCATAGTCGTTTTAGTATAGGCCGTATTTTAGTCTTTTAAATTGTTTTAGCCATATTTTAGTCTTTTGACTAAAATGCTATTTTAATTTTAGTCTATGAAAATGAACACTGGCACAGACACTGCCTACACATAGTCAAAGCGTACTCAAAGCACATGCAGACAAAGCACAGGGCAATAGACAGAGCATGCAGAAAACACATATAGAGAATGCACAGGTAGAGCATATGTGGACAGTTCACGCACACCACACAGAAAATGTACAGTTTGAGAACACACAGCGGGGCAAAAAAGAAGGTTGCGCTTCCTACTTTGCAGTGCTGCACTATATTTGTATTATACTGTTCCACCTTTCTTGGTGCATGTATACAGCTGGTCTACTTTGGGGTGGGAATTAAAACTTTTATGAGGTGTAGCTAAATATGTCTGTTTTGAATACAATGCATTGTGTATCTGTGACATTCTCTTATCAGTTGCTGATCAAGATGGCTGAGTCATTACTGTGATATAGAAATAGTACTATAATACAATTGTGTAAAGGCAGTCATGTAATCCCGGCACCCCGCCACACAACATAGCCATATGTTGCTATCCCTCCACAGTGTAGTAGAGCCTGTTCAGCTCACAGTACTGGCTATCCCACTTGCAGCCTGAGTGCTTCTGGAAGCTAACATCAAGATGGATTTGGGTACTTCTGCCAATTTTGTGTAAATACGTTCCATTACTTTTTGTTGACTTCATAACTGAATGGTCCTTTGCCTAAAGTTCAGCTTTGATAATTGTTTGTTACATTAAGTAAATGTGTATCATAGAGCTCTGTTTTCAGGGTGCAGTTTACACGCCATGCTACTCTTAGTCTTTTGCTTTGATAAATAATAGCATGCACATTTACCCAAACTTTGTAGTTTTTAAAGTGATAAAAAAAAAAAAACCTACTGCTTACTTTACACTACCCTTTCACTTTCTGTTTGTGGATAATGACACTTACTATTTTAATAAAAAAATCTAAGTAACTTTTTTCTTAATATACAGCTGCCACATGTCCGAGCTCTTTCCCAGCCTGTATACAGGAAAACAGTGGCAGGAGGAGCTTCTAGTCCTCTGTTGCTGGTCACGTGTTCAAAAAAAAAAACACAGCCTTTGGAATACAGAGTAAAAATAAATTGATAATATCAATAAACAGTTAGAAATTGTCATACAACAGTATATTTGAAATCAAATCTTTATTATTTTTTGGCAATAACATATGGACAGATTTCTTCCAGTCACAGGCTGTGTCACAACCTTCCAGCCTGTGTCTTAGAATAACAGGGAGGAGAAGCCTCCATTAATCAAGATGTAATATCCCACCCCCATTGTGTTTAGCTTGTTAGTCTGCATTGAGGGAGTGGGCTGTTATTTACCACTGTGTATACACCGACATGTGTGACTATTTAGTCACATGGGCTGCTCAGATGTGATAGGGAGAAAATACTGCCCACACTGCGCTGCAAAATCCCCAACTGCAGTGGGGACATGGGCAGAAGGGGGAAGGGGGAGCCAGAGAACAGCAGGATCAACCAGGTTTTTTTGCAGAATACAAAAATCTAATCCCATAGGGACCGAGTACAGTCAGCATGTAATACACCATTTTTTTTTATAGTTTTTAATGATGTGGGTTTAATGTCACTTTAAGAGTCATGTAATCCCAGATAATAATTCCAGAGAACTGCCCCAGCATTGACGCCCATTCTTATGGATTCCTCCTCATGTCTATCCAACAGTGTTATTGGTTTAAAATAATTTAACTCTGAAGCAACTCTGTAGAAGTACAGTAGTCTGTTGTCCATTACGAGTGTACATGCTTGTACTGTGATTGTTCTGAACAACTATCATTTAGCAGTTGACTTGTCTGACCACATTCATGTCTGTGGTCAGCTTCGGACACCCTTCCTTTCCTCTTGTAGCTTTGTTCCTTTTTTATTAAAAAGCTCCCCAGGAACTACTACACAGGAGCCTACAATTTTTGCTGTATGTGTTTTTCCTTTAAATATTTGTAAATCTACAACTGACAGATGAAGCTAATATACCGTGAGCGATAGACATATATTTCCTGAGATTTTAAAAATTCAGTGATTCTGCTCAAGTAAAGAGGTTGAGAAAGGCTAGACAGTGGCCTACAAGCTCCTTAGGATAACTATAGTTCTGCTGGTGAGGGTATCCAGAATATTGGCCTACAGAAATGACAGACACGTGAATTATAACTGGCTGTCAATTCATAGGTCATCTTCCTGGTTACCATTTTGAATAAAGTATGTGAAACCCGTTGGACTGTCCACTAATCCATCACCCAGGGAATTTCTTCTCTCGGAATATAGATGTCTTGTTTTTTCACCAGGAAACACCCAGAATCTTCTTCCTGGCTGGTCAGCAAGTGCCCATCAAAAGTAACAGCATCTCCACTGGAATCCTAATCAGTCCACATGGAGTTGCTGTTACACCTGATACACACTACAGGTCTTCCCTCTTCATTTCTGTGTCCCGCACTTCATTGAATGCTGAAGCCGCCGCAGGTGTTGCGTTGCTGACATGCCTGCAAATAGAGTAAGAAAAAAAGTAAGAAAAAAAGAACAAGTGTAGATTGCACATGGCCTGTGAGTCACACCCTGTACTAATGGCTTCATACCAACACCTATTTCAACAACACCCTGTTCTAAAGTACTAAAGTTGAGTTTGCAGTCAAAATGACAATACCTTTGTCTTTAGCAGCTAAGTGACTGAGCGCTTGGCTTGTGCCAGGCTCATACTTGTGCCTGGGTGGCAGCCCTGAGTTAAGTGACCAGGAAGAGCCTCGCCTCTGAGCTTGTTAAACCTCTAAAGATTTTAACCTCCAGGGTGCCATAAGTCACATAGCACGTGGTTAGGCATAGCAATATCGATAGATGGATAGATAAAAAAAAAAATATATATAACATTTTTTTTTTTTTTTAATGCATTGTTATTTTGATTTATAAAATGTAGGTGCATTTTAATTTTTCTGAAAAAAAAAATATGGTATCTACTACCAATATTTTCAAAAATCAAAATTTTTGTTACCCTGCCATTTGAATTCTCTTGCAATAAAAAGTATTTAAAAACAAATCTCTAAAAAAAAACATAAATGTAATAACTCAGTTCCACCTTTCATGTTACATCCCACATTTTGTTTAATAAAAAACAAACAAAAAAAAATATGAATTAAAACACATTTGCTAAAACACAATTTAAATGATAAGTGTACTCAAACTTTGCGTCTGCATTCATTTTGATGGGCAGAAACTCATCCTGGCATTAGAAATATTTTTTGAACTTCAGTAACATAATCTTGATGCACCGTTCCCCACCCCTTATGCACTTAGTAATGGCCTTCATTCTTCTGCATTCTCTAAAATGTAGAATGGATGAAAAATTGAACAGGAAAATTTTGATCTTATGTAATGGATGCAGCAGGCTTGATCTAGCTACCAAAGGGATTTAAAAAACAAACCATTGGGTGGGATTAAGTCCGTTTTTAGTTTTGGTTGAACTGATCCTTAAAGAAATTAGTTTAAATAAAAGTAAATTTGCCAAATGTTGCTTTGGATAAGCAAGCATCTCTTGTATTTAAAAATCACAAACTTCACTATCAGCATCTCTATAGCAGACCCTTCAATGTGAGCTTGTCTGCAAGTTAAATACTTGACTCCTTAACGTCTCTCTACTTTTCTGAATGGAAGCATCTGACATCCATACAAACCCTCACAAGGCTCATTCGACTTGTCCCGGGTGACTGTAATCAGCAAGGTGGAGAGAACTTTGTACCTGATGAAGCAAAACGTCTGCTGTAGAGTAGAATGGGACCTGAGCTTGTCACACGAGTTCCTACCTGTGTCACTCTGGCGTAGAGAGAAGGCTCCGGTCTCGTGTGCTTTTGTTGAAATCCAGGGAGAGTGTCAGTCAAAAGCAGGAAATGTTTCTTATTCATTGCTTAGCAGTTGATGTTAGACTGCCTCCAGGCCAGATAAGTCTCCTCATCTGCCATGATCAATATGCTAGTGATTGGCTGCTGTCACGAAGCTTATATTCTCCCGCGTACACAGCCTGCAAAGTGAGGAAACCGCCGACTGACACGTAATGCAAGGACAGGCTGATAATGGTTTATAAGCTCAGGGCAAAGTTTTACAAGGGAGCCTTATCGCCTTTATGGACTCTGATACCAAGAGAGGAGCTGGCAGATTTCAGCCTGATAAGTTCCTAGGCAAGGAGCAAACGAGCCGTGTCTGTGTGTCCTTTTTATTTTATTTAATTGAAGGCTGGCTCTAAAATCAAGTGGTAAATTATTCAGAGAACTTTAGTATTAGAAGTCGGTATAATATGCATTAGACTAAAATTTTTATTTGGCTTAGTAAATCCAACTGGCAACATTTTAGTCATGAGTTGAGCAGTGTGGTGGTGTTCTGTACATCCAGGTCAGGCCTGCACTGACTGACTGACTGGCAGCCGTGGCATTTGCAGAGGACTATTTATTTTGGGTTGGGTATTTAGGACATGCTTGAAGTGCTGCAGGACTGGTGCTAATTCATAAAGCCCATTATGTTTAACAGTTGTCCACAATTCAGGGCTTCCTAATGAAGATGCTACTATGTGGTATTTTTTGGTTTGCTTTAGGTAAGCTTGATCAGCAGCACTTTATGCCCAACTCCAGACATTTTTTTATTTTTTCTGTAATGTATTAGATTCAGCAGGAACCGGCCAAGATTCAAACCATTAGTGGGCAGGTTGAATGTACCAAGTTGATCGATCAACTTGGGTACAACCAGCCTGCTGGATTCGCTTATGATTATCGCTAGCGGTTATTGACCTCTAGATATGACGCTGAGCATGTGCACTCAACTTTTTTTGACGACCATGGCGAGGCCTGTTCTGAGTGGAACCTGTCCTGTTAAACCGCTGTATGGTCTTGGCCACCATGCTGCAGCTCAGTTTCAGGGTCTTGGCAATCTTTATAGCCTAGGCCATCTTTTTGTAGAGCAGCAATTCTTTTTTTCAGATCCTCAGAGAGTTCTTTGCCATGAGGTGCCATGTTGAACTTCCAGTGACCAGTATGAGAGAGTGAGAGTGATAACACCAAATTTAACACACCTGCTCCCCATTCACACCTGAGACCTTGTAACACTAACGAGTCACATGACACCGGGGAGGAAAAAAGGCTAATTGGGCCCAATTTGGAAATTTTCACTTAAGGGTGTACTCACTTTTGTTGCCAGCGGTTTAGACATTAAAGTGGTTGTAAACTCTTACAACACACTTTTTGCTACAGGTAAGACTATAATAAGGTTTACCTGTAGCTACCCTGGATATCTCCTAAACCTGCACGTACGTGCCGTTGCTTTCAGTGAGTATGCCGTTACTGGCAGCTCCCGCGTGCATGTGCGGGAGTGACGTCATCGCGGTTCCGGCCAATCACAGCGCCGAATCCGCGATACCCGGAAGTAACTCAGAGACATGTTGCGGCCGGTGCTGTGTCGCGGGCACCGCAACGGGGGCTTCAATCCCAGGTGAGTATTACATAATGAGTTAGTATGCTATGCATACTAGCTCATTATGCCTTTGTCTTGCAGGGTGTTCGTTTTTTTTTTTTTTCCAAAAAAATGGACATTAATGGCTGTGTGTTGAGTTATTTTGAGGTTACAGAAAATTTACACTGTTATACAAGCTGTGTACTCACTACTTTACATTGTAGTAAAGTGTCATTTCTCCAGTGTTGTCACATGAAAAGATATAATAAAATATTTACAAAAATGTGAGGGGTGTACCCACTTTTGTGAGATACTGTATGTTGGTGCACTGCAGTGCTCTTTAGAATGGCACCCCAATGCATTAAGACCCCTTTCACACTCAGCCAGCAAGTTTTGGTTACATATCTCTGATGTACCTATCTGCATTATTTGATGGTCACTTTGCAGTTGCTCTCCTGTTGAAAATTATGAGAGCACAACAGAAAGTTCATACCTTCTCATCCTTTCTGCCTCCAGTCCGGAATGTTAAATTGAGTTGCTATGGGATTCGATTTTGTTATGTTTTAAGAAGTTTCATGCATTGGGCGTTAGCTGGCTTTCTGAACTTGAACCTGTTTGTGCACTCGCAGAATGGTGTAAAAGTGCAAGAATGCAGAGGAATTTTTGTGTCTGCCCACGTAGGACACCTCTCCCCATATTACTTGCACTTTCTAGGCTGGTTTTCTGGCAAAGTCACTTACATTTTATATGATATCTACCAATTTTTTTTTGTTTCTTTTTATTTTTAGTACCCAGCAATTAAATCTGGGCGAGTACTCCTGGTTAATGATTAAGGGTTTAGCAAATATTTGTCAGCTAGTTTGTGCTGTGAATTGCATTACGTTTTCAGAGAATATGCGATATAAATGAAGGGAATAAGCATTTGCGTGCGATGAGTGAGTTTTATGGTAGGCAAGGGTTGTTCAGTTAATGGATAATGCAGATGCAGCATCTGAATGGAGCAGAAAGAGTAGAGAAGGACATTTACAGCGAGTATTGTCTTTGAGACTCTATTAACTTTTATCATAGTATTTACGCCTTTTAAAATACAGTAAGCGCACCCCCTTGTTGCCTACCATTATATTTAAGCTGCCTCCAGAAGTCTGGGGATGTTTTTGTTGTTACCCTCTGACCCTTTAAAGCATTTGTTACCCCAATATTTCCAATTCCTAATATGTGCCTGCTGTACCATGTACTTGCATGAAAATGTATTCTGTTCTCTTTGTATTGCTTCCTTTGTGTGAAATCCTTGGTGTTCCTACCAGTCCCTCTGCTTTCCTACTAAAAACTGACCACACTAAGCAGGAGAGCACACCCATGGTCAGTTCTCTAGCTATGCTTTGAACTCAGCCTGCTCTCATTCAGTAATCAGACTTGTCCTGACGCCCCCACTGCACAGCCAGTCAGGAAGATCAGCGTGCTGTTGCTTCTTCTCCCCCCAGCTCTTATGCAGCTGAGGACAGAGGGCATGTGATCTCTTATTAAAAAGGGGAAAAAAGGTATTTATAATTTTTTTAAATTTAATTTCTATTTTAAACTGAATTGGTTGTTTTACAAAGTGATTGTTTACGATCGCTTTAAGCCCGGTATACATGGCTCGATTCCCATGGAAAAAATTCGCCCTTCTACTCTAACAGTGTGGACGGAGGAATCTCCATTGCCGGCTATTGTATTCAGGCAGCTGCAGGAAAAGGATGCAGTCACTGTTCAGTCAATAATTTTTCACCAGATTCAGGTGATTTTTAAGTCAACTTTTGTGGAGCCAATTTGGCCGTCTATGGAGACCTTTAAAGTGGTTGTTAAGCCACTCTAACAAGTATGCACCATCCACACTGTCCTTATTCAGTGTCCCCCTCTGTGTATGATTTATAAAAAACAAAATGCTGTAAATACCTCATGTAAGAGCCGATATCAGCGATCACATAACCGGCCAGGTCTCTTCTCTGTCAGATGCAGTGAGAGGGGCCAAGAATCCCCCACTGACGTCACTCAGGAGGGGAGGAGGAGAGACCCGGCCGCCGGTCATGTGATAGCTGATCTCGGCTCTTGCATGAGGTATTTGCAGTATTTTTTTTTCTATAAATCACACATGGAGGGGGGACACTGCATATGAAGAAAGTGCAGATGGTGCATACAAATTATAGTTATTTGAGCAGCAGGAGTAGAGGGGGCAGCACTGTCACAAGCTGACAGGCAGGGAGGTGAGGGGGGAAGAGGACACAAGAGCACACAGGAGACCGAAAGCAGGGCTGCGGATGACGGAGGCACATAAACTGACCACTGTGTCAGGGCTCTTGGGCCTGATGCACCGTAGTCAGTTTACATGGGGGAGGGCAGAAACTGGCTGGATCAGCCAGGTTTTTCAGGTGTTACAGGCGGCCAAATGACACAGGACAAGCACTGTGTCATATAACATGCTTTAACCGCTTCCCGACCGCCAGATCGACAGAATGGCATGGCTGCGCAAATGGGCGTATATACATGTCCCCTTTAATTTGCGAGCCGTGTGGTCGCGCGCCGCGCTCGCGTCCCTGTCGCAAGCTCCGTGACCACGCCCGCGGGACACCCGGACCCGATCGCCGCCGGTGTCCCGCGATCAGGTTACAGAGCTGAAGAACGGGGAGATGTTAGTGTGAACGCAACATCTCCCCGTTCTGCCTAGTGACACTGTCACTGATCATGTTCCCCTTCATCGGGAACAGCGATCAGTGACGTGTCACGGCAAGCCACGCCACCTAACAGTTAGAAGCACTCCCTAGGTCACACTTAACCCCTTCAGCGCCCCCTACAGGTTAACCCCTTCACTGTGCCAGTGTCATTTTTACAGTAATCAATGCATTTTTATAGCACTGATCGCTGTAAAAATGACAATGGTGTCAAAAGTGTCCGATGTGTCTGCCATAATGTCGCAGTCGCGATAAAAATCGCTGATGGCCACCATTTACTAGTAAAAAAAAAAAAAAAATTAATAAAAATGCCATAAAACGATCCCCTATTTTGTAGACGCTATAACTTTTGCGCAAACCAATCAATAAACGCCTATTGCGATTTTATTGTATATGTAAAAGAATACGTATCGGCCTAAACTGAGGGAAAAAAAAATATTTTTATATATTTTTTGGGGATATTTATTACAGCAAAAAGTAAAAAAGATTGCATTTTTTTTCAAAATTGTCGCTTTATTTTTGTTTATAGCGCAAAAAAATAAAAACCGCAGAGGGGATCAAATACCACCAAAAGAAAGCTCTTTTGTGGGAAAAAAAAGGCGTCAATTTTGTTTGGGAGCCAAGTCGCACGACCGCGCAATTGTCAGTTAAAGCGACGCAGTGCAGAATCGCAAAAAGTGGCCTGGTCTTTGGCCAGCCAAATGATCCGGGACTTAAGTGGTTAAAGGAGCAGGATTCATTTTATTTTTTTGGGTTAACAAACGCTTTCATTTTTGTCAGACAACTCAGCCAAACATTACAGTTTCATCTTTACTTCTCAAATAAGCAAGCAAGACAACTTCCTGGCTGCGGCTAGGGCAGTTATTCCCCACCACTGGAGACTGATGACTATGCCTTCCCTGGGGGACTGGGCGATTGAGGTGGACAGTATAAGAGATCTGGAACGTCTTCTGGCTCAGGAAGCCGTATGGGAAGAACAGTTTTCCCTCACGTGGACCACATGGTCAATGTTCCGCTACTCTTCGGAGTTCCTTGCCGTCACCCCGATGGCCTTGTTGGAGTGTATTCTTTCCTTGCTCCCTTATGTCCTTTTTTTTTTTTTCATCTGGCTTTTTTAAATTCCCTTCTAGTCATATATTGTTCAGGGGCTGTATTTTCATCCTTTGTGTCAATTGACATTGGCCATATATACGACAGCTTGTGATGCCCTCAGCATATTACTCTCTCAAAAAATAATAGTGTTTATATCATATTTCTTGATGCCCTTTCGTTCACAATGTATTGTCTTGCTATTTCACTCTTGGTGTCTCTCCCCTGTATTGCGAACATGTATACCTTGATTTCAGTATAACCACCTGTACTTCTCTGATTTTTGATTATTTGATCTTAATTTTTTATATAAGAGATTGTAAATTTTTCTACCTTTTTATTCTCAAATAAAATCAGATTGAACTAAATAAGCAAGACAAAATTTCTAAAGTGTCAAATCTGAAATTAGATATATAAGGCAGACCATAGATTATGCAATTTTCATTCCGACAACCACGGGTTGCCAGAAACAAAATTGCTCGATTTCCCCCATGAACACAGTCAGTGTTGGGGGAATCCCTCCTATCCTATCCCTCCCGCTGAGCTATTGTGTTCTCCTGGCAGGGGTTGGTGTTTGGATTTTTAATTACTGTTGGCAGCTGTTACCGCTGGCAATAATCGCATGCTAGAAATCCAACATGCTGGTTGTACCCAGGTCGATCGATGGATCAACTTGGGTACAATTAGCCTTCCCATAATTGGATTGAATTGGATTCCAACCATCTATGGCTGGCTTAATCTTGTGAAAGGGGGGGTACCTCTGTCTGTGCTGTTTAGTGTTGATAGGGGAATCAAATGATTTCTCTCATTCAGCTTGCAAAACTGAAAAAGAGAACTCTAAAGCTGGCCATAGACGATTTAATTTATTTTTTTCATTCAGCAGGATAAACATGTATAGATTTCTTTCATTCTGCCAGCAGGCTGACTGGAAAAAATGAACAGATTCCTCCATCCACACAAACGAGATGGATGGAGGAATAGTGACTGGCACATTGTAGTCTGATAGCGGGACTCTGAGCTGTCAGAATACACTGATCAGTAGCTGCAGCCGCTGATAGACACAAGTTTTAAACTTTTTTATTCAACAACAAGGATTACCACATATTTATCAAAATTTGTCTGGTCTCTGCTGAACCCGGCTGAATTATGACCCATCCATGGCCACCTAAAGAGAATCATCAGCCTGTGTGCAAGTCAACAGCTACAAATACTATAGTTGCTGACTTTTAATAAAGGGAAACTTGCCTGTCCAGGGATCCCGCGCAGTCCTCACCCAGTCCTGTCCTGCACTGGTCTTCAGGTCCCCGGTACTGGCATGTTTAGTGTTGAAAGCCACCTGTGGCTTCACACTACAAATGCGTGAACGGTCCCGCACCCTCATGGGACCTGTGACATGTCCCAAGAGGTCTCGGGCAAGGTGGGTGGGGCGCAACTTCCGGAGGAATTGCCTAGGTGACCCGCTCCAACATTTCCCCCCAAAAAAGAGGAAGGGGAGGGGGCCATAAAGTGGAACTTCCCCCTTTTTTTAGGGTGATTTTTTTTTAGGGTGTATTTCTTGCGATGGTAATGTATTTGGTGCAGAAGTATGCTCCTGTGTTGCACTCTTTAGTCCATACTTCCAGGCTCAGGGTTGGACTCGCATACACATTTGTTGCATATACCTTGTCAAATAAGTTAGAAGGGCTGTCTTCTGATTTACTCTGCTCTTTGATAATTCACCCAGTCCTGTCAAGAGATTGCTGACTCCACAATTGGCTCTGTGTCTTCCTCATTGCCCTGTCCTTAGAATTATCTCATTACTGGTCACCCTTTCCCCTCCACAGTTTATCAGTGCAGAGACAGACAATCATTGCCTGGGCGTGTTATATTATGTTTATTCTGTGCTATCTGCATTGATCTGCTTTTGTTCCATGGTCTTCCAAAGGTGAAGTTTGTCTTTATGATGACTAGATGGTGTTCACAAGAATAAACTGACCTTGTAATTACTTGACTAGTTTAAACTGGCACGTGTGCTGAAACCTGATAATACAGAGGTTTGTTTAGGTGTGTGATGTCTGTTCTGCTTTTTGGATGCACAGGAACCTAAAAAATAAATACAGGAACCATAAAAGCAATTGTATCCTGTCCCTTTCTGAGAGTTTATAAAGGAACCAGAAGACAAACTCAGAATTGCTGGATATTTTTTTGGGCTTATAACTTTTGCGTTTCCAGATTGCCCAAAAATGAAACACATGTTGGCACTGACTTTTTAGGTATGAACATACAGTATACTACCAGATTTCCAGTCTATTTCCATTATACAGACCATCATAACCCTAAAGAAGTATGGTCAAAGCTTTTTTGGCTATACTATGGATCACAGGAGTGCAGTTCGTTCCGCACGCCTGTTACCTGTTTCTAGCCAATAGAGGGCGAAAGCCCGCTGTCGGCTGACGTCACTCAGGCTAGGGAAAGGTTCCCGACTTTACAGTCGGGATCCATCCAGGTCCCTGGATCGGCAACTGGCTCAGCCTCACAGCTACACTGCTAGGAAACTGAGCCAGCCGCTCCCTCCCCTCCCCTTGTTGTGTTTTTTTTTTATATATATATAATAAGCCCCATACTTCTCTTTTAAATAGATCTAAAGCCGATCAGTAAAATTTCATATGATCTAAAACATGTAAATGTTATCTCGGAAGCTATTTTTTATATCTGTAGTTTCCATTATAATAATACAGTGATCACTTTTTGAGTCTTTCAGAGAGGAAGTGAGGAGAAATCTCCCCAAAGAACACACACAAAACGTGAAAGGTGCTCTAGTCCTTCTCTGTTTTATGAAAAACTAAAGTTAAGGTTGCAAATTTACTGTAAAGTAATTGCTATAAATGTTTGGTTTCTTTAGAAAATCCTGTTAATGCTAATAGAAGTAATGATTGTAAAATGTGTTAATAAATGGCATACGTGACATACCTCTTCTTTACATCAAGATGCTATCTCTTATTTTTCCCTTATAGGCACAGCATTGGGCATATCATTAAACTGGTGGAGCAGCATGGTAGTGATGTATGGTGGACACACCCTATAGAAGAATTACTTCCAAAAACCGTGCTTAAACAGGTATCCTCACTGCCGGGGTAAACCTCATCAAGTACCCAAATTTGTAGTGCCTGACTGTAAAGTGATAGATGTAAACAATGGTAGCTGGTCTGGGTTTTGTGTTGGGTTGTGCAGGAGGATCAGGTATATTCCTGATCAGGAGGGTTTCTGTGTAACCTGCCAGCTTACTATACCACAATTTATTTTGTGAATAAATTCACTGCAAGGAAACTGAATCTTTACAGTTTTAATTTATTATATTTGTGAATATGACCAGATTAAACTAAAACTATTGTTTTTTTTTTCCATTTATGGCCCAGTTCACACTGATGCGAACTGCTTGAGGTGTGTATGTTAATGACACCTTGAAATCCGTTCACAAAACGCAGTGTGGTTTGCTTAATCGGATGGCATGTGTGTGAACATTCATGTAATCCGCTTCTGGTAAAGCAAAAAAAAGGTCTTGCACGATTTTGATGCGGTGCGATTTGTGCCAAACAGAATAAATAGCTCTAATTGCACGGCTGCAGAATTGCATGTGATTTGAACAGGAATGTTCAAGTTGCATGCGGTTCTTGCACCGCATCCAGTGTGAAGCGAGCCATAGACTGAAAACTTGTAAGGTTCTAAGAATCCAGTGGGTGTTTAAATTTTCCACTATACTCCCAAATATGCAGTGAAGTGAAACCAGAGGTTCATGGTCAAGAGAGACCAGAGCAGTATGGAGCCAAGTCATTATCAACCAAAACCCATAAACACGTCTAACTTCTTAAATCTAAACTGCAATCAATTCAAGCTTTTCTTAAAGCTAAAGCATATCATACTGAGTACCGAACAGCTGTACTGGATATCTTATGTGATAAAACATCTAAAAGCAGTGGGGTTGATTTACTAAAACTGGAGAGTGCAAAGTCTGGTGCAGCTCTGCATACAAACCAATCGGCTTCTAGGGTTTATTGTCAAAGTTAAATTCAACAAACTGAAGTTAGAAGCTGGCTACCAGGCACAGCTGCACCAGATTCTGCACTCTCCAGGTTTTAGTAAATCAACCCATGCTACTGGGTGGCTTAATTTTTATTGTATATGAGGTTCAAGGTAGCAGTTTGCATGTAACCGAGTGCCTGTTTTTCATTTCCTAATTGTACATCACAGGACGCAGAGGACCAAATTTTCTTGATGCCCTGGGTTATGTTGCGAGCTTCAGGTGAATGGACACTAGCTAAAAAAAGCAAGAATCTCCTCCAAGGCCTCCCATCTCAGCTAAGCCTCAGTTTTTACCTAGTGTCTTTAGGTGATTGATGTGCGTACAGTTGTCTCCCTGAAGATCTCCTTTCATGGGCTTTAGTTTCATGCTTTATGGCCTATTCCTAACACCCCTGTTGGGTCAGTGGAGGGCTTCATCTGGATTGATTGCTACAGCCAGTTTGGCAAGAGGGACTGTACCCAGACCCTGCATGCAACTGTGGGGACATCATGTAATGCTTCCAGTGATCTTCAGGGTTCATTTTGCCAGGTGACCTCACTGGCATTGTGCTCTAGTGGTCCAGGGAAAAACGAGTCCCGTAGGCCCTGCAGCTTGGACTGGTGAATGAAATGTGATCTATAAATGAAGGATGGGTGGATGATGGAAAGGTCTGCCCCTTCCATTCATTGCTGTGTTCTATGAATGGAGGAGCTGGGCAGAAAGGCCAGAATAGTTGGGCATTCTTGATAAGTGCAAATGACAGCGCCCTCAGTTCTATTAACCCCAGCAGTGATGGGGGGGGGGGGTTAGCAGAGGAACTATGGAGGAACATTTTAAGGAAATCTGGAGCCAGCAGCACAAGGAACTTAACCCAATATTAGTAAGCCATGTGTCTCTTGCTGATTTTTATGTGTTTTTTTTTGCTATACTTGGACGTCAATTGACAAGAGATTAGACGCCCTTTTTAAGGCATCCTCGCTGGTAAGAGAGGCTATGTAGCCTGCAGCATTGAATTTCTTAGTGGATGCCTTTTCAAGATCCCATATGGCAGCTTTAATGGGTGGGCACCATTTCTGCCAACATGAGAAGGATCCTTTGTGCGTAAAATTGCCATTATACCTTTACTCTTACACTAGTCTGTCTACCTTTTTTAGTTCTCCTCGTCGAGGTGCAGTAGGGCAGTCCCACAGCTGTTGCATACATCAAACATCAAGAAGGGCCATGTCACAATGCTAAGAAAGAAACAGACCTGATCTTGTCTTGGTCAGAACTTCATGTTCCAGCCTCCTTCACCTTGCATAATCCCACCATAAAAAAAATGGTAGGTGGAATTTCCAGCCATCAGCAACTGAATTCAAGAGAATATGAGTTATATCCAGAGGGCTTCTCAATAGTTTTGTCTTTGGTGGAGGTACACCAGATGTAGATATTGATATTTTCAATACCAGATTCAAATAACTGGACAGGTCTGTGCCCCAAACCAGAGATCCTCAGGCATTTGCAGTAGATGCTCTGGTGACTCCCTTTTTCCTTGATGGCCTCCCTCCACTGCAGTTTCTTTCTCGCCTCTTGTGCAGGATAAAACTGGAGGGCCTTTCCGATGATCCTGATAGCACCTGCTTGCCTAAGAATAATGAAGTATGTAGACATTGTGAAGCTCTTGGCAGATGAGCAGATGACCTGTGGGTTGTTCCATATCAGCCAAGTTTGCTGTCTCATAGTCCAATCTGCCATCCTGCTGCTTTACAGTCGCTGACTTTGACCGCATGGCTGTTGAAACCAAAGTCCTGAGGGATAGGGGTGTTTCTGACTCTGTAATCCATACCTTCCTCAAGGCAAGATAGTTGACCTCCAGAAAGGTGTAGCACCTAGTATGAGGCTCATATATTACCAGTATTTTGTGGGTCTTATTCTGGCTTTTCTTTAATTTGGTGTTGAGTTGTCTCTTGACTTTAAAGTAGATGAAAACCCCATTCATGAAATTTGACCTGGGCACATATATCTTTAGTGTTTTCTTATCTCTCTCCAAAGCCATAAGTCCCGTGGCTTTCTCCTGCTCCATTCTCCTGGTAACTGATGACTTCTGACAAGTTCTCCATCAACTGTGATAAAACCAGGCCTGAATTTTGTGTCCGGGTGGGTGCTATAAATAGATTAGCAGAGAGCTGGTCTATTCACAGCACAGCTCTTCATTGTTTCTTCCTTTTTCTGCCTATGTGGAGGGGAGGGTGTGCCTTTCCTCCAATCAGCTGTCTCACAGTGTATGGCAAGAATCCCCACCCACAGGTGAATCGGCAACAGAAAATTCTAATAAGATGTGCACTTTCTAAACAGTATATAAAGCTAAAGACAGCATATATACATGTAAAACTTATGTAGGGAGATTTGGTTCATCCCTGTGTATCATCTGAGGCTGTTCACTTCACTGGGTATATGTGAGGGTTTACATCCACTTTAAGTACCATCAAGGATCAGATCTCGGCCTTGACCGTTCTGTTTCAGAGACCTATTGCAAAAAATTCTATGAACACGGATTGTTCCACCTGTGGGGCCTCCTTTGTCCTAAACATCCTAAGAAGGTGCTTGACACTTTGAACGTTGTTCTAACTATTTGAATTTATCTGAAGGCTGTAGCTTCGATAGTCTGATTCCCTGTCTGTTCCCCATTTTGTTCAGGCTGCTTCTCGGTCCACTATTTCTAGGTGGATCAGTCGGCTAATTTCTGAGACCTATGGTATCACAGGAAAGTGTCCTTTCTTGATCAAGGCCAATTTCGCAAGGGGTGTCAGTGCCTCCTGGGCTATTCAGCATCAAGCTTCTGTTAGGCTGCTACCTGTTCTTTTCTTCACATGTTTACTGCAAAGTTCTACCAGGTAGATGTTTATATCTCTGTGGGCAACAGTTTTGGGCAAAAGTTAATGCAGATGACTTTGTAGTGAGGTTTTCCCCCATGGTCTTTTTTGGGGGTTTTGGGCATGTTGGCCTTGTTGCCTTGGGGCGTGTTAGCCTCATGTTTAGTAGTTTTGTGCATCCCATGACCAAATGTATTCATGGTCATGAATATGAAGTCCTCTGTGTTCTGTGATGTACGATAAGGAAATTAGGATTTTTAATTTTACCTGTAAAAATCCTTTTCTTGGAGTACATCACAGGACACCAAGATCACTCACTTCTTGTCTTTTCCTCATTGCTTGCTACAAAACTGAGACTGAGCTGAGAGGGGTTAGGCCCCTTTCACACTGAGGCGGGGAGGTGCGCTGACGGTATAGCGGTGCTATTTTTAGCACCGCTATACCGTCGGATTTGCCACGATATTCGGCCGCTAGCGGTGCAATTTTAACCCCTGCTAGCGGCTGAGAAAGGGTTAAAACCGCTGCTACAGCAGCGGTTTGCGGGCGGTATAGCCGCGGTGTCCCATTGATTTCAAAAGGAGCAGTATAAACACTGCTTCAAAGATGCTGCTTGCAGGAGATTTTTTTTTCCTCCCGCCAGCGAATTGCCTCAGTGTGAAAGCCCTCGGGCTTTCACATTGAGAATGCTGGGGCAGGATTATTTCAGGCGTTATTTATGCACTATTTTTTGTGCTAAAACGCCTGAAATACGCCTCAGTGTGAAAGGGGCCTCATGCTTGGGAGGGAATTCCTGCCTTTTTATGGCCAGTTTCCATTCACCTGAGGGTGGCAGTATAGCCCAAGTAGTCATGAATATGAAGCCCTCTGTGTCCTGTGATGTACTCCAAGAAAAAGATTTTACAGGTAAACCAAAAATCCTAATTTTACATCTTTTACCAGGCAGGTAGCAGCATTGAAGTGTTGGAGTATGAGCCTGGACGGGATGTTTTGGACATCTGGTTCGACAGTGGAACATCATGGGCTCATGTGTTAGAAGGTATGAGATTCCTATAATCAGGACAAGACAAACTCCAAAAGCCAAGTATTTGAAAAAAGCAAGTGTTGTGTGGTTGAAAGTATCATTTGTGATAATCGGGGTGTGTAGATGTGTGCAAAAAATTTGTGTTTCTGGGTGTCGTACAAAGATATTTTACAGACATTGTTCCACTATTCCAACACTGTCATCTACTGAGCAAAATAAACCTTGTTTATTGGAACAGAACTGAATCTGTTTAAGCAACCAATCAGATTCCATTTTTAGTTTCTGAGAAAACAAAATGCTAAAGCGGAAACAGGCAAGGTTTTTAGGACAAAAGACCCCATGGGCCCCTTCTGTCATAAATACTTCTCCCTGGCTGGCAGTGGTAATATACACCGAGCCATGCTTGTGCAGCTCAGAGTGCACATTCATGGGAGTGACATCATTGCGGCCTGGCCATTCTTGAAGCTGAACAGAGCAAACCTGGAAGATCAGGAGAAGATACAAGTCCCTGAACACTGACAACAGAGGGCTGGAGGACTTCGTTTGACAGCTAAGCCTTTCATAATGTGCTAATATGCTGTGCATACTAGAACATTATGGCATAAACCTCCTGGGGGTCCATGAAAAAAAAAAAAAAACGAAAGCAGAGTTTATTTCGCCTTCAAATCTGTTTTTTTTGTTGGTCTTCTGTCAGTGCACTTATGCAGGGCTCTGGGGTTGGTAGTATTGGACTGCGGAATTCATTAGCAAGAAGCATTTACTCCCTATGGCCTTCGAGGGACAACATCCCATTCGGTCTCTGTTGGATGCTACCATTAAGGATTCTGCGGGGGGTAAGAGTACCCACTTTCCCCAGTGGAAGAAGCCTAAACGGCAGGCCTGCAAATCTTTTACCACGTCCTAGAAGAACCCCTTTCACTTCACACTTTCCCTCTGATGAATCCATTGACAAGCCTTCCTTGACATGTCCCAGGATAACAAGGCTGAGTTTCCTTGTCAACGTATTTTATTGGACATATATATTAGTCACATACAGATCATATGTAATACATGTTGTTGATATTTGTCCAATTATTACAAATATAGAAAAATAACAAATAGGGTCTACAGAATATATCCTAATGAAAATTATAAGGACTTAAATGAGATAGAAAGTAAATAAATCCTTGTACTAATATATTCAAGACTGTAGTTGAAAGAAATATTTAACATATTAATTATAAATTGATCTGTATCTTCGAAAAAAGTAATGTAGAGTAATACTGTAGCTTCAATAAGGTGCGTTATGAAGTAAGAATAATAGAGAAAAGAAAAGAGAAAAAGAAGTAAAGATATCAAAAACAAGGCTGAGTTTCATTCTCTGCATGTTTCTCACTTCCAGCGTCTCCTCAGTGCCTGGGCAGTTTCCATTAAGTGTATACTGGGCTCTTGATACAAGTAGTCATTGCCCCAATCCCTGCTATGGAATGTTTTCAGGGGTTGTACTCCAAATTCTCTCATTGTTTCCAAGCCCAAAAGGCATATTCGCCTCATTCTAAATGCTTGCATTTATATCTGAAAATTCCAGGTGGTATCCACAAGATGCATTATTGATTCCCAAGCGGGCTTTTTCGTTCTCCGTGGACATAAAGGACACTGCTTTACATAAACCCCTATTTTCAGTGCATCCGTTTTTTTTTTTTTGCTTTGTAATGGGTCTCCTGTACTGCCAATTGGTGGCCCCTCTATTCTGGCTGTCCTTTGTACCTAGGGTGTTCGCCACGGTACTGACTCCAGTGTTGGCCCTGTTATGCTTTAGCCTTATCCCTATTGTGGGCTGTGTGGCCACCCCTTCTTTATGGAGTAGTTAGTGAGGGCTCTGGAGGACAATAGGTCTCTGTCTGTCTAGATCAGGGTTTCATGGAACCCAAGGGTTTTTTTGACCGATGAGCAACTTCTGCTTCCTAGATAAGTTCCCACTGATACCACCAATCATTTTAGCTATCTGTATGGGGGTAATTCTTCCCAATGAGCACACGTGTAAGGAGAATTCTTCCCACTGACCATCACACAGTGTATCATGGGTTGTAGATAGGGTTGTCCCGATACCACTTTTTTAGGACCGAGTACAAGTACCGATACTTTTTTCCAAGTACTCGCCGATACCGATTACTGATACTTTTTTTTCAGTGTCATGTGACAGTTTGAAAGATGGGGACTGATAGGTGGCACTGACAGGTGGCACTTATGGGCACTGACTGGTGACTGGCTCTGATGGGCACTAATAGGTGGCTGGCACTGATAGATGGCACTGATTGCACTGATAGGTGGCACTTATAGGTGGCACTGATAGGTGGCACTTGTGGGCACTGATAGAGTGCACTGATTGCACTGAAAGGTGGCACTTGTGGGCACTGATATGTGGCACTTGTGGGCACTGATATGTGGCACATGTGGGCACTGATAGCACTGAAAGGTGGCACTTGTGGGCACTGATAGGTGGCACTTGTGGGCACTGATAGGTGGCACTGATAGATGGCACTTGTGGGCACTGATAGTGCAATCAGTGCCACCAAGTGCCACCTATCAGTGCTGTCAGTGCCCACAAGTGCCATATATCAGTGCCACCTATCAGTGCCCACAAGTGCCACCTTTCAGTGCTATCAGTGCCCACAAGTGCCACATATCAGTGCCCACAAGTGCCACATATCAGTGCCCACAAGTGCCACCTTTCAGTGCCCACAAGTGCCACCTTTCAGTGCTATCAGTGCCACATATCAGTGCCACATATCAGTGCTTACAAGTGCCACCTATCAGTGCCATCTACCAGTGCCACCTGATAGGTGGCACTGATTGCACTGATAGGTAGCACTTGTGGGTACTGATAGGTGGCTGGCACTGAAATGCTGCGGGAAAAAAAAAATGACAGAGGATTTAAAATAAAAAAAACTGCTGCAACGCCCATCTTGGTACACCCTGCACTCGGCTGAAGTAAGCAGCAGCAGACATCTTGTTACACCCAGCCCATATAGCTCGGGCTGGGTGTAACAAGATGTCTGCTGCTTACTGCAGCCAAGTGCAGGGTGTACCAAGATGGGTGTGGGGACGTTCAGCCGCTGACGGCGACCGAATGCGACATCACCGGTCACCGATCCTGATGCGGCTGCGCCCTGCACCCCTGCCAGCTTACCAGTTTCAACTGCAGGTGAGGGACTCGCTCTCCGCCCTGGTCTCCGCCCCCCGCCGCACTCTCCGTCCCGCTCTCTGCCTTGGTCTCCACCCCCCGCCCCACTCTCCGCCCCCCGCCGCACTCTCCGTCCCGCTCTCTGCCCTGGTCTCCGCCCCCGCCACGCTCTCCGCCCCCCGCTCTCCACCCCCTCTCTGCATCCGCTCTGGGAAAAAAAAAGTATCAGACTGGGCATCGGGAGCATTTGCGCGAGTACAAGTACTCGCGCAAATGCTTGGTATCGGTCCCGATACCGATACTAGTATCGGTATCGGGACAACCCTAGTTGTAGATATAGGAACTTTTAGCAGGGGTTCCCTGAGACCGGAAAGTTATTTCAAGGGCTCCTCCATGTTGAAAAGATTGAGAGAGGCTGGTCTAGATGTTAGAGCTTTGGATGGAATCAGGACTTTCAGAAGTTGATGCTGACACATCCCTTGGCGTTTTTGGGGCTTTTTCTATATACTTCCCAGGTCAGGGCTTTCCTTCCTCGGGAGAAACTTCTAACTATCCAGTCTCAGGTTTTTGCACTGTACTCCAGATGCCGTCCAAATCTCTGCTTCTGTATGAGAGTCTTGAGTCTGGTGGTGGCCTCATTTCTGCTGAGGAAGAATTTCTGCTATTCTGAATGCTGATCCTACTTCTTACCATGATTCATATTACCCAAATGCCCTGGCTTATGTAATGTTATCAGCGCAGGAGTGAACCTGCAGCAACATTTTCCATAGTAAAAGTTTCAGCAGTTACTCATGTATACATCGCAGCAAGACTGCGAACATAAGTCTAAGGTGACAATAGAATGTACTTCCCATTTCAGGGTATAAATGGACTTTCTGCAGTTTTAAAAATTTTTTTTAGTTTTTATAATTCTATTAGGTCACAGGTTGATTTTACTTGTCTGGGGTTGCTTTTTATTTTTATATAAAGTAATTAAATCATTGTTTAATTGGTATTTTTGTGGAGCTTTCTGACCCCTGGGCTTGTTCCTTTGTTAGTAACTCTAGAAAATATTAGATGTCCACCCCCAGATTGTAAAATCTAGCCCTTGCTGAAGACCGTGCTGAGCCGATCAGCTTGTAAGTAAACATTGTTACTCTGTTTGCTTAATTTTTAACAGGGCAATTGGTGCTTTACAAAACCCATATCTGCTTACATTTTAATGCTGACCCACAGATTTAAAGCAAACAAAAGCTTTAGATTACACCTGAGATCACCTATTCACCTGTCTGATCTTGTTTTATATAAATCCGCTGCCTTTTTAGGTAGAAGCTATAATACAGTTGGCACAGAGATGGTTTACAAAGCTGTAACAGGGCAAGCTTTAGTTTGACTGATGTGAAACTGCAGTTCTGGGCAGAGTTGACCCACCTTACACTTCTAGTTCAACGTTAGCTGGAGATGCTATATACAATATTTGCTCAGGATATGTGTAATTATTATTCAGTTAGATTGGGTTTTTATAGTGTGACAGCACCTTGCTGCAGTTGCACTTATATCAAAGGGCCGCCCTGAATGTTTTAAACTTTTCTGCCCCTTATTCAGTGAAATAGCACTTGACTACATTTCTTAGAAACCTTTTTTAAAGAGCTAGCAGAAAAGGACTTGCAGCCAAATGCTTTAACAAGACCACTCTCCACTGGCTGCTAGTATTGGGGTTGGTGGGCTGCAGTGCCCAAACTAAACCAATAGCTGCCCACACAGCTACTATGGGGCCTGGGGTGGGAGGGCATAACCATTAGTGAGGCTGTTGAGGAAAATTTAATTGTGAAGTCTCCAGTCTAAAAGAGCTGAAATCGGATAAGCTGAAGTCTGTTCACAGATCTCTTTTGTCTCCCAGCACCTAAAGGGTGAACTTTACCCATAACAACTTGATGAGATAAAAAAAAAAAAATTATTTTTTTTTTAGCAAGGAACATACATTACAAATTAATAGATATGCTACCAAAAGTATTGTGTACTGTAAATTGCTTCCAGCATTGCTTCTGTTTATCTTGCTGGAGGCTGCCATTTTGTTGAAGCCCAGAGCCCCTGAGCAACAGTAAATATTTAGGCTGCCAGCAGATCAGCCTCTAGTGCATGCATCACTAAATGGCGTCCGGGCTAAGCCACTGTCCCATCTGGACCCGCAGTCGTGCCATTTAGGAGCCGCTTCTTCAACCCTGGCCTCTGCTATTCTTAAGGCAGAGCAGAGAGCGGGAGGCAGGATAGTAATGCGCAGAAGACAGGAGGCACAGCCACACTGAATGGAGGGCAGGAGCTACATGAGTTAACTTTTCCAGATTAACTAGCAGGTGATTGGTTGTTAGGTCTGCCAATCACCGGCTAATTAACTCATGTAGCTCCCGCTCCCACCCTGCATTCAGTGTGACTATGCCTCCAGCTCACTGATCTGTGTAAGATAGGAGAGCATCAGCAAGAGGACTTGGCTGGGAGGAAGGGTGGGGTGGGGGGGGGGGGGTTAGAGTGTAACGTGAAGGATGCAGTGCTGTGTGTGCATTGGGGGATGATTTTAAAGGGGGCAAGTGCTACTGGGGAAGGGAGATGGAATGTGAAGAGGGGCAGTATTGGTAGGGTGATTTAAAGTGGGGGGGGCAGTTCTGTAGGGTAGGGATGTAAAGGGGAGCAGTGCTGTGGGGGGTGAAGGGGGGCAGTGAGGGGGGAGGGGAGATGTGATATAAAGTGGGGCAGTACTGTGGGGGGGGGGTGATTTAAAGCGGGACAGGGCTGTGGGGGGTGATGTAAAGAGGGGGGCTGTGCTGGGGGGGGGGGTTGATGTGAATGGGGCAGTGGACACTAATGTGAAGGGGAAACTGAGGGGGGACTGAGGGCACTGATGTAAGAACAGGATTTTGATACAAAATGATAGGCTTTTGATGGGAAGGATCTGAGACCTCGCACAAACATGCAATTCGGACCTCTGTTAGATTAGAATCTAACAGAAGAAGATTTTTCTGATCGGTCCTCCATTAATTTTATTTCAATACCCCTGCTCTAGTGGCTCTGATTTTCGGCACAGTGCCAAAAATATAGAGCACAACTGAGCATGTGCAGAGCAGGGTGAGACCGTGTATTACTTGATTTTAAACAGAATTGTCACTTATTTTTAATGTTTTACATTGCTTTACCTGCAGAAGGGGCCAGTCTGCAGTCATCTAGTTTCGCTAACTTGGCAGTGTAGATTTATTGTTCATAATTTTTAGGATCCAGGGATAGGCTTTTTTATATGTCTCCTTCATCCCCAAATGACTTGATATCATAGAGCCATTTGTTTTTACTTGCCTTCAGTTGTGTCACGGCTTGTTAGCCCTCATCAGAGCAGGATATGGACTCCTAGGCTGCCATAGTATAGGGCTTGGAGTTAGCAGTCTAGATGTGAGTCAGATTTTTCTGTCCTCTATGTATGAAGTTGTTTCCATTTGTGCTCCGCGTAAAATATTAAGCCTGTGCGCTTTGTTGCAGATGCAGAGCAGAGAGCTGATGTGTATATTGAAGGCAAGGACCAGCTCGGCGGATGGTTTCAGTCTTCTCTCCTCACCAGCGTGGCTTCCAGGAACAAAGCACCATATAAGTACGTACCAGAGTTTCTATTCTAACATTCCATCTGTGTTTTATCTATTTGAAAATGCAGCAAGTACAGAAAAAAGTGTGTTAATTCTGGCAGAAATGAAAGCGTTTAATTTGATATGTTTATTTTTCTTTTTTTCTAAACTGATCATGCAATTTTTTTTGCTTTGACCAATATTCTATGTAAAATCAATAGAATAAAAGTCCCGCTCTCTTGCAGAGCTCAATCTAGAATTGCACACTGATCAGTAATGCTGAGCCTGGTAGTACCACAAGCACAGCGATACTGAGCTCCCTGCCCAACTGCTGCACAGCAGTAGAGCCTTTTCAGTGACACAAAGCCCGTTAACAGTGCATGTTCAGCGTCACCGAGCACAACGCTGCCAGCCACTGCCTGTGTAACAGGCACAGTGGCCACAAAGGAAACGCTGCTCAGTGACGCCAAACCTGCATTTTTAACTGGCTCTGCATCGCTGAGCTTGACTCAATGCATGTGTGGAGGGAATGCAGGTCAATGTATGTGTAGCACACGGACCTTTTTTTCCTGCTTACCTTCACTTGCAGGGTAAGGCACACCATGCCACATGCCCGTATCCTCCTGGTATAAGAGTTTGAGCGGTGTTCATACTATTGTTGGGTCCTGCAGCGAGTTACCTCCCTCCATTGGTTCTCGTCCCTAGAATATAGGGAAAAGTCTATTCTTTCTCCCAAAAGAAGGCCAATGTCCAGACGGGGTGTTTAAACTCCAACAGATGAGTTTATTTTCCTTGCTTGAAACAGATTGGGAAAAGGTTGAAAGAGAGATAGAGTTGGGTAGGGAGACAGGTTCAGGCATTCGGCACCCAGTTACCCTATTCTCCGCTCAATCCTGAGTGGGTATTGCTCACCCTGATAGATCCCTCTCACAGTTCTAGCAGCCGGAGTGGAGCACGAACAATTACTTCAGATTTAGTCCCCTTCAAAGACAAGTTCAGGAGATCCTCTTCCACAGAATCCTTTAGTTCCTGAATCTAGAACTCTTTAACGCCTGCAACCTTTAGAGACCATAGGTGCCAATGGGGGCACATCACAGGCGTTACTATGCAACTCACGGAATCCTTCCCTCTGATAGGTAAACAGGCCTCTCCCGAGACAGTGAATTCCTTCACCGATCCTCCGGACAGATCCTCCCCTGGTTTCCTCTCTTTCAGAGCAGGCCACCCTCCCTCGGGTTCCCTGGGACTCCAGTGGTTGAGCTGTAGACCCAGTTGAAGGTACTGGGCCTACCTGGAACACCATAGCCTCGGGCTAAAGGTGCCTGAGACTTCTCGACCAGTTCACGCACCCCTGGCCAGCAGGCCAACGAGCGCGACTCTCGCCACCAGGGGTTCCCCCTTGGAATCCCCCGGCCAATCTCAATCTAAAGAATGGCGTCTGCCCCTTATGTACCCTCTCCCAGCATGCACAGCAGGCAAAACCAGGCCCACTGTATGGCTGCCGAGAGAGGAGACCCAATCACGCTATAATGTCACCTGTGGTTCAACCCGAGACCTGAGCGACTGCTCTACCCGCAGGTCAAGGGGAACTATACACCCAGGCAACACCACAGCAGAGCAGAGTCCAATCTTTAGACTCAGAATAACCTGAGCCAAACTATTGCTAAGGCTGCCCTTAAATTTAAGGCATAGCGTCCCCAATTGTGGGAGTCCGCTACATATGTATTTGCCAGCACACCACAGATCATTCAACCACAGATCATTCAATGTTGTCTGAAAGTTTTGTTGAATAATGATTACAGCACAAAGGACAAAGTTCAACATTTCGGGAGCCGTGCAGGACCTCTTCATCCGGCATGTGTGTGCGTGTACACACAGGTAGTGCTAGCGCTCAAGATGGACATCTGTGGCAAAGGAAGGTGACAAAATACTGACTGCCTTGGTTGCCCGTCCATCTTATGGCAGTGAGTGAAACCCTCATCTGCTTGAATGTGTTGCTCCCCTGCTGGTACTTTACATCCTGCTGCATCTTTGGCAGTGAAGGAACAACACCTCATTAATCCAGCCAGCATAGGAGCAACGCATACAAGCAGCTGAGTGTTCTTGCCTATTGCAAGTGTAACATGGGCTTTAGAGTGCGATCAGCAATGACAATTGATTTGGGGAAAAATACACAACTCTGTGCACATCAAAATAAAATGTCTGTAGAATAAAGAGGCTGCATTTCTTACCTGACTCCCCACTTCAATGCTGTTCTCTACTCCCTAACACTGGGTGGAGCCTCAGCGTCATCAGGTACAGTGCAGGGCAATTAACCTTGAATTGTATGTGGTGGAGGCAGGAGTGTAACTGGGACCAACAGCAGCTTACAGAGGAGGCTGAGATGGACTGGTCACAAGGATTGAGAAACCCTGCTGTAGCGAGGAGAAGGTAAGTATTACAGCCTATTCTGCAACCTCTGGAACTTAGTGTTACTAAACTCACAACAGTAAAATCAGTCTCTATATGCAGTAAAGCATTCTTGTTATACTCACTGTGGAACCTAAGGGGTTAATCATGTACATTGTGTAAAAAGGCTGTTTAATCTTGTATGCCCAGATCCTCCTCTTCTTTCACTGACTCCAGAACATTTCCTGATAAGACAGAGCCTTTGGAGTCAGGCTGCACATGCTCAGTTTGGTGTGTATTGGTAGAGAAAGTTATTTTTTTGGGAGGGTGCATGTGATCAGCACAGGGCCAATCGGCACTGTCAAGACAGATGGTCAGGAGTCATGCATCCTGATAGGACAGCTCAGTGCAGTATAAAAATGTATTTTACAAGCTTTACTAATAACTGATAGAAGTCACAAAACTGCTATATACTGCTGATGAGAAAAGGTATTTAGCAGTTGCATTTCTGTGTACTGTGGGAGACCAGATATGGTGAATGCAGGGTCCTGGGTTTAGTAACACTTTAAAGACCATTTAACTCTTGCAGTGTGGGAAAGTAGCCCCGTTGAAAGGCTTTGTTTATTTTATTTTTTTGTTAAACCCAGATTTGTGCTTTAAAGCTCCATAAAAAAATAAAAAAATTGCACAAGGAACATCACACACCCTTCTCCACTCATAGAAGTCTTACTACAGATTCTAAAAAGGGAGGATAAGCAGTTGATTGAAAGGTCTGCCTCTTCCATTCATAGATCATGTTTCATTTATAGAAGCTGTTGTATGGCTTGGCTTCTATGAATGGAGGAGGGGGCGGATAGGGGCCAGGGGCACAGTTGGCCACTCTTTAAGTGCTTGCCACAGCGCCCCCACTTCTTTTAACCCCTGCCGTGCTTGGAAATTGTGAGGGTAGGGTGGGATCGAGGAGGAGGATTTTAGCTCACAAGGAGATGGCAGCACAAGGGACACATCCTACTGACTGCAAGTAATGTCCTGTGTGCTTATTTTTGTTTATTGTTATTTTGACTACACTTAGGTTTTAAGACCGGTAGGCATTAGTATCATTCATTGTATAAAATAGGTAGTTTTATTAGATTTCATTAGCAACCCATCCCATGCTTTTTTTTTACCTTTAGTTTTCCTGTCATTCTATTTGCTCTAAGTTATATTCTATCCGTGTGCAAACAAATGACATTAATAATCTATATTTTTGCTGTTTGACCTTTGCTCTTCGGTCTGCTGTACAAAAACAACCTTGCAGAAGTGCAGGCCAAGGTTTGTGTACATTGGGGTGCTATTGTTTCTTTTATTACTTTATACCCTATAGTGCTAAACAGCTAAAATGTGGTAACCAAGTATAACTCAGTGACCGGGACACAAATGTTTGTTTGCTGGGAAGCAATTGTCATTGAATTCCTGGATTACTTCTTGTATTGGATGGTAGAGAGTAGATGAGGAAATATAGCATTTGCACCTTACTATACTTTATCACAGGATGTTGTATTAACTAATGGCTGTGTGTGAAACAAAGTGTTTAAGGGCCAGTTCACATCACATGCAGTCCAGTTTTCTGCATCAAAAACACATAGAAAGTAGGTTTTATGGTTTTCAGTGGAATAGTTCACACCGGTGCTTTCAGTTCCAGTACGTTCCAGTTCCAGAAAAAAAAAGTAGAACATGCTGCATTTTACCTGCACTGGAACGCTGTAAAGCGCATCAAAACGCATAAAAAACGGACTGGAACGCACCTAAATGCACCAAAAACTGGAACACAATTGTCATTATTTAAGGTTAAGAAAAAAATGGGGTGAAAAAAAGCACTGGACTGCATCAAAAACGTACCAAAAACGCACTGGAACGCATCAAAAACGCGCATGCAAAAAAGCACCTGGAACGCATCCAGATTGCGTTTCTATGGTGTGAACTGGCCCTAATAGAGCATGATGTGTGTACTATGTACTATGGTATGTGCTTATAAAGCCGGCCATTGATTATGTGATTTTCTTTCCTGCAACCATGGTCATTGTTGATGGGGGAATCCTTCCCGCAGAGTTATTGTGTTCTCCCGGAAGGGCGGTTCGGGATCCGTTGGTATTAATCGCATGGTAAAAATTCAACATGTACCCAAGTTGATCAATGGATTGACTTGGGTACAATCAGCCTGCCCATAGATGGATTGAATCTCGGCCGGTCCCTGCTGAACTGGCAAAGATTTGATCTATCTATGGCTGGTTTAAGACAGATTAGTCTTCCCCTTATATAAACATGAATATTTTGCTAACAAGATTCTGCATGCCTGTGGAAAGATCAGTTTGATTCTGTATGTCAAGCCAAAAACTTTTTTTCAAATTTTGGCTAGAATGGGGAAAGATTATAAGGATTATAACCCCTATCAGATTTTAGAAAGTTTTAGGCCTTATTTACTTGGGTGTACTATAGCGTACGCCAGTGCTCGACAAACCCCGGGCGCCAGGTCGCCATTGCGACTAGAATTAGCGACCTGGCGCCTGGGGCAGCACAGCTGGGGTATCCTGTGTCTCCGTGCCCCCCCCCTCCGCGCCGCGGGATCGCGTCGGGCCGCGCCAGCCGTTAATTGAGGCCGCGGCTTTGCGGCCTTCTGCAGGCCTATGCTTCCTTCTGTGAACTAGCGCCATCTTGTGGTGGCCGTTGGTATGACAACCAACAATGCTAATGGAGTTTCCCTGCCATCTCCTTCCCTCTAATTAGAACCCCCAAACATTATATATATTTTTTATTCTAACACCCTAGAGAATAAAATGGCGGTTGTTGCAATACTTTCTGTCACACCGTATTTGCGCAGCGGTCTTACAAGCGCACTTTTTTGGGGAAAAATACACTTTTTTTTTTAAATAAAAAAATAAGACAACAGTAAAGTTAGCCCAATTTTTTATATTGTGAAAGATAATGTTACGCTGAGTAAATTGATACCCAACATGTCACGCTTCAAAATTGCGTCTGCTCGTGGATTGGCGACTAACTTTTACCCTTTAAAATCTCCATAGGCGACGTTTAAAAAATGCTACAGGTTTCATGTTTTGAGTTACAGAGGAGGTCTAGGGCTAGAATTATTGCTCTCGCTCTACCGATCGCGGCGATACCTCACGTGTGGTTTGAACACCGCTTTCATATGCGGGCGCTACTCACGCATGCTTTCGCTTCTGCGCGCGAGCTCGGCGGGACAGGGTGCGTTCCTGGCTCCTAACTTTTTTAGCTGGCTCCCAGATTCCAAGCAAATTTGTCAAGCCCTGGCGTACGCTAATGCAAGGGCTTTGTTTGGCCCCCAAGGCAGGGCTTGACAAATTTGCTTGGAATCTGGGAGCTAAAAAAGTTAGGAGCCAGGTTTTTTTTTTAACGACCGATGCGTGCAGAAGCGAACACATACGTGAGTAGCGCCCGCATATGAAAGCGGTGTTCAAACCACACATGTGAGGTATCACCGCGATCGGTAGATCGAGACATCCTCTGTAACTCAAAACATGCAGATAAGTAAATTAAATTAAACTGCGCTAGAACCCACAATCAATAAATGTTAAAGCTGCCAGCACTCAAACAAAAGTAAGTGAAAATGGGGAACAGGTTAGTGCGGCGCTATACTGATAGAGGATATCACTAAGGGCAAAAGTGATAATCTGACATAAATGAAAATACATAAATCAGTGCATAAACGTGAACCACAATTGAATGTAGTGTGGAAGCTTCCACAAAAAGAATCCACACAGTATCAGTGCATGAATCAAAATCAACAAAAAGGTATGGTGTGGATACTTCCACTGAAGGTATCCCCACACTATACGTGCTAAAAAACAAAACAAAGTGCCTTTAAACAATGCAAATGATGAATAAAATAAAAAAACAGTCCATACGGTGAAAGAAAAATAGTCTCTGAGTGTGTTACTGGTGCACTCAACTGAAAGTGAACACAATACCACTAAAGGTAAAATTAAATTAAAAATGGAACTGGTATGTGTGACAAGTCCAAACACCTCAGACCCATTTCAAGGGCAGCTTCCCACGGATTGACCACATGTGAAGGACCAAAATGTTGTCTGATGCATTCAAATCATAAAACACTTGAGATAACGGATAAGTGGGGTACTCTTACCACAAATGATGGACTCATCTACCGTACTGCCGTAAGTCAGATAGGCTTGAGGTCTCACAGACCATGGATAATGGAACAGGATACCGTGGATGTCTCGAACCGTCCAGGAGAGAGTGGTCCAATACGCTGAATGGTTGATGGAACTCCTCCAGCAAACCGAGCTCCAAGGATAAGGGATGGGACAGAATAGAGACAAAAGGGAAGACTCCCAATGGTGCAGGTCAATAAAACCGTATCAGGTTTATTAAGTAAAAAATGTCATACAGGTAGTTGACAAATATAAAAAGTGATCACAATCTAAAAGCAATGTGGGGTATAGCAAGATCAACCCGACGCGTTTCGACTCCAAAGTCTTCAACAGGGGTATAATGCTGCACCCTCCACATTGCATTGAAACGCACCAAGAGCCCATCAATAACTCACCCGTGTTACATTTTTGATGTGGTTTTCGAGTCACATGATCTATGAAAATTGCACCATAAGCACAGTAAAATCGTGGCAAAATTGTGTGCGTTTTCGGCGCCATTATCGGCACTTTCTCCATCTGAAAAATGCTGATATCCCTATTTTCGTTTAATTTTTAGCGGCTGAAATTTCAGTGCATCTCTAGTACCAACCCTACCCAACTCCATATAAAGCAAATAAAAAGTGTTTGCTAGAGTTCCACTTTAACTCTTAATTAAAAAAACTTCTGAAGTGCGCTGTCATTCTGTCTTTGTGTCTTTTAGGAATGTGATAGTCCATGGATTCGCTCTGTCTGAAACGGGAGACAAAATGTCTAAATCCATTGGAAATGTGGTGGACCCAGATATCATCATAAATGGGGGGCAGGTAAGATGGTAACTGTGGTATCTTTATCAATAAGAATTATTATAGGTTACTCAAACATCTTTTTTTGGAAAAATGGGAACCCTGTAATAAAAATACCTATATTACACAATAGAATTGTCTTTTACTATATATCTTTATTGCTACCACTAGGGTTGAACTGAGTACTTGTGAAAATGCTCTGATACCTGAAACCAATACCAATTTCTCTCCAAAAAGTAGCAGCCGAGGGTCAGCTTGTGTCTCGGGTGATGTGCAAGGAGAAAAGTGTATACAGTATTGTGTGTATACAGTTCAAATTTAGTGGAATTCTTCTACCATAAAAAGCTCATGTGTTTCAGGGGCACAGAGGTTCCCTATTCATCAGATCTTGGTGCAGCTGAAAGACACGTGTACTAGACTAGTGGTAATGGGAGTCTGCAAGAAAATAAAACCGAAAGGACTGATCCAGACATGGGTTTAACCACTTCAATACCCAGCCATAGTAATATGACGCCCACAGATGGGATCTCCCATCCTGGGTGGGCGTCATATGACGTCCTGGGTTTGAGGGGGGATATCTGAATGATGCCTGCAGCTAGAGGCATTCAGATATCCTTTTGTTGTGCCGGCGATTCTGCGCACCATAAGAACGATCATAGCGGCGGTTCCGCCGCTTGATCGTTCTAATAGGCGGCAGGAGGGGACATCCCCCCCCTCCCGCCGCCATCCGGTGCTTTTCCGGGCTCTCCGTGCCATCGGGGACCTGGAGAGAATCGTCTGGCGCCGGTGGTGGGTTACGTGACGAGCATAGAGATGACTGGTGACCAGATGGTCACCAGTCATCTCTATGACCGTCGGAGGCCCGGGCGCGATGTGATGACGTCACGCCCGGGTCCTCAGATGTAAACAAAGGCGCCATTGCGGCTAGTAAACATGAGATCAGTGAAATTTTTTTCACTGATCGCATGCTTTCCAGCCTGGGGGAGAGATGTGGGGTCTTATTGACCCCGCATCTCTCAATAAAGAGGACCTGTCACACACATTCCTATTACAAGGGATGTTTACATTCCTTGTAATAGGAATAAAAGTGGTCAAAAAAAAAAAAGTAAAATAAGTGTAAAAATAAAAAAAAAGTAAAATATTAAAAAAATTTAAATAATAAAAAAAAATTAAAACGCCCCTGTCCCTGGTAGCTCGCGATCAGAAGCGAACGCACATGTAAGTCCCGCCCACATATGTAAACGCCGTTCAAACCACATATGTGAGGTATCGCCGCGTGCGTTAGAGCGCGTGCAACGATTCTAGCACTAGACCTCCTCTGTAACTCTAACCTGGTAACTGGTAAAAAAAAATTAAAGCATCGCCTATGGAGATTTTTAAGTACTGAAGTTTGGCGCCATTCTATGAGTGTGCGCAATTTTAAAGCGTGACATGTTAGGTATCTATTTACTCTGCGTAACATCTTCTTTCATATTTTCCCAAAAAATTGGGCTAACTTTACTGTTTTGTTATTTTTTAATTCATGAAACCATTTTTTTTCCCCAAAAAAAAGGCGTTTGAAAAATGATTGCGCAAATACCGTGCAAGAAAAAAAAGTTGCAATGACCGTCATTTTATTCCCTAGGGTGTCTGCTAAAAAAACATATATAATGTTTGGGGGTTCTGAGTAATTTTTTAGCAAAAGAATGATGATTTCTACATGTAGGAGAGAAGTGCCACAATATGCCCGGTATTGAGGTGATATAAAAGCCCTGTATTGAAGTGGTTAACAGTGATGAGCTTGGGCATCTTCCGAACTCATCTCCATCCAAACATCAAAATCTTGTGTTTATTTTTTTTTAACTGCAATTAACTGCAGACTGGGTCATTACCCAAACCACAACACGCTTACGGGATGGGATTCTAATGACATTGGTGCGTGCGTGCGTGTGTGTGTGGGGGGGGGGGGGGGGGCGTGACTCGGCCTGCAGCTAATTTGACTTAAAAAGAAGCTTGATATTGATGCTCAAATAAAGATTAGTTTGGAGGATGCCCAAGCTAATTTTTAGCATCAACCTGGAAAAAGTTTAGGCTGATTGGTTTATTATAGAATCTTAAAGTGATACTAAAGTCTCATTCTTTTTCCTATAGAAATAAACATGTTATACTTACCTCTTCTGTGCAGTTGGTTTTGCACAGAGAAGCCCAGATCCTCCTTTTCTTGAGTGCCTCTTCTGTGATCCTGGCCCCTCCCTCCTGTTCAGTGCCCCCTACAACACGCAGCTTGCTATGGGGGCACCCGAGCCGAGTCACAGCTCCCTGTGTCCATTCAGACACTGAGCCCCAACCCTGTCCCACACCCTCTCTCTCCTGATTGACTAGCTGACTTTGACAGCAGTGGCACCGCTGCTGTGACTCAGCCAATCCGGAGGGAGAATCTCGGACAGGTAAGACACTTGTTGACATCACTGGACAGAGATGGGGCTCAGGGAGGCTGCATTAAGATAAAAAACTTCTGACGTTACAACCACTTTAAAAAAAAAATAATAAGCTGATATAATGTAGCAGTTGTAGTGTTTGTTTTTTTGTTTTTGTTTTTTAAGAGCTGCTTGGGATCCATAATTTTTATTTTTTGTCCAAGCTGGAATCTAAAGCAGCACTAAGGACCACCGGTTCACACCACACGCAGTCCAGTGCGTTTTTTTTGTTTCTGCGTCAAAAACGCATGGTAAGTAGGTTACCGTATATGGTTTCCAATGGCATAGTTCACACCAGGGCGTTCCAGTTCGAGAAAAGTAGAACATGCTGCATTTTTTCTGAACTGTACTGGAACGCATCAAAAATGGATTGAAATGCACTGGACTCCGATACAGTGAAAAAAAACATTTGGATAAAAAGAAAAAAAGCATCTGGAATGCATCCGGAAACTTATCAAGAACGCACCAGAACACACCAAAAACCAGTTAAAAACCTGCATTCGAGAACTCATCCGGAACACATCTGGAGTGCCTTTTTGTGGTGTGAACCAGTCCTTAATCCACACATTAAAGTGGAGTTCCACCCAATTTTTTTTCTTTTTTTTATTCCACTCCTCACCCCCTTACATGCCACATTTGGCATGTAATTTTTTTGGGGGGGGGTGGGGGCTTCAGTAGGAGTGGGACTACCTGTCCTCCTTCCGCCCTGGAGCCGCCTAGGCGATACGTCATATCGCCTTGTGGCGGCTCCTCCCTGTAGGCGATCACCTGGGACGTGACAGGTCCCAGGCGATCGCCTGTCCACTCACAGAGCGCTGCGCCGTTCGCGCATGCGCAGTGAGTGCCCGGCCGTGAAGCCGAAAGCTGTCACGGCCGGGTGCCCATACTGTGAATGGACGCGCCGGCGGAGGAGGGGGGAGAGAAGCGGAGCTCCAGGCGGCGCGTCGCTGGACAGTGGAGCAGGTAAGTGTATGTTTATTAAAAGCCAGCAGCTACACTTTTTGTAGCTGCTGACTTTTAATAAACATAAAAAAAGGGTGGAACTCCGCTTTAACTTTTCCCAAAAGAAGCTCATGTTACAATGTTAAAAGTAGAACTAAAGGCAAAACTTTTATTTTTAGTTTTGGATAGAGTGGAGAGGGGTTAGAACACCTGTCAGTTTTTATTGCAGTCTGTGCCCCCGTTAGGGAGATTCACAACCTCTATTTGTCCTCTTTACCATTATCATTGAAAGTAAAAGAAAAATCCCACAGAAAAGTAATAGAGGGGAAATCTTCCAATGGGAACACTAGTTCTGGTGACCTGGCGGGTCCCCAAGGAATCCCGTTAATTTGCAGGGATTTCCTCTCACTTCCTGTTTGGCTATGGGACAGGAAGTGTAGGGAAATCTTCACAATGGGACACAGATGGTTAAAAAAAAATATGATGGGGGTAATAACCCTCCCTTGCTCTATCCAACATGGGAAAACAAATGTTTTGTTTAGTTCTACTTTAACATATCTAATACTAAAACCTTAAAGAGGAACTGCAGTCTGCTCACATAATTTGTAATAAAAACATTTTTTCCACTTTGAAGCTCCAACCACTTTGCATATTATTTTATATATACTGTGATTCTGTACTTGCCAAATATGCTGCAGAAATCTCCCTCCACTAAGTCTGGCTGCAGCCATTTTAACTGTGGGCAGCTGAAGCTGCTGCCTGTTCACTTCCTGGATTTACACAGACACACAGAGGCACACCTCCAGCTCTGCAGCTTTCATTGGCCCTCTTATGACTCGCCCACCCCCCACCCCCTCCCTTCCTGGCAAACTCTCACAAGAGTTAGAGAGAGAGCTGTGCATGATGTCATAAGCCTAGGTGAATGACCAGACAAGAAAAAGGAAGTGGGCTGTATAAGGTATGTACTGGCAGAAAAAAAATGTTTTACTATCCAAAGTCAAAACATCAAGGGCAGAAGATTTAATGTATGGAAAGATGAAAAAAATGACTGAAGGTCCGCTTTAAAGTGTAATCTGTAAAGGTGAATGAATATTGCCCCCTGGCCCTTAAAAGGAGTACTGCAGCAGGGTGCTGTGATGTTTTAAAGCGGAGTTCCACCCAAAAGTGGAACTTCCGCTTTAAGCGCTCCTCACCCCCTTACATGCCACATTTGGCATGTAATTTTTTTTGGGGGGGGAGAGAGTGGGGGCTTCGGTAGGAGTGGGACTTCCTGTCCCACTTCCTCCTTTCGCCCAAGGACCGCCTCGGCGACTCCTCCTCTCGCCTTAGGTGGCCCCTCCCTCTAGGTGATCTCCTGGGACATGTGACAGGTCCCAGGAGATCGCCTGTCCACTCAGGGAGCGCAGCGCCACTCGCGCATGCACAGTGCGTGCCCGGCCGTGAAGCTGAAAGCTGTCACAGCCGGGTGCCCACAATGTGAATGGAGGCGCCGGCGGAGAGGGGGGGAGATGAGCAACGCTCCGGGCAGCCGCATCGCTGGACCATGGAGCAGTTAAGTGTCTGTTTATTAAAAGTCAGCAGCTTCACTTTTTGTAGCTGCTGACTTTTAATAAACCTAAAAAGGCTGGAACTCCCCTTTTAATGAAGCTATGTACAGCACCCTGCTGGCCCCTCCCACTAGCCATTATCTACCTGCATTGCACAGAGAAGCACAGAGACCTAGTGATTAGACTGGGTCTAAAATAAGGTATGTAAACTAAGTAGAAAGGTTTTATTTGAAAATGTCATTATCTTGTTGATGTGGGAAGAGTGGAAGAACCATGGAATGCAAAATATAAGCAGATTAAACTTCAGCTTTAATCAAACATATAACTTGGGATTATTTATGATTTTATAAATACATATTTCTCTTTCGTCCATGGACGGACACAGCTCCTTTAGTCTTGACAAGTGGGTTATGTTCTGTCTATTAGGAGAGGACTAGGCAGACATGTTGGATATACAAAAACATGCAATTATACCAATGCTGAACAGCCCCGCCCAGGGGGCGGTCCCTCTGATCATAACCCTTCACCCTGCACTCAGCAGCTCAGTTTTTTTCTGCCTAGTGTAGAAGGAGGACCTGGCTCCCTAGGGGCCCATTGGTCCTGGAGAACTTTTTTATTTTAAATTTTGGATCCTGAGATCTACTATCAACTGCCGGCTGGATGACAGGCTGGATAATATAGATCCTTGTAGTCTCCCCAGTCCGGCTATCGAGCGTGAGCAGGCCTTTAGCTACGCGCTGGGTCGGCCACGACATACCCCGTTTGCTTCAGGGGTGTCCGGTGAGCTATATGCTCCGGGGCCCACATATGACCGGGCTACTGCTGTCCAGTCACAGTGGGCCGTGGCCGACAGCCACTCCATATTGCTCGGTGATGGGTCTGTCAGGAATGCGTCCAGCAGTCCTCGCAGGGACGGGTAAGTAAGGTTCCTCCTGTCTTGGCAGGATGGAACAGCTGGGCATTCCTGGGGTGGTCGATTAGGGGGTCTCTAGTCCTCCCTTTCCTCTCTTACCGTCCATCCCCCCTCCCCGTGCTTTGCTGGGCCTGCTGTGTACCTCACCGAGGGGGCTCCTGGCTGGGGGCTGCGCGATGTGGCCGGGTCCACTCTAGTGTGGGTGGTCTGCCTTGTGGGGGGCCTCCGCTCGAAGGCCAGTGTTTTTGCGGCCTTTTATTTTTACCTCAGAAAGCCGCCCTGTTCCTAATGCTAATACAGCTGGCGGCCATTTTCTTGTAGCCACACTGTTTCTATAGCTAATACAGCGGTCGGCCATTTTCTTGTAGCTCACGCTCTTTTTTCCTGAGGTGTCCGCAGGACAAGGCGCTTGTTGGAGCACTTATCACCGCAGTGCAAGAAACCCTAAAACTGGAGGATGCGGCTGGGACATCTGCTGAGGTGTCGGTCCCTTTTGGGTCCCACAAGCCGACCCGCACTACTAAGGTGTTTCCTTATGTAACTTATTTTGATAAGTTTATAGACAAGGAATGGGAATGACCGCAGAGGACCTTTTCGGTCCCAAAACGCATGGCGGTCTGTTACCCTTTTGAGGAGAGCCTTCTGAAAAAATGGGCATCTCCCCCGGTTGTGGACCCCCCCCGGTATCCCGGTTAAACAAAGTAACCATTATTCCGGTTGAGGAGACCCCTGCATTTAAGGACCCTGCGGATAGGAGGTCAGAGGCGGTGGCCCGGTCCATGTTTAACATGCTGGGATCTGCATTACGGGCAGTTTTGGCTGCGGCTCTGGTGTCAGACACTTACAGAATGGGCTAAAAAATTTCACCAGGAGTTGGAAAGACAACAGGTTTCCCCGGTCTGCGTAGAAATGGCTGACCAGTTGGTGCATGGCCTCAAATATGTCTGCTCCCCTGCTTTCTAGAGCCTCAGTATCTGCTGTGGTACTTCGTCGCCTGATTTGGCTAAAATGCTGGTCCGCAGACCAGACTTCCAAGAAGGCTCTGGCTGATTTGCCTTTCCGAGGTGAAAGACTATTTGCAGCCACGCTGGATGACATTATTAAGGATGTCACTGGGGGTAAGAGCACACTGCTCCCACAATCCAGAAAAGGTAAGAAGCCACGCCGCAGGCCTGGGCCCTCCTTTTCCGCTCAGAAGCGTTTTTTTCATCAGTCCGGGCCTGCAGGCCGACAAGGGGCCAGCTGAGGGACAAAACATCCTTGGGTTCGCAAGCCAAACAAGCCCGCAAACAAATCTGCTACTGCATGAAGGTTTGCCCCTGCCCGACTCTCGGGTGGGGATCTCGCCTTCGCAAGTTTGCAGCTCGGTGGACCTTCCTGCTTTCCGACCAGTGGGTTTGCAAAGTGGTTTCATCAGGGTACAAGATAGAATTTCTTTCTTGTCCACCAAACCTTCATCTTCCTCCAGCTCCTTGACCGCCCTGTTTGGGGCAGTGCAGGACCTGCTGAAGCACAGGGTGATAGTACCTGTGCCGCTGCTGGAAAGGTTTCAGGGACTTTACTCCAATCGGTTTGTAGTCCCAAAGAAGGATGGGGTCCGTCCAATCCTGAATCTCAAGTCCCTCAACACCTTTGTAAAGGTGCGAAGGTTCAGGATGGAATCAGTTCGCTCTGTGGTCGCTGCACTCCATCCGGGGGATTTTCTAGCGTCCTTGGACATCAGGGACGCATACTTGCATGTTCCCATATGAAGAACGCATACTTGCATGTCCCCATATGCATCGGGCATCAGAGATTTCTGCGTTTTGCAGTCGGAGACGATCACTACCAATTTGTGGCTCTCCCTTTTGGCCTGGCATCGGCACCAAGGTGCTCGCTCCAATTCTGGCCTTGCTGAGACAGCGAGGAATCGCTATCGTGGGCTACCTGGACGACCTCCTTCTGAGAGCTGCTTCAGACTCAGAATTAGAGGAGGATGTAGCGATTGCCAGTCAGACCCTTCAAGAATTTCGTTGGGTACTGAACCTCCAGAAGTCTGTGTTGGTGCCGACTCAGCTCCTGGAATACCTGGGCTTGATCCTGGACTCCTCGGAGGCGAAGGTTTTTCTCCCTTTAGAAAAATTGCAGGCTCTTCAGGTGGCGGTGAAGCTGCTGGCATCCCGCAAATGGTCGTCGCTGCGCTTTTGCCTGCGAGTCCTGGGTCTCATGGTGGCCTCCTTCGAGGCGGTACTACGCTCGAGTCTTGCATAAGGAGATCCTGTCCAAGTGGGACAAGTCTCTGTTGTCCCTGGATTGTCAAATCCGGGTGAGCCCATTAGTCAGGACTTCCCTGGTATGGTGGCTGACATCTCCGACCCTTCAGTCCGGAAAGTCGTTCCTTCCCTTTCACTGGACGGTGATCACAACGGACGCCAGCCTGACCGGTTGGGGGGGTGTTTGGGGAGTCTAGTCGACACAAGGTCGCTGGACACAGGAAGAATCCCACCTGCTGATCAATGTACTGGAACTTCGGGGAATCAGGCAGTGCCTCTCTACATGGTCACATAGGCTACAGGGGCGTCCAGTCAGGATCCAGTCGGACAACGCCATGGCGGTGGCGTATGTCAACCATCAAGAAGGAACAAGGAGCTCGGCTGCAGCATCGGCGGTCGCTCACATCCTGCGGTGGGCAGAAAGGAGCGTGTCGGCTCTATCGGCCGTATACATTCCGGGCGTAGAAAACTGGCAGGCGGACCACCTAAGTCTCCAGATGCTGGACCAAGGAGAATGGTTGCTACACCCGGGCGTGTTTCAACTCCTTTGCCTAAAATGGGGCACGCCAGACGTGGATCTCCTGGCTTCTTAACTCAATCGGAAGGTATTGAGGTTTGTGGCCAGGTCAAAAGATCCCTGGGCGGACGCAAAGGACGCATTGGTGGCCCTGTGGGGACAGTATTGGCTGATCTATGCTTTTTCCCCCACTGAAACTTCTTCCTCGTCTGCTCCGCAGAGTGGAGACCGAGGGGATTCCGGTAATCCTAATTGCCCCAGATTGGCCTCGGCTTACCTGGTACGCCGACCTGGTGCGCCTGGTGGCGGATACCCCTTGGTGACTGCCAATGCGGGAGGACCTTCTGTCGCACGGTCCCATACTTCATCCTGCTTTACAGTCGCTGGCTTTAACGCCATGGCTATTGAAAGCCAGGTACTAAGGGACCGAGGCCTGTCGGATTCAATAATTTCCACTATGCTGAGGGCACGGAAGTCATCTCGGAAGATCTACCATCGCACGTGGAAGGCATACATCTCTGTGTGAGGAGATGGAGTGGCATCCACAGGCATATTCGGTTTCCAGGATCCTGCTGTTTCTACAGCGTGTAGTGGATCAGAAACTTGCCTTAAGCACCATTAAGGGGCAGATTTCAGCCTTGGCTGTTTTCTTTCAACGACCCCTGGCGGCTCATTCACTGGTGAGTACGTTTGTGCAAGGGGTCCGACATGTGGCTCCTCCGGTTCGACCACCACTACCTCCGTGGGATTTGAATTTGGTGCTCTCTGTACTTCAGAAACCTCCCTTTGAGAACATCAGAGAGATTCCACTTTTGAAACTTTCTCAGAAAGTTGGCTTTCTAGTTGCCATTACATCTGTCAGGAGGGTTTCTAAGTTGGCAGCCTTGTCTTGCAAGTCCCCCTACTTGATCCTCCATAAGGATACAGCGATGCTACGCCCGCAGCCTTCGTTTCTTCCGAAGGTGGTTTCGGCTTTTCATCTGAATGAGGACATTGTACTTCCATCCTTGTGTCCTCGGCTGTCGCATCCCAAAGAGGTTGCGTTACATTGCTTAGACGTGGTACATGCTCTGCGGGTGTATCTGTCTGCTACGGCTCCATTTCGGAGATCAGACTCACTGTTTGTGTCGGTGACTGGTCCAAAGAAAGGCCTGGCTGTTTTGTCGGCCACCATTTCTCGTGGATCAGACAGATTGTGATTCAGGCTTATTCCCTTAAAGGGCGGGCGCCTCCCTTTCCTGTCATGGCGCATTCGACCAGGGCGATTGGTGCCCCCTGGGCTTTTCGACATCAAGTGTCTGTCTCACAGGTGTGTAAGGCGGCAACCTGGTCGTCCGTTCACACCTTCACTAAATTTTACAAGGTGGACATGCATGCATCTGCGGATGCTTGCTGCGGCCGCAAGGTTTTGCAAGCGGCGTTTTAAGGTTGCAACTCCGAAACCTGGGAAGAATGCTTCGAGGCAGGTTCTAGACTGATGATCTGCTCCAGGGATAAGCTCATACACACCAAATTTATACACCGAGTCTATTGCACACCACAAAGGTTGCACAAGATCTACCCACAGAGGTCCCGGGACTGTCCCAGATGTCATTCCCCTGATAGCACATTCCTACACATGTTTTGGACCCGCCCATCCTTGACTGGGTACTGGGCCGCAGTTTTTGAATGTATTAATGTCCGCCTGCAGTTGTCCCTTCCAATATCGCCTGAATTGGCCTTGCTGGGCATTCAGGATGATGAACAGCGACCTCGATATACTAAGATACTTATTTCCTATGTCCTATTTTATGCTAAGAAAGAAATATTGCTCAAGTGGACGTCCCCTTTCCCTCCTACGGTCGAATCTTGGGACTCTTCCATAAATGCCGTGATGCCCCTTTACAAGCTGACTTATATCAACAAAGGCTGTCCCCAAAATTTGAAAGTCTATGGTTGCCTTGGACTAAACAATTTATGAGTTTCTGTGGTGGTGGATCTGCGAGACTGTACCTGGGATCCACATTAGCAGGGACGGCTGTCCTCCCCTCGTCTCTGTGGGGTTCCCTTTGCTATGACATGACCCCATGGGTTTGCACGAGTTACGTGTTCATGTATTGGAGATTATACTTGTATATTATTTGTCTATGCTTGAATTTTTGTAACATCCATTTGTCCATCTTTCCCTGAATTGTATTTTAATGTCTGCCTTGTGTGATGACATGTTTTTTTCAATAAAGACCAACCTTGTTGTAAAAAAAAAAAAAAAGGTTGCAACTCCCCTGTTGAGGAGCTTTGTTTGTTTGGCGTGAAGTTTGTTTGCTTGCTGTTCCCACCCCTCGTTTTTTTGACACTGCTTGGGGACGTCCCACTTGTCAAGACTAAGGACGCTGTGTCCGTCCATGGACGAAAGAGAAAATAGGATTTTTGTACTCACCGTAAAATCCTTTTCTCTGAAGTCCATGGACGGACACAGCACCCACCCCTCCTTTTTGAGTTTGTACTGCTTTTTGACGAACTGAGCTGCTGAGTGCAGGGTGAGGGGTTATGACCAGAGGGACCACCCCCTGGGCGGGGCTGTTCAGCTTTAGTATAATTGCATGTTTTTGTATATCTAACATGTCTGCCTAGTTCTCTCCTAATAGACGGAACATAACCCACTTGTCAAGACTCAAGAAACTGTGTCCGTCCATGGACTTCAGAGAAAAGGATTTTACGGTGAGTACAAAAATCCTATTTCTCATAATTTGTCACTAAAGAGTGATATTGCTTTCTTTACCTCAGGACAAAACAAAAGAGCCGGCCTATGGAGCTGATGTCCTACGCTGGTGGGTAGCTGAGTCCAATGTCTTTACTGAAGTTCTCATTGGCCCTACAGTACTGAATTCAGCACGGGAGGATATCAGTAAGGTAAGCCTGGATGTAATGTTTGAGAGACAACGCAGTTTACAGCTGCAATTATTTTATGGAAAAAAAGCTTAAAACCCTTAAAGTAGATGTAAACCGTGCATAAATGATTGTTCGCTTAAGCTCTGTAACCGAGCCATTTAAAAAAAAAATCAAATGCTGTTTTCACTTTTTTTTTTTTTTCCATACTGTTTAATCTCAGTGCTGCTGATCTCCAACTGCCTATTTACAGCTGTTTCTGTACACGGGTGAATGACATATTACAGGGTGGGTTTCATGAGGGTGACAACCATGAACCATGCTTGCATAATGTGTTGAAACAGACATTTGTAGTTTCCATTGAAAGCCTGTGTGACAGGGTGACAACGCAGGATAACAATTGAGAGACAGGGTTTAGAGCGTTGTCATCCTATAACAGAAAGTGATAAAATGAGGACCTACATGGCAGGATTACCAGGTAATATTTAAATGAATGCTTCAGATTTCAAAACATTGAATTTAGTTATAAGAGTTAACATGGGTCATGCCAGATTATATGTGATATTTAGGGTTGAAAATGTCTTTATTGGTAGGTCAACAGACAATACAAGAAACAACGTCTAAAGTTACAATCTAGTGACAATCGCTAGCGAACTTGTGTGGTGAGTCAGCCCAATGGCTATCGCCCACGGCTTAACTCCTATCGTCAAACAGTATATTAACAACAACGACTGTCATTGGGAGCCAAGAGTAATTCCGGCTAGGAGAGCCCCGTTGTTCATAATAAGATTGTATACAAAGAATTGTAAATGTTATTTTTGGAGAAATGAAAAAATAAAACGGAAGAAGGATTTAGGGACCATAATGGGGATCGTCTGGAAGAGGTAAAGAAGCTTGGGCAGTGTGTCCATCTTAACCACTTAACGACCGCCACATGTACATATACGTCGGCGAAATGGCACGGACAGGCACAATCACGTACCTGCCTTCGTATGGGTGGGGGGTCCGATCGGACCCTCCTCCGATACATGCTGCGGTCGGTATCGGTTCGGGAGCGATCCGTGATGAGGGGGCGGCCATTGGTTTCTGACCACCCCCTCGCGATCACTCCCGGCGAATGAGATGCTTCCCCTGCCTGTGTAATGTAAACACAGGCAGAGGAAGTGATGTCATCTCTCCATGCGGCGCTCTATTCGTTCTGAGCGCCGAGGAGAGAAGACATCAGATTAGTGCACCAACAGCCCACTGACACGTAAGATACACATAGGCACATATTTCACCCGCTAGTCACCCTCAGATCACCCCCCAGCCCCCATTCACAGTGTCACCGATTGCAGTGATCATTTATTTACTGATCACTGCAATCGGTGACATTTGTGATAGTAAAAGTGTCAGGGCAGTTAGTGTTGGGTCCCTTTTAGGTCCAGGGTAGCCCCCTAACCCCCCCCCCCCAAATAAAGGTTTAACCCCTTGATCGCCCCCCAGGTAACCCTTTCCGTTGGTGGGGGACTTGAGTCACCTGTTTGAGGACTTGCTTGACAGAATTCAATAAATTACTCGACTTGACTTTAACTTGTCACTAATGACTTGCGACTTGACTTGGTCTATATGACTTGCAATGACTTGGCGCCACTAACACTAACCGCAAGCCGCCGTCTGCCTACCTAATCAGCGTGACATGCAGACAGACGGCGGCCATTGCAGTGTTCAAAAGCCACGCCTCCTCGTCTGTGATAGGCGGAACACTCAGTTTCACAGCAGGCTGTGTTATGAGGATGAGCGGATGTCCGTGATAGGCGGAACACTGAATGCTGGGAAATTGAGTGTTCCGCCTATCACAGACGAGGAGGAGGCGCGACTTTTGAATACTGGAATGGCCGCCGGGATGCCGCCGATCAGGTACATGGCTGACGGCCACAGTGAGGCATTGGGCACAGTGAGGCACGGGCACAGTAAGGCACGGGCACATAACCAATATTATTTATTGTTATCCCTCCTATTATTTTTATACAGTATGGGGTAGATCAGTATTTTGACTTGATTTGTGACTTGACCAAAATAAAATGACTTGACTTGCTTGACTTCTAGCAGGGACTCGACTTGACTTGCTTGCTTTTCGTCACAGTAACTTGAGACTTGCTTGAGACTTGAAGGTTAAGACTTGAGACTTGCTTGTGACTTGCACATGTGTGACTTACTCCCACGTCTGACCCTTTCACCCCCTATCACCACTGTCACTAAGCGATCGTTTTTCTGATCGCTGTATTCGTGTCAGTGGTGCCGCTAGGTAGCCAGTTATTTTTTTTAGGTTCGCCGCCAGGTTTTTATAGCGTCAGGTACCCCCATATATTACCTAAAAAAGGTTTAAACCCTTGATCGCCCCCAGGGAACCCTTTCACCCTCTATCACCAGTGTCACTAAGCAATCGTTTTTCTGATCGCTGTATTAGTTATGCTGGTGCCGCTAGGTAGCCAGTTATTTTTTTAGGTTCGCCGCCAGGTTTTTATAGCGTCAGGTGCCCCCATATATTACCTAATAAAGGTTTAACCCCCTGATTGCCCCTAGAGTTAACCCTTTCACCAGTGATCACCGTATAAGTGTCACTGGTGACGCTGGTTAGCCAGTTAGTTATTTCGTTATTTAGGTTCCCTGTCAGGTTTTTATATAGCGTCAGGTACCCCCATATATTACCTAATAAAGGTTTTAACCCCCCGATTCCCCCTAGTTAACCCTTTCACCAATGATCACCGTATAAGTGTTACGGGTGACGCTGGTTAGTTAGTTTGCTTTTTATAGTGTCGGGGCACCCGCCGTATATAACCCAATAAAGATTTAACCCCCTGATCGCCCGTCAGGTGATATCAATTAGGTTTTAGCGTCAGTTAGGGTCTGCGTCGCCCCAGGCAGCGTCAGGTTAGTGCCAGTAGCGCTAACACCCAAGCGCAAAGCATACACCTCCCTTAGTGGTATAGTATTTGAACAGATCAATATCAGATCTATACTAGCGTCCCCAGCAGTTTAGGGTTCCCAAAAACGCAGTGTTAGCGGGATCAGCCCAGATACCTGCTAACACCTGCGTTTTGCCCCTCCGTCCAGCCCAGGCCACCCAAGTGCAGTATCGATCGATCACTGTCACTTACAAAACACAACACACATAACTGCAGCGTTCGCAGAGACAGGCCTGATCCCTGCGACTCCAGTACTGTAGGAGGTGATTTCACCACCACAGTTAAAAAAAGAGCATATATGCCGAAGCATGGGGGCAGCAGGGGCGGAGGAGCGATTTTGCTCCTAATGCCGCGTACATACGGTCGAAATTCTGACGAAGGCTTGCACGTGGAAAAGTCCGACCGTGTGTACGCGGCATAGCTTTTGCGGGAGGATGACCCCATGCTTCGGCATATATAAATGGTGCATGTATGCCCATCATTAGAAGAGTGTGGATGAAGGGAGGTATTCTAATGGTGGGCATACCCTCCGATCAATCTCTTTTTTTCGTTCAGCCAACAGGCAGCATGAAAAAAAAAGATTACAATACATGTCCAACAAGGACCAGCAACGTACTGGTATGTTGCTGGACTTTGAATGGTTATACCAGAATGATGCCTGCAGGTTTAGGTATCATTCTTTTCAGCCAGCGGCCGGCTTTCATGTAAAAGCAATCCTAGCGGCTAATTAGCCTCTGGACTGCTTCTACAAGCAGTGGGAGGGAATGTCGTCCCCCGTCCCCCCCCCCGATATAAAAAAAAAAAAGCGCCATTGGGAAAGCATTTTATCACACCGATCTTGGTGTGGTCAGATGCTTTGAGGGCAGAGGAAAGAAAACCCCAGTTTTTTCAAAAAAGTACCTGGCACTACCTATTTCTATCATAGGGGATATTTAACTGAGATAACAATAAAAATGATAAAAAAAAAAAAAAAAAAATGGAAGGAACAGTTTAAAAATAAAATAAAAACGCAAAATAAATAATAAAAAAAAAAAAAAAGCACCCCTGCTCTTGCGCAAAGGCAAACGCAAGTGTCAGTCTGGCGTCATATGTAAACAGCAATTGCACCATGCATGTGAGGTATCACCGCAAAGGTCAGATCGAGGGCAGTAATTTTAGCAGTAGACCTCCTCTGTAAATCTAATGTGGTAACCTGTAAAGGCTTTTAAAAATGTATGTAGTTTGTCGCCACTGCGCGTTTGTGCGAAATATTAAAGCATGTCATGTTTGGTATCCATGTACTCGGCCTAAGATCATCTTTTTTATTTCATCAAACATTTGGGCAAAATAGTGTGTTTTGGTGCATTAAAATTTAAAAAAATAGGATTTTTATAACAGCTTACCTGTAAAATCCTTTTCTTGGAGTACATCACGGGACACAGAGCGACATAGTCATTACTATGTGGGTTATATAGATACCTTCAGGTGCTGGCACTGGCAACTTCCAAAACCGGAAGTACCCTCCCTTATATAAGCCCCTCCCATCCGGGAGTACCTCAGTTTTGTAGCAAAGCAATAAGTGTCCCCAAAAGAGGGGTGGGAGCTCTGTGTCCCGTGATGTACTCCAAGAAAAGGATTTTACAGGTAAGCTGTTATAAAAATCCTATTTTCTTTCTCGTACATCACGGGACACAGAGCGACATAGTCATTACTATGTGGGACGTCCCAAAGCAATGCCCAATGAGGGGGGGGATACACCATACATAAGCTGAGCGCTATCAGACATGAGGATCTTTTGCGGCCTGCAACACACTGCGCCCAAAGGCGACATCCTCCTGACTTCTAACGTCCACCTGGTAGAACCTAGTAAACGTGTGTACTGAAGACCATGTTGCGGCCTTACAGATCTGAGCCAGGGAGGCCTGGTGATGCACTGCCCATGAAGTTCCAACTGCTCTCGTGGAGTGCGCCCTAACTTTGAACGGAGGCGGTCTCCTTCTCAAGCCATAGGCTTGCATTATGACCTGTCGAATCCACTTGGCTAAAGTAGATTTTGACGCTGCCTGACCCTTTCTGGGGCCTTCCGGCAGAATAAACAAAGTATCCGTTCTGCGAATCTGAGCAGTGGCTTTTAGATAAGCTTTAACTGCTCTTACTACATCCAAAGAATGCAATAACTTTTCCTCTACCGAACTAGGTTTGGGAAAAAAGGAAGGAAGAACCACATCTTGGCTCAAATGAAACCTCGATACCACCTTAGGAAGAAAAGCTGGATGAGGACGTAACACTACTCTGTCCTTATGGATAACCAGATATGGCTCTTTACAGGACATAGCTGCTAATTCCGACACTCTTTTAGCCGAACAAATGGCTACTAGAAAAATCAATTTCCTGGTGAGAAGAACCAAGGAAATATGCTGTAATGGTTCAAATGGTTGTTTCTGTAGAACCGACAGAACCAGGTTTAAGTCCCATGGACATTTGGGAATATTAACCGGAGGGCTAATACGCATCACTCCTTGTATAAAAGCTTTGACTAGTGAATGCGAAGCCAAGGGCCTTTGAAAAAATATTGACAAGGCCGAAATCTGACCCTTGATAGTACTCAAGGCAAGCTTCCTATCTACAGCCCACTGTAGGAAGTCCAGAATCCTACCTATTACGTACTTACGTGGATGCCATTTCTTGGCCTCACACCAGGCGATGTACGCCTTCCAGATTCTATAGTAGATCTGCCTGGATACTGGCTTCCTGGCATTGATCATGGTAGCTACCACAGGATTAGAGAGACCTCTCTTTTTTAGAATGTGGGCTTCAATAGCCAGGCCGTCAAACCTAGGGCTGGTAAGGAAGGGTGGTATATCGGTCCTTGCAAAAGCAGGTCCGGACGATGTGGGAGAGTCCAAGGACTCCCCACTGACATTTTTACAATCTCCGCGTACCATGCTCTTCGGGGCCACGCTGGAGCCACCAGAATCGCTGGTTTCTTTTCTACCCTGATTCTGCGGAGTAATCGAGGTAACAATTGTGGCGGTGGAAATGCATATATCAGCTTGAACTGATCCCAAGGGAACACTAGGGCATCTGAGCCGCAAGCTAGGGGATCCCTTGTCCGAGAGACAAACCTGTCCACCTTTGCGTTGAATCTGGATGCTAGCAGATCTACATCCGGTGTTCCCCACCGCTGACATATTGTCCGGAAAACCTCGGGGTGAAGGGACCATTCCCCTGGGCATAATTGTTGGCGACTTAGAAAGTCCGCCTTCCAATTCTCCACTCCTGGAATGAATACCGCGGATATGGCTGGGACATATCTTTCTGCCCATTTCAGGATGTAATTTACTTCCCTCTGGGCTGCACGACTCCTGGTGCCACCCTGATGATTGATATATGCCACTACCGTGGCATTGTCTGATTGAATTCTGAAAGGGGACCCTTGGAGTTTGGATGTCCATGCTACTAGGGCATACCGGGCTGCTCGTATCTCTAAGAGATTGATGGGCAGGGCCTTTTCTGCATCTGACCATATGCCCTGGAGAGACCATTGCTCCAGTACTGCTCCCCAGCCTATAAGGCTGGCATCTGTAGTGACCACCTTCCAAGAAATCGGACTGAAGGATTTTCCTTTTTCCAGATTCTGGGGAACCAACCACCAACGGAGGCTCTTGCGAACGGAAGGGGGCAAGGACATTGGTAAGTCTAGGGCCTGAACTTTTTTGTTCCAGGCTGACAGTATGGCCCTTTGCAAATTCCTTGAATGGAATTGACCGTAGGGTACTGCTTCGAAAGATGCCACCATTTTACCCAGCAGCCTCATGCACAGGCGTATGGACGGGTGTCTTTTTTTATCCACTAAGTGGATCAAATCTCTCAAAGACGACCCCTTTTCTTGAGGCAAGAAAATGTTTCTCTGGTCTGAATCCAGCCTTAGCCCCAAGTATTCCAGACTTTTGACTGGTTTTAGGGCTGACATGTCTCGGTTGATAATCCAACCGTGAGATTCCAGATACTTGATTGTCTTGTGAACGACCACTTCTAGTTTTTTCACTGAGTGGTCTATCAGCAACAAGTCGTCTAGATATGCCATTATCGTTACACCTTGTGTTCTTAGATTGGCCAATAATGGGGCCAGAATTTTTGTAAACACTCGTGGTGCTGTGGCCAGACCGAAGGGTAAGGCTCTGAACTGAAAATGGCGCCCTTCTACTGCAAAGCGTAGAAATTTTTGGTGGACTGGAAAGATGGGAATGTGCAAATAAGCATCTTTGATGTCGATCGAGGCTAACCATTCCTCCCCTTGTAGGGCAGTGGCCACCGATCGGATCGACTCCATCCGGAAAGTCCTGATATGTAGGAATTTGTTTAGCCCTTTTAGATTTAATATGGGCCTCACGTCCCCGTTTGGCTTCGGGACTGTAAAGAGGTTTGAGTAAAACCCGAACCCCCATTCTTCCAGGGGAACCTCCATAATTACTCCTTGGAGCAATAGTTGTTCTAGTGCCAACAGGAGGGACTCTCTCTTCCGGGGATCCCTTGGCACGTTTGACCTCATAAAATGGGAAGGAGGAGAGTCTTTTAACTCCAATCTGTATCCCAGACTTACTGCGGAGAGCACCCATCTGTCTCTGATCGTGTCCCGCCAGGTCTCTGCGAACAACTGGAGTCTTCCCCCCACCCGATTGAGTGGGGGCAACCCTTCATGAATTTGACTTTGGGGGAGGTTTTGTACCTCTCCTGACCCAGGGTTTCTTATTACCCTGCAATTGTCCCTGATTTTTACCCCCGGGATTTGACCGAGGAGGCCGTCGGAACTGTTTCACAGCCGATGCCCCAGGGACTGGAGAAGCAGGCCTTTTAAAAGAGGGACTTCTAACTCTGTTTTTAACCGGCAAGAGTGTACTTTTACCGCTGGAAATTTTCTGGATATATTTGTCCAGGTCTTCCCCGAATAAGCGTTCACCATGAAATGGGAAGCCAACCAGCAATTTTTTACAGGGAGCTTCAGCAGACCAGTTTTTGAGCCATAGAAGCCTGCGCATATGTACTACAGACAGCGTAAGGCGGGAGGCCTGATGGATTGAATCCTTTATGGCGTCAACCGCAAAGCATAAGGCTCTAGGTAGATCAGCTAAGGCAAGGGCCTGCTGATCTGGCAAATCCCTTAAGACCTGTTTCAACTGATCCTTCACTGCTTGGCAGACCCAAATAGCTGCCACTGCTGGTTGTGTCACCAAGCCTGCTGTAGAGCATGCAGATTTTAATAAGGACTCCAATTTTTTATCTATTGGGTCCTTGAACATTTGGACATTATCTACTGGACATGTCGGTGATTTATTCACACAAGAGATGGCTGCGTCCACTGTAGGGACCCTCCATTTTTTGATGAACTTATCCCCCATGGGATAGACCACCGGAAATCTCTTGGGGGGAGTAAATATTTTATCAGGATGTTCCCAATCCTGGTAAATGAGCCCTTCCAGTAAAGGGTGAAGTGGAAAGGAACAGACAGTCTGGGGAGCTTTTAGCGACCCCAGCGAGGAGACAGTAGTGGTTGATGGTTCCGCAAGGTGCATTTTAAATGCTGATCGGACCATGTTAGTCAGGGACTGAACCCATAATCTTTCAGCTTGAGATGCTGAGAAAGGTTCCTCCACTGTTGATTCCTCTATAACAGAATCAACCTCATCCTGATCCCCTTCAGGCAGGTCGATCCCTGTATGGGACTGTTGCTCCGCTAACAGGTACTCTGAAGGAGGAGACGGAGATCGGGCGTGCTTTCCCTGTGACAGGGAGGCAGCGATCAATGTTGTCAATCTCTCTTCTAATCCTCCCAGAGCTGAGGAAAAAACCTCCTCTGTTACATACACAGGAGCAGGTGAACGGAGGACAGCCACAGTACCAGGTACTCCTGCGGGGTCTCTACGGTCACTAACCTCTGAATTTTCAGGGGAGACTGGTGCAGCAGAAGCATGCCCAAGATCCTCAGAGCCCGATGGATACCCCCTTCGCTTCCTGGAAGATTTAGTTCCGCAGCTTCTGGACGGCATATTCCTAAGCCCAAAGCTGAGGTATTCCAGCCGTAATACACCACTTTTACTGATAATAGTCTAGCACAATTGCTGCTATATAACAGTTGGTGTCTACTAAAGTGCCTTTCTAGGGGATGCCTGCATCAACCGCTTCTGTGTGCCTTATTCTACTGTTGCTACCTCTGTCTGTGTACTTCAATAGCCAGCTGACACCTGTGATTGTGCCTTTAAACACGCTGGACGCCCGCACATGCGCAGAAGCGCCGCGGCGCGCACCGAGCGTCATCCACCAGCTCCGCCCCTTTTTCCAGGTCGCCTCCATATATAGAGGCGCGTGCACGCGCGCGGGCACGTGCGCCTTCGGCGCTCTTTTTTAAAATAAGGAACTAGATGGGAGCCAGGGTCCCTGTTTTGCCGCAGGGCCCGGGGATGGATGAGCGCAGCAACAGGGCAGAGGACACAGCTTCCCAGCAGAGAACTTACCAACTGCCTGGATTTGACTTTGGAAGAAAAAAATCCACATTACAAGAAAAAGAACCACAGCGGCCTCTAGTGATTAACACAGGTACCGCGGTCTTACCATTTTTTTTTTTTTTTCTTGCCTACTATTAATTTTTTTTACATTTTCTTAGTAGTAACAGGCATGCACAGAATATTAGCGGGAATACCTTAGGTAACAGGCAGAAAGACAAATTAGGCTTGGGGGTCCCCCAATAGAACCAAGTTCTTGAGGGCCCCCACTTACCTTTTCCTCGCCGCAGGACTCTGTTTGGTCCACAGAAGCCCAAACTTCACCTATCACGGCAGGCATTGTAATTAAACCTTCAGGGACCGGGTTCCCAAGGATTCCACTCCCCTGGACCTGTATAGCACCCTGCACAGAAAACATCTTGGTCGTGGGTATGACCAGAGCTCTGGATCCCAGGGTCCAGCCCTCCTAAGAGAGGCATTACAGGCAAAACCTTGCTCTTCTCTTGCAAGGCCCGGGTACCGACCGTTTAGCTATGAAGCTTTTTTGGTCGGATCCGGAATAGCTTACTGAGGCCCAAAAGAACCTGTACGCAAGCTCAGTGAAAAACACATGTTACTTCTTGGCCAACACCTTAGACACTGGCAAAAAACTGAGGTACTCCCGGATGGGAGGGGCTTATATAGGGGAGGGTACTTCCGGTTTTGGAAGTTGCCAGTGCCAGCACCTGAAGGTATCTATATAACCCACATAGTAATGACTATGTCGCTCTGTGTCCCGTGATGTACGAGAAAGAAAGTGTATTTTTTCCCCAAAAAATGCGTTTGAAAAATGGCTGCGCAAATACTGTGTGGAAAAAAAAATGCAACACCCACCATTTTAATCTGTAGGGCCTTTGATTTAAAAAATATATATAATGTTTGGGGGTTCAACGTAATTTTCTTGCAAAAAGAAATGTTTTCATGTAAACAAAAAGTGTCAGAAAGGGCTTTGTCTTTGTGTGACATAAGCTTTCTAATGTTGTGCATAAAATGCCAGGACAGTTCAAAACCCCCCCCCAAATGACCCTATTTTGGAAAGTAGACACCCCAAGCTATTTGCTGAGAGGCATGTTGAGTCCATGGAATATTTTATATGTTGACACAAGTTGCGGGAAAAAGACAATTTTTTTTTTTGCACAAAGTTGTCACTAAATGATATATTGCTCAAACATGCCATGGGCATATGTGGAATTACACCCCAAAATACATTCTGTTGCTTCTCCTGAGTACGGGGATACCACATGTGTGAGACTTTTTGGGAGCCTAGCTGCGTACGGGACCTCAAAAACCAATCACCGCCTTCAGGCTTTCTAAGGGTGTAAATTTTTGATTTCACTCCTCACTGCCTATCACAGTTTCGGAGGCCATGGAATGCCCAGATGGCACAACCCCCCCCCCAAATGACCCAATTTTGGAAAGTAGACACCCCAAGCTATTTGTTGAGAGGGATGGTGAGTATTTTGCAGATCTCGCTTTTTGTCACAAAGTTTTGAAAATTGAAAAAAGAAAAAAAAAAACATTATTTTTCTTTTTTCATTTTTAAAAACAAATGAGAGCTGTAAAATACTCACCATGCCTCTCAGCAAATAGCTTGGGGTGTCTACTTTCCAAAATTGGGTCATTTGTTTTGTTTTTTTTGCTATTTTGGCATTTTATGGCCTTCGAAACTGTGATAGGTAGTGAGGAGTGAAATCAAAAATTTGCGCCCTTAGAAATCCTGAAGGCGGTGCTTGGTTTTCGGGGTCCCGTACGTGGCTAGGCTCCTAAAAAGTCCCCATACTCAGGAGAAGCAGCAAAATTTATTTTGGGGTGCAATTCCACATATAACCATGGCATGTGTGAGCAATATATCATTTAGTGACAATTTTTTTTTTTTTTTTTTTTTTTTTATGTCATTATTCAATCACTTGGGACAAAAAAAAAATATTCAATGGGCTCAACATGCCTCTCAGCAATTTCCTTGGGGTGTCTACTTTCCAAAATGAGGTCATTTGGGGGGGGGGGGGGGTTGTACTGCCCTGCCATTTTAGCACCTCAAGAAATTGGATAAATTAAAAGCTGTGTAAATTCCAGAAAATGTACCCTAGTTTGTAGACGCTATAACTTTTGCGCAAACCAATAAATATACGCTTATTGACATTTTTTTTACTAAAGACATATGGCTGAATACATTGTGGCCTAAATGTATGACTAAAATTGAAATTATTCGATTTTTCTTATAACAAAAAGTAGAAAATATCTTTTTTTCAACATTTTCAGTCGTTTTCCGTTTATATCGCAAAAAAAAAAAAAACGCAGAGGCAATCAAATACCATTAAAAGAAAGCTCCATTTGTGGGAAGAAAAGGATGCAAATTTCGTTTGGGTACAACATTGCATGTCCACGCAATTTCCAGTTAAAGCAGCGCAGTGCCAAATTGTAAAAACAGCTCTGGTCTTTATGCTGCGTATTGGTCCGGGGCTTAAGTGTTAAGGGTATTGATCCGCCCGAACCACGGCAGGGGGGAATCACCCCATTCCTCTAAGTCCGTTCGTATGCAGGAAAGCAGGGGAACATAATTCAATAAAACAGGGCTCGACAAACCCCGGGCGCCAGGTCGCCATTGCGACTAGAATTAGCGACCTGGGGCAGCACAGCTGGGGAATCCTGTCTCTCCGTGCCCCCCCCTCCGCGCCGCGGGATCGCGTCGGGCCGCGCCGGCCGGTAATTGAGGCCGCGGCTTTGCGGCCTTCTGCAGGCCTATGCTTCCTTCTGTGATCTAGCGCCATCTTGTGGTGGCCGTTGGTATGACAAGACAAACAGCAATGCTAATGGAGTTTCCCTGTCTGTTTTCACTGCCATCTCCTTCCCTCTAATTACAACCCCCAAACATTATATATATTTTTTATTCTAACACCTTAGAGAATAAAATGGCGGTTGTTGCAATACTTTCTGTCACACCGTATTTGCGCAGCGGTCTTACAAGCGCACTTTTTTGGGAAAAAATACACTTTTTTTTTTATAAAAAAATCAGACAACAGTAAAGTTAGCCCATTTTTTTTTAATATTGTGAAAGATAATGTTACGCTGAGTAAATTGATACCCAACATGTCACGCTTCAAAATTGCGTCCGCTCGTGGAATGGCGACTAACTTTTACCCTTTAAAATCTCCATAGGCGACGTTTAAAAAATTCTACAGGTTGCATGTTTTGAGTTAGAGGAGGTCTAGGGCTAGAATTATTGCTCTCGATCTACGGATCGTGGCGATACCTCACGTGTGGTTTGAACACCGCTTTCATATGCGGGCGCTACTCACGTATACGTTCGCTTCTGCGCGCGAGCTCGGCGGGACGGGGCGCGTTCCTGGCTCCTAACTTTTTTAGCTGGCTCCTAGATTCCAAGCAAATTTGTCAAGCCCTGCAATAAAAAGAGGTTGGAAGAGTTGGAGGGGATGATGACCCCTAGGTAGGATATTCCCTTTGCCTACCATTGAAAAGAAAAAAGTTTGACCGTAGCGAGGACATCGTGGAGGTGGGGAGGCAGATATTGAGGGCTTCACTCTTGGATATGTTGAGTTTGAAGTTACTAAAGGAGCCAAACCGACGGAATTAATGGAAAAGGAACGGTAGGGAGGTGTTGAATATAAACCAGGAGGTCATCAGCATAAAGGGACAGCTTATGATGGGAGGAGGGTGTTTGGATACCTTGGATGGAGGCGTTCTGCCGGATGGCACACGCTAGATGTTCTTTAACGATGACAAATAAAAGGGGGGAGTGGGGGCAGCCCTGCCGGGTGCCATTGGTAATGTCAAATGGCTCAGAGGCAGTGCCATTCACTAAAACCGAGGCAGACGGTTGGGAATATAAGGACATCACCTTAGAAATAAAAGTAGTACCCAAGCCCAATTGTTCCAGGGAGAGTCAGAGGAATCTCCAATTGACTCTATTGAACGCCTTTTCGACGTCAAAGGAGAGGAGGCAGGCTTTCAGGTCTTTACGTTGGATACCGTATATACTCGAGTATAAGCCGAGTTTTTCAGCACATGTTTTTGTGCTGAAAATGCCTCCCTCGGCTTATACTCGAGCCACCTTTTTGCGCCTGATCTCCTGGACTTTGGGGGCCCGGTACCGGCTGGCCGTAGGTCCCCCCTGGACCCCAAACTTGGCATACATGTAACCCCACTCGTTCTCTACAAGTACAAAGAACCATAAGTAAGGGATAAAAAAGCCTTACATCATGGTATACAGTAGTATACCGCTCAGTGTCCATTATGGCACGGAGGAGGGAAAAAAAAAACCCTTAAGGGGGGGTGCGAGGGAAACTCACAGGGCAGAGTAGCCCCTAGGTCCCCGGCTCCACGGGGAGTCAAAAGAAAAAACAATCACAACCATTAAACAAGTAGCACAACATGAAAATGGTAGTACAAAGCAGTGGTAATCAACAGTTTGCAGGAAACACAAAATTCGAAGAGGTATGTAATATATCCAAGGATGGACATAACATGAAAGGCATAAGTGGGAAGCATCAGTAAAACAGAACCATATACAGTGAGGCAGTAGAAAAATGTCACACAGTAGGAGGCCCAGGGTATGAGCGAGGCAACCAGAGCAACCTGGAAAGAGATAATGAAATACGACATGTGTGGAACAGGTACAATAGTGCAGATCACAGGATGATCGTGCTGAGGTACAAAAACAGTAAGAGAATGAGGAAGTTCAAAAACAGGTCTCAAATAACTAAGTCAGTAACATACAGGGGAGGCAGACCATAATTCGCGTCTGCGTTCACCCCGTGTCATCACAGGGGTATTCCCTGCAAAGGCAAAAGAACAGAAAATACGAACAGGCCGTATTCAATCATTGGGATCCTGTGGGGGCATAGACCCGGAACGTTGAGGCATAGGCCTAGAGTTGCGTTTGCGGCCCCGTTTCTGCCATTGAGGTGCAAAGGGCAGGCCAGGGGTAGTAGGTGTAAATGGCCATTCTGGGAGAGAGACCTGTGGAAGCTCAAACGTGCTGAGGTAGGAAGGCAAATCTCCTAGAGTGCGGAAGATGGCGGTTTTGCCCTCATGGTGTACCCAGAGATGGAAAGGGAATCGCCATTGATACTTTATCTAATTGGCTTGCAGCAGCTGTGTAAGTGGCTTCAAAGCTTTCCTCATCATCAGCGTCTGGCGTGATAGGTCTGGGAGAAGCATCACAGGGGTGTCGTTAAAGAGAATTGTGGTCTGAGAGCTAGCAGCCCTCATGATGTCTTCTTTGATCCTGTAAAAGTGGACGCGGCATAGGGTATCTCGCACAAATGAGGGGTCAGGGGTCCGAGGTCCTGTGCACACGGTCCAGTTCAATTCAATGGGCTCATCTTTGGGGCGTTGATTAAAAATAGCCGTCACAGCCGCGGGCAGGTTTTTGGGGTCTACCGTCTTAGGGATCCCGCGTATGCGGATATTGTTGCGGCGATTGCGATTTTTGATATCGTCCTGTTGGTAGGAAAGTTGTTGCAGCATGACGGTGTGCGAGTTGAGGATTTTATCATGGGCCTGCACAGAGCTGCTGAGGCTGTCAGTGGTAGCATCTACACCCTCAAAGCGGGCCCCCATGTAATTTTTAAGATCAAGGATTTCCTTTTTGTAAGCCTTTTCAATCCTGTGAACACAGTTCTCAAAGTCTGCTTTGGGGGGCAGAGATCTATTGAAGCTATGGAGGGACCTCATCTGGGATTCCATGTCCCAGCCTTCACCTGAGCCCAGGGAGGCATTGGACTCAGGGAGTGGGAAACGGCTGTGGGAGCTCACCTGTGTATGCAGGGATTATTTGGAGCAGGCTGGAGACGGCGGCGCCATCTTGGATTCTGAACGGCGCTGTGCAGCGGCCCTCGATCTCGCAAAAAGATCCTCCAAATCGGCTCCGTTTTTGGTCCCACAGGTGCCCCTTAATGCCCGGGTCTTGTCTTTCCCCATAGGCGGTGTTTTGGGTGGGTTTCCTGTGCTGTATGACGTCCGTGGAGCCGAGGGCCCCGGGCGCTGTGAGCCAGCACGTCTCACTGCTCCATGCGCCAAGCCTCGCCCCCCTATATGTGATATTTAGAGAATGGGTTTATATCTGCTTTAAAGTAAGGTTGCACCGATACCGTTTTATTTACATTATTTAAACTGCCCACTAGATGGCGCTTTTCCCTTTCTATATATATATATATACACACACACACACACGGGTGCGGTGGGGGAAATTGGACAGGTATCACGCCGCATTCCTGTTCAAATCGCATGCGATTCTTTGCAGGGCAATTTACGCCCATTAATTTTGTATTGACGCAAATCGCACGGCAAAGTATCAATTTCGGTATCGGGAGCATTTGGGCGAGTACCGATACTCATGCAAATGCTTGGTATCGGCACTGGCAGAGATACCGGCATCGGTACATCCCTATTTAAAAAAAATAATTATGTCTGTGAAGGTTCTCCTTTATCCAAATCATGGTAGATAGTAGTAGTTGTTGATATTCAGCTGGCTTTGTTCAGTAATATTGAAGATGTTTTAGCACTCCTCCAGACGTTTTCTCAGCGGATAAATATTTCCGGTGCTTTGTCCTAGCAGGGAAAATCAACACGTTTGGTTTAATGCTCCCTCTCCAGCCACACATACTCACCTTTACTTTCCTACCTTACTGCTGTGTTCAAATGCCGGAAATTAGGAAAGGAAACCCTGTGCAAGCTCCATGTTTTAGTATACAGAGCTTACACCGGGCTCCCTATGCCAAGCACCAGTGCTGTCACATAGAGTAAGTCATTTGACTCCACTCCCAGCAGCTAGATGAAAGGATGGAAAAAAAATGAACAAAGTATTTATTTTTTGGTACTTTAGAGTGGTTGTAAAGGGTATTTTTTATTTAATAAAAATGGTATGATGTCAGCCGAAAGGCAAGGAGAGTGGCGAGCAGTCATGTGAGCGCCGGGAGATGCTCTGAAATGAGGTGGAAAGTGGCATATTTTTTATACAGCACAGACACTGGGACACATTTTTATTTAACAGATGAGATGGTATGATCATAATATAGTTATGATAGCAGCAGGAAGGGGCGGGGAGCAAAACGGCACGGGGGGGGGGGTTGACGGCAGGGCTGCAGATGACAGGGGCATGTAAACTGACCACGGTTAATAATGGCTGCTGAGCCCTGACACCGTGGTCAGTTTACGTGCCTCCATCATCTGCAGCCCTGCCGTCGGTTTACAGGGGGGCGGGCAGAACCAGGCAGGGTCAGCCAGGTATTTTAGGTGTTACAGGGGGGGCAAATTACACAGCACAAGCACTGTGCTGTATAGCCTGCTTTAACCACCCTGGCGGTATGATTTATGTCAGATTTTTAAATCTCAAAGGGGTACATTGTTTTGCATAGAAATTTGCCGTTTTATATCGTAGGCCTGTAATTCTTAGTAATAACACACTTAAATCTGAAACAAGAGTCTAGTAAACATCCCGGGGTTGAATAACGTTTGAAACACAAAATCACAAATTATAATAACTATAAATATAAAAAATAATAATAGAATAATAATAAAATGAATTACCCCACGATTCACGATCGCTCAATTCTGCAAGTGTTCTAATTTATTATCGCTGTTTTCTAGCTGGTCTGAAACCACTTTTGACATAAAGGGACACTTTTTGGTTGTCATGGACAATCTCCAGTTTCTAGGCAGAAAGAACAGTATATATAATATAAAACTGCATGCAGGGCACTGGATAAAGCATTAGGGACAAAAGGGATGTGAAATGATTTCATACAGTAATGTAATCTGTAAGATTACAGTGTACTGTATGTGTTATGAATTTTGTACTTTTTGAATTTGCCACTGGGCTCCACCACCATGCCCTGCTACGCTTGCAGGGAAAGGAGCCCGGCACACAGGCATCGGGTGGAGGACACAGCCCACAGACACAGTGGGGGGAAATCGTAGGATCCTGGTGATCCAATGTAAGTAACCTGGACCAGGATCCTGAGATGCAATCCCGAGTGTGGCTCGGGGTTATCGCTAATGGTACTGAAATTTAACCCAGAGCCACACATTTAGGGATTACCGCCAGGGAGGTTAAGGGGACAGAATCCATTATTTTATTACATTTTTTTAACAATTACAAACACCTGCCTAACTGTTGGAGAGCCAAGGGCATCCTCTAGCTTCACCTCTTGTGTATCTTTTTTCAGCTGCGGAACACACTGCGCTTCATGCTAGGTAACCTGTCTGGGTTCAGCCCAGAAACTGACTCCGTGCCCGGCCCAGAGATGTACATCATAGATCAGTACATGCTGCATATGCTACAGGACTACGCCAGCAAGGTAATGATGGGGAAGGCCAGCTGTTGGCATGGCATTATAGGACTTACAGATCTCAGATGCTGAAGGGCTGCTTATTACGTTAAATAAGAACAATGATTGATTTTATTAAAGTGACCCTATTAAGGGCATTAACAAAATGATATGATAGAGGCACCAACCTGAAAAAGGGATTTTTATAACAGCTTACCTGTAAAATCCTTTTCTTGGAGTACATCACGGGACACAGAGCGACTTAGTCATTACTAATGGGTTATATAGATTACCTTCAGGTGCTGGCACTGGCCACTTCCAAACCGGAAGTACCCTCCCCTATATAAGCCCCTCCCATCCGGGAGCACCTCAGTTTTGTAGCAAAGCAATAAGTGTCCCAAAAAGAGGGGTGGGAGCTCTGTGTCCCGTGATGTACTCCAAGAAAAGGATTTTACAGGTAAGCTGTTATAAAAATCCCTTTTTCTTTTTCGTACATCACGGGACACAGAGCGACTTAGTCATTACTAATGGGACGTCCCAAAGCAATGCCAAATGAGGGGAGGGATACATAAGCTGGGCGCCATCTAGGCATGAGGATCTTTTGCGGCCTGCAACACACTGCGCCCAAAGGCGACATCCTCCTGACTTCTAACGTCTACCTGGTAGAATCTAGTAAACGTGTGTACCGAAGACCATGTTGCGGCCTTACATACTTGAGCCAGGGAGGCCTGGTGATGCACTGCCCATGAAGTTCCAACTGCTCTTGTGGAGTGCGCCCTAACTTTGAACGGAGGCGGTCTCTTTCTCAAGCCATAGGCTTGTATTATGACCTGTCGAATCCACTTGGCTAAAGTAGATTTTGATGCTGCCTGACCCTTTCTAGGGCCTTCCGGCAGAATAAACAAAGTATCCGTTCTGCGAATCTGAGCAGTAGCTTTTAGATAAGCTTTAACTGCTCTTACTACATCCAAAGAATGTAATAACTTTTCCTCTACCGAGCTAGGTTTGGGGAAAAAAGAAGGGAGAACCACATCTTGGTTCAAATGAAACCTCGATACCACCTTGGGAAGAAAGGCTGGATGAGGACGTAATACTACTCTGTCCTTATGGACAACCAGATATGGCTCCTTACAGGACCAGGCGGCTAATTCCGATACTCTTTTAGCCGAACAAACGGCTACTAAGAAAATCAATTTCCTGGTGAGAAGAACCAAGGAAATGTGTTGCAATGGTTCAAACGGTTGTTTCTGTAGAACCGACAGAACCAGGTTTAAGTCCCAAGGACATATGGGAATACTAACCGGAGGGCTAATACGCATCACTCCTTGTATGAAAGCTTTGACTAGTGAATGCAAAGCCAAGGGCCTTTGAAAAAATATTGACAAGGCCGAAATCTGACCCTTGATAGTACTCAAGGCAAGCTTCCTATCTACAGCCCACTGTAGGAAGTCCAAAATCCTCCCTATCACGTACTTACGTGGATGCCATTTCTTGGCCTCACACCACGTAATGTACGCCTTCCAGATCCTATAATAGATCTGCCTGGATACCGGCTTCCTGGCATTGATCATGGTAGATACCACAGAATTAGAGAGCCCTCTCTTTTTCAGAATGTGGGCTTCAATAGCCAGGCCGTCAAACCTAGGGCTGGTAAGGAAGGGTGGTATAATGGTCCCTGCGACAGCAGGTCCGGACGATGTGGGAGGGTCCAAGGACTCCTCACTGACATTTTTACAATCTCCGCGTACCATGCCCTTCGGGGCCACGCTGGAGCCACCAGAATCACTGGTTTCTTTTCTACCCTGATTCTGCGGAGTAATCGCGGTAGCAATTGTGGCGGTGGGAATGCATATATCAGCTTGAACTGATCCCAAGGGAACACTAGGGCATCCGAGCCGCAAGCTAGGGGATCCCTTGTGCGAGACACAAATCTGTCCACCTTTGCGTTGAATCTGGATGCTAGCAGATCTACATCCGGTGTTCCCCACCGCTGGCATATTGCCTGGAAAACCTCGGGGTGAAGAGACCATTCCCCCGGGCATAATTGTTGGCGACTTAAAAAGTCCGCTCTCCAATTTTCCACTCCTGGGATGAAAACCGCGGATATGGCTGGGACATATTTTTCTGCCCACTCCAGGATGCAATTTGCTTCCCTCTGGGCTGCACGACTCCTGGTGCCACCCTGGTGATTGATATATGCCACTGCTGTGGCATTGTCTGATTGAATTCTGACAGGGGACCCTTGGAGTTTGGATGTCCATGCTACTAGGGCATACCGGGCTGCTCGTATCTCTAAGAGATTGATGGGCAGGGCCTTTTCTGCTTCTGACCACTTGCCCTGGAGAGACCATTGCTCCAGTACTGCCCCCCAGCCTATGAGGCTGGCATCTGTAGTGACTACCTTCCAAGAAACCGGACTGAAGGGTTTCCCTTTTTCCAGATTCTGGGGCACCAACCACCAATGGAGGCTCTTGCGAACGGAAGGGGACAGGGACATTGGTAAGTCTAAAGCCTGAACTTTTTTGTTCCAGGCTGACAGTATGGCCCCTTGCAAATTCCTTGAATGGAATTGACCGTAGGGTACCGCTTCGAATGAAGCCACCATTTTTCCCAGCAGCCTCATGCAGAGGCGTATGGATGGTTTTCTTTTTGTACCCACTAAGTGGGTCAAATCTTTTAAAGACGACACCTTCTCTGGAGGTAAGAAAATCTTTCTCTGATTTGAATCCAGCCTTAGCCCTAAGTATTCCAGACTTTTGACTGGTCTTAGAGCTGACTTGTCCCGGTTGATAATCCAACCGTGATATTCCAGATACTTGATTGTCTTGTGAATAGCTACTTCCAGCTTTTCCACTGAGTGGTCTATTAGTAGCAGGTCGTCTAGATATGCCATTATCGTTACACCTTGTGTTCTTAGATTGTCCAATAATGGGGCCAGAATTTTTGTGAACACTCGCGGTGCTGTGGCCAGACCGAAAGGTAAGGCTCTGAACTGAAAATGGCGCCCTTCTACTGCAAAGCGTAGAAATTTCTGGTGGGCCGGAAAGATGGGAATATGCAGATAAGCATCCCTCATGTCGATCGAGGCTAACCATTCCTGCCCTTGTAGGGCGGTGGCCACCGATCGGATCGACTCCATCCGAAAAGTCCTGATATTTAGGAACTTGTTTAGCCCTTTTAGATTTAATATGGGCCTCACGTCCCCATTTGGTTTGGGGACTGTGAAAAGGTTCGAGTAAAACCCGAATCCGCTTTCTTCCAGGGGAACCTTCATGATTACACCTTGGAGCAATAGTTGTTCTAGTGCCAGAAGGAGGGATCCTCTCTTCTGGGGATCTCTTGGCACGTTTGACCTCATAAATTGGGCAGGAGGAGTGCCTTTTAACTCCAGCTTGTATCCCAGACTTACTGCGGAGAGCACCCATCTGTCTCTGATGGTGTCCCGCCAGGTCTCTGTGAACAACTGAAGTCTTCCCCCCACCCGATTGAGTGGGGGCAACGCTTCATGACTTGGGGGGAGGTTTTGTACCTCTCTTGATCCAGGGCTTCTTGTTACCCTGTGATTGTCCCTGATTTCTGCCCCCTGAATTTGACCGCGGAGGCCGTCGGAACTGCTTCAGAGCCGATGTGCCCGGGTCTGGAGAAGTAGGCCTCTTAAAAGAAGGACTTCTACCCTTGTTCTTAACCGGTAAGAGTGAACTTTTACCGGCAGAAATTTTCTGGATATATTTGTCCAGATCTTCTCCAAATAAGCGTTCTCCATGAAATGGGAAGCTAACCAGCAGTTTTTTACAGGGAGCTTCAGCAGACCAGTTTTTGAGCCACAGAAGCCTACGCATATGTACTATAGACAGCGTAAAGCGGGAGGCCTGTTGGATTGTATCCTTTATGGCGTCCACCGCAAAACACAAGGCTCTAGGCAGGTCAGCTAGGGCAAGAGCCTGCTGATCTGGTAAGTCCCTTAAGACTTGTTTCAACTGATCTTTCACTGCTTGGCAGACTCCAATCGCTGCTACCGCAAGTTGTGTCACCATGCTTGCTGTAGAGAAAGCAGATTTTAGTAAAGACTCCAATTTTTTATCTATTGGGTCTTTGAACATTGGAACATTATCTACTGGACATGTCAGTGATTTGTTCACAGAAGAGATGGCTGCGTCCACTGTAGGGACCCTCCATTTTTTTATGAACTTATCCTCCATGGGATAGATCACCGGAAATCTCTTGGGGGGAGCAAATATTTTATCAGGATGCTCCCAATCCTGGTAAATAAGCCCTTCTAATAAAGGGTGGATTGGGAAGGAACAGACAGCCTGGGGAGCTTTTAGCGACCCCAGCGAGGAAAACGTAGTGGATGGTGGTTCCGCCAGAGGCATTTTAAATGCTGATCGGACCATGTTAGTCAGAGACTGAACCCATAATCTTTCAGCCTGAGATGCTGAGAAAGGTTCTTCCACTGTTGATTCCTCCATAACTGAATCAACCTCATCCTGATCCCCTTCAGGTAGGTCGATCCCTGTGTGGGGCTGTTCCTCCACTAACAGGCACTCTGAAGGAGGAGACGGAGATCGGACGCGCTTTCCCTGTGACAGGGAAGCAGCGATCAATGCTGTTAATCTCTCTTCCAATCCTCCCAGAGTTGAGGATAAAACTTCCTCTGTTATATATACAGGAGCAGGTGGACTGGGGACAGCCGCAGCACCAGGCACTCCTGCGGGGTTTCTACGGCTACTGACCTCTGAATTCTCAGGGGAGATTGGTGCAGTACAAGCATGCCCAATATCCTCAGAGCCCGATGGAGACCCCTTTGGCTTCCTGGAAGACCTATTTCCGGAGCGTCTGGACGACATATCCTTTAAGCACAAAGCTGAGGTATTCCCGTCGTCATACACCAATTTTGCTGGTAATAGTCTAACACAGTTGCTGCTATATACCAACTGGTGTCCACTAAAGTGCCTTTCTATGGGGATGCCTGCATCAACCGCCTCTGTGTGCCACTGTTTGTTGCTAGCTCTGTTTGCATCCAGCTGACACTTGTACTGTGTCTTTATACAAGCTGGGACGCCTGCACATGCGCAGAAGCGCCGTGGCGCGCATCGAGCGTCATCCACCCGCCCCACCCCTTTTTTTCATGGGAGGCGCGCCCGCGCGCCATTGGCGCCCTTTTCGAAATCAAACAGGGACTAGGAGCCAGGGCCCTTTTTGCCGGAGGGCCTGTGCGGTGGATGAGCGCAGCAACAGGGCAGAGGAAGTGGATTCCCACAGAGAAACTTACCAACTGCCTGGATCTTTTGACTTGAGAAAACCAAAGATCCACATGACAAGAAAAATGGACTACAGCGGCCTCTAGTGGTTTAACACAGGTACCGCGGTCCTCTTTTTTTTTTTCTTGACTACTATTAAAATTTTACATTTTCAGTAGTTACAGGCATACACAGATATTAGCGGGAATACCGTTGGGTAACAGACAGAAAGACAAATTAGGCTTGGGGGTCCCCCAATAGAACCAAGTTCCTGGGGGCCCCCACTTATCTGATCCCCGCCGCAGGACTTTGTTTGGTCCACAGAAGCCCAAACTTCACCTATCACGGCAGGCATTGTAATTAAACCTTCAGGGACCGGGTTCCCAAGGATTCCACTCCCCTGGACCTGTATAGCACCCTGCACAGACAACATCTTGGTCGTGGGTATGACCAGAGCTCTGGATCCCAGGGTCCAGCCCTCCTTAGAGAGGCATTACAGGCAAAACCTTGCTCTTCTGCTGCAAGGCCCGGGTACCGACCGTTTAGCTATGAAGCTTTTTTGGTGGGATCCGGAACAGCTTACTAAGGCCCAAAAGAACCTGTACGCAAGCCCAGTGAAAACACATGTTACTCTTTGGCACTTGACCTTAGACACTGGCAAAAAACTGAGGTGCTCCCGGATGGGAGGGGCTTATATAGGGGAGGGTACTTCCGGTTTGGAAGTGGCCAGTGCCAGCACCTGAAGGTAATCTATATAACCCATTAGTAATGACTAAGTCGCTCTGTGTCCCGTGATGTACGAAAAAGAAAGGGGTATTGTTCGTACTCCTCCGTCAGACCATTTGCTAAAACTTTACTCTGTAGCAGAGCTCCCAGTTCCAGTCTGATTTGATTGTTCAGGCTGGTTGACTATCGTCTCCCCTTTCTGGCTGCTTGGGTTCCTCTGGCTGATCCGTAGTCGCTGCCGGACAGATTGGTAAAGTTACAGATGGACTGACCAATCGGGTGGGTACAATGCCACTTTCTTCACAGCGTAGTGTGTTTTATTTTGTTGACCCTCGGAGAGGGTCACTTTAAAGGAAACCTGTCATGACAAAAATACATAGGCTTCCATTGCTGATCCGCTACAACTACTAGTCGCCTAGGTGTCATGGAATTCAGATCTGCTACTTTCAGTCAGAAGCTTAGAAAGCGCAGAAGCCAGAGTATACAACGGGGCAGCTGTGATTTTTAGTAGTGGGTGAGCAGTGGCAGCCATTTTTGCCATGACAGGTTTTATTTTTTATGTTAACATGTATTGATGCATTGTTTGCAGTGTTTTTAATATACTGTATATCTCCAGGTAACGGAGGCCTATAAGAATTACGAGTTTGGAAAAGTTATTCGTCTGCTGGAGGCCCTGATCACCAGAGACCTGTCAAGCTTCTACTTCAGTATAATAAAAGACAGGTAGAACTATGTGTCCCGCTTGGCTGTGTGTATAATATATATTATTTGTGCATTGATGAGCCCTGACATGGTGTCCAGATCAACTGATGGATGGGCATAACTGATACTGACATGCAGCAAGACAAACATCACTAGACTGTATTCAACATGTGACAAGAAAAGACAGCCAGAAACTGGCAAGCGATTCAGAATAATAGCAATGAAACAACATTGGGGTGGCATGCATTCGGCGTGTGATGACTCCACAGTAACACAATTGGAAATTATTTTATCAGCTTAAAGTGGTTGTAAACTTCATTTAAAAAAAAGATTGCTAACAGGCAGGATATTTATGACAGAAGAGACCCTATTGGTCTCTTCTGTCATACATGCTTTTTCCTGCCTGTCAGCCACCATGCACACTAAGCCACGTATGCACAGCTCATTAAACATTTACGGCTCCAGATCTGTGCCCCCACGATGTGACCCCTGTGCACATCGCCTTTTAAATGGCCGAAGGCATTTAACTTGGAAGGAAGACCGGGCAAAGATGGAAGTACCAGGGCCCGCTGTATTAGCTCACTTCACAGCACTGGAGGACACTGTCAGCAAGAGGCAGTGAAACAGCAGTACACTGATCTTCCCAGTGATTAGCTGTGCAGGGGGAATGTCAGCACGAGTCTGAAAACTGGAGTGCAGGCTGTTCTCCCAAGCAGAATGCAAAGAAAAAAACTGACCATGCTGAGATGGATGTGCATCCATACCTAGTGTGGTCAGTTTGAAATTGGAAAGCAGGGGGATTGGCAGGAACACCAGGTATTTCACGCAAAGGAAGAAATACAAAGAGAACAGGATATCTTTTCATAAAAGTGCACGTTACAAAAGAGACTTATCGAAAATATGAAATGTTGGGGTAACATACACATGGAGGCATTTCTGTAGTCGGAGTTACGGTAGGTCCACACATGTCTGGTGTGAATTTCCCATCCGTTTTTCAATGTGAGTTTCCAAAGCAGCTGTTCAGCTGCAATTTCCAGATACAGTTCAGATGCAAATTTTTTGGAGCCAACAGCCAGAGGTGTCTTTAACAACAGCTGGTTGTTAAGGAGCGCCCTTTGGGTCTGCTGTGGATTTTAAGGGTAACCCCACACCAAAATAAAACAAAAAAAACGCCCCCCCCCATGTGAATGAGTAGGAGGAACCCCTACTCCAGGGGTAGGCAACCTTGGCCCCCCAGCTGTTTTGAAACTACAAGTCCCATTAGACATTGCAAGATGCTGACAATCACAGGCATGACTCCTAGAGGCAGAGGCATGATGGGATTTGTAGTTTCACCACAGCTGGAGAGCCGAGGTTGCCTAACCCTGCCCTACTTATTCACCAAAAAATGTGTCAAGAAAAAACAATGTAAATCCATCGTCAATCAAGATGCACACCATCGCCGACCCCCCCCCCCCCCCCAAAAAAAAGAGGTCTGGACCCGTTGCTAGCTCCTGCTGTCTGCAAGCTCAGCCATCTGACAGTTCCCAATAGCTAAGGGGTGGGGCCATCAGGCAACTTCACTGGGTGGCACCGCCCCCTTGTGACATCGGCCAGTGCATGCTGGGTTGTTGCACGCTGGATTTACTTTGGGACATGGATTGGGAGGGACCCTGGCGTGTGTGAGTTTTCTATTACGGGGACTGGGGATTGTAAAACTCTCTATATGTATATCTATGTCTGTCGTGTTTGTGACACTTTCAGGCTTTACTGCGAGGACACGAAAGATCCCAAGCGCCGCTCCTGTCAGACAGTCTTGGCCGCAGCTTTGGATATTGTGGTACGCTCATTTGCACCTATCCTTCCACACCTAGCAGAAGAAGTGTTCCAGCATTTGCCTTATAACAAAGGTATCTGATGTTCTTTTTGATCTTTGTAACCCAGAGACCTTGTTGGTTTCCTGAAACTGTACAGTTGATGGGTACTCTTCAGTAATGTAATCTTTTTTTTTTCTATCTTTCCTTTGCCCTGATGGAGCAGAAAACCAAAGTGTTTTCCATGGAGGCTGGATAGTGCCCAACTCTGTGTGGAGGAAACCTGGCCTTGTAGAAGCTGTGGAGGCCGCTTGTTCCATTAGAGACATCTTTCTGGGTGCCATTCCGGGAAAGAATACCGCTGAGTATGAACTCACAGTTGTCATTGAGCCTGGACTGTTGTTTGAGTTGATGGAGGTGAGTATGGCCAAGGTTCTGCTTATGTGCAGGCTTTATAAAGTACTAACACTCCCATTCATAGAGGGGGACTTATTGAATGTATCACCAGACTCTGGGACAGACCCCCACTTAAAGGAGGACTAATGGGAAGAGAGGTGATTCTCCTTTCTGCAATGTCCCTCTCTTATGGGGGAGGTATAGTGTCTTTTCTCTGAGTACATAGTTTGAGACACATTATAGCAGTGTATACTATTACTTTTTTTTTTTTATGATTTCCACATCTTACAAGATTGATGTGTATTTTATTTATTTTTTTCAAATATAATTTTTATTAAATCTGAGACAGGGCAGAGCCCAGTCACAACATCAATAATATACAAACATTGACATTTTCAGTCACATAACTTTACATTATGTCTAACAACTAAAATAATGTGCTGAGGTATCGAAGTCCCATATAGGTAACAATAAAGGGTATGTCCAATGAAGGTTCCCTTATTTTATTTTGTTAGACATAAAACGATGAAAAGTAACCACTAAGTAAGGCATGGAACTGCCCAATCCCTTTTCCAGAGACAAAAGTGGAGAGAAAAGTAAATGGATCAAGAAAAGAAAGGAGAAAAAGAGAGGGTGGGGAGGAAGAGGTTTCAGGTGGCGGTGGATCCCGATGGTAAAGGTGTTCAATCCAAACATCTTGTGAATAATAATTTATGAATTATTTATAACTCTGAATAGGGCCGTATCTTCTTCAGAAAGCATAAACAGATTTCAGAGCCTCCTGGTCTTAGAGTACTTTTCACGCTTATACTGTGCCGTTAGTATCAAGTCTTCCATCTTATTATTTTTTTTCATAAATTATTTATTATATAATTTTTTTATTTTTATATTTTCAATAGTACAAAGTAGAAAAGACACAAAGAGGGGAACCCAAAACCACGCTATGTGGGACAGGATTCCTAGAAAAAGCAATTTGCAAACAGAAAAACACCCACAAACTTCCCCCCCTCAGTCCAGGCATGCCACCCTGTGGACAACTTCACTTTCCCAGATGCAAGTTCCCTAAAAAGAGGGCAGGAATATTAACATCATATCATAAACAAAGATGTAGAGTATTTTCGCAGCTCTCCAGGTAACAAGGCCATCAGTCAAGCCTACATACAATTGTTTAAGCAGCAATCCGTTCCTAAACAATCCCAGTAGTAGGACCCACATGACTGACATGCCTATATGCACCCATATCCAACACCACCCAGGACTCCTCCACCCCAGTAGTAGGATCCATAGTCATTCGGCTACGGAAATTGGGCTATCCAACCAAATCTGCCAAACTTTGTCACATTTTTTTGGGCATCTCCTGCTCAGGCACGTTGCTTTATAGAACGGAATCACCTTATTTACAAGCCCTTTCTAGTACGATAGTGAGGGCATTATGGGTCTTTTCCAGAAGAGGATCAGCACCTTACGCGCATAGAACAGTAACAGGCTAAGCAAAGTGTGCCGCGCCCTAGTGGGCGCCAGGCCCTCCACCAAGCCTAGCAAACATGTTGCCACCGTCAAAGGCACAGAGGTAATCTCTGTCACACGGTGCCCGACAGCAGACCTAAGCTACTTGGCAATCCCAAAAAATGTGGCTAAAGTTGGCTGGAGAATGTGTCTTCCATCTTATTTATGTCTTCTACTTTGTGAGGCCATCTCGCGATAGTTGGCGGTGTTTGTTTTTTCCAAAGTAGAGGAATACGGGACTTGGCGGCATTTATTAAGTGTTGTACAATCGATTTTTTTTTTGCGGGGATCGTGGAAGCATGTAGTAGGAAAAAAGCAGGATTGTCAGGAATCTTGTGCTCCGTAAATTTTTGAGTAATGTTTCAGACTTCCATCCAAAAGTGCTTCAGCTTGGGGCAGGACCAAAATATATGGCGTAAGCGTTCTTCTGTCTACCTGGCATCTCCAACATCGGTCAGTAGTATTGGGATAATAAATGAGGGGTATGACACCACCTCGTCAAAATGTTATAGTTGGTCTCCTAAATTTTTGTACATATTGACAACTTCAATGAGAATCCTAAGAATGTGGTGTTGGGTTGACGTAAATGAAAGGTTTAACTCAGTTTCCCATTTTTGCATAAATGGTAGGTGTGGTTGATCAGAGGGAGTATTTAGTAAATTATAAGTTTTAGACAGTACCTGTGTCAGAGTCCCATCGTCTGAACAGTAGTCCTCAAATGATGTTAAGTGATGGTTAAATCCAAAAAGGAAGCTTAAAAAGGGCCAGTGTCACTAATCAACGACGATATAGAGGGCCAATGGTCTGTTTCTAGAAAATGGGAAGCTTGATTCCGGCCCAATTGGAGTAGGGTCTTAAATTCAGGGGATCCAAGGCCAGGGAAGAATACCGATTTTCACTAAGATTGGGAATAGGGGGGAGTTACGGGTAGAGAGGGAAGCTTGAAAGACGGCTCCTGAATATATACAAAGTGCGGTGCCCAAAAGATTGTGTGCTTTTAATACTGGTGGTAAGTTATCGAAACACCACAAGGCGCCTTTTAACGGGATGTCCGTTTGAGCCTGCGCTAGTTGCGTCCAAAGTTTTTAGCTTTGTAATGCCGGCGCCAGTAGCCTGATAATATTTCCGGACATCAGGAAGTGCCAATCCACCATATTGTTTGGGTAGTGAAAGTTGTTGTTGGGGAAGGCAAGGTTTTTTGTGTGCCCAAATGAAGTAAAGAGAAGGTGTCTTTATCGGTAGGGCTTGGAAGAAGTAGAGATATTTTGGAAGGATACACATTTTTAAGAGGTTACACCTGCCAAACCATAAATGCAATCCTTTATGCCAACTCTCTAACAAAATACGGGTCTTAGTCAGCAAAGGTGGAAAATTACGTTTTTATGTGTGTGCTAACTTGCAGGGAATATAGGTACCTGAGTATTTTATATTTCAATATTTTTATTGAGGTAAATACAAAACAAAAAATGAACAAATAACCAGGTTACATTCAACCAATCATGTAAACGTTTTGACAATGTATTTTTATACCGCTTAATACCTGTCAGGAGGTAGGAGGCATATGCATAACATCTTCATAAAAGCTATTCAAGCCCTCAAGCAGGGTGTGGTATGTGTGCAAATACCCAAACCAGTAGCGTTAGGATATAACAGTACCAGGGTGAGAGATAGGGTGGGTCCAGGGCTTCAATGGACCCCGATTTAAAGTTTCGGAGTTAGCCGTAGATCCCTACTATGATAAGGTTTCCTGCCTTATCAATAACGTTTTATTCAGGTATATCGATAACCAAGTTGTACAAAAGGAATATCACCAAAATAAAAGGAAAGGGAGAACAAAGGAGAGAGGAAAGGAGGAGAAGAAGGAAGAGAAAAGAGGAAAGGAAGAGAGATAAGAGAGAGAGAGGGTAACCTGGAGTTCCTCATTAGGTGGAGATATATTCGATCCATGGATCCCAGATTTTGTTAAACATCTCTGCTTTGTTATGAAGAGTGTGAGTGAGCTTATCATTAATCATAATCCAGTTAAGTTTATCTTTAACTTGTTCCAAGGGTATTCTTGAATGTTTCCAGTTCCTTGCAATTGTTATTCTCGCTGCCAACAAAATATAGGTTATGAGGTTTGTTGATTTTTTGGGGATCCCGTCGGGTAGTTTATGGAAAAGCGCGCTCTCTGGGGACCAACGGATATTGATACATGTTACAGAATTGATCAGATTAAAGATCCTTATCCAAAACCTGGTTACTAGTGGACATTGCCACCAAATATGGTGCATAGTACTCATCTGTCCACATTGTCGGAAACAGTTAGGCGAGGAGGAGGGATGCATTTTAGCTATTCTCGTGGGGACTAAGTACCAGCGTAACAGCGCTTTGTAGTTGGCTTCAATAAGGGTAGTGTTAATAGAAATTTTTGATAGTTGGTAGGCAATATCCTGCCAGTCTGATAGTTCAAGGGAGAGGTTCAAATCTCTCTCCCATTGGGTCATATAGGCGAGTTTAGTGTCTGGCTCAGTTATAGAAGAATATATGGCAGAGATCCGGCCCCTTAGTGTGCCTCTATTTTGGCAAGTTAGTTCAAATGTGGTAAGTGTAACGGGACCCCCCACCTGTTTAAGTTTGAAATTAATGAATGAGGAAATTTGGTTGTATCGGAATACCTCAATAGGAGGCATTGAAAACTGTCTTTGAAGTATCTTATCGTGTGAACTTGGTTTCCATTAAGGAAGTCCCCAATTCTCAGTAATCCTTTATTGAGCCACCATTGGAATTGTTGTGGAGCGAGGCCAGGAGGAAACTCTGGATTGCAAAAGATGGCTGCTAGAGGTGTGTGGTGTGACGAAAGGGACGCTCGGTGTCGTGTTCTGTCCCAAACCGCTAGAGAATGTGATAAAGTAGGACATAAAATAGATGGGCGTTTGCGGTTGGGAAGCCACATCAAGGCTTCTATTGCCATTGGGTGGCATGCAAGTGCCTCTATGTGAACCCAAAGAGGGACCGAGCCTTTAGCCGTCGTGTGAGTTAGTTGGGCTATCTGAGCTGAGTGATAATAAGCCTGTAGATTGGGAAGTCCAAGTCCTCCCATGGGTTTAGGTGTGTAGAGTGTTTTTTTTTTTTTGTATCCGTGACTTTTTATTACCCCATATGAAGCGTAGAACTTCAGTTTGTATATGTTGCATATCTCCTCTCGGAATTGTCATGGGTAGTGTCCGGAAATAATACAGAAGTCTGGGCAAAAAAGTCATTTTTATCGAATTAATTCTACCAAACCAAGAGAGAGAGTATTCCGCCCAAGAGCGAAGAGTTTTTTGAATAAAGGAGGATAATTTGCTTTATATAACGTAACTATCGAAGGGGTCAGTTGGACTCCCAAGTATGGGAGGGAGTGGGAAGCCCACTTGAAGCTGTATACCTGAGTATTTTAACGCAGAGTATGTCCATTTAAACTTAAAGCTTGATTTTAAAGACGCTAAGAGGGGGTGTGGGCATCCTTAATTCCCATGGCTAATGACTTATCAAAAAAAAAAATTCAAATTGGACAGTGCCCCATAGAGCTCAAATTTTCAGAGAAGGTTGGGGAGGGAGCGACACTGCAGGATTTGTCAAAGAAGGTCATCAGCATACACTGATATTTTATGTTGGATTTTGCCAACAGATAATCCTGTAACTTCTGGGTTTAAGTGGATTTTGCAGAGAAATGGTCCAAGGATAGGGCGAAGAGAAGGAGGGAAAACAGACACCCCTGTCTTGTGCCATTCGTAATGGAGAAAGGGTCTAAGAGGATTCTGTTGGCTTTGACTTGGGCTCTCGGGTTGGAGTAAAGTTTGGTAATCGATTGCATCATGTCTCCTAAGCCTATATGGCTGAGAACTATTCTCCCTGGATTCCCTAGAGGGGATGAATCCCACTTGGTCTAGGTGGACTATTCCTTGTATCTGTTGTGCTAAACGAGTTGCTAAGATCTCCGTAAATAGGTCGATAGTTAGGAGGGAGATTGGTCTGTAGCTGCCACAAGAGGTCGGGTCCTTGCCCTCTTTATGGATGACAGATACATGTGCTTTCAGAGTTTCTCTAGGGAATACAGTGTTTGCCCCAATTGCATTGAACAGTTTAGCCATGTAGGGGCCTAGGATCGGGAGAAGTGTCTTATAGTATTGTAGAGTAAAGCCGCCAGGACCCGGGGCTTTCCCTGGTTTCATTCCACCTACCACTTGTTGGAGTTCCTCTATCGTTATGGGGGACTCTAGTTCCTCCCGGACATCAGAGGGGAGCTGGGACGAAGAAATATAGTCTTCCATTGAAGCCTGAGGAGGTGACTGATCTGGTAAATTATAAAGGTTTGAGTAGAAGTCCCTGAACTCCTGTGCAATCTCCTTGGGTAAGACAGCTTTGTGGCTGTTTGGGGACCTGACTTGGGGAATGTATGAGGTTAACTTATGGTCTCTGACTGATATAGCCAGCGTCCTCCCATATTTATCTCCTGATTTCATATCCTATTTTAGGACAGAATTGCAGAGCTGCTTTGGCCCTATACTGTAGCAAGTCCACAATTTGTCTACGGAGGGACAAAAGTTCAAGCTCTAATGAGGGTGTGGGAGCATGTTTGTGTTAGTATTCTACAGTGTGGATTTTGGTAAGAAGCAGGACCAGCTGTCTTTCGCATTTCTTTTTAATCCGCGAGCCGTGCTTAATTAGGGCGCCTCTGATTAACATTTTTGTGAGCCTCCCACAGGATTCCCGGGTCGCAGTCTTATTGGTCATTCGTCTGGAAATAAAAATTTAATTATCTGGTTACCTCCTCCAGAACTTCTGGTGGCTGTAGAAGGCTTTCATTTAACTTCCAAAAGCGAGTTTTGGAGGAAGGTACCGTCGAGAGTGCATAGAGCAAAACAATAGGGGCATGATCGGACCATGTTTTTGTTGCCAGTGGAAGAGTAGCGTACAGCATGAAGCTGACTATGTGGGACAAGAAAGTAGTTTATCCTTGTGTAGACTTTATGTGGGGAAGAGTAAAACTTGTAGTTTCTTTCTCCCGAGTGTTGTAGTCGCCAAACATCTACTAATTGAGCTCTATGTATATATTGTGTTATCCGTTTGTGGGAGCCAGGGAGAATAGAGGATAAGCCCAAAGAAGTTTCTACCGAAGGGAGTAGGGGAACATTAAAGTCTCCTCCCAAAATCAATTGACCTTCAGAGAATAGAGAAATCCAGAAGGCTATCACAGATATCCTAACGATCATTGGGAGCCTATATAGTTGTTAATGCTACTTTTAAGCAAACCTTTATTAAACACAAAACGTCCATCGTGGTCTATTAACCACTTGCCGACCAGCTGCTGCACTTATCCTGCGGCAGGTCGGCTCGCCTGCGCGAACCGACGTACGTCGGTCCGTGCATGTGAGATTGCGGTCGTGCGCACCGGCCACCCGCAATCACTGTACACAGAGGCAGAACGGGGATCTGCCTTTGTAAACAAGGCGGATCTCCAGTCTGACAGGTGATATCTCAGAGATCTGCTGTTCCCAGTGATCGGGAACAGCGATCTCTATCATGTCCCAGGCAGCGCCCCCCCCCCCCCCCACAGTTAGAACATGCTGAGGGAACACATTTAATAACTTGATCGCCCCCTAGTGTTAATCCCTTCCCTGCCAGTGTCATTTATACATTAATCAGTGCATTTTTATAGCGCTGGTCCCCAAAAAGTGTCATTTAGGGTCAGATTTGTCCGCCGCAATGTCGCAGATCACTGCCATTACCAGTAAAAACAATAAAAAATAAATAAAAGTCCCTTAAATCTATCCCATAGTTTGTAGACGTGATAACTTTTGCGCAAACCAATCAATATACGCCTATTGCGATTTTTTTTTTATTTTTTTTTTTTTATACCAAAAATATGTAAAAGAATACATATGGGCCTAAACTGATGACTGAATTTTGTTTTTTATATATTTTTTTGGGATAGGTGTTAAAGCAGAAAGTAAAATGTTTTATTTTTTTCCCAAAATTGGCCCTTTTTTTTGTTTCTAGTGTAAAAAATAAAAACCGCAAAAATGATCAGATTACCAAAGAAAACTATATTTTTGTGTGGGAAAAAAAGACATCAATTTTGTTTGGGTACAATGTCGCACGACCGCGCAATTGACAGTTAACGCGACGCAGTGCCGTATCGCAAAAAAATGGCCTGGTCATTAAGGGGCAAATTTTTCCGGGGCTGAAGTGGTAAAGTATCGTGGCAGGTCCAGGGAAGTTTGCTAGATAATAGTATCGAAACCCCCTTAGATATAGCAGCTTTGTTTTCTTCGAATGATAGGACAGAGGGTAGAATCCGTTTTTGAGACTATGAAGATTGTCATCTCTGAAGTATCCTGTATAAACGATACATCAGCGTGTAAGCGTTTTAGATCATTTAAAAGCATACGGGTATATTAAGGCCTTTTGCGTTCGCTTGATGTGTATTTCCATATTGTGTTAACCTTTATTAAACACAAAACGTCCATCGTGGTCTATTAACCACTTGCCGACCAGCTGCTGCACTTATCCTGCGGCAGGTTGGCTCGAAAAAACAAAAACAAAATTCAGTACATCAAGAGAGTGAAGAGTTGGGCACAATCTCATGATTGCATAGCAGGCTGTAAAGTAAAGTGATCCGTGTTGCTGTATAGCTGCCCATTCTCTTTTACAGTGTGGGCGATGTGGTTCCTGTGCTCTCAATGCTCTTCCCAGGACCACATTGAAGGGCTTCAGGATGGTGTATGAGAGGAGACCGGAGAACAACCATTCCTCGATCTCCTCGGCAGTGAATGAGCTGGAAGCGCTCGACTCAAGTGATCTGTGCTTAGTTAGCTTCTTTGGAAGGCAGGAGAGACAATGAGGTCCAATAGACCCCCAATGTTTTCATAAAGAGTACCTGTTACCTGCTCAATCCTATCACATGGGGGTTTGTTCACATGGCTCCAGAGATTCAGATTTACTTTGAGACAGCCCTGCACAGTTGCAGCAGCAGCAGCCTACTGAACAGATGCCAGGCACAGCAAGTATTGGGACATTTGCCACACAGAAGTTCTTGCTTGGCTCGGCATTTTGCTCAGCTGGGTGGCCTCTCCCTTACAGAGTAATACAGGCCTATTAACTCTAACCAAGCCATCGCTTCACGTGGGCAGAGAGGTGGGATGAAGGACGATGGGGTAGGCTTCCAAATTCCTCTATTGGGTAGGGACAACCCAATGCACAGTTAACCCTGTAATGGCGTCCTTTCAGATTAGCGCTGAATCCCTGCCCTTATCAGATATTTCTGTTGTCTCAGGAGCACAATCCTCCAGGTCCTTTGTGTCTGGGAGGAATTTTCTGCAGCCATTTCTGGTTTGTGGGACCAGCTCTCAGAGGTTCTCACTAGGTTGAAATACCTGGGATAAAAGTGTGGGTTACCCCTCTTCTCTCCTCCACTTTTGTGGGAGGATGAGGTACCGGAGAAACATCCTTAAGCAGCGGAAGCAGTCGAGGATTGGGAATCCCCTGTAGGTGAGTCCTCCCAGAACACAGTGGGTTTCCTGGTGTGCTCTAACTTGAAGTTACCACTTCCAGAATACTCTACTCTAAAAATCATTGGGTTTGGTATATTGCAACCACCAAAACATCCCAAATCCTTTCCAGTGCACCCTCACTTGCAAGAAGTGATTTATGGCGATTGGACTCACCTGGAGAAAGTGTTTTTCACCTTCAAATTGATTCACTAAGCAGTACCCCATGGAGGGGAATTTATACAAGAAATGGGGTTCTCCGGCTGTTGACTCAGCCTATACCTGGCGGTCCCAGTGGATACGGTCCTTGTCTTTAAATAAGGTGTCATCCTCTCTGGTGAGAGTGGCTCTGCAGCAGGTGTGGTGGGAGTTTGCCGAGCCCTTCTAGTTTTATTCCAGAGAATTGGACCATTTTCCAAAAGCTTTGAGCTGCTCAATGGATGCAATTGAAGACTCCATATGACCGTTTTCACAGATGGACACTGTCTGTCCACATGAAGTAGTGGTTAATGTGGTTATAAAAAATGAACACTTTTTACTTTAATGCATTCCTTGTATTAAGGTAAAAAATGTTTAGGCATCAGTAGCCCCCCCCCCCCCCCCAACTTACCTGACCCCTCATTCGATCCAGCGCTGTGCACATCTGCAGCTCTTCACTCCCCTCACTTCCTGCTCTTTGGCTTTGCTGAGGCAGTGAGAGCCATTGGCTTCTGCTGCTGTCACTCAAAGCCAGTGATGAGGGGGGTAGGGTCAAGTCCTGCTGTCTGTGTGAATAAACGCAGACCCTGAAGCTTGGGAGTGAGCCCACACAAGTGCCCCCATAGAAGATGGCGTTCTATAGGGGCACGCAGCAGAGGGGAGGAGCCAGGAGAACCCGAGAAGAAGAGGTTCAGGGCCACTCTGGAATTCCATTCCACAGAGCAGGTAAGTATAAACCTCTTTCTTATTTAAAAAAAAAAAAACTTAGCATTTATAATCATTTAAAAGTCTAAGTTGATAGTTAAATGGCTCTCATATGGCAAATGCTTGATAATTTTTCTGTTAATTTGTGTCTTGCAATACCTTGTGACATTATATGGGATGTATGCTACCCATTTGTTTTATTCTCAACTGATGCAATATGTCTGTTGGTATCCCTTTTATTTGTGCAACCTCCAAAAAAAGCTACTGTTTAACCACTTCAATACAGGGCTTTTTGTACCACTTCCATACCGGGCCTATTCTAGCACTTCTCTGCTACATGTATAAATCATCATTCTTTTGCTAGAAAATTACTCAGAACCCCAAAACATTATATATGTTTTTTTAGCAGACACCCTAAGGAATAAAATGACGGTCATTGCAACTTTTTTTCTTGCACGATATTTGCGCAATAATTTTTCAAACGCCCTTTTTAAAAAAAAAATGGTTTCATGAATTAAAAAATAACAAAACAGTAAAGTTAGTCCAATTTTTTGGAAAAATATGAAAGCTGATGTTACGCCGAGTAAATAGATACCTAACATGTCACGCTTTAAAATTGCGCACACTCATGGAATGGCGCCAAACTTCGGTACTTAAAAATCTCCATAGGCGACGCTTTAATTTTTTTTTACAGGTTAGAATTACAGAGGAGGTCTAGTGCTAGAATTGTTGCACGCGCTCTAACGCACGCGCCGATACCTCACATGTGTGGTTTGAACGGCGTTTACATATGAGTGAGTGAGTAAGTAACTTGTATAGCGCTGCAATTGCGAACTAAATCACCTCAAGGCGCTTTGCATCCAGTGTCGTTGAGATCGTTAGAAGAGATGGGTCTTTAGTATTTTCCGGAAGGCCCGATGGTTTTCTTCCATGCAGATATTCGTGGGTAGCGCATTCCATAGCCTTGGTCCTTGGAAAGCAAACCTTCGTTCTCCCTTGGCTTTGTAGCGGGTCTTGGGGATGTGGAGGAGGTTTTGGTTAGTTGATCGAAGGTCACGAGTAGTGGTGTAGTGTTTTATTTTCTCGCATAAGTATTCAGGAGCGTTTCCTTGTGCGCATTTGTGGGTGAGGCAGAGGGTCTTGAATGTGATCCGATCCTTTACGGCTAGCCAATGGAGGCTTTTCAGGGATGGTGCGATTGATTCCCAGGGTTTTTTCCCTGTTACCAGTCTGGCCGCTGTGTTTTGGACGACTTGTAGACGTGCAACTTGGTATTTGGGTAGTCCTAGGTAAAGTGAGTTAGCGTAGTCAAGCTGTGAATTGATAATGGTTCCGACTACTACTGCTCTGTCTTTTTCCGGGATGAACGGGATGAGTCTTCGTAGCAGGCGGAGAAGGTGGTGGGATCCACTGACTACTGATCCTATTTGTGCGTCCATAGTCATGTCTGTGTCAAAGATAACTCCCAGGCTTTTAACTTTGGTGCTTGGGGTTATGTTTTGTCCCAGGATGGTGGGCGGCGTCCAGGTGGTCCTGGCGTTTTTCTTTCGGTTAGCGTGGAAAATGAGCAGTTCTGTTTTGGATCCATTGAGCTTGAGGGAGCTCTCTGTCATCCAATTGTTGATCAATGTAAGGCATTTTTCCAGTCTGTAATATTGATCTTTTTTGTTGTTGATGCGAAAGTATAGTTGAGTGTCATCTGCATAGGAGTGATAACGCATGTCCTGTTCACTGATGATTTTGAGGAGTGGCCGAAGGTAGATGTTGAAGAGTACCGGTGACAGGGGTGATCCTTGAGGGACTCCGCATGTATTTGTGCGTGGTGCCGAGGTAAAGGCTCCCAGTTTCACTGTCTGGGATCGGTTTTCTAAGAAGGATGCGAACCATGGTAGGTCCGTGTCTGCGACTCCTGCTACTTCGGTGAGACGCGTAAGTAGGATTTGCTGATCTACTGTGTCAAAGGCTGCACTGAGGTCCAGCAGCACCAGGAGACACGATTCTCCGTCATCTGCTGCTTCTAGTACGTCGTCCCATATTTTGAGAAGTGCCGTTTCCATCCCATGGCCTGGGCGAAACCCTGATTGAAGTGGGTCCAGGAGATTGTGGGTATCCAAATGAAGTTGTAGCTGTTGTGTTACAACTTTCTCGATAATCTTGGAGATGGTGGTCAGGCTTGTTACCGGTCTTCTAAAATTTGGGTCATTCGGGTCGAGGTTGGGTTTCTTTAATAGGGGTTTGATTATTCCTTGTTTAAGGGAAGTCGGCACAATACCTTCTTTGAACGATTGGTTGATGAAGTGTGTTATGTGGGGTGCCAAGATGTCGGTACATTCTTTCAGCAGTTTTGCCGGAATGATGTCGTTCGGTGAAGTGCTATCTCGGAGGCTTCTGATGATGTTTTTAGTGGTGTCGATTGTAATTGGGACCAGAGTAAATTTCTTTGATTGCAGATTATTTATCTGGTTCTTTTCTTCCTTTGGCTGTGTGGGGTTGTTAGATTTTTCCTGCTGAATTATTTTCCTAATGTTATCAATTTTGTCGATAAAAAAATTGGATAGTTCATTGCAGAATTCCTGTGTTTTGTTTGCTGAAGACTCCAAACAGGTGGGATTCATGGTCTGAGCTACTAGTTTGAAGAGTTCGCGGGGGGCGGTTTAGGGCTTTTGCGATGGTGTTAGCAAAATGGTCTCTTTTTGCTTTGAAAATTGCTTTATGATATTTCCTAGTGAGTGCTTTGTAGATTGTGTAGTTCTCCTTTGTTGCATTTCTTCTCCAGGCTTTTTCTGCTCTTCTGCGTTCTTGTTTCAGTAAAGTAAGAGCGTCATTGAACCAGCCTGCATTGTTTTTGCGGATGAGTGCTCTGCGTCTTGGAGCAACCGTATCTGCTGTCTGTAGCAAAGCATTGTTCAGGAAGTTGAGTGTTTCTTCTGTTGAGTGGTTTTGGTTTAGCATTTCCATATTGTTCAATAGCGTGGTTTTGAAAAACTCAGAGTATAGTTTCTTCTGTGATCTTGTCCAGTGTGTTGTTGCTGATTGTATTGATTTTTGGAGGGCCGTGTTGGTCGTTATAGTAAACTTGATGGCATGGTGGTCTGTCCATGGTAGAGGCTGGTTGTCCAGTGTGTTGATGTCCATATCTTGTTTGAAGATTAGGTCAAGAGTGTGACCTGATACATGAGTAGGAGTATTTATCAATTGTTGCAAGCCTAGTTTTTCTAGTTGGTCGATGCAGGCAGTGGCGATAGGGTCTTCGGGGGAGTTGGCCCAAAGGTTGAAGTCTCCAAGTAGCAGCAGATTTTTGGTTTTCATGGTGTATGTCGAGAAAAATTCATTTAAATGTGTGAGGAGGTGTGTCTTGGGTCCCGGTGGTCTGTAGCAGAGCAGTATGTGGATGGTATCCTGGGGTGTAGTTTGTAGTTGCAGAGTGAGTGTTTCCATGAAAGGCAATGAGTTCTGTAGAGTTGGTTTGATGAACGTAAGGTGGTCTTTGTAAATTACTGCTAGGCCTCCTCCTCTTTGTCCTGATCTATGCTCAGTTAGGATGCGGTAGTTCTCCGGCACTAGTTCTGCTAGGATGGTATTGCAGTCGGGTGTTAGCCAGCTTTCCGTGATGAAGAGGCAGTCTATGTTGTGTTGGGTTATGAAATCATGGATTTCCTGTCTGTGTTTGACTGCAGATCTGGTGTTGATTAGGGCACTTGATAGATGTTGTAGATGCCATGGTGCTCTAATGTTTTTTCCTGTTGATAGTCGACTGATTCTTAGGATTCGTTCTTTTTTTATTTTTTTTTGGATGGGTGTTGGTAGTGTTGTGGCGAAGTTCTTTAGGCTTTGGATGGTGTCGGCTGAGTATATAATGTTAACCATGTTGAAAAAGTGCTGATAATGATGCAGCGATGATATGATGTTGATGTAGATAACGATGATGATCCTGATGTTGATGATGATGATGAGCGATGCGATGAGAGAGCTGCTGAGGTGTGCTAATGCTTGAAGTTGGTGTTTGATGTTGACAAGGATGATGATGATGCTGATCCGATAGTGATGCTGATCCGATAGTGATGCTGATCCGATAGTGATGCTGATCCGATAGTGATGCTGATGATGATGATCCTAGTGATGATGATTCCTTCCTGATCCCTGGAGCCGGTAGGAGCTACCCTGACCTTCTCGCTAATGGAAGGAGTCCGATATACTTACCTGGTTATCAGGTTTGATGGACGACTGATGATGATCCTGGTGTAGACGGCGCTGCTCACCAACTATCTAATCCCCCCGTTGATCCAGAGGAAGGCGAAAAACCCCAGCCAAGCACGGGCCAATAGTGCTAGAGCGGGGGAAAAAAATTCCTTCCTGATCCCTATAGAGGCGATCGGGTCTGCCCTGGATCAGCTAGCTAATGGAGGAGCCCGGTATACTTACCTAGTTGTCAGGTTTGCCAGGACAACTGGTGGTGATGCTGAGATGAGGATGATGATGTGAATGTGGATGAGGATGATGATGAGGAGGATGCTGCTGATGAGGATACCGATGAGGATGATGATGAGGGTGAAGATGATGGTGCTGAGAATGAGGATTGTCATAAGGATAAGGATGAAGATGATGGTATTTGCAGAGTATATTTCCTGCTATACTTTTCTTGCTACTGTCAGGGTCCTGATAGATATGGGCCCAGGTGTACCAAGATGGCCACTGGTGCCTAGATTGAGTCAGGAAGTGCTGAGGCCGGGCGGGTGTATCAAGATGGCCGCCGCGGCTGGAAGTTAGGCCGGAGCCGCGGACTGTCCTAAAAAGGACAGGCGGTGGTGGTTGCGGCTTCGGGCCGCTTGGGGGAGCTCCGATGTGGGAGACACGGCTTGCCCGCTAAGGATGGGGGAGAGGGGGGACGATGCTGGGCCGGAACTGGGCCTCAGCCACGGACTATCTTGCCGGCAGTTGCCGGTCAATGGCGAATGGCGGCCCGGATGGCGTCTTCCGATGGCGAGTGGACGAGCAGTGCTCCGCTCTGGGAGCAGCTGTGGAAGGATAGGGCCGGGTGCCAGGGGCCGTGGCCTGTTGGGCAGCCCCTGTATGGGAGGAAGAACCGCAGAATGTGCCCTGGAAGGCAGGAGCTCCTGCAACACACATATGTGGGCGACTTACGGGTGCATTCGCTTCTGATCGCGAGCTACCGGGGACAGGGGCGTTTTAATATTTTTTTTTTTCAACTTATTTTACTTTTTTTTTTGATCACTTTTATTACTATTACACGGAATGTAAACATCCCTTGTAATAGGAATGTGTGTGACAGGTCCTCTTTATTGAGAGATGCGGGGTCAATAAGACCCCACATCTCTCCTCCAGGCTGGAAAGCATGAGATCGTGAAAATTTTTTCACTGATCTCATACTTACTAGCTGCAATGGCGGCTTTGTTTACATTTGAGAACCCGGGCGTGACGTCATCACACCGCGCCCGGGCCTCCGATGATCATAGAGATGACTGGTGACCATCTGGTCACCAGTCATCTCTGTTTGTCACGTGACCCACCAACGGCGCCGGAAGATTCTCTCCGGGTCCCAGATCGCACGGGAGAACCTGGAGAAGCACCGGATGGCGGCGGGAGGGGGGGGGGGATGTCCCCTCCCGCCGCCTATAAGAACGATCAAGCGGCGGAACTCGCCGCTATGATCGTTCTTATGGTGCACAGAATCGCCGGCACTTCAAAAGGATATCTGAATGATGCCTCTAGCTGCAGGCATCATTCAGATATCCCCCTACAAAGCCAGGACGTCATATGACGTCCACCCAGGATGGGAGATCCCATCTGTGGACGTCATTTGACTATGGCTGGGTAGGGAAGTGGTTAAAGTGTAAGTCGATGGAACTTCTTTGCAGGAAGCAAATCGAGAGGCTTACCTTGGAGGGTAAACACTTGTTTGGGCCATCCTTGAAGGCCTTCATCTAGAATGTGACTGTGGGTAAAAACACACTCTTACCCCCATTTCTGTGAGAACTGGACCCCCAAAGTCCTCTTGACAGTAAAGGGTCGCCCCCACTCACATGGGTGTGGGGATGTCTATCAGCCTTTATGGCCAATTGGACTTGGATGAGTTCATCTGTAGCGTGGTACAATTTTTTGATATACATGTCATTCATTATCAAATTGTAGATGAAGTTATAATTGTACATAAATATCGAGCACACAGGAGTGTTTGTCTATCTTGACCCTTGATGATTAAAATGCTTTTGATCCTCTAGATGTGTCATTGACTGATTGCTTCATACTGTTTTGTGTCTCAGACGCTGCAGATGGTAGAGACATCCAGCACATCACAGCTCAATGAACTATTAATGGTGTCTCAGACCAGCCTCGTGACAGAGTTACCATTGGATCTACAAGCAGAGGCCATTGTGCTCAATGGATCTTTCCTTATTAACTTAGAAGGTAGGAAAACCTGGCTTGCTGGTTTTATGAACAGCTCTTGAAAAGCATCATTATGTCTAGCCATTCACACAAACCATTATTTTTCCCAGGTGGGGACATTTGTGAGAACGAGTCGTATAAAGTTGTGATTCAGCAAAGTACCAAAGAGCGCTGCCCCAGGTGCAGGAAATACGTCGCCACCTCTGCACTGACACCTTGTCCACGGTGCCTGGAAGCCATCGCTGGGAAATGGAGCCAGTGATACAGAGGACTCAGGAATATAATACATATGTCTGCAGACTAGGAAATGGTAATATGGGCCTCTCTTCTTGTCCAGGTTCTCTTATCTGGAAACGGCTGGACAACACCTAAAGGACTGCAGTAGCTGCAAAGGAAACACCTGCAGAAGCACTAATGGCCTCTAGGGGGCACAATAATCACCGAAAGGCATCGCTTGGTCATTAAGGCTCTGATCACCTTTAATATTTCAGGCTGGCCATGCATGATGGGATATGAAACCCCCAAAGAAGTGCAAAGCCATTATTTAACCAAGTCGTGTGTGCGTGTTTATAAATATATATATATATATATACACACACACACACACACACACACAAAGTTATTGAAAAGGAAATGTATTACCCTGGAGTGTACTTGTCACATGAAATGGAAGCATCTATTTTCTAGGCTGGACATATCCTAAATAAATTCAGCCTGTAAAACATCTGCTTGCATATCTGTGTTGGTTGTTGGGCCTCAAGCACACTTGTGCTGAAAAACTTTGCTTTTCCAGGAGTTTCAGCTATTTTTCTCTCTGCCTGCTAGGTGCATTTGGCGGTTTTCATTTCAATGGCCAAAATAAATGAATATTCGGGCTAATGAAATAAATGCCTAAGAATTTGACGTTCATAAATGCTTTTGCAAAAATGCGTTTTTGAAGCTGCTCCCGCCAGAAAGCGTTTAAAAGCCCCAGTGTGCATGAGGCCAAAGAGTTTCCTAATCAATGTTTTTTAGGTTCTTTGGATTAAAAAATTACAAACTGACAACCCGTGTACCTGAACAAAGGCACTTTGGAGTTGGCAGTTATGATTTTGTTTTTATACTTTGTTATAATTTACTTTATCAGGACAGTGTGATCAGATAATGGACTCATAGTGGATGACCAGAGCAGGGTGTGCAGTGTAAAATTCCTCCTTCTGTTGTATGTTTTTTATACCGTCTATAGAATCTGCAGATCTATTTTTGTTTAATATGATATTAAACACATGATAATTGGGCCATATTTTTTTGGTAAATTAATAAATAAGTTAATATCGAAGAGTGTATTTTTCCAAATGATAGCATGGATGCTTACTGGACCACTTGCCTCTACAGTTAAACTCCTGGTAATTCTGAAGTATGGCCATACATTTTAATTAAAAACTTTAATTATGTATGCCCTTTTTCTGGCTGCTGCACCATCTGTTACAAATCTTACTTGCTCATCCTCTTTACTCAAGCAGCTTGCTGTGGGTTGCTCGCACCCCTTCCAGTCAAAACAAGTCTTGCATTTGTTTCAATGAATGCTAGATGGTCTGTGATAGGAGGTGCAGATAAAGGTCACAATCTTCTCCAATCTCAAAGCATCTGTATTCATTGCAAAAAATGCAAGTTTTTTTTATGAATGGAGGAGGTGCAGGGTGATCACTGGAGCTAGCCGTGCATAATACCCCCCGCCCCTCCCTCCCCAGCCTGACACTCCAGTGAGTGCTGAAAGACCAGAGTGGGGTGCAGTCTGCCAACAGAGAACTGACTGATCAGCCGTCAGAAGATCACTCCGCTCTCAGTCCTAGAGCCAACGTGGGCAGCTGCAGTGTGACAAGGAAGCTGTATCATGGAGATGAGTAGTTAGGTTTGCTTCCTAATCATACATCATAGGACATGGATAAATGGGCTGCAAATCGCACTGCAATACAGAAAAAGTAGAGCATGCACTACTTTAAAAAAACACGCCACACCAAACTGCGGTACCATGCAATCTGGTGCTTTCAAATGCACTGCATTTTCAATTTGCGTTTGGGGTGCCATTAACAATGCATTGGCACCCACATGCATATTCGCAAGGGCAGTGCAATCACCCACAGTGCAGGAAATGCACATGGAAGTGCCCCTTTCCTGCACCACGTTCTGGTGTGAACTGGCCCTAGTAGTACCCAACCTCCCTTTTTTTTTTTTTTTTTTTTGCAAAATGCACTGCATTTGCTAATGCATGGGGGTACCATCAGGAGTTAAAGTTATAGCTAAAGCCTGCTTGGTGATTTTTTACCTACAGGTAAGCATATAATAAGGCTAACCTATAGGTAAAATGAATATCTCCTAAACGTGCACCGTTTAGGAGATATTCCTCCTGGATGCAGCCAGTGATGTCACTGGCACATGCGCTCTGAAGGTCCGCCATACCTTGCCGGAACTAATGGCTCATGGGCAGGAGTGACATTAACGCGGCTCCAGCCAATCGCAGCCTGGGCCCCTAAACCTGGAAGAAAGATCAGGCAAAAATGTCAGCCCTCTCAGCAGTGACAGCACAGCGCTGGAGGGCTTCATTCCAAGATGAGTATTCTATAATGTGCTAGTATGCAATGCATACTAGCACATTATGCAATTGCCTTACAAGTGTGTTTTCTTTTTAACAGCCGTGGTTTACTACCGCTTTAATGACACCCCTGTGCGTCTGCTAAAGAGCAGTTTATGTGCAGGCTGGGAACGCACATGATTTTGCATGCGTTTCCTGACACGCAGTAATGTGACCTAAGCCTTACCTGGGATGCCTCAAGACTGAAAATAATTTTCAAGTGTGCCCTGACTGGAAAAAAGGTTGAGAAACACTGTTTTAGTGAATTGACTTTTACACTGATTTTATGATAAAATGATATGATGTATATCTGGGCAAAAGAGAAAACCCTGCAATACATGCACATATATTTCCCAATGTTTTATCTTTATAAAAACACTGCAAGTACAGAAAAATACTCGCTGATCTACCAGACATCTAGTGCTCTCCTAACTTCCCGTTTGACACAATGCCTCTGCTACACAGAAATTCCAAGCAATGTTGTCAGCCTACCCCAGGCTCTTTCCTGTTGCATTCTGGAACTTGTCCCCCTCTCCTTATCTACATAACATAAGGGGAGGTGTTTTTAGCCTAGCAGTGGAGAACCGGACAGGGCGGACAATAATAATTAAAATGCAGGAAGTTGTACTCTCATTGGCTGTCAGCCCTGCCCATTTCCCCCTCCTGGACTATAGAACAACCCTCCCTCATTTCCATAACACAAAAGAGAGGTGTGCTGTAGTCCCGCAGGGAGAACCCACTACCAGGGCCGATGGCCAAGCAACACAGAAAAATTAGTTTTGTCCCTGAGCACTGTGATTTTAAATGCTGGTCTGTATATCATTACTGTGTCCTGTAGTGCCCAGCGAGTGAAACCCCAGCACCCAATACCTGAGGCACACAGTGGTGTTTCTATCTCTGCAATGGAGTGATGATTGGACAGGTATTTATCCAATGGATTTTTTTTTTCCCAGCAGTTAAAATAAATGTGTGAGCCGTTTTGCCTGCTAAAAGGATGTGTACTTTTGTGCAGATCAGTGGTCTCTCTGCAGAGGATCAAGCTGAAGCTCAAACTGTGATTGTAGAACCAAAGAGCTGACTTAATAGGGGGGTGTGTTGTACCTATGCAGAGAGACCACTGCTTTCACACAGGGAGCAAAGCTCCCAGAAGGGCTTCGTTTTAAAGGTAAGTATTTCATAATGTGCTAGTATGCAGTGCATACTAGCACATTATGCCTTTACCTCGCAGGGTAATTTATTTTTAAAGAAGCTTTACTACAGCTTTTAACTAATGTTAACTGTTCCCTCTCCCATCCTAATGCCTACATTAACCAACCTGTGGAAGAAAGATCTGTATAATTACCTATTTTCAGGTAGCTCTGTTTTGGTCACATGATTGGCTTCCCTCTGTCAGCCAGCAGTTACTTCAGGGGAGAGGAGGGAGCACCAACAATGGATGGGCCATAGTAAGCCTATGATTGATGTCACAGCTCTGGCACTCCAGCCTTTGTTGGAGGCGCTCTCCTCTCCCCAGCTGGCTGACACAGGGGAGATCACATGACCCACTGGAGCAGCCTAGAAATAGGTAAGTACACAGATCTTTCTTCCACAGGTTAGTTAGTATAGGTGTTAAGAGGGGGAGGGAGCATTTTTAAGATTAGTTGGCTATATCCTGGAATTCTACCACAAATTTGCACAAGCAAGAAAACATTTGCAGAGTTGGCACAAAGAATCACAAAATCCTAAGTGGTTTGCCACTTGTAGAAGTTCTTCCACAACAGTGGGATTATGTATTCGGAATGTTGTGTATACACTCGCATACTGTGAAAAAATAAATAAAAATGCAACTATGTTCAGAAATGTCCCCCATTTAGTTTTGGTTCTCATGGAAAGTATAAGAGAAGAAAGATAATGGTGCATATTTGTAAATCATTTTTCTGTAGACTTGGCTGAAGGACTGTGGCGTAGTAATCAGGTCTGCAGATACCCGAGACGCTGAGCTGGACCTCCAGGCTTGTCTGTATCTTTGTAATAACTTTCAAAAATAATTACTCATGTTTGTTTTTTATTTAATACTATAATCTGATACATTTATAGCAGACAATGCAATCTGACTTTAAATAAAAGTTACCCCGTTCCCACATTGGTTGGGCTGAGACATGGCTATATACTACTCGCTACAATCCAAGGTGTATCTGCAGCTTTCTAGAATGCTGGCGGCTAGTAAGAGCACTTTGATTCTAGGAGTTAATATGGAAATCAGCGAAGGCAGTGCCTGTTTTCTAATATACAGTGAAAGGACCTGCCCACTTCTCACTTGCTTTACAGTAAGCCATTGGATTTCCTTCCATTAATAAACGGGGATCCAGGGGGTGACAGGTTCTCTTTGATTGTGGGTATTTGCATATTATTTTGTGGTGGAACATTCTTTACAAGGATGAAAATGATCTTTCAGTTTTGCACACTTGCTGGTTTCTGATCAGGACTCCAGTAGAAGAAATTTCATCCAGAATTTTGAGCTCCACCAGATGGTAACATCTATTCGATGACGTAACCCTCCCCCCTGATGTGTTCTCCGTATTGCCAAACTAATAACTGGTGAGTCCAACTGCCAAGTGGAGACATCTTCCTTGTGTGAGGACACAAGCTGTTGGGATCCCTCCCTACTGGAGCCTCCAAGAGATACAAGAAGCTGGACGGTGATCCATCCCACTCATAACTCAACTGTCAGTGCTGGGAGGAGTAGGATTGTTTGGTATTATTAGTAATGGATTTAGACAGGATGGCTGGTTTAGTCTTCATATAGAATGCAGTCCAGACCTGTGCACTGTCACAATGCAGACATGGCTTCCACGGCTTCTATGAGGTTCAGGGCCAGGCTGTATTGACCATTGTTTTCTGGGAGAAGTTCAACAACCTTGTCTACCATTTTGGCCGTGGTGGAGATTGGCACATCTGTGTTCTGGAGATCTTGTGGATCCTAAAAGAAGAACAAAGCAGATTTAGTAGACTGCTCCTGTGCTGCCTCTTTTAAAGTGTCTGAAACAAGCAGCAACTAGATTCCAGTCTTTATTCCTCAATGGTAATGGGTGGTGTGAGTGTAGCACAGCATCTATATTCTGTGACCGATTTAAGTGATCTACTTTTTGTAATAAAAAAAAATGAAATTCCCTATGATGTTCTGATTGTTGCTCAAAAAAATAAAAGCCGGTATGTTTCATATGTTCTCTCAAAATGACTCATTAGGTCCCCATAGACAGGTGATGGCCGATGCCAGAAACAAGTAGCTGTGTTGGGTATTTTTTAGCCAATTGCTACAGTTTACTCGATAGGCTGGAACTGGCCATATCGTCCCATTTCCCCTCCATAACTATCCAATGTGTTTGTAGAAACATCTTTCAATAGAAAATGATTTTAAGCAGCTACATCACATCTCCCCTTCACCCTCTACTGATTCTGTAGCTTGACACAACCATTAAAGTGCAGTTATTGAGCAGCACTATGAAGCGCAAATATGGCTGCCCCCATATTCATATATAATTAAAGAATAAAGGATTTCAGTTAATACACGTTGAGATTGTTTTTTTATTTTTGTAGTAAAATGCATAAAATTTCACTGTAAATGTATGGCTGGGCAAGTATTGTTTTTAATATTCTTAACAAGTATTAGTTTCAAAACAAAACCACACTGACTTATTAGTCAGTATTACATTGTATATCCCTGTATGTTGTGGTTGTTCAGGTGCTTATCTAATCGTTTTTATCGATGCTCTCCGCTGAGACCTGTGGAAGGGAATTCCACATCCTAACCGCTCTTAAAGTAAAGAACCCTCTACGCGGTTTAAGCCTAAACCGCTTTTCTAAATTTTAGTGAATGGCCACATCTCTTATTAAATTCCCTTTCACAGAAAAGTTTTATCCCCAAGGTGGGGTCACCAGCATTTTATTTGTACATTAAAATCATATCCCCTCTCAAGCGTTTCTTCTCCAGAGAGAATAAGTTCAGAGCTCGCAACCTTTCTTCATAACTAATGTCCTCCAGACCTTTATTCGTTTTGTTGCCCTTCTCTGGACTCACTCTATTTCCAATACATCCTTCCTTAGGACTGGTGCCCAGAACTGGACGGCATACTCCAGGTGCGGCTGGACCAGAGTCTTGTAAAGTGGGAGAATTATCGCTTTATCTCTGGAGTGAATCCCCTTATTAATGCATGCCAATATTCTGTTGGCTTTGCTTGCAGCAGCTTGGCATTGCATGCCATTGCTAAGCCTATCATCTACTAGGACCCCCAGGTCTTTTTCCATCCTAGATTCCCTTAGGAGGTCCCCCCCAAGTGTATAGATTGCATTCATATTTTTGCCACCCAAATACATTATTTTACATTGAACCTCATTTGCCATGTAGTTGCCCATCCCATTAATTTGTTCGGATCTTTTTTTTGCATGGTTTCCACATCCTGCAGAGATTTTAGTGCCCTGCTTTGCTTAGTATCGGCCGCAAATACAGAGATTGAGCTGTTTATCCCATCCTCTGGGTCGTTTATGAATAAATTAAACAGGATTGATCCCAGCACAGAACCCTGGGGGACCCCCACTACCCACCCCTGACCATTCCGAGTACTCCCCATTTATCACCACCCTCTGAACTCGCCCCTGTAGCCAGTTTTCAATTCATGTACTCACCCTATGGTCCATGCCAACGGACCTTATTTTGTACAGTAAACGTTTATGGGGAACTATATCAAATGCTTTTGCAAAATCCAGATACACCACGTCTACGGGCCTTCCTTTATCTAGATGGCCATGATAGAACTCTTCTAGCCCCCAACCGTATAAAGGCATGATGGGATTATCACAAACAAGGGCAACAGTGTGTGTATCCCAGTCAGAGGAGCACACATGGGACATCAGTCCTTGTATCATTGCTAGCAAATTCATCCTTAAAACTGACAGCAAAAGTGTTCTCTCTGCAGCTCAGCTCCCTTTGCCCCCAATCCCTCCAAGTAGTGAGGCAGTGATTTAGCAGTGCAGCTCAGCTCCCCTTGTCCCCTCCTCCAAGGAATGACTCTGCAGCTCAGCTTTCCCTCCCAGCATTGACTGCAGCTCGGCTCACCCTGGTCCCCTATTCAGCAGTTACTCTGTAGCTCACCCTGATACCCCACTCCTGCTTCATTCATCCTTTGGCTCTCCTGCTAATTTATGAACCGCCCCACTGTGATTCACAGGCCACATGCAGAAAACTGTCAGCCAAGCAAGCACTCACCATTGCTTTGATCCAGGTACAGAGAGTTGGTGGCAGTCTGGCCAGCAGCTCCATTCCTTCCTTTGTCTGTGTGTGCAGCAGTGCATGTGCCAGTCTCTGTCCACACAAGACCAGTAGTTGGGATGCCAGCACCTCCTTATCCAGCACTTGTAGAATGGCCTAACAGAAATATTCATTAAACACAAAGCAGTAATATCACGACACAAATAATATCTAAAAATTAGGAGGAGCTGTCAGTGGCTTAAGTACCCTAATTCTGATGACTGTGAGGGGAACTCCAGCCAAAAATCAGATTGAGGGTCACTTCACACCATATACAGTTCAGTGCATTTTTTCTGCATCAAAAACGCATGGGAAGTAAGGTAAATGGTTTCAAATGGAATAGTTTACAGTGCAGTCAGTTCCAGGGCTTTCCAGTTCCAGAAAAATAAATAACATGCTGCATTTTTCCTGCACTGGAACACAGAAAAACACATTAAAAAACACACCCGAATGCACTGGAACGCATCGGTACAGTGAAAAAAAAAAAAAGCATCTGTAATGCATCCGGGAACACGCCAAAAACGTGCATGCAAAAATGGATCTGGAGCGTGTTTTTGTGGTGTGAACCAGCCCTTAAAAAAATCAAAGAACAATATCAGCAGCACTGCAATATTCCCCTTTTAGTGCAGAGATTTCCCCTGCAGTACTTTATTTTTGCCACTATATGTCCTCAGTCTGATGCCCGTCATCATTCAACCCATTTCCCCTGAGCTCAGGCTGTCCTGAACCCAATCCAGACTGTGACTGGACAGCGAAAAGAGAAGCAGCACAGTAATAAGCTCACCTCTCCCTTACTCTGCTCTCTCCTCATATCTACATGCCTCTTGTAAGCACATGAAGTGATTGGTTCCTTGTGCTGCTTTTTCCTCTCACTCCCGCCCTTCTGTACACAGACTGCAAGAGGCTGATATCAGGTCTCTAATCTGCATTCTTGTTGCAGTTCAGGGACTCAATTGGGCCGATTTACAGAATAAATTTTGTGAATACCGTATATACTCGAGTATAAGGCGACCCACCTAATTTTACCACAAAAAACTGGGAAAACGTATTGACTCGAGTATAAGCCTAGGGTGTCCATCTGCATGCCTCACTGTGCCTATGCCTCACTGTGCCCATGACTAGACTGACGTTTAATATGGGAGTCTATGGAAGGGGTGCCCGGGTTTGAAAAATCGATGCTCCCCGGCCGTATGTCCCCCAGACAACAAACGTTGCACCCTTATAGAGGAGAAATGGGGCTACAAGTGTGCCAAGTTTCGGGTCCAGGGGACCTATGACCGGCCGGTACTGGGTCCCCAAAGTCACCAGAGAAATGACCGTTTAACATTGGAGTCTATGGAAGGGGTGCCCGGCTTTGAAAAATCGGTGCTCCCCGGCCGTAGGTCCCCCGGACAACAAACTTTGCACACTTGTAGAGGAAGAGGGGTCCAGGGGATCTAAGGCCGGCCGGTACCGGGTCCCCAAATCCGGGAGATCAGGCGCAAAAAGGTGTCTCGAGTATAAGCCGAGGGGGCATTTTCAGCACAAAAAAATGTGCTGAAAAACTCAACTTATACTCGAGTATATACGGTATTCAATTATCCAATCACTTGCAGACAAAATTAAGAAAACAGGAATTTGCTTTTCACATTCCTGGATGATAGAAGTAGATATTCACACAATTTATTCTGTAAAAATTCTGAGCTCCTTTTTGTAAATCAGCCTTAAAGTATAATTGCTGAAATTAGCCAGGCGACTAGCAATTTTTAGCAGTTGGCAAAGCCCTCATTATTTTGACAGTACAGGCTTCCCTTTTACCTGCCATGTGTTTAAACCTCCAGCAGATGGTGCTAAATCTCCATTATTTGCTTTTACTGGTAGTTAATTCTGGTAGCACTTACCTCTTCTGCCAGGTGGTCAAATCCGTAGTTGTAGAGCTCACACACATAGTGGCGTCGCAGTGTGTCTTCATTCACCTGAAGATGTGATGAAAGCTCCACGGCAAGTGCAGGCCAGTCCACCGGAATACCCGGAACATCTGCCATCACGTCTTCTGATTTCACTGTAATTTGTGACTGAAACTGAGCCTGGACAGCCGCACTGATCAACTTCATTAAGAACTGGAGAGACAGCAGAGGAATGGGACCGGTCAGAGCCGATAAGGAAAACTGTGCACACAATTTACATGCAGCGCCACCTAATGGTAAAATCTGAAGTTACTTGAATTATTTTTAGAAAAGGCAACAGAAATGGAAGTTTAAGCGATGGCCTCCTGCTATATACAATGATATCAAATTATACACAACTTGTTTATATAAAAAATTTAAATTTATTACACAAGTTACTTTAGAAAACACATAACACCCAATGTGCAATAACAAGCCTGCATATATAAAATCAGGTATAGCAGTCAGATTTTGCATAGAGCTTGCCTACATGTTTTGCGGTACAGAACTGCTTCTTCAGGGCTTCTGTCTTCTCATCTGACTGGGTATACCTAGTATTTACAATAAAATAAGTATAATACATCTTTTATACTTTATTATTCTTATTAGATTGTGAATACTAGGTATACCCAGTCAGTTGAGACTGAAGCACCAAAGTAGCAGTTCTGTACCGCAAAAGATGTAGGCAAGCTCTATGCAAAATCTGACTGCTATCCCTATACCCGATTTATATACGTAGGCTTGTTATTGCCCATTGGATATTTATGTCTTTTTAACGTAACTTGTGTAATATACACAACTTATTCATATTAAAAAAAACATTTTCATTTTATGATATCGCATACATCAGGAGGCCACCCCTTCAACATCCATTTCTCTTTTTCCTAGTTGTATTTTCAGGCTGATGTTCTCTTGATGCAAGGCTGTTTTAGCCCACCGCCACACCCATTATATACCATATCGCTCACATTTCTACTTGAATTATTTTACCTCATTACTTTTTTAAAAATTTTTTTTATCCATATATAGTTTTATTTTAACATGAAAATGATCAGTTCACAAAGAAATATCACAGAGCACTTCAAGCAGCATGAAGGACCTTAGCGGCAAGGTCCACTTATTTAAGATGCCCCCCTCTCTAAAACTCCACATGAAAGTGCGAATAGAACCTGTGAGGGTAAAAAGGTAAATTATTTACTTTTCCGCTGGCACCTAGGTGACAGCGACATCATCCTCCTTCCAATGAGATCTTGAGGAGTGTTGAGTAGCCCAAATCTTGAAAGAAGATGAAACTGTGCTGCACTGCGATGTCTTTCCTCATAAGATTTGGGTTGCTCTGCATTCCCCAGAATATTATCAGCAAGTGGATGGTGTCACTGCCTGGACTACGGAAGTTGGGTAAAGGTGAGTATATCATCTAATTATTTTTTCTTCCCATGGACTTTTTTTTATTGTTCACATTTATGCAGTGTTAAAGGAATGGGGAGACAGACCACGTTGAATAAGCAGACCTTGCCTGATGTGCAAGGTGTGCTTTAACCTAATAACTAAATTATCGTTTAAAGTGGAGCTAAACCCTGATATTAAAGCCAAAAACTGAGTAGGCAGACAAGAAGAGACATGCAATAAAATAAACCTACCTGTCTGCTCAGTCAGTAAAATGTACACAGAGCTGCGCATGCAAAGCTCAACTTACCTTCCTGCACAGTGCCTGTGTGCTAGGATGACTGTACTCCTGCAAATGTGCAGGAGTGATGTCATCCCATGCCACCCAATCAAGATGTCCCGAAGACGCCCAGAAGAATCTGGGGAGAAGAGGACCATGCCAGTGGGAGACCTTGTGGGTGTCAGACCATTGAAGCAAAAGGTAAGTATCAAGTCTAGTTCTGCTTTAACCTCTCCCAAAATGTAACCCTTGACCTTGTCTTGATACCCAACACCTCATCAAGTCTTATCCTTAACTCCTAAAGAAGACGTAAACTATGGAAGCCATAGCCAAAAAAGGCAAGCAGCATGCAAATGATGACAGTAGTTGTCAGTAATGACTGTGATGGCCCTGCACCTCCTTGCACTGCAGGTCCTCAGGTGCAGCTTCCTCCCCAGCAAGGAGAACAGTGAGCAGCATAATAGTGACATCAACAAATCTGGTGAGACTAGCAGTCAGAGGCAACAGTGTCTTATAAAATCTCACATTACAGATATTCAGCTATGAGGCTCAAGGATCATGAAGTACACTGCTATTTTTCAAAAGATTTTCAATCCAAAATATCAATCTTTCGGGGTACTACTTTGGCACAGTTTCTGGGTGCTTTCTTTAAGGCACATAATCTCTGAGTTCAGGTCCACTTTTTATTTTAACCACTACCCACTAATCTTAAAGGAAGATATCTTTTCAAAATCCATATTAATCTGGTCACTGCCAAAACAACTCTGATCAGCAAGATTCCAGTCCCTGTGCTATAAAAAAGACGCACCCAGGTAGCAGCATCAAAAATAACTAATTGATATTATACAACAGCAATAAGTTACTAAAAAAAAAAAAAAAGTAAAAAAGATCTCATTATGGATACCTGTTGTCGGAGGCTCACTATGCTGGGATCCATATCTCCGCTTGGCAGCAGCTGAATTGAAGTGAGGTCTTTAAAGAAGGCATTTTTGCCCTGAATAAAATACAGAAAAGGTACAACATTACAACAGCAGTAATGGCCCCCAAGATGCACCAAACACTTGTCTGTACTCAGATTCTTTTTTCCTGCCTCTTAGAAGGAAACCTGTGTTTTTTCAGTGTTTTTGTAAAATATACTTGAAAGCAGCTTTTGGACCCATTGTGAACAAAAAGATAGGTTACACATAACCCCCCCCCCCCCCCCAAAAAAAAATAAGGGTGTGTGTAGTACACCCTGTTCTGTTGCCCTACTGCAGCTACCCTCACATTTGCCAGCAATTATAAGTATTACAGCAACTGTAGGCCCCTTGCACACTACAGGAGTTTGAAAAAGCTCAGCACAGCATTTTTTTTTCTTTTCTTTTCCTTATCTTAAAGAGGTTTGTAAAGGCAAATTTTTTTTTTTTTTTTTTTTAAATAACAAACATGTTATACTTACCTCCACTGTGCAGCTCGTTTTGTACAGAATGGCCCCGAACCTGGTCTTCTGGGGTCCCTCGGTGGCTGTCTCGGCTCCTCCCCGCAAGAATCAACCACCTTCATGCGAGCGCGCATGGTGGTTAGTTCTTGTGGGTGCGCTCCCGTGATACAGCCCGCGGCTATAGCCGCTCACAGTATCATTCGGCCCCGCCCCCCGGCGCGCTGCATCATTGGATGTGATTGACAGCAGCGCGAGCCAATGGCTGCACTGCTTTCAATCCATCCACTCTAGCCAATCAACGGGCAGGCTGAGCGGCGAAGAGGATGTCGGGGGCGAGCGCAGCGGGTGAACGGGCTCAGGTCAGTAAAATAGGGGGGGGGGGCGGTATTGTCGGATGTTTTTTCACCTTAATGCATAGGATGCATTAAGGTGAAAAAACGTGTACCGTATATACTCGAGTATAAGCCGACCCGAGTATAAGCCGAGGTACCTAATGTTACCACAAAAAAACGGGAAAACTTACTGACTCGAGTATAAGCCGAGGGTCAACAATGCCTCACTGTGCCCATCCTCACTGTGCCCTAGCTCACTGTGCCCTAGCTCACTGTTCCCTAGCTCACTGTTCCCTAGCTCACTGTTCCCTAGCTCACTGTTCCCTAGCTCACTGTTCCCTAGCTCACTGTTCCAATTTAACATTGTAAATAGTACCTGAAAAAAAGTTGAGAGGCTGCGGCGTCCATCGTTTAAATCTTGCGGTCTCTTCCTGGTCCCTTCCGTGATAGGCGATTCTCAGCAGACACTCTCCGCCTATCACGAACGTTCTCTCATCCTCAGTTTCCCAGCAGACGTCTGTGATTGGCGGAACACCGAACACAGTGTCTGCTGGGATGGGTGAGGATGAGAGAACGTTTGTGATAGGCGGAGAGTGTCTGCTGAGAATCGCCCATCACGGAAGGGACCAGGAAGAGACCGCGAGATTTAAACGATGGACGCCGCAGCCTCTCAACTTTTTTTCAGGTACTATTTACAATGTTAAATTTCGCTGAGTCGAGTATAAGCCGAGGGGGGGGGGGACTTTCAGCCCAACAAAAAAGGGCTGAAAATCTCGGCTTATACGCGAGTATATACGGTACGTTTACAACCCTTTTAAATGCTGCCCGTTGTTTACAATATGCCAGTACACACAGAAGCGTAAACAAGCGCTGCATTCTCTTAGTAGAGTAAAAAAAAATATATAAAAAATCTGCATTCCCGGCACGTGCAAATACAGTAGTGTGAAAAAGTATTTGCCCCCTTTTTCTTATTTCTCACACTTAAATGATTCAGATCATCAAACAAATTTTAATATTACACAAAGATAACCCGAGTAAATCCAAGATGCTGTTTTTAAATTGTTATTTAATTTATTATGGGAAAAAAGCTGTTCAAACCTGCCTGGCCCTGTGTGAAAAAGTAATTGCCCCCTCCCATGCTGAATCATGAATGAACTGTGATTAACCAATTTTCTTGGAAAAGCCGAGTTAAATTTCACTTGCCACACCCAGGCCTGATTACTGCCAAACCTGTTGAATCAAAAAATCACATAAATAGAAGCTGTCTGACAAGCTGCGAAGCACGCCAACAGATCACAAAAAGCCACACATCATGCCACAATCTAGAAAATTCAAGAACAGATTAGAAACAAAGTAATGTACATGTATCGGTCTAGGAAGGGTTTTAAAGCCATTTCTAAGGCTTTGGAACTTCAGTGAACCACGGGGAGAGACATTATCCCTATATGGAGATAACTTGGAACAGTGGTGAACCTTCCCAGGATTGGCCGGCCTACACAAATTACTCCAAGAGTATGACGACGACTCATCCAGGAGGTCATAAAAGAACCCAGAACAACATCTAAAGAACTGCAGGCCTCACAATGTTTCATGACTCAACAATAAGAAAGAGACTGGGAAAAATGGCATCTATGGGAGAGTTTCAAGGCCAAAGCCACTGCTGACCAAAAAGAACACAAAGGCTCATCTCACATTTACCAACAAACATCTTGATTATCCCCAAGACTTTTAGGCAAATATTCTGTGGACTGATGAGACAAAAATTTTACTTTTTGGAAGGTGTGCGTCCCGTTACATCTGGCATAAAACGAATACAGCATTTCAGAACAAGATCATACCAACAGTCAGACATGGTGGTGGTAGCGTGATGGTCTGGGGCTGCTTTGCAGCTTCAGGACCCGGACGACTTCCCATAATTGATGGAACCATGAATTCTGAGCTCTACCAGAAAATCCTAAAGGAGAATGTCCGGCCATCAGTTCCTGACCTCAAGCGCACTTGGGTTATGCAGCAGGACAATGATCCGAAACACAACAGCAAGTCCACCTCCAAATGGTTCAAACAAAGCAAAATTTAGGTTTTGGAGTGGCCTAGTCAAAGCCTGGACTTCAATCCAATTGAGATGCTGTCTCATGACCTTACACAGGCCATTCATGCTGGAAAACTCTCCAATGTGACTGAATTAAAACAATTCTGCAAAGAAGAGTGGGCCAAAATTGCTCCATAGCAATGTGAAAGAATCATTGCCAGTTATCACAAACGCTTGATTGCAGTTGTTGCCGCCAAGGGTGGCACAACCAGTTATTAGGTTTAGGGGGCAATTACTTTTTCACATAAAGCCAGGCAGGTTTGGACAGATTTTTGCCTTAATAAATGAAGCCATCATTTATAAACTGCATTTTGTATTTACTCGGGTTATCCTTGTGTAATAATAAAAATTGTTTGATGATCCGAGTCATTTAAGTGTGACAAATATGCAAAAAAAAATAAAAAATACTTTTTCACACAACTGTACATGCAAATACACCCATATGAGCATAAATTTTCCCTGGGAATGTACGGTGCACGTGAATGCGCAAACGCACATATACACTCATAATTATGCACGAATAAGCGCAAAACAAATGCCTTAAAATTACATCCAAAAAAGCAGACGCTCAAACATCAGTACCGTGTGCAAGAGGCCTTATAGCTGCTACTGGCAAAAAATACAAAAAAGACAGACTGACTGTTGTTCAGAACAGGGATACAAAGTAATATTGTTACTTTTGTAAATACTTTTCATTCAGAGTAGGGATGAGCTTAGATCTCAGTCAGTTAAAGTGGTTCTAAAAACAAGACATTAATACAGGGTGGATTTGATTTAAACCATCATTTTTAAACGGCTTCCGGACAGCCCCATGTACATTTGCTGCGGCAGGGCGGCCCGGGTGCGCAAAATCACCTACCTGTACGTGATTTAGTGCACACGGTTTAGGGGGCACGTGCGTCCGGCGGCCACCGCGACCCGCTGATTGTTTACAGCAGAGACGGAGCAGCGGTGTGCCAATGTAAACAAAGCACACCGCTGCTCTGTCAGGGAGGAAAAGTGAGAGATAGTGTTTCAAGCTAAGCTGACACACAATCTCTTTTCCTCCAGTGAATCCCCTCCCCCCACAGTTAGAAACACCTCCCAGGGAATACATTTAACCTCTTGATCGCCCCCTAGTGTAACCCCTTCCCTGCCAGTGTCATTTATACAGTGATCAGTGCATTTTTTTTAGCTCTGATCACCGTATTGGTGTCACCGGTCCCCAAAAATTGTCACTTAGGGTCAGATTTGTCCGCCGCAATGTCGCAGTCTCGCTAAAAATCACAGATCGCTGCCATTACCAGTAAAATAAAATAAAGTTCCTAAATATATCCCGTAGTTTGTAGACGCTATAACTTTTGCGCAAACCGATCAATATACGCTTATTGGGATTTTTTTTATAAAAAATATGTAACAGAATACATATTGGCCTAAACTGATGAAGAATTTTTTTGATGGATATGTATTATAGCAGAAAGTAAAAAAATATTGTTTTTTTTTGTTCTAAATTTGTTTATAGCGCAAAAAATAAAAACCGCAGAGATGATCAAATAGCGCCAAAAGAAAGCTCTATTTGTGGGAAAAGAATGACATCAATTTTGTTTGGGTACAGAGTCACATGACCGCGCAATTGTCAGTTAAAGTGACGCAGTGCCGTATCGCAAAAAATGGCCCGGTCATGAAGGGGGATAAACCTTCCAGGGCTGAAGTGGTTAATGAGCAACTGTCATCTCTATCCCGCAGTGCCTCCTCCTCTGACCCGCTGTTGACTCACCGACAGTCCCATTCACTTTAATGGGACGGCTGGTGATGCGGCAGTGACAACAAGGTGAGGGACGTGGCGGCAGCAGGTGAGTGGGTGCCCACTAAGAAGCGCTGCCATGATGGATCCGAAATGACAGGTGCTCTTTAAATGTAAGGACTTATTCTTGCTGGTAGTTAGAATTTTAAATATTTGCAAACAAAATGAAGGTTTCCTATTTAGAATAATAAGCCGTCAGGTTAGTAAAACAGCGATATCAGAACCGATTCAATCATACAGTTTGTAGTGTACATAGATTTGCAAAACAATGGGATACGGGAATATTCCTGAACTTTGGTTTATCTCATGGTTACTGTGAAATTTTGTGAATGCATCAATGCAGTGCATGTTATCTCATCTTGCAGAGCTTGGATTCATTGAATGAGTTTACCAAAAATGAAAATATTGCAGAATATACAGACTCATGCTACATAACTAAAAGCTCAATTTCATGCTGAATAAATTAAATTATTAATATACAGTATCTGAAATAGCTTTTTACTCCAAAAGCATTTTATTAAAATAAATTTGATTTAAATCAAAAAAAATATTTAATTTGTTTTTAAATCATCGATTTTTATCCACCCTGCATTAATGTATTCTCTGCATAAAGGTAAAAAATATCCTAACTTGGCCTTTGAGATTTCCCTTGGGGAGGGGCAAAACGCATCGGGTGACAGCTGTTTTGGTGATGTAATTTCTGGCCGGTGAAACGCACGCTGTTGCGCTACTTGCGGTCTGGCATTCTGCTTGCATATTTTTTATGTACATATGAGTGTAACCGATTTTACAAATTATGGAATTACGCTATGTGAATTTCCGATAATTATTTCTTTAAATGCATGCATTATGAGACAAATCAACATTGGCATGCTATACGGTTGTGAAATATAGAACACTGCCACTAAGTAGGACTACAAGAACACTGTTTATTGACCATTCAAGTGTATCTATGCAATATCGTGATGCAATGAATAACCAAAATTTATCTTTTTCTTTTGTGGGTTGTAAAAAAAAAAAAAAAAAAATTCAATAAAAATATCTTTAACCACTTCAGCCCCGGACCATTTTGCAGCTAAAGGACCAGGCCACTTTTTGCGATTCGGCACTGCATCGCTTTAACTGACAATTGCGCGGTCGTGCGACGTGGCTCCCAAACAAAATTGACGTCCTTTTTTTCCCACAAATAGAGCTTTTTTTTGGTGGTATTTGATCACCTCTGCGGTGTTTATTTTTTGCGCTATAAAGAAAAATAGAGCGACAATTTTGAAAAAAAATCAATATTTTTTACTTTTTGCTATAATAAATATCCCCAAAAAATATATAAAAAAAATAATTTTTTTCCTCAGTTTAGGCCGATACGTATTCTACATATTTTTGGTTAAAAAAAAAAAAAAAAATCGCAATAGGCGTTTATTGATTATTTTGCGCAAAAGTTATAGCGTTTACAAAATGGGGGATAGTTTTATGGCATTTTTATAAAATTTTTTTTTTTTTTACTAGTAGTGGCGGCGATCAGTGATTTTTTTCGTGACTGCGACATTATGGCGGACACATCGGACACTTTTGGGACCATTGTCATTTTCACAGCGATCAGTGCTATAAAAATGCACCGATTACTGTGAAAATGACACTGGCAGTGAAGGGGTTAACTAGGTGGCGCTGTAGGGGTTAAGTGTTCCCTGCATAGTGTTTCTTACTGTAGGGGGGGATGGGCTCGGTGTCACATGACACTGATCTCCGCTCCGAGTACATGGAGCCGAGATCTGTGTCATTGTCACTAGGCAGATCCGGGAGATGCTTGTTTACACAAGCATCTCCCCGCTCTATACCTCCGTGAGACGATCGCGGGGACCCTCAAGGCAATCGAGTCCGCGGGACCCGCGGTCCGACTCACGGGGATGGCGGTAGGGTCGCGAAAACAACCGCAGGCGCCGCGCGCGACCACACGGACAGGCATTTAAAGGGGACGTACAGGTAGGTTGATATGCCTGTCCATGCCATTCTGCCGACGTATAAGTACAGGAGGCGGTCGGCAAGCGGTTAGAAAAAAAAAAAAAAAAGGGAATATGAATATGAATATATATATATATTTTTATTATTCATTATTATTATTTCTGAATACACATTTTATATTTTTACTTTTTTGTTTCTAAAGTGTCAATTAATGCTGTATTACATGCTGTTCATACTCAGTCACTAGGAGATTTGTTTTCTGCAAAAAACATGGTTGATTCTGCTGTTCTGTCTGATTTCAGATAGATTTGATTTGATTTCAAATATATATTTTTATGACAATTTAAACCAGTTTATTGATATTAATTATTTTTACTCTGTATTTCAAATGCCGTTTTTCTTTTTTGTTTAATGTGACCAGCAGCAGAACACTAGAAGCTCCTCCTGCCACTGTCATGTGACAGCTGCATATCATTAGTAAAAGAAGGTAGTTAGGTGTTTTTTTTTATTTTTATTAAAATAATTACAGTGCCACCATCCACATACAGAAAGAGAAGGGACAATGTAATAATACTTTAATTATAGCGTCATTTTTACAGAAATTTTGAGTTTCGTAAACTGTTGCGCTAATATCGGGGGACATAAAAAATTGGAACTACCACTTATATATTCTCTAGGGTGTTCGCTTTCAGAAAATATATAATGTTTGAGGTGTTTGTGCAATCTTGAGATCTAAAATAAATTTTTTTAAACGCGTACAAAAATGGCTCATGTTGTGAAAGGGTTAAATAAGGGTTGGTGTCCTTCAGACAGTTAATATGTTGAAAATATGTGCTAAACAACAACGCTCATCAATGACGTGTGACAAATATATCAATAGATGCAGAAGGGTCCTAGCACTCACCTTACTGTCAAACAGAGATAAAGGTTTAACGGACTTGAGTGAGAACTTCATGATGGCGTACATGATGGCGGAGAGCACATACTGATGTTCTACCAGCGGATAGTGAATGTGTTTCTGCTCCAGAGCCAATTCCACAATAGAGTTGGGACCCTCCATCGCCACCCAGGAGTCTTCTACCTCCAGTACTGGAGCCAACATCTCCTCACTGCTGACATCAGCCTATACAGACCAACAAACACTCTGGTAAGGCTGGATTGTAAACTCACAAGAAGACCAGGAGGCAGCATTACAATAAATATTCTTTATAGAAAAATAAGGTTACTCTGTATATCTATATCCTTTAACCACCAATGGAAAGAAGCGCCTGAGAAACAAACATAGAAGAGCAGAATAGTCAGGGTTACCTCCATCATTGTTTGTAGGAGATCAGAGCAGCTTCCCATGAAGGAGGTCGTAGAGGTGTCACTCATACCCACATCCTGTAATGAGGGAGAGAGAGGAACAAGCAGCTTAAATAGTTTTATCACAAAAATGAAAATACCAGAACCTAACATTTTGTGAACTGACGCTAAAATGTGACTGAATAAGATTACACGCAAGGTTATTTTATGATGCCAAGCCTTGGCATTTACAAGCAACATTGGTGTAATTATAGGACGCACACGGGGCAGACATTTTTGCTCATCATACATGTAGACTCATCTTCCTGCTTCGCAGTGCGACACTATGGTTGCCCTTTACTGCTTCTCACATTGGGGGAGTCTTCTGACTCTCTGCAATCCAGGCCCCTATGTGGCTGATATCTTATCAACAACTATTAACTGGAAAAGCCATTGTAATGAATAATCGACTCTGTATTTAGTGTCTAATATAGAAAACATTAAAGCCAGTCGTACATGGATAGAAGTTCGGCTGGTTCAGCGGGGACGGACAAATTTCGATCCATTTATGGGCAGGCTGGCTGTACAGAAGTCGATCTAACAACTACATTGGTTAGTATGTTCTGACGGTGGGGAAAGCTCCTCGCCGTCAGAAGACAACAGCACAACAGGAGTGATTAGGAGTATCCATCTCGAATGTGTGCATGGGGGAATCTGGTCCATTTTTTTCTGCTTTTCCTTGTTGGTTGAACAAAAAAAAAAAGCTTAATATATGGTCAGTTTTAAGGTGCATTCACTTCAATTTGATGTGAAAACCCCAGCATGTGATTGCTTCATTAGAGAATAAATGCGAGTGACCACCATTAGCTGTGGGAGCCAGAAGCCTCCCACTGCTTTAAATAGGACTGCCTCCCGCAGTTAATTGTGGGGTTCTCACATCAAATGGGCGTGCGGGTGCATTCACAGGTGTGGATGCACCCTTAAAGCTGAACTCAAGCTTTAACCACTTAAGCCCCGGACCATTTGGTAGCTAAAGGACCAGAGGTGAATTTAGAATTTTGCACTGCGCTGCTTTAACTGTAAATTGTGCGGACATGCAATGTTGTACCCAAACGAAATTTGCGTCCTTTTCTTCCCACAAATAGAGCTTTCTTTTAATGGTATTTGATTGCCACTGCGATTTTTATTTTTTGAGATATAAACGGAAAAAGACCGAAACTTATAACAAAAAGTAGAAAATATCATTTTTTTTCAAAAGAAAAATCGAATAAACTCAATTGTAGTCATACATTTAGGCCAAAATGTATTCAGCCACATGTTTTTAGTAAAAAAAATGTCAATAGGCGTATATTTATTGGTTTGCGCAAAAGTTATAGCGTTTACAAACTAGGGTAAATTTTCTGAAATTTACACAGCTTTAAATTTATGACTGCCTATCTCATTTCTTGAGGTGCTAAAATGACAGGGAAGTACAAAACCCCCCCCAAATGACCCCATTTTGGAAAGTAGACACCCCAAGGAAATTGCTGAGAGGCATGTTGAGCCCATTGAATTTTTTTTTTTTTTTTTTTTGTCCCAAGTGATTGAATAATGACAAAAAAAAAAAAAAAATTACAAAAAGTTGTCACTAAATTATATATTGCTCACACATGCCATGGTTATATGTGGAATTTCACCCCAAAATACATTTTGCTGCTTCTCCTGAGTACGGGGATACCACATGTGTGGGACTTTTTGGGAGCCTAGCCGCGTACGGGACCCCGGAAACCAAGCACCGCCTTCAGGATTTCTAAGGGCGCAAATTTTTGATTTCACTCCTCACTACCTATCACAGTTTCGAAGGCCATAAAATGCCAAAATAGCACAAAACCCCCCCAAATGACCCCATTTTAGAAAGTAGACACCCCAAGGAAATTGCTGAGAGGCCTGTTGAGCACATTGAATATATATTTTTTTGTCCCAAGTGATTGAATAATGACAAAAAAAAAAAAAAATTACAAAAAGTTGTCACTAAATGATATATTGCTCACACATGCCATGGTTATATGTGGAATTACACCCCAAAATACATTTTTCTGCTTCTCCTGAGTACGGGGATACCACATGTGTGGGACTTTTTAGGAGCCTAGCCGCGTACGGGACCCCGAAAACCAAGCACCGCCTTCAGGATTTCTAGGCACAAATTTTTGATTTCACTCCTCACTACCTATCACAGTTTCGAAGGCCATAAAATGCCAAAATCGCACAAAACCCCCCCAAATGACCCCATTTTGGAATATAGACACCCCAAGCTATTTGCTGAGAGGAATGGCGAGTATTTTACAGCTCTCATTTGTTTTTGAAAATGAAGAAAGAAAATATATATATATATTTTAATTTTTTTTCAATTTTCAAAACTTTGTGACAAAAAGCGAGATCTGCAAAATACTCACAATACCTCTCAGCAAATAGCTTGGGGTGTCTACTTTCCAAAATGGGGTCATTTGGGGGGGTTTTGTGCTATCTGGGCATTCCATGGCCTCCGAAACTGTGATAGGCAGTGAGAAGTGAAATCAAAAATTTACACCCTTAGAAAGCCTGAAGGCGGTGCTTGGTTTTTGGGGTCCCGTACATGGCTAGGCTCCCAAAAAGTCTCACACATGTGGTATCCCCGTACTCAGGAGAAGCAACAGAATGTATTTTGGGGTGTAATTCCACATATGCCCATGGCATGTTTGAGCAATATATCATTTAGTGACAACTTTGTGCAAAAAAAAAAAAATTGAAGTTTTTCCGCAACTTGTGTCAACATATAAAATATTCCATGGACTCGACATCCCTCTCAGTATATAGCTTGGGGTGTCTACTTTCCAAAATGGGGTCATTTGGGGGGGTTTTGAACTGTTCTGGCATTTTATACACAACATTAGGAAGCTTACATCCACTCTTCTAACCACTTGAAGACAAAGCCCTTTTTGACACTTTTTGTTTACATGAAAACATTTTTTTTTTGCAAGAAAATTATGTTGAACCCCCAAACATTATATATATTTTTAAAGCAAAGGCCCTACAGATTAAAATGGTGGGTGTTGCATTTTTTTTTTCTACACAGTATTTGCGCATTTTTTGGGTTAAAAAAATACACTTTATTTATTTTTAATGCACTAAAACACACTATATTGCCCAAATGTTTGATGAAATAAAAAAGATGATCTTAGGCCGAGTACATAGATACCAAACACGACATGCTTTAAAATTTCGCACAAACGCGCATTGGCGACAAACTACATACATTTTTAAAAGCCTTTAAAAGCCTTTACAGGTTACCCCAGTAGATTTACAGAGGAGGTCTACTGCTAAAATGATTGCCCTCGATCTGACCTTCGCGGTGATACCTCACATGCATGGTGCAATTGCTGTTTACATATGACGCCAGACCGACGCTTGCGTTCGCCATTGGGCAAGAGCAGGGCAGGACAGGGGTGCTTTTTTTTTTTTTCTTTTTTTTTATTATTAATTTTGCTTTTTTATTTTATTTTTAAATTGTTCCTTCCAAGTATTTTTTTTTTTTTATCATTTTTATTGTTATCTCAGGGAATGTAAATATCCCCTATGATAGCAATAGGTAGTGACAGGTACTCTTTTTTTGAAAAAACCGGGGTCTTCTAGACCCTAGATTTTTCCTCTGCCCTCAAAGCATCTGACCACACCAAGATCGGTGTGATAAAATGCTTTCCCAATGGCGCTTTTTATATCCGGGGGGGGGGGGGCATTCCCTCCCACTGCTTGTAAAAGCAGTCCAGAGGCTAATTAGCCACTAGGATTGCTTTTACATGAAAGCCGGCCGCAGGCTGAAAAGAATGATACCAAGATGATACCTAAACCCGCAGGCATCATTCTGGTATAAACATTCAAAGTCCAGCAACATACCAGTACGTTGCTGGTCCTTGTTGGACATGTATTGTAATCTTTTTTTTTTCATGCAGCCAGTTGGCTGAACAAAAAAAGAGATTGATCGGTGGGTATGCCCACCATTAGAATACCGCCCTTCATCCACCCACTTCTAATGATGGGCATACATGCACCATTTATATATGCCGAAGCATGGGGGCATCCTCCCGCAAAAAAGTTATGCCGCACACACATGGTCGGACTTTTCCACGGGCAAGCCTCCGTCGGAATTTCGACCGTCTGTAGGCGGCATTAGGAGCAAAATCGCTCCTCCGCCCCTGCTGCCCCAATGCTTCGGCATATTTGCTTTTTTTTTTTAACTGTGGTGGTGAAATCACCTCCTACAGCACTGGAGTCGCAGGGATCAGGCCTGTCTCTGCGAACGCTGCAGTTATGTGTGTTGTGTTTTGTAAGTGACAGTGATCGATCGATACTGCACTTGGGTGGCCTGGGCTGGACGGAGGGGCAAAACGCAGGTGCCAGCAGGTATCTGGGCTGATCCCGCTAACACTGCGTTTTTGGGAACCCTAAACTGCTGGGGACGCTAGTATAGATCTGATCAGATCAGATATTGATCTGTTCAGATACTATACCACTAAGGGGGGTGTATGCTTCACGCGTGGGTGTTAGCGTTACTGGCACTAACCTGACGCTGCCTGGGGTGTGACCCAGACCCTCTCTGACGCTAAAACCTAATTGATATCACCCGCCGGGCGATCAGGGGGTTAAACCTTTATTGGGTTATATACACGGCGGGTGCCCTGACACTATAAAAAGCAAACTAACTAACCAGCGTCACCCGTAACACTTATATGGTGATCACTGGTGAAAGGGTTAACTAGGGGCAATCAGGGGGTTAAAACCTTTATTAGATAATATATGGGGGTACCTGACGCTATAAAAACCTGCGGCGAACCTAAAAAAAATTACTGGCTACCGATCTGCATCACCGACACTAAGACAGCGTTTAGAAAAACGATCGCTTAGCGACAGTGGTGATAGGGGGTAAAAGGGTTACCTGGGGGGCGATCAAGGGGGTTAAACCTTTATTAGATAATATATTGGGGTACCTGACGCTATAAAAACCTGCGGCGAACCTAAAAAAAATTACCAGCTACCGATCTGCATCACCGACACTAAGACAGCGTTTAGAAAAACAATTGCTTAGCGACAGTGGTGATACGGGGTGAAAGGGTTACCTGGGGGGCGATCAAGGGGGTTAAACCTTTATTAGATAATATATTGGGGTACCTGACGCTATAAAAACCTGCGGCGAACCTAAAAAAAATTACTGGCTGCCGATCGGCATCACTGACGCTAAGACAGCGATCAGAAAAATGATCGCTTAGCGACAGTGGTGATAGGCGGTGAAAAGGTTATCTGGGGGGTGATCAGGGGGTTAAACCTTTATTAGGGGGGGTTAGGGGGCTACACTGGACCTAAGACTAAACTTTGGTGACACTTTTACAGTCACAAATGTCACTGATTGCAGTGATCACTAAATAAATGGTCACTGCAATCAGTGACACTGTGACTGGGGGCTGGGGGGGGTGATCTGGGGGGGGCGATTTATGTCCCTATGTGTCCTAGTGTCAGTGTAGTGTTGTGTGCACTGACCTGATGTCTTCTCTTGTACGGCGCTCGGTATATGTGAGCGCGCACCAGAGATGACATCACTTCCTCCTGCTCCCTCTGTCTGACACAGACAGAGGGGGCATTTCCATTCGCCGAGAGCGATCGCGAGGGGGTGGCCAGAAACGAATGGCTGCCCCCTCATCCCGGAACGCTCCCGGACACTTAGCCACCGCTCACTGCATAGGAGGGGGGTCCGATTGGACCCCCCAACTATACAAAGCAATCACGTACTCTACGTGATTGTGCCTGTCTGTGCCATTCTGCCGACGTATATATACAGTGAGCGGTCGTTAAGTGGTTAAATATACTTTACATAGTTCCTGTGGGCCAAGCTGGCCCAAACATACTATGTCCCTCACTAATATGTGCGGTATAAACTGTATGTAGCTCAAGTAGCATACCGCACTGTGCTCCAGGTTCAAGCCGAGACATCAAGTCTCATACCTGGAACCAGTGGTGGTGCGTCCATAGTGGGCGCAGGAGAGCCGTCCCCTCTCTCCCCTGCACCGTCAACAATACATACAATCATGCATCGCATGAATGTATGTATTGTCGCCGGCGCCGCTTCCGCCCACTATTCAGATGGCCGGCCCCCTGGCGAGCGCCGGCCATCTGAATAACAGCAGTTGGTTTGTTTTTGGAAGTGTCTTTAAGAGCCAGCGGCTCTGATAGGCTTCCCGATTACAGCTTGTGGGCTGTAAATCGGCTTCCAAATAGTTAACCAGGGAACGCATGGGCTGTGCGTTCCTTGGTTAACACTGACACGCGTCTCAGCCAGTCAGGTTCACCGGGTCTGGTTGCCGGTAACCTGATTGGCTGAAGCGACATCGAGGGCGGGAGAAGACATCGAGGACAGAAGAAGACATGAGGGAGCGTGGCGGAGGATGGCGCTGACCCGAGGAAGGTAAGCTGGGGACAAACTGGCTGCATTTGAGGGGGGCAAACTGGCTGCATTTCAGGGGGGCAAACTGGCTGCATTTCAGGGGGGCAAACTGGCTGCATTTCAGGGGGCAAACTGGTGGCGTTTGGGCACAGTGGCTGCGTTTAATGGGCACAGTGGCGGCAATTGATTATTTCTTTTTTTTTTTCACTTTGTTTGCGCCCCCCCCAAAAATTTGGAGCACCAGCCGCCACTGCCTGGAACGCATTAGAGTCTATCTGATCGTCACTTAGCCATTCATAGAAAGCAATGTATTCTATCAATGAGTACAAAGCTTCCTCTGATTGAGTCAGAGAGGCAGGCTGACGATGTCACAACCTCTGACTCGGCCAATCAGAGTACGCTTTGCATTCATTTATAGAATACACTGCTTTCTCTGAATGGCTAAGCGCCGCTGTTATAGACTCCACTATGTTCCGGGAAAGGTACAGGAAGTTTAGGCTCTAACCGGGGGCACAGTGCGGTATGCTGTATGTAGCCGCAGCTACATACAGTTTGTACCGCACTTCCAGAAGCTTCACAGGATAGTGAGGGACATAGTTCATGTCGGCCAAGCTGGCCCAAACAAACCAAGTATAATATATCACAAGATGGAGTTCAGCTTTAAAGCTGATCTTCAGCCTTGTGTACAGTCTTGCACAGTTGTAAAGGCTCCTCTCCCATAATGAAATTGCTTATTCTGATTGCTTCTCACAGTGTGCATTAAAAACCTGCATCAAGTCAGATACAGCCCACCTCATTTTGTGGCTTGAGAATGTCCAGCTCTTATCTAGCCCTTTTTCTCTCCAGCCTCACTGTTCTTGGCCCACCCCTTTCATTCATTGGATTGCAACCATTGGACGATCAACCTCAGATGTGAGCATTACCTAGGGCGATCTGTATGCAAATACCGATTACCCAAGAATGCCCACACCTCTAGACTAACATCAATCCATAATGGAATTTTATTATCCTCCCAAGAGCCAGCGCACTGCACCAGGGCTGAGGGTTCTGTGATATTTTCAGGGAGCCATGTACTTGCATCGCAGCACACCTGGGCTGCTTCTCCCTCTCCCAGTCTGTGTTCTGCTGTACTGGGACTGCAAGAGGCTGATGCCAGGACATTTTCCTTACACTGCTTGCATAAAATACATTTTTAAATACATTTAAGGATGATAAATGCAGAGCTGCAATGTCTTGTGCCTTTATATCTGGAGTTCTACTTTAAGGTTTGTTTATATACATGAATATTATGGTCTGGCAACTGATGCTACATTGTACACTATGACATCATTCCTTTATCAATGATCAGGACGTACCCTCCTGCACAAACGATCCTTCGGGGCTTTTCCAACCTACAGAAGGAGACACGTTATACATTATGCTGAATCTACAGGAAAACACACAAAATTATACAGTTTGAATTCACACAATATTAACACATAATGCAGATCTGGTCTGTGTTCGCTCACCTTATCAATGAGATATGCAGCTGATGAAAAACGTTTTATAATGAAGGTGCTCCACATCATCAGAGACAGCCCTGGAATGACAAGAACATGAACGCAACAAAATCAGCAGCTTTTCATTTTTATTGATGGTAATATCAGTCATGTCTCCCATTCCCTGATTTATACTTCTAGAAGAACTTCCCCTTACCTGTGCAAAGCCAAATGCAGCCTCTCTAAAAAATGTCCCTGTATGAGATCTTACAAAACATACTAGTCCATGGAGTCCAGTGTTGTCTTTCTTGCAGCAGAAGTTCTCCTTGTTCCACTTTGCTTCTGCCCCACCATCACTCATCAGGTGTAAGGGTGAGCTTGGGTTAGGCACTGGTTTGTATTTGTCACATGGTCATATTAGGTCAACAGTGTCACAAGCATCCCCACCCCTTGGCATATGTGTAGATGTGGGGTGGGGAAACGCCTGTCTGCAGCTCATTGGCCTGGCACTTAGAGCTGTGTTTCAGGTTCGGACTCAAGCTCATCACTAAATCGGGAGCATTTTTCCCTGGCTTTTTTCTTCATTTTCACCTGGTGGTCCTGCCAGTAACACTTCCTGTCCTAGGGTGACAACACTCACTCATTGTACTGTATCATTAAAGAGGTCACTTCCTGTCCTGGGGTGACAACACTCCTTGTACTGTATCATTAAAGAGGTCACTTCCTGTCCTGGGGTGACAACACTCATTGTACTGTATCATTAAAGAGGTCACTTCCTGTCCTGGGGTGACAACACTCATTGTACTGTATCATTAAAGAGGTAGTAACCACCACTTGGTGACTTGTACTTACAAATAAGCTTATAATAAAGCTTATGTGTAGGTACAAGGAATATCTCCTAAATGCGCATCATTTAGGAGATACTCACTATTTCTGCAGCGGGTGAGTATGCCATTCAGAGTGCTGTGCCACGACCATGACTCCTGTGCCCATGCGCAGGAGTGACATCATTGCGGCTCGGTCATTCAAAGGACTGGAGCCCGGGAACCTGGAAGGAAAACCAGGTGATGATATAAGCCCGGTCAGTGGTGACAGCGTGCTGCTGGAGGGCTTAGTTTTAAAGGCAAGTCTTTCATAATGTGCTAGTATGCGATGCATACTAGCACATTATGCCCTTAACTTGCAGGGGGAATTTTTTTTCTCCAGACTTTACGATCACTTTGAGCCCAAGTTCACACTGACAGCGGGATTGAAATTGTGCGAGTTCAGCTGAACTCGCACAATTTCATTCCCGCATGTCAGTCCGACTTCGGGGGGCGATTTTCGGGTTTCTGCACAAATGTCTATACAAATCGCACCCCAAAGTTGCCAAAAGTTGTACAGAAACTACTTTTGGGAATCGATGCAACGTTGCACCAATTCATATGGTGCCATTGCCAGCATTAGCCGCCGATTTGGCATGTGATTTGACATGTCAAATTGCATCAATGTGAACCTAGGCTAAGACAGAAACTGGACAGGACTACAGAAAGCTTCTCCAATCCTCTCGTTCATAAAAGAGAAGGGTTTTGTAGTCCACAGGTATAGATGGGAACAATGTAACTGATAACAGTCAGCACAGGAAGTCAGCTCACATTTTCTGCCAATATCAACAGGTATTTTATTGCACTTGTAACAAAATACTTCCAATTTTTTTTTCACAGACTAAAAAAGGACAAAATAGGATCAGTTCATTGTTAGGGTTTACATTCCAGTATTATTTGTATTAATAAATGCTAAAATGACTATTCGATAATTTTTTTCAGGAACACGGTGCAATGTCTAGGTCAGGGGTGCTCAACCTTTTGAAGAGCGGGGGCCACTTAAGAGATCTGGTAACCGGTCATGGGCCACAATGAAATTAAATGAGTTTAGAATTTAGTATTTCTTTTTGTATTATTGCATAATGAGCAATTTCCTCCTGCAGCCGCTGAAAGGGGAGAGGAGAAGCTGGCGTTCAGTGGTTGCAGGAGGAAAATAGAGAGGATTTGTTTCTATATATGCTGCCCCCACAGCCCTTCCTGTCCAAGTCTAAAACCGAATGCGAAAGGGAGGCCACACGGGCCCCTGGAGTGGGGTCACCATTGCGACCCCTGGTGGTTGGATGGTGGTTAAAAACATGTCTCAACTATGGGGTTTTACTGCCCCCAAACTGCAAATCTAATCAAGCTCTTACTGTCCTGAGCCCCGGATAATAGGATTTTTATAACAGCTTACCTGTAAAATCCTTTTCTTGGAGTACATCACGGGACACAGAGCGACATAGTCATTACTAATGGGTTATATAGTTACCGTCAGGTGCTGGCACTGGCAACTTCCAAAACCGGAAGTACCCTCCCCTATATAAGCCCCTCCCATCCGGGAGCACCTCAGTTTTGTAGCAAAGCAATAAGTGTCCCCAAAGAGGGGCGGGAGCTCTGTGTCCCGTGATGTACTCCAAGAAAAGGATTTTACAGGTAAGCTGTTATAAAAATCCTATTTTCTTTCTCGTACATCACGGGACACAGAGCGACATAGTCATTACTAATGGGATGTCCTAAAGCAATGCCAAATGAGGGGGGGGATACACCATATATAAGCTGAGCGCTATCAGACATGAGGATCTTTTGCGGCCTGCAACACACTGTGCCCAAAGGCGACATCCTCCTGACTTCTAACGTCCACCTGGTAGAACCTAGTAAACGTGTGTACTGAAGACCATGTTGCGGCCTTACAGACTTGAGCCAGGGAGGCCTGGTGATGCACTGCCCATGAAGTTCCAACTGCTCTCGTGGAGTGCGCCCTAACTTTGAACGGAGGCGGTCTACTTCTCAAGCTATAGGCTTGTATTATGACCTGTCGAATCCACTTGGCTAAAGTAGATTTTGACGCTGCCTGACCCTTTCTGGGGCCTTCCGGCAGAATAAACAAAGTATCCGTTCTGCGAATCTGAGCAGTGGCTTTTAGATAAGCTTTAACTGCTCTTACTACATCCAAAGAATGCAATAACTTTTCCTCTACCGAGCTAGGTTTGGGGAAAAAAGAAGGAAGAACCACATCTTGGTTCAAATGAAACCTCGATACCACCTTAGGAAGAAAGGCTGGATGAGGACGTAACACTACTCTGTCCTTATGGATAACCAGATATGGCTCCTTACAGGACATAGCTGCTAATTCCGATACTCTTTTAGCCGAACAAATGGCTACTAGAAAAATCAATTTCCTGGTGAGAAGCACTAAGGAAATATGCTGTAATGGTTCAAATGGTTGTTTCTGTAGAACCGACAGAACCAAGTTTAGATCCCATGGACATATGGGAATATTAACCGGAGGACTAATACGCATCACTCCTTGTATAAAGGCTTTGACTAGTGAATGCGAAGCCAAGGGCCTTTGAAAAAATATTGACAAGGCCGAAATCTGACCTTTGATAGTACTCAAGGCAAGCTTCCTATCTACAGCCCATTGTAGGAAGTCCAGAATTCTACCTATTACATATTTACGTGGATGCCATTTCCTGGCCTCACACCAGGCGATGTACGCCTTCCAGATTCTATAGTAGATCTGCCTGGATACCGGTTTCCTGGCATTGATCATGGTAGACACCACAGCATTAGAGAGCCCTCTCCTTTTTAGAATGTGGGCTTCAATAGCCAGGCCGTCAAACCTAGGGCTGGTAAGGAAGGGTGGTATATCGGTCCCTGCGAAAGCAGGTCCGGACGATGTGGGAGGGTCCAAGGACTCCCCACAGACATTTTTACAATCTCCGCGTACCATGCTCTTCGGGGCCACGCTGGAGCCACCAGAATCACTGGTTTCTTTTCTACCCTGATTCTGCGGAGTAATCGAGGTAACAATTGTGGCGGTGGGAATGCATATATCAGCTTGAACTGATCCCAAGGGAACACTAGGGCATCCGAGCCGCACGCTAGGGGATCCCTTGTCCAAGAGACAAACCTGTCCACTTTCGTGTTGAACCTGGATGCTAGCAGATCTACATCCGGTGTTCCCCACCGCTGACATATTGTCCGGAAAACCTCGGGATGAAGGGACCATTCCCCTGGGCATAATTGTTGGCGACTTAGAAAGTCCGCCTTCCAATTCTCCACCCCTGGAATGAATACCGCAGATATGGCTGGGACATATCTTTCTGCCCATCTCAGGATGTAATTTACTTCCCTTTGGGCTGCACGACTCCTGGTGCCCCCCTGACGATTGATATATGCCACTGCTGTGGCATTGTCTGACTGAACTCTGACAGGGGACCCTTGGAGTTTGGATGTCCATGCTACTAGGGCATACCGGGCTGCTCGTATCTCTAAGAGATTGATGGGCAGGGCCTTTTCCGCATCCGACCATCTGCCCTGGAGAGACCATTGCTCCAGTACTGCTCCCCAGCCTAAAAGGCTGGCATCTGTAGTGACCACCTTCCAAGAAATCGGACTGAAGGATTTCCCTCTTTCCAGATTCCGGGGAACCAACCACCAACGGAGGCTTCTGCGAACGGAAGGGGACAAGGACATTGGTACGTCCAGAGCCTGAACTTTTTTGTTCCAGGCTGACAGTATGGCCCTTTGCAACTTCCTTGAATGGAATTGACCGTAGGGTACTGCTTCGAATGATGCCACCATTTTTCCCAGCAGCCTCATGCACAGGCGTATGGATGGCTGTCTTTTTGAACCCACTAAGTGGATCAAATCTCTCAAAGACGACCCCTTTTCTCGAGGCAAGAAATTTTTTCTCTGGTCTGAATCCAGCCTTAGCCCCAAGTATTCCAGACTTTTGACTGGTTTTAGGGCTGACTTGTCTCGGTTGATAATCCAACCGTGATATTCCAGATACTTGATTGTCTCGTGAACAACCACTTCTAGTTTTTCCACTGAGTGGTCTATCAGCAACAAGTCGTCTAGATATGCCATTATCGTTACACCTCGTGTTCTTAGATTGGCCAATAATGGGGCCAGAATTTTTGTGAACACTCTTGGTGCTGTGGCCAGACCGAAGGGTAAGGCTCTGAACTGAAAATGGCGCCCTTCTATCGCAAAGCGTAGAAATTTTTGGTGGGCTGGAAAGATGGGGATGTGCAAATAAGCATCTTTGATGTCGATCGAGGCTAACCATTCCTCCCCTTGTAGGGCAGTGGCCACCGATCGGATCGACTCCATCCGGAAAGTCCTGATATGTAGGAATTTGTTTAGCCCTTTTAGATTTAATATGGGCCTCACGTCCCCGTTTGGCTTCGGAACTGTAAAGAGGTTTGAGTAAAACCCGAACCCCCATTCTTCCAGGGGGACCTCTATAATTACTGCTTGAAGCAATAATTGTTCCAGTGCCAACAGGAGGGATCCTCTCTTCTGGGGATCCCTTGGCACGTTCGACCTTATAAAGCGGGAAGGAGGGGAGTTTTTTAACTCCAATTTGTATCCCAGATTTACTGCGGAGAGCACCCATCTGTCTCAGATCGTGTCCCGCCAGGTTTCTGTGAACAACTGAAGTCTTCCCCCCACCCGATTGGGTGGGGGCAACCCTTCATGCATTTGACTTTGGGGGAGGTTTTGTACCTCTCCTGCTCCAGGGCTTCTTGTTACCCTGCAACTGTCCCTGATTTTTACCTCCGGGATTTGACCGGGGAGGCCGTCGGAACTGTTTCACAGCCGATGTCCTAGGGACTGGAGAAGCCGGCCTCTTAAAAGAGGGACCTCTAACTCTATTTTTGACCGGCAAGAGTGTACTTTTACCGCTGGAAATTCTCTGGATATACTTGTCCAGGTCTTCCCCGAATAAGCGCTCCCCATGGAATGGGAAGCTGACCAGCAATTTTTTACAGGGAGCTTCAGCAGACCAGTTTTTGAGCCATAGAAGCCTGCGCATATGTACTACAGACAGCGTAAGGCGGGAGGCCTGATGGATTGAATCCTTTATAGCGTCCACCGCAAAGCATAAGGCTCTAGGTAGATCAGCTAGAGCAAGAGCCTGCTGATCTGGCACGTCCCTTAAGACCTGTTTCAACTGATCCTTCACTGCTTGGCAGACCCCTATAGCTGCCACTGCTGGTTGTGTCACCAATCCTGCTGTAGAAAAAGCAGATTTCAATAAGGACTCCAATTTTTTATCTATTGGGTCCTTGAACATTTGGACATTTTCCACCGGACATGTCAGTGATTTATTCACACAAGAGATGGCTGCGTCCACTGTAGGGACCTTCCATTTTCTGACGAACTTATCCTCCATAGGATAGACCACCGGAAATCTCTTGGGGGGAGTAAATATTTTGTCAGGATGCTCCCAATCCTGGTAAATGAGCCCCTCCAGTAAAGGATGGATCGGAAAAGAACAAACAGTCTGGGGAGCTTTTAGCGACCCCAACGAGGAGACAGAAGAGGAGGATGGCTCCGCAAGTGGCATTTTAAATGCTGATCGGACCATATTAGTCAGGGACTGCACCCATAACCTCTCAGCATGTGATGCTGAGAACGGCTCCTCCACTGTTGATTCCTCTACAACTGAATCAACCTCATCCTGATCCCCCTCAGGTAGGTCGTTCTCTGTATGGGACTGTTGCTCTGTTAACAGGCACTCTGAGGGAGGAGACGGAGATCGAGCGCTTTTCTCCTGTGACAGGGAAGCAGCAATTAGTGCTGACAATCTCTCTTCCAGCCCTCCCAGAGCTGAGGAAAAAACTTCCTCTGTTACATACACAGGAGCAGGTGAACTGGGGACAGCCACAGTACCAGGTACTCCTGAGGGTGCTCTACGGTCACTAACCTCTGATTCTTCAGGGGAGACTGGTGCAGCCAAAGCATGCCCAAGATCCTCAGAGCCCGATGGAGACCCCCTATTCCTCCTGGAATTTCTAGTCCCGGAGTTTTTAGACGGCATATTCCTAAGCCACAAAGCTGAGGTATTCCAGCCGAAAATACACCAGTTACTGATAATAGTCTAGCATAAATGCTGCTATAATAAACAGTTGGTGTCTACTAATGTGCCTTTCTAGGGGATGCCTGTATCAACCGCTTGCTGTATGCCTTTAAATGTTGCCAGCTCTGTCTCTGTACTTCAATAATGTGGCTTTTTAAAAACCTGCTGGGACGCCCGCACATGCGCAGAAGCGCTGCGGCGCGCACAGAGCGTCATCCCCCAGGCCCCGCCCCTTTTTCCGGCCACCTCTATATATAGAGGCGCGTGCACGCGCACGCGCGCGGCCACGTGCGCCTCGGCGCTAATTTTCAAACATGGAAACCAGGGACAGGAGCCAGGGCCCCCTTTGCCGCAGGCCGGGGGATAGACGAACACTGCAACATGGCAGAGGAAACAGTTTCCTGTAGGAGAACTCACCAGCTGCCTGGACTTTGCTCTCTGAGAAGAAACTAGTCCATATGACAAGAAAAACATTCCACAGCGGCCTCTAGTGGACAAACACAGGTACCGCAGTTTAATATACTAAACATATATAAAAAAAAACATTCTTTTTTTTTTTTTTTTTCTTGACCACCATTAAAAATTATTACATTTTTTTAGTAGTTACAGGCATGCACAGATATTAGCGGGAATACCGTTAGGTAACAGACAGAAAGACAAATTAGGCTTGGGGGTCCCCCAATAGAACCAAGTTCCTGGGGGCCCCCACTTACCTGTTCCCCGCCGCAGGACTTTGTTTGGTCCACAAAAGCCCAAACTTCACCTATCACGGCAGGCATTGTAATCAAACCTTCAGGGACCGGGTTCCCAAGGATTCCACTCCCCTGGACCTGTATAGCACCCTGCACAGAAAACATCTTGGTCGTGGGTATGACCAGAGCTCTGGATCCCAGGGTCCAGCTCTCCTAAGAGAAGCATTACAGGCAGAACCTTGCTCTTCTCTGCAAGGCCCGGGTACCGACCGTTTAGCTATGAAGCTTTTTTGGTCGGATCCGGAATAGCTTACTGAGGCCCAAAAGAACCTGTACGCAAGCTCAGTGAAAAACACATGTTTCTTCTTGGCCAACACCTTAGACACTGGCAAAAAACTGAGGTGCTCCCGGATGGGAGGGGCTTATATAGGGGAGGGTACTTCCGGTTTTGGAAGTTGCCAGTGCCAGCACCTGACGGTAACTATATAACCCATTAGTAATGACTATGTCGCTCTGTGTCCCGTGATGTACGAGAAAGAAAAGGCTGCTTTCACACTGATGCGCTGCAGTTTACCCACACCGCGGTGCAGTGCACATGCGAGTTAGCTGTGCTTTGCCATAGACTTCTATTCCAACTTCGGATGTGGTGCACTTTCAGAAAGCATACCAAACCTGCAGGATAAAATAGAGGTGCGCTTCCCTAATTTGAGGTCAACGGCCACATCAAAAGGGCTCTGAGGGTCACATGTGGCCCACGAGCCACATGTTGAGCACCCCTGGTCTAGGTAGTCATTTATCTAGTCAAGTCTATTTGATGCCTTCTATCATTTCTCCCTAACCAAGGGCTTTTCTGTATTTACATACCAAACTGGACATGTGCGTTGCCGATTCTCTTCAAATGTTCCACAGACTGAAGTAGAAACTGAGCTTCCTGCAGAGAAAGAATACACCCATAAAACAAAAAGCGGGTCACCTGCACCCTGACCAAAGACCTTGTACTATACATCCCTTCCCCCTAACACTGCTACCCACACTCCATTTAAGGTCAAAGGATTTGCATTTCTGTCCATCCAGTCCTGTGATTTACCCAACTCACCTTTACTTAATCATACACACATTTGCATAACTCCCCCTCTCCTCCAAAATGCCAGCCCACCTCTTGTATCAGGACTGGGAGATCTTACGGGGAGTACTAAGGCCGGGGGCTGCGATACCTTCAGGAAGCTATGTACATCCACATGCCGGCTCCAATCCTGATATACGCAATGGGCTGGCACTTAGGAGGACAGACCCAGTGATGATGCCATTGGGGCTAAGGTTAAAATAAGATATGTAATAAAAATAAAATAGTTTTCTTGACATTAGTATGTTGATTAGGGAAGGCAAAATATAAAAATCAGTTTTTTCGACGGATGTTCGCTCAAACTTGTCTTGCCTACATACGGTCGCACAAATGTTGCTCGGAAATTCCAATCGTCAAGAACGCGGAGACGTACAACACTACGACGAGCCGAGAAAAATGAAGTACAATGATTCCGAGCATGCGTCAAATTGATTCCGAGCATGCACAGCACTTTTGTGGGTCGGAAATGGCTACACACGGTCGGAATTTCCGACAAGAAATTTTCTTGTCAAAAAAATTGAGAACCAGCTCTCAAACATTTCTCGTCGGAAATTCTGACAGCAAATGTCCGATGGAGCCTACACACGGTCGGAATATCCGACCAAAAGCTCACATCAAACATTTCTTGTCGGAAATTCTGCTCGTGTGTACGCGGCATTTGTCTCCATTGCTCCACCACTATTATTTAGTTTTGATTTTTTGAGTATTTGATAATTGTCTACCAAATCATAGTACAATGATGTTTGTAGGGGCTCATTGAGCATTTATACATAGCATGTATGCATGTTTTTAGGTCTGTTTAATGTGGGCTTGGTACCATTTTAATGCATTACAGAAATTTGCATATACCGTATATACTCAAATATAAGCCAAGTTTTTTTTGTGCTGAAAATGCCCCCCCTCGGCTTATACTTGAGTCACCTTTTTGCGCTTGATCTCCCGGATTTTGGGGACCCGGTACCGGCCGGCCGTAGGTCCCCTGGACCACAAACTTGGCACACATGTAGCCACACTCTTCCTCTACAAGTGTGCAAAGTTTGTTGTCCAGGGGACCTACGGCCGGGGAGTACCGATTTTTCAAAGCCGGGAACCCCTTCCATAGACTCCCATGTTAAACGTCAGTCTAGTCATGGGCACAGTGAGGCATGGGCACAGTGAGGCATGGGCACATGGACACAGTGAGTCAAAGTGAGGCACAGTGAGGCATGCAGATGGACACCCTAGGCTTATACTCGAGTCAATAAGTTTTCCCAGTTTTTTGTGGTAAAATTAGGTGCCTTGGCTTATATTCGGGTCGGCTTATTCTCGAGTATATACGGTATCTATTTTTTGATTAATTAAATGTGAATTTATTATTGGCCAGTGAGTAACGTTATATACATTCTATGTAGTTCTTTGGTGGTTGAGTTTAAATCAGGTTTTTTAACTCAGTTCTTCTAGTTGTATACTCACCGATTACACTCCCACCGTTTAGAGCTATTTCTTCTTATTTTCATTTTTATTATAATCTCTGTAGGTGATTTACGGGGTAATCTTGGAGTGCCTACTCTAGTGTTTATTCTCACAGCAGAGTACATGCAGTCATTCATGGAGTGTCTTATGTTACGTCCTCTCCCAAACTGCAATACTTAATTACCAATACAGACAGCATGGATATCCCAACACAACATTTTCATGATTTGTATGCAACACACAGGATTTTACCTCTGGATCTTTGTTCCACTGCACCACATATTCCCAGCAGCAGTGAGCATGCAACACGTCCAGATCAAGGCTACATGGAAAATGCTGGTAGACCAAACTCAGCAATTCTAACACTGAAAAAGGAAAAGGAAACATAGATCAGTTTTAAAATCAATAAGGGCTTGTGCACACTATGGGTGGTTACTGGGGGTTTTCCGCACTGGATAAACACCAGTCATCCCAAGGGCACAAAGAAAACAATTGTTTTCTATGTGCCCTGTTCACACTACAACACTGGAGTGATGTGCGTCATGGTGCAGTGTAGTGCGGAAAAATGCAGACATGCTTCTTTTTTCTGCGGCATGTGGAATGGCACCGCGTGTCACCACAATGCACTACACTAGTGTGCGAAGACATGAATGAAGTCTCACTAGATGACACTTCAAATATAGCTAAAGAAAAAAAGTAAACAGTGTGATGCACTGAAACGCACATTGCACCTCCCCCTACCAGACCTCGCACTGACAGTAAAACTGCATCTAAGGCCTCATGCCCACGGACGTTTTTACAGCCGCGTTTTTGAGCGTTTTTTACAGCTTAAAAACGCCTGTCCGTGTTAGTCTATAGCTTCATGCCCACCTAGACGTTTTTGAGCTGCAAATAGCATAGGCGTTTTTAAGCTGTAAAAAAAAAAAACAGGACCAGTGCGTTCCTTGGCGTCGGCGCTAGGCATAAAAAACCGTGAAGCGTTAAAAAACGCGCGAAAACGCAGCGATTGTGTTTTTGAGCTCCGACGTTTGTTTTTGTTTTTTTAAATATGGTCGAAAAATGTATACAAATAACATGGACAGGCGTTTTTAAGCTGTAAAAACGTCCGTGGGCATGAGGCCTTACTGCGCAGGCTTATGCAGGTGTTCCGTCAGATTTCGTAACAGAAGCGACGTTCCATCACGGCCATCTTGGTACACCCCGCACTTGGCCACACTAATAAGCCCACAGTCTGAATTCACCAAGCGGTCATCTTTTTACACCCATTGAAGTCTTGCATTTCACACTTATTTTTAGCAGTAAACTGAGCTTATATAGTGAAATACAGTATTTAGAACTCTGTGATACTGTTGATGTTGAATTTTAAAAGCAGCGGCAAGCCTGCTGATCTCATACGTTTACTAATCTGACAGAACACCGCTGCTTTAAAAAATTCAACATCAAAACAGAGTCATGGACTTCTAAATACTGTATTTCTTTTTCGTACATCACGGGACACAGAGCGACATAGTCATTACTAATGGGTTATATAGTTACCGTCAGGTGCTGGCACTGGCAACTTCCAAAACCGGAAGTACCCTCCCCTATATAAGCCCCTCCCATCCGGGAGCACCTCAGTTTTTTGCCAGTGTCTAAGGTGTTGGCCAAGAAGAAACATGTGTTTTTCACTGAGCTTGCGTACAGGTTCTTTTGGGCCTCAGTAAGCTATTCCGGATCCGACCAAAAAAGCTTCATAGCTAAACGGTCGGTACCCGGGCCTTGCAGAGAAGAGCAAGGTTCTGCCTGTAATGCTTCTCTTAGGAGAGCTGGACCCTGGGATCCAGAGCTCTGGTCATACCCACGACCAAGATGTTTTCTGTGCAGGGTGCTATACAGGTCCAGGGGAGTGGAATCCTTGGGAACCCGGTCCCTGAAGGTTTGATTACAATGCCTGCCGTGATAGGTGAAGTTTGGGCTTTTGTGGACCAAACAAAGTCCTGCGGCGGGGAACAGGTAAGTGGGGGCCCCCAGGAACTTGGTTCCATTGGGGGACCCCCAAGCCTAATTTGTCTTTCTGTCTGTTACCTAACGGTATTCCCGCTAATATCTGTGCATGCCTGTAACTACTAAAAAAATGTAATAATTTTTAATGGTGGTCAAGAAAAAAAAAAAAAAAAAAGGAATGTTTTTTTATATATGTTTAGTATATTAAACTGCGGTACCTGTGTTTGTCCACTAGAGGCCGCTGTGGAATGTTTTTCTTGTCATATGGACTAGTTTCTTCTCAGAGAACAAAGTCCAGGCAGCTGGTGAGTTCTCCTACAGGAAACTGTTTCCTCTGCCATGTTGCAGTGTTCGTCTATCCCCCGGCCTGCGGCAAAGGGGGCCCTGGCTCCTGTCCCTGGTTTCCATGTTTGAAAATTAGCGCCGAGGCGCACGTGGCCGCGCGCGTGCGCGTGCACGCGCCTCTATATATAGAGGTGGCCGGAAAAAGGGGCGGGGCCTGGGGGATGACGCTCTGTGCGCGCCGCAGCGCTTCTGCGCATGTGCGGGCGTCCCAGCAGGTTTTTAAAAAGCCACATTATTGCAGTAAGCTGGCTATGAAGTACAGAGACAGAGCTGGCAACATTTAAAGGCATACAGCAAGCGGTTGATACAGGCATCCCCTAGAAAGGCACATTAGTAGACACCAACTGTTATATAGCAGCAATTGTGCTAGACTATTCTCAGTAAAAGTGGTGTATTACGGCTGGAATACCTCAGCTTTAGGCTTAGGAATATGCCGTCCAGTAGCTCCGGAACTGAATCTTCCAGGAAGCGAAGGGGGTCTCATCGGGCTCTGAGGATCTTGGGCATACTCCTGCTGCACCAGTCTCCCCTGAAGTTCAGAGGTAAGTGACCGTAGAGACCCCGCAGGGGTACTTGGTACTGTGGCTGTCCTCAGTCACCTGCTCCTGTGTATGTAACAGAGGAGGTTTTTTCCTCAGCTCTGGGAGGATTAGAGAGAGATTGTCAAAATTTATCGCTGCCTCCCTGTCAGGGAAAGCACGCCCGATCTCCGTCTCCTCCTTCAGAGTGCCTGTTAGCAGAGCAACAGTCCCATACAGGGATCGACCTGCCTGAAGGGGATCAGGATAAGGTTGATTCTGTTATAGAGGAATCAACAGTGGGGGAACCTTTTCTCAGCATCTCAAGCTGAAAGATTATGGGTTCAGTCTCTGACTAACATGGTCCGATCAGCATTTAAAAATGCACCTTGCGGAACCATCAACCACTACTGTATCCTCGTTGGGGTCGCTAGAAGCCCCCAGACTGTTTGTTCTTTTCCACTTCACCCTTTACTGAAAGGGCTCATTTACCAGGATTGGGAACGTCCTGAGAAAATATTTATTCCCCTAAGAGATTTTCGGTGGTCTATCCCATGGAGGATAAGTTCATCAAAAAAAAAAAAAAAAAAAGGAAGGTCCCTACAGTGGACGCAGCCATCTCTTGTATGTATAAATCACTGACATGTCCAGTGGATAATGTCCAAATGTTCAAGAACCCAATAGATAAAAGATTGGAGTCCTTATGAAAATCTGCTTGGTGATACAACCAGCAGTAGCAGCTATTGGGGTCTGCTAAGCAGTGAAGGATCAGTTGAAACAGGTCTTGAGGGACTTGACAGATCAGCAGGCTTTGCCCTAGCTGATCTACCTAGAGCCTTAGGCTTTGCGGTTGACGCCATAGAGGATTCAGTCCATCAGGCCTCCCGCCTTACGCTGTCTATAGTACATATGCGTAGGCTCCTATGGCTCAAAAACTGGTCTGCTGAAGCTCCCTGTAAAGAATGGCTGGTTAGCGTCCCATTTCATGGTGAACGCTTATTCAGGGAAAACCTGGACAAATATATCCAGAAAATTTCCAGCGGTAAAAATACGCTCTTGCCGGTTAAAAGCAGAGTTAGAGGTCCCTCTTTAAGAGGCCTGCTTCTCCAGTCCCTGGGGCATCGGCTGTGTAACAGTTCCGACGGCCTCCTCGGTTAAATCCCGGGGGTAAAAAACAGGGACAGTAGCAGGGTAATGAGAAACCCTGGGTCAGGGGAGGTACAAAACCTCCCCCAAAGTTAAATTCATTGAAGCCCCCACTCAGTCGGGTGGGGGGAGGACTCCAGTTGTTCGCAGGAGACCTGGCGGGACACGATCAAGACAGATAGGTGCTCTCCGCAGTAGGTTTGGGATACAGTTTGGAGTTAAAAGACTCCCCTCCTTCCCATTTTGAGGTCAAACGTGCCAAGGGATCCCCGGAAGAGAGAGTCCCTCCTGTTGGCACTAGAACAACTATTGCTCCAAGGAGTAATTATGGAGGTTCCCCTGGAAGAATGAGGGTTCGGGTTTTACTCAAACCTCTTTACAGTCCCGAAGCAAACGTGGACGGGAGGCCCATATTAATTCTAAAAAGGGCTATACAAATTCCTGTATATCAGGACTTTCCGATGGAGTCGATCCGATCGGTGGCCACTGCCCTACAAGGGGAGGATTGGTTAGCCACGATCGACATCAAAAATGCTTATTTGCACATTCCCATCTTTCCAGTCCACCAAAAATTTCTACGCTTTGCAGTAGAAGGGCGCCATTTTCAGTTCAGAGCCTTACCCTTCGGTTTGGCCACAGCACCAAGAGTGTTCACAAAAATTCTGGCCCTTTATTGGCCAATCTAAGAACACAAGGTGTAATGATAATGGCATATCTGGATGACTTGTTGCTGATAGACCACTCAGTGAAAAAACTAGACGTGGTCGTTCACAAGACGATCAAGTATCTGGAATCTCACGGTTGGATTATCAACCGAGACAAGTCAGCCCTAAAAACCAGTCAAAAGTCTGGAATACTTGGGGCTAAGGTTGGATTCAGGCCAGAGAAAAATATTCTTGCCTCGAGGAAAGGTGTTGTCTTTGAAAGATTTGATCCACTTAGTGGGTACAAAAAAGACAGCCGTCCATACGCCTGTATATGAGGCTGCTGGGAAAAATGGTGGCATCATTCGAAGCAGTACCCTACGGTCAATTCCATTCAAGGAATTTGCAAGGGGCCATACTGTCAGCCTGGAACAAAAAAGTTCAGGCCCTAGACTTACAATGTCCTTGTCCCCTTCCGTTCGCAAGAGCCTCCGTTGGTGGTTGGTTCCCCAGAATCTGGAAAAAAGGAAATCCTTCAGTCCGATTTCTTGGAAGGTGGTCACTACAGATGCCAGCCTTATAGGCTGGGGAGCAGTATTGGAGCAATAGTCTCTCCAGGGCAGATGGTCGGATGCAGAAAAGGCCCTGCCCATCAATCTCTTAGAGATACGAGCAGCCCGGTATGCCCTAGTAGCATGGACATCCAAACTCCAAGGGTCCCCTGTCAGAATTCAATCAGACAATGCCACAGCAGTGGCATATATCAATCATCAGGGGGGCACCAGGAGTCGTGCAGCCCAGAGGGAAGTAAATTACATCCTGAAATGGGCAGAAAAATATGTCCCAGCCATATCTGCGGTATTCATTCCAGGAGTGGAGAATTGGAAGGCGGACTTTCTAAGTCGCCAGCAATTAGGCCCAGAGGAAGGGTCCCTTCACCCCGAGGTTTTCTGGACAATATGTCAGCGGTGGGGAACATCGGATGTAGATCTTCTAGCATCCAGATTCAACGCAAAGGGGGACAGGTTTGTCTCTCGGACAAGGGATCCCCTAGCTTGCGGCTCGGATGCCCTAGTGTTCCCTTGGGATCAGTTCAAGCTGATATATGCATTCACACCGCCACAATGGTTACCTCGATTACTCCGCAGAATCAGGGTAGAAAAGAAACCAGTGATTCTGGTGGCTCCAGCGTGGCCCCGAAGAGCGTGGTACGTGGAGATTGTAAAATGTCAGTGGGGAGTCCTGGGACTTTCCCACATCGTCCGGACCTGCTTTCGCAAGGACCGATATACCACCCTTCCTTACCAGCCCTAGGTTTGACGGCCTGGCTATTGAAGCCCACATTCTAAAAAAGAGAGGGCTCTCTAATTCTGTGGTATCTACCATGATCAATGCCAGGAAGCCGGTATCCAGGCAGATCTACTATAGAATCTGGAAGGCGTACATCGCCTGGTGTGAGGCCAAGAAATGGCATCCACGTAAGTACGTAATAGGTAGGAGTCTGGACTCCCTACAATGGGCTGTAGATAGGAAGCTTGCCTTGAGTACTATCAAGGGTCAGATTTCGGCCTTGTCAATATTTTTTCAAAGGCCCTTGGCTTCGCATTCACTAGTCAAAGCCTTTATACAAGGAGTGATGCGTATTAGTCCTTCGGTTAATATTCCCATATGTCCATGGGATCTAAACTTGGTTCTGTCGGTTCTACAGAAACAACCATTTGAACCATTACAGCATATTTCCTTGGTGCTTCTCACCAGGAAATGGATTTTTCTAGTAGCCATTTGTTCGGCTAAAAGAGTATCGGAATTAGCAGCTATGTCCTGTAGGGAGCCATATCTGGTTATCCATAAGGACAGAGTAGTGTTACGTCCTCATCCAGCCTTTCTTCCTAAGGTGGTATCGAGGTTTCATTTGAACCAAGATGTGGTTCTTCCTTCTTTTTTCCCCAAACCTACTTCGGTGGAGGAAAAGTTATTGCATTCTTTGGATGTAGTAAGAGCAGTTAAAGCTTATCTAAAAGCCACTGCTCAGATTCGCAGAACGGATACTTTGTTTATTCTGCCGGAAGGCCCCAGAAAGGGTCAGGCAGCGTCAAAATCTACTTTAGCCAAGTGGATTCGACAGGTCATTATGCAAGCTTATGGCTTGAGAAGGAGACCGCCTCCGTTCAAAGTTAGAGCGCACTCCACGAGAGCAGTTGGAACTTCATGGGCAGTGCATCACCAGGCCTCCCTGGCTCAAATCTGTAAGGCCGCAACGTGGTCTTCAGTTCACACGTTTACTAGGTTCTACCAGGTGGACGTTAGAAGTCAGGAGGATGTCGCCTTTGGGCGCAGTGTGTTGCAGGCCGCAAAAGATCCTCATGTCTGATAGCGCTCAGCTTATATATGGTGTATCCCCCCCCTCATTTGGCATTGCTTTAGGACATCCCATTAGTAATGACTATGTCGCTCTGTGTCCCGTGATGTACGAAAAAGAAAATAGGATTTTTATAACAGCTTACCTGTAAAATCCTTTTCTTGGAGTACATCACGGGACACAGAGCTCCCACCCCTCTTTTGGGGACACTTATTGCTTTGCTACAAAACTGAGGTGCTCCCGGATGGGAGGGGCTTATATAGGGGAGGGTACTTCCGGTTTTGGAAGTTGCCAGTGCCAGCACCTGACGGTAACTATATAACCCATTAGTAATGACTATGTCGCTCTGTGTCCCGTGATGTACTCCAAGAAAAGGATTTTACAGGTAAGCTGTTATAAAAATCCTATTTTCCCTATATAAGCTGAGTTTACTGGTAAAAATAAGTAAGAAATGCAAGACTTCTTTGGGTGTAAAAAGATGTCTGCTTGGTGACTTCAGACTGTAGGCTTACTGTGGCTCCCAAGATGGCCGTGACGGAATATCACTTCCGTTACAAGATAATCTGACAGAACACAGGCCATAAATGGGTCGAATTCAAAACGATTTGTCGATGGAAAATCATGCATTTTGCAATCCAATGGTGCCACTATTGATTTTAAAATTCGACCAACCAAGCCTCAATTTCACCTCATGTTGTTACGGAAAAGAAAATTTGTGACCAGGAATCTTTTCTTTCCAGGTCACAGCTCATGCGCATTTCTTTTTCAATTAGATTTCTCAAACGATTCTCCCATCATTATTTGAAATTCGTTCGCTTTTCAAAAAATTTCCAACATGTCCAAGCACTCATATTCGATGGCGGCACCAAAATTAGCCATTGCTGCAGCCCACTAATGGTCGAAAATCAAATGATTATTAAAAGGTGGGATTTTCGAACCAAAAATCGTTCATAATTTGACACGTGTATGGCCGCCATTAGTGTGAATAAGGTCATAAACATTTTTGATCAGTTATTAAAAACAAATACTGCCATGTTCAGTACCTGATATTGTACATTCTTCAACCCACACCTATTCTTTGGCAGCTGTCTTGAAGGCAACTTTGTATTGAACCACCACATACTTAAAGCAGAGTACCAGCGGTTTTTTTGTTTTTTCATGAAAAATACCCCCATGTTGCTCAAACCTAATCCTATATTAAGTGGCATTAGTATCTAATGTAGGTTTTTTAAATGTTATTTAATAAAAAAATAAAAAAAATACTTAACAGTCCCCGCCGAGCGCGTTCCCATCTCGAGTGTGGGCAGCTGAAGCCCACTGGTATGTCCTTCCGGGATATGGTGCTGCTGGCTACCCAGCATGCTCCTCCGGATCGCACGAATGCGCATAAACACCATAGCGATGTTACAAGCAGTGGCACATTGTCTCCTGGGATTGATGACAATCTTTTTCCAGGAGCCATTGTGCGGCCGGAAGCGAGGATAACAAATTTTTTTTTTTAATTAAATAAAAATAAGGTATTTTCACTGCTTGAAAAAACAAGAAAAATCATACATGGCATACAGGAACTTGTCACGAATGCAGAGTGGGGTGTTAGTTGATTAAATGCCTAGAACTCCGCTTTATATGCCAAGTTTTGTTTACTTCACAACATTGCAATTTTTCCAAAAAACTTTCTAATAAATTAAGTGTTTTGTAGGATGCATTAAAGCTTACTTAGACGTAATAATTGAGTAAATGGATGGGGTATCTCCTGGAAAAAGTCCTCTGCCTTAAATGTAGCCCAAATCCTCAGGAGGACGGCATATGACCTGTGATTGGAATGAGGGCACCACCTACATGTAGAGGGACGCTATGACTGGGTGGTCAGGACTGGCTGGTCCTATGAGCCCCTTCAAGAAGAATCTCAAAGGCTGCTCTGTATGGTGGAACCAGAGCAGTGGCAGCTGAACCTGCTGTGGCAAGGAACTGCATGCACTTGATGGCCCACCTGGGTAGACTACAAAGATCTATAGGTATCCAGCTTGTAACCCCTGTCAGTTTAAATCCCCGTACACACGGTCGGTCTTCCATCTGATTTTTCCGTGTTTTTTTTTCCGAACGGAGTTGGTCGGGAACACCCATAGCATACACACGCTCTGACTTTTCTGCAAACTTTCCCAAAACTTTTTGCAACATCACGTGGTTTTTCTGCTCTTTTCTGCTCTTTACTGACACCCTTTGGTCAACTTCTGCTATTGTTGATTGATTTTAACATTAGTTGTTTTGTCCATCGGACAAAAGTCAGATTGTTTTCTGTACACACGGTCGGACTTTGCTCCATCGGACTTTTGTTGGGCAAAAGTTTGTCCGTTTGCAGACCCAACTTTTGTCCGATGAAAACAAGAAAAAAGCAAAAAAAGTTTGTCCGATGGAGCGTACACACGTTCGGATTGTTGGTCCAACTTGCTCAAAATGAAGTTTGTTGGCCAAAAGTCCGACCGTGTGTACGGGGCTTAAGAAAAAACTTCCAAAAAGGGAAAAAAAATGGAAAAAAGAATGCCAGTAAAGGTTCCTAGGTCCTAATCCTTGATGCTATATAAAAAACGAAGGCTGTACTAGCAGATGGGGGTAGGGCCAGCAAGCAGGCGCCACCATTAGATTGTTTTTTTGTGTTTATTCCTAGTGTTCTACTCCAGCAGGTGGCACTATAACCTAATGGTCAAGATCCTTAGATCTTCACTGTGTTCTTTAAAGATCAGAAAGCACAGCAAGAATAGGAACACCTATGTCTTTTGTGACCCCACAGTCAGGCTGATTTTGTCCCCCCGAAGAAGTCAACTCTGACGAAACCTGTAGGGTGGAGTCCATGCTTGTGACATCACCACACACGCCGAAACTACAAGGAATATGGATCGGTTCCTGGGAACAAATACCTCTGTTTACATGCTGAATTTTTTCTGCTATATTGTGAGTTACTAGCACTATTCTGTCTTAATAAATGTGTTTACTGTTTCACAATATGTGGGTGTTTTCCATTTACCCACCATGTTCGTTATGATGGAGTGACCCTTATTGATAGCCATGATACCATCTTCACCATCATAAGAGGGGAGAAGTATTGGATTTCCTAATTTTGGGTTTATATACAGTGCTTCGGACTCTTATAACTTAAAGTCCACTGGTTCTGGTAAGGAGGCAACCCTTTCATTTTTCGGTGGAGGTGCACTTGGCTAACCGTTTCATTGATTTGTCATGCTGACTTACTGTATATGGGATACACATCACAGCAGCTTCTATCCAGTGGAATTTTCACCTTGTTTGGTTACCATGGACAATAATATGAACTGTTTTACTATATAAATGATATTTTTTGTCACATTTAAATCTTCTCATTATTTATTGTTCAGCGTGGCAACTTTTTATTTATATTTGTTATTCACAATCCATCCTATTGTGTTGCTGCCAGCAGCTTGTATGTTCTACCAGCCCAATACTTTTGTTTTTGATTTTCTGATTGTGTGGAAGAGCTGAACAACGTTCATCACCTTGCCCATCACTGGCGCTCTCTCCAGCAGTCTCCAGGATGGCCACCACTGGGCTCACTTCTCCCGACTTTGGTACGCTGTGCGAGTCTCTCTTCTCCCGGGCCACCTTCAGCAGATCGGGACTGATGTCCTGTTTAAACACCCACTTAGCCACAGTGTCTGCAACACCACCTGGAACCAACAACAGCAAAGAGATTACCCCTGTGCATGCGGCATTTTGGAATTTCATTCTGGCAACTTTGGAGTAAGGAAAACTGAGCTGCTCCTGTTTGTATCTGTTGTGAAGTCGTATTTTAGAAGTGTGATAATGATTGAACCTGCCTGCTTAAAATCTTGCAGCCATTTCACCCAAAGTGAACTTTACCTGTTCCTTACCTGGAACAAGTATGCAAATAAGGATGTCTGACTTTACAGATGCACATGCTTGTTCTGGTCAAAAGAATTAAACCTTAAGCAGGGTAGACATGCATAGATTTATTTCATTTAGACTGCAGATTGAACAAAAAAAATCAAACAGAATCCTCCATCCTCACCAAGCAGTGCAAATGGACAAACTGACTGCTGCAGCTATTGTATTCGGATAGCTGGTCAATATATCTGAACAGTGGCTGCAGCTGATTGGCTACAGGCAGCGGATAATATTCTGCATGGCTCCTCCAGATTGAAGTTTGTCAAGCATGGGGGTGCTGGCAGGGCCACGCAGGGATCACATTTTACCTGATACAGCAAAAAACTGTAAAAATTAGATTTAGATATGGACAGCTTTACTATACCCAGTTGGTATCTTTACTAGTCAGACAGTGTCTTAAAAGGTGACTGCAATGGCTGCCGTTCTCTTAGGAAAGGATTGTTTTAAAGGACTGGCCCTACTCACCTTTCCCGCCTTCTAGCAGCTTCTTGACAGAAGGTCTCCCAAGTGGCTCCACCTGCAGGGAGGATATTCTAGCCGACCTCCTCACCCCCTTACATTGCAACAGTGTTTGTAGGATGAGGCAGTCTTCTAGTTGCTTCAGAAGAAGTTTCCAGTATTCTGTATCCAGAGACAGAGCTTCCCAAGAGTCCGTCATTGACTCCACATCATCTTCTTGCAAAGATTTGGGAAGCTAACAGAAGACAGAACATAAGTGGTCATTGCAAAGTAGTAATACCTCTATCTACCACTAGAGAGTGCTAATACATAAAGCTGAACTCCAGGCACATATAATAAATCTTACTGCAGCTAAATAATTATATATTTATAGTAGAATAATACATAGCGATAGGTATTTTTTAATGCAAGCAGTGCATTGTGCCCGATTTCACCTTGTTATCAGCATCTTGCAATTCCTATACAGCAGAGCACAGACTGGGAGTGAGAAAGCAGTATAAGGAGCTGATTAATCAGCTGGGCTGCAGAGAAAGTAGTATATTGATAGGAGAAGAGAGCCGAGTGACAGAGAGATAAGTTCCTCAGTCTGCTGCTTTTTTTAAAAACAATAGATTTTTATTGAAAGTATTTACTTAACAATACAGATTGACATTGTCACGTTAGTCATTTATAACCAACTTAGTTACATAAGATTGTTCTTATAAAAATACAATATTTGATAGTCTGGGTTCAAACTGGATGATATACTACATCTGGGGTATGCATATATATGACTTCAATGTACTTCAAACTTGTCAATAGATTATAGATTACACTCTTAAGTATTTGGATGCTCTGGGATGGGAAGACCAAGCAATCCATTTCTTTCTGAATGTAATAGTGAAGTCGTTTTTATAAGCCAGCATTAATTCGTATTGGGCCTGTGCATTGATTCTGGCTACAACCGTCGATAAGTATATTTTTATTTTTTTAATATTTTGTCATTCTGTACTGTTTTTAGCTCTCTCCAGGTAGACTTCTGTTCTACCTCACCACGGCACGTCATTTCACACCTGAAGGCTTCACTGCCGGTTTCCTTTAGTTGCAATGCTGGCGCTTGTAGCCGAGCCGAATCGGCTTTTGGGGGGTCGACATGGCTGGATCCCAGGACAGGTAAGTGTCCTTATATTAAAAGTCAGCAGCTACATTAATTTGTAGCTGCTGACTTTTACATTTTTGACTTTTACATTTATTTTAGATGCTGGAACTCCGCTTTAAAGTCAGAAAATTAAGTGCTCCTAGATCACTTCAGGCTGAGCCCTTTTGCAGGTACAGCTATGTAAAACATTTAAAATAAGTGCCTATACTGTTTAAAATCCAGTAATATACTTTCTCACTCTGCTCTGCACATGCTCAGTTGCTTTCCATTTTTAGGCACTGCTAAGTTTGTAGAGGCCTATCTGCTGACAGCCTTAAAGTTGACTTAAACCCTCCTATCCTTTACAGCCAAGGCAGCTGCTTCTGTTTTATTTGCAACTACCATAGTGCTGCACCTGTGATCAGTTATGACACCAGCCATCTGATGGTTTGACAGTTTGGTTGGTATGACACATACAAATGCGACAGTTAGCAATCTATTCCAGGAATGTATATGTTTGTTGAAACCGTTAAATCAATGGGTTTAGTTCCGCTTTATGATTTACTGTTGCTCAGGGACTCTGGGCTTCAGTAAAATGGCAGCCTCCAGCAAGAAGAAACAGGAGCAATGCTGGAGGCAATTTACAGCACACAATTTTGGTGGCATAATTATTAATGTGGAATGTATGTTCATTGCTAAAGCAAGCAGTGTCATAGCTCCGTTACTCTGCCACCTTCCTGGGAGCTGTAAACGTCATGTGTTGTTGGGCAGAGAACACTGTATGCTTTGCTAGGGCAGCCAGCAGTGAAATAAGAAGAGCGGCAGGTGGGGTGAATGGGGACAAGGGAGCAGAGAACCCCCATATTATCTCTGAAGCAGTATGATTGCCCTGCTCAGGATCTAAGTTAGTAAAGCAGCAGCTGGGACAGAGAAATGAAGCCTGAGGATAGTGCCAAGCAGTGAATATACTACTACTCTACGTGTATTACAGACATGGTGATATCAGCGCTATCTAACTTCAATTTCAATAGGGTGGTTAGATGATCAAACGCTCCGGTTGATAGAAAGAGGACAGCAGTAATTAGTTGCCCTCACAGGAAGAAGGGGCCTCTTAAAGGAAATAACACCAATTCATCAATATTTTGAAAAAAAAAAAAAGAACACAATAGGTTTAAAAGAATTCATGATTTGTGACGGGTATGCAAAGCTCTAACTATTTGTCAAATAATTATTTTTCCCAGAGCTCAGCTTTAGTTGCAGCACAGAAAAATCAGGTTTCCTGTTATAAACACAAGATTAATTCCTTATAAAATGTGTTTTGACAAACACAGAATCTGGAATCCAGTTTACTAATAAACTCCAGGACTCCTGAGAATGGGCAGCATTTTGCTCATAAAAAAACCTAGCCAAGCTGCACACTTACCTTCTTCTCAGCCAGTGCACTGGCGATGCCGACTGCAACCGAGTGCCCAACATGAGCCGACAGAAGAGCAGCTCCATTGCTGGAAGACTGAACACATGCAGTACGCATCTGCTGCCACCAGGGGGAGACAGACTGCAAGTCCCAAGACTCATCAATGGCCACTGGATGTAAAAAATAAATAAAATACAACCTGTCATGACACAAGTACAGAACCAGTGCTAACATCTATTTAAAGTTACAAACATTGTTGTCCTTATCCTTACTTTACTACTTAAAGAGGAAGTAAAAATGTAAAAAAAAAAAATTAACAAAAATAGCTGCAAACAGGCATACTTTTTATTGCAGAAGATACATTGAGGCCAGGCTCACATATTGGTTTCCCCACATCCAATTTGCATGACATGCGAGTGTGCCCAGCTCTCAATGGAGCCGGTTCACACATGTCCGGAGCAGCCGTGGCTGGCATTCCAAAAGGCTCCTGTGTGTCTTTGGGTTCGGTTCAGGTTCGAATTCAGGCAAAAATTCAGACCTGATTCGCAAGTGAACAGGGACTCACCGGACCCCATGCTGGGAACCATGGCCAGACATATGTGAGCCCAGCCTGAATGTCTCTTATGCAATAAAATAGGATTTTTTACTCACCGTAAAATCCTTTTCTCTGAGTCCATGGACCGACACAGCCTCTCTATTGACAAAGTGGGTATTATCCGTTAATTAGGAGTGACTAGGCAGAAAACTTGTAAAAAGTGTTGCATCACACCTTCTACAATACCGCCCAGGGGGCGGACCCTCTGGGTATATCACCTCAGTCTGCATCTCGCAGATCAGTTCGTCAAAAAGCAGTACAAACTTAAAAGGAGGGGTGGGTGCTGTGTCGGTCCATGGACTCAGAGAAAAGGATTTTACGGTGAGTAAAAAATCCTATTTACTCTTTCGTCCATGGACCGACACAGCTTCTCTATTGACAAAGTGGGACGTCCCAAAGCAGTGTCAGAGAAAAAACGAGGGGTGGTAACAGCATAAAAATAAACTTCACCCCAAACACAAAACAGCACTCCTCCAACGGAGGAATTGCAACTCTAAACAGCCGCTTGCAAAACCTTGCGGCCGAAAGAGGCATCCGAAGATGCACCTACATCAACTTTGTAGAATTTTGTGAAAGTGTGAGCGGACGACCAAAAAGTGTGGGAAACAGACGCTTGATGTCGGAATGCCCAAGAGGCACCTATTGCCCTGGTCGAATGCGCCGTGACCGGAAAGGGGGGCGTTTGACCCTTTAAGGCGTAAGCCTGGATTACTATCTGTCGGATCCACCTAGAGATGGTGGCCGACGAGACTGCTTGGCCCTTCTTGGGCCAGCCACCGAAACAAACAGTGAGTCTGACTTCCGGAACAGGGAAGTAGCAGAAGAAAAGCCGAAACGACTTTCGGAAGAAAGGAAGGCTGCGGCCGCAGCACCACCTTATCCTTGTGGAAAATCAAATAGGGAGCCTTGCAGGACAAGGCTGCCAGCTCAGAGACTCGTCTAACTGACGTAACAGCCACCAGAAAGACCACTTTCTGAGAAAGTGTCAACAGGGGAATATCTCTAATATTCTCAAACGGTGCCTTCTGAAGCACCGAGAGGACCAGGTTCAAGTCCCACGGAGGTAGTGGGGGACGGACCGGAGGGGCCACATGTCGAACCCCCTGCACAAATGTACTCACGAGCGAGTGAGTCACCAAAGGTCGCTGAAAAAAGACAGCCAGGGCAGATATCTGTCCCTTAAATCGTACTTAAGGCAAGCCTTTGGTCCACCCCATGCTGTAAAAACAGCAGGATTCTGGAAACCAAATAAGTACGCGGATGCCATTTCATTTCCTCACACATGGAGATGTAGGCCTTGCAAGTGCAGTGATAAACCTTCCTAGAGGACGGTTTCCGAGCACCTCTCATAGTAGAGATTACTGAATCTGACAGGCCCCGGTCTCTCAGTACCTGGTTCTCAACAGCCATGCCGTTAAAGCCAGTGACCGTAAAGCAGGATGGAGTATGGGACCTTGCGATAGTAGGTCCTTCCGTAGTGGTAGGCACCAGGGGACGTCTGCTACCAGACGTACTAGATCAGCGTACCAAGGACGCTGAGGCCAATCTGGAGCGATTAGGATCATTGGAATTCCCTCTGCCTCCACTCTGCGGAGCAGAAGAGGAAGAAGCCTTAAGGGAGGGAAGGCATAGATTAGCCGATACTGACTCCACAATGCCACCAACGCGTCCGTTGCTTCTGCCCATGAGTCTCTTGACCGGGCCACAAACCTCAATACCTTCCAATTGAGTCGGGAAGCCAGAAGATCTACGTCTGGTGTGCCCCATCTTTGGCAGAGGAGTTGGAACACCTCCGGGTGTAAGGACCATTCTCCCTGGTCCAGCATCTGGCGGCTCAGGTAGGCCGCCTGCCAGTTTTCCACACCCGGAATGTACACGGCCGACAGTGCCGGTATGCTCCTCTCTGCCCACTTCAGGATGCAAGCGACCTCCGATGCTGCAGCCGAGCTTCTTGTTCCTCCTTGATGATTGACATATGCCACTGCTGTGGCGTTGTCTGACTGGATCCTGACTGGACGCCCTTGCAGCCTCTGAGACCATTTGAAGAGGCACAGCCTGATCGCCCGGATCTCCAGGACATTGATCGGCAGGAGGACTACCTCTGGGGTCCAGCGACCTTGCGCCGACTGAACACCCCAGACTCCCCCCCAACCTGTAAGGCTGGCGTCCGTCGTGATCACTATCCAGTAAACCGGAAGAAATTACTTCCCGGCCATTAGAGCCGGTGCTGTCAGCCACCATACCAGGGATCTCCTGATTAGGTGGCTCACTCGGACATCTGGACAGAACTTCCTTCTGTAACACTCGAGTGGTATTGAGCATATGGGACCGCCTCGAAGGAGGCTACCATGAGGCCTAACACTCGCATGCAAAAACGGAGTGACGACCAATTCCTGGAAGTCAGCTGCCGTACTGCAGCCCCGAAGGGTCTGCAACTTCTCCACAGGGAGGAATACCTTCGCCTCTGAGGAATCCAGAATCAACCCCAGGTACACTAGACGTTGAGTGGGCACCATACTGACCTTTGCGTGTTTAGTATCCAACCACAGTCTCGAAGAGTCTGACAGGTAATGGACACGCTTACCTCTAATTCGGAGCTTGAAGGCGCCTTCAGTAGAAGGTCGTCCAAGTAGCCCATGATAGCGATACCCCGCTGTCTTAGAAGTGCCAGAATCGGAGCGAGCACCCTGGTGAACGTCCTGGGTGCTGAGGCAAGGCCAAACGGGAAGGCCACAAACTGGTAGCGGTTCTTCCCGATAGCAAATCGCAGAAACCTCTGGTGTCTGGATTATATGGGGACATGCAGGTATGCGTCCTTGATGTCCAAGGAGGCCAGAAAGAGAGAGAGAGCCGTGACTACAGATCGAACCGACTCCACCCGAAATCTTTGTGCTTTCACAAAGCAATTGAGGGCTCTGAGATCCAAGATTGGACGAACCCCCTCCTTCTTTGGCACAATGAACAGATTTGAGTAAAAACCCTGACCCCGTTCCTGTTCTGGAACTGGAATAAAGAAAGATTGCCGCTCCAGGTGGGTGGATTCCGCTGATCACTCAGTAGTCAAGAAATCGAGGGTGCTGGCGATGCACTAGGCAGATGAAAAATCAAATAATGAAAAAATGGACTGCCGCACTCCAAAAACCTTTCGGTGGCTTTTATTTAAAATGACATCAAACAAATGGCACTACAGGTCACAGCAAAGCAAAGAAACAGCTGACGCGTTTCACACTTTTAAATAGTGCTTACTCATAGCTGAATAAACATTTAAAAACACTTCAAATTTATATTAAAACCAAAAGCTGTCATGTGGTCTGTGTAAACAATGACTGCTGCTTCACAATTAGCTAGATTGGGAGCAGAAAAGAGCATACCAACCCAGGATGAATGCAAATAAATTAACCAATTCATAACCTAAATGCGTGTACTGGTGTATGTATGAAACAAGTGAGGAAGGGGAAAGGGGGGAGGGGGGGAGGAATTGGGTGAAAAAAGGCTACAATGTGTCATTTACATATGTGTGTGTGGCATTAAGTGGTGTTTATATAATAAAAATTCTATGATTTGTGTCCATGCAACGGACACAAAGGTGATGGTCGCATAACTATGTCTTCAAAATAGACAAGTAAATGGTGTAATGCCATATATGTGCAGTTGAGTAATAATGTATTTAGAATAAAAATAGAAAATAATAAAATCAAGCTGTATGAATAATATTAATGTTGGCAATTGTTGACAATTGTTATTATTTATATATGTAAAAATAAGTTGTGAATGCATATGTGAGGAAATTGGTCAAAGTAATTGGTGGATGTTTGGTAAAAACACAAAAACTTTTTTTGATTGTGTGTGTGTGGATATTAAATATGTGAAGGAGAAAGAGTGAAAAGTATGGTGAAGTAAAAAGTGAAATAAAGAAACTCTCTTTTGGTGATATATAGGTGCAGAAAAACTATATAGATATATACATATGTTTGTACTGTCAAACGTAATAAAAAACGTGTATAGTAAGTAATGAATTAATTGATTATATCTGATACGATATATGTTTGAGTGTATGTAGCCAGTCCATTTTCATATTTGTATGGAAATAAAGTGACATAAAACAAAGGAAATGTGATGCTTCTTTTAAGTTACGTAAATAGATAAATACATAGATCCGGAAAAATGAAATATGTGTAAAACCATATGTGTATTATATAACCATCCCGGACATAATATGTATGCAAAATACATTTTTTTCTCTTTTTTTTCCTTTTTCCCCCACAATTTGGAGGGAACTATATGTATATGTATGTATATACAAATTTTTCTTTTGCAGGAAACTGCAAAACAGATACACAACAATTTTGGAATGCTATTAACGCTATATATATATATAATTACATACAAATGTCTAGCCATATTGCTACGTCCCTGAAGTGTCAGTAAAACAATAGAACAATAAACTCTCTTGGGACAATTTGCAATAAAATTCTAAAACTAAATTATGTGCATATCGATTATTCAAATCTCTACGTGTCTATAGGGACTGATGGTTCATAATTGAATATAGATATGCATATTTTGTATTTTTATTTTTTACTATTTATTTTTAATTTTACTTATATTTATATTTTTTCCGCAGCATAAATAACTGAAACGTATATAGAAGAGATGTAAAAATCTGTATATGTGTATACTAGTATGTTTTTGCAATCTATGTTAATGATGAGAGGATCATATCATAAGAATTGACAAGGAAACCTCTCAATGCGTGGAATAATCCTCCCAATTAGATATTACTATAGGAACTTCAACTCCACAACAGATATACATGTCTCTAAAACAGATGATAAGCTAAGAAAAAGCATTTAGTATAGGAACTAGACATTGTTAATGGTTATTTTCTAGTGTGTCCCGTAGCGCATTGGCCATTAAAAAAGAGAGACAAAATCTAAAAAAATATGAACATTATTTTTGTTGTATATAAAACGAAAACCAAAGTATTGATGCATATGAACACCTATGATAAAGTGCATTATTAAAATCCATGTGCATGTTCATTTGTCAAAAGCTACATAATATGGCATACATTACATTGTCATATAATTTGGCTGTAGAGTCTTTCCCATATTGAAACTCAAAGCTATATTAGCTGTAAAAAAAGGGGGGAAGAAAGAAAAGACTCATATGAACATGGATTAAATTGTCATGTTTTATATCGTAGGACTAATATTACCCATTATTTTTCATGTCAAATAGGCAATAGTATAGGTGTGTCCGCTTATTAGAAAACCGATCATAATTGATCTATAAAATAGCGAGATACCCTAGTGCCTATCTGACAGGCCGTTTCGGTGCTCCAATCATCATTCTAAATATAATATATATGTAGATATTAAAGGAGATGACTTCAGAAATAAGTCAGAGAGATATCAAGGCAAGTATTCTCTCTAGACAACCACACATCTCAATGAACCCTTGATAAAGAAAAAATAATATGTATAAAACTCAGTACATTAGGAGCAAAATCGAATGGCTTAAATGGTAAGGAAAAGAGTGGTGGGGAGGGAGGGGGGGGGGGGGAAGAGTTTTTTTGAAAATGGGAGGGAGGGGAGGGAAAAGGGGGAAAAAAGGAAAACGGAAGAGAGAGAGCGACCCAGGGGCGAATGCAAACACGAGGTCCTAATCATAGTAATGGGAAACGTCCCATTCGAAATGTAACCCTTTCGGAATTCTTGTGTCCAAAGTAAAAATCCAAAAGACTTCGCGTTTGCACAAGCCCCTGAACCTATCCCCCCCTCTGGAGGGAGTAATAATTCTCTCCACCCCCTGAATGGACAAACTAGAGACATCTTTATGGTGTACATCATTCCAATGATTTGCCACATTTGTATTGTGGTCTTTCTCAATGTCCCGTAGATGATCATAAAGTCTGTCTTTAAGTCTCCTGATAGTTCTGCCCACATACTGAATGTTACATAAATTACAACTAATCACGTACACTATATATTTGGTATTGCAGTTAATAAACTGCTGTATTTCATAGCTTTTGTTGGTTGTAAATGAGTGTATATGTTGTCCTGTTCCAATATGTTTACAATATTGACAACCCTTGGTCCCACATTTAAAAGTTCCTTTAAATGAGAGCCAATTTGTAGCCGCAGATTTGCTAAGAAATAGACTGGGGGAGAGTTTGCTACCCAAAGTTGGAGCTCTTCTGGACACAGTTTTAATGCCTCGGGACAAGACTTCTTGGTATGCACAATTTTATTGCAAATTGTCCCAAGAGAGTTTATTGTTCTATTGTTTTACTGACACTTCAGGGACGTAGCAATATGGCTAGACATTTGTATGTAATTTTATATATATATAGCGTTAATAGCATTCCAAAGTTGTTGTGTATCTGTTTTGCAGTTTCCTGCAAAAGAAAAATTTGTATATACATACATATACATATAGTTCCCTCCAAATTGTGGGGAAAAAGGAAATAAAAGAGAAAAAACTGTATTTTGCATACATATTATGTCCGGGATGGTTATATAATACACATATGGTTTTACACATATTTCATTTTTCCGGATCTATGTATTTATCTATTTACGTAACTTAAAAGAAGCATCACATTTCCTTTGTTTTATGTCACTTTATTTCCATACAAATATGAAAATGGACTGGCTACATACACTCAAACATATATCGTATCAGATATAATCAATTAATTAATTACTTACTATACACGTTTTTTTATTACGTTTGACAGTACAAACATATGTATATATCTATATAGTTTTTCTGCACCTATATATCACCAAAAGAGAGTTTCTTTATTTCACTTTTTACTTCACCATACTTTTCACTCTTTCTCCTTCACATATTTAATATCCACACACACACACAAACAAAAAAAGTTTGTGTTTTTACCAAACATCCACCAATTACTTTGACCAATTTCCTCACATATGCATTCACAACTTATTTTTACATATATAAATAATAACAATTGTCAACAATTGCCAACATTAATATTATTCATACAGCTTGATTTTATTATTTTCTATTTTTATTCTAAATACATTATTACTCATCTGCACATATATGGCATTACACCATTTACTTGTCTATTTTGAAGACATAGTTATGCGACCATCACCTTTGTGTCCGTTGCATGGACACAAATCATAGAATTTTTATTATATAAACACCACTTAATGCCACACACACATATGTAAATGACACATTGTAGCCTTTTTTTCCCCCACTTCCTCCCCCCCTCCCCCCCTTTCCCCTTCCTCACTTGTTTCATACATACACCAGTACACGCATTTAGGTTATGAATTGGTTAATTTATTTGCATTCATCCCGGGTTGGTATGCTCTTTTCTGCTCCCAATCTAGCTAATTGTGAAGCAGCAGTCATTGGTTACACAGACCACATGACAGCTTTTGGTTTTAATATAAATTTGAAGTGTTTTTAAATGTTTATTCAGCTATGAGTAAGCACTATTTAAAAGTGTGAAACGCATTAGCTGTTCCTTTGCTTTGCTGTGACCTGTAGTGCCATTTGTTTGATGTCATTTTAAATAAAAGCCACCGAAAGGTTTTTGGAGTGCGACAGTCCATTTTTTCATTATTTCATTTTTCATCTGGAACTGGAATAACTACTCCGTGTTCCAGTAGACCCTGGACCGCCCCATACAGGGCCTCCCGACGGGTCGGTAGTAGCTGGAGATTGGAGGTGACGAATCTGTCCGGTGGACAAGAGAGAAATTCTATCTTGTAGCCTGAGGAGATTACTTTGCAAACCCACCTGTCGGAGACTAGAGCTGTCCACTGAGTCGCGAATTTGCGAAGACGTCCCCCCCCACCCGAGAGCTGGGTAGGGGCGGACCTTCATGCAGACGCAGATCTGTCCGCAGGCTTGTTGGGTCTGCGGGACCAAGGACGCTTTTGTCCTTGGGCAGGCGCCTTGTCAGCCTGGGGTCTTTTCCCTGTCGCCCTAGGGGGACGAAAAAAACGCTTGCGTGCAGTAAAGGAGGGCCCTTGCCCTTGGCGTGGCCCCTACCCTTGCTAGTTTGAGGAAGCAAAGTGCTTTTACCTCCTGTGGCATTCTTGATGATGTCATCCATAGAGGCCCCAAAAAGTCTGTCGCCCTTAAAAGGCAGATCTAACAGGGCCTTCTTGGAGGTCTGGTCCGCAGACCAGCCCTTTAGCCAGATCAGGCGGCGTATTGCTACTGCCTAAACCGAAGCTTTAGACAGCAGGGGAATAGTATCCATGTCTGACTCGCAGACAAACCTAAGGCCCTGGACCAACTGGTCGGCCAATGTTATCTCATCAGGAGGAGCATCTCGCTCCTTAACCCCTGGAGTAGCAATCTTGCCCATTCAGTAAGTGTCTGAGACACTAGGGCCCCCGCCAATGCCGGGCGTACTGCCGAGCCTACCACTGAGTATAGGTAGCGAGCGAGTGCTTCAGCCTTCTTATCCACAGGGTCCTTGAAAACCGGAGCCCCTTCTACTGGAATTGTGGTGGCTCTATTAAGTCTGGACACCGGAGGGTCCACTATAGGGGGAGAGGTCCATTTCTTCAGAAAACTCTCCTCAAAGGGGTACCGTACCGCAAACCTCTTTGGGGCTGTAAAGACCCTCAGTGGGTTCTCCCATTCCTTGTATAAGAGTTTATCAAAATAAGACACACAAGGGAACACCTTAGCAGTGCGGGCAGGTTTATGAAACCCAAGTGGACCGGAGTCTCTGCTGCCTCTGCAGTATTTTCCAACTTTAGCGTATCCCGCACTGCAGTAATAAGGTCAGATACCAAGCCGTCTCGCGTACTGACCTGGACCTGGAGTCATCCTCACTGTCCGGTCACGGTCTGCAGTCTCTGATGCATCAGAATCTGGGCCCTGAGCCATAGCTGGACCTGGTTCTGCATCAGAATTATCCCCAGAAGCTTGCAGGGGACGGGGGCGTCCTACCCCCTGTCTTCCCATGTGCCGCTTCCACCCTGGCAGCAAACGCCTCTAGGATTGCGGTCATAGCGTTCATAGACACCTCAGGGGCACCAGCTGCTAAATCTGGTGTTTCAGGGGAGAAGACATTGGCTCAGATGCCATGCTGACTACACGCTGACACTCACAGGGCTCCAGGCAAGATATCAATAGGCCACCCTCCTGCGCTGCAGAGATGCTGGGTTACCCAGAGGACTCAACACCCTGGACCGGTACTGTTATATGCTGCCGTGTGCTGCGCCTGTGATGCTGTCCCACTGCTGCTGTGTCAGTCTGCTTCTTTTATCAGCGCTTCCTATGTGAATTTTCGCGCCAGTGTAATGCCCCCTAGAGGCCGGAGACTCTAGCAAAATGGCCGCCAAAAACGTCTGTATGGAAGAAAATGTGTGCTCTAAGAAAATGGCCGCTGAGATGAAGATAGAGGCCAAGCAGCCGTAGTCCACAAAAAGATGGTCGCCGAACGGCAATATATACATACAGGGTGGACAAACATGGCCACCGATCAGTTGATAGAGACCAGTGGGTGTAGACTACAAGAAAATGGCGCCGAAACCACAGGAAGATGGCCGCCGGGCAGTCACTAGAGGCTGAACCCAGCATGGACCACCACAAAATGGCCGCCGACAGCATGGAGGAGGAAGCACACACAGGTAAGCAGAAATGACATTTCTTTTAAATGTTAGTTACAGCCAGCCCCGCTCCAGTGGAACCCCTTAGGTGACCCCCAGCACCCAGCAACCCTTAGCTAGAAGCCCAGGGAGGAGGGAAAGGCAGGGAGAGAGGGAAGAAAGGGGCCACAACCACTTACTTGGTCTCTCCAGTAATGTCCAGCCAAATCACCCAGCCGAGGCAGGGGAGTTTACTTATCTATCCTGCATGTATTATGCTGGAAGACATTCCAAAGAGATCATCGTCTGCGCACGGAAGGTGACTGCTGGCCAGGCATGCTGTGATTGGACCCAAAAGGGACGATCATATGTATGCCCTGGAGCGTGCCGCTCACCGGACAGGCTGCTGCGACTCGGCCGTAAGGTCAGCCGAAGCTGAGCGGTCTGATGCAAGCCTTGGAGCGTAAGATCACCGGCCAGGCTGCTGCGACTCGGCCGTAAGGTCAGCAAAAGCTGAGCGGTCCGATACAGGCCCTGGAGCGTAGGCTCACCGGCCACCCGTGGAGCGACGGGCATGTCGTGGAAAACCCAGCGCGTAGCTAGGGTCGGCACACGCTTGATGGCCGAACTGGGGAGACTACAAGGATCGAGGATCCAGCCTGTCACCCAGTCGGCAGTTGATCGAAGATCGCAGGAAACAAAAAATTTAGCAAAAAAATATATATTTTTCCCCGGACCAATGGGCCCGAAGGGAGCCATGTCCTACTCCTTGCTAGACAGAAAAAAACTGATCTGCGAGATGCAGACTGAGGTGATATACCCAGAGGGTCCGCCCCCTGGGCGGTACTGTAGAAGGTGTGATGCAACACTTTTTACAAGTTTTCTGACTAGTCACTCCTAATTAACGGATAATACCCACTTTGTCAATAGAGAGGCTGTGTCGGTCCATGGACGAAAGAGTAAATACACTTACCTGCCTGTTTGCAATCCTTCAAGGAATGTACATGGAGTTGCACACACTGGCACTGTGCCGGGATTAAAAACTCCCGTGCATGCGTGGGAGTGACATTATTCCACACTGGCCAATCAAGAAGGCCAAATACCAGCAAGTGGAAAAAGCTGGGGAAAGGGGCTGGCAAGGGACCTCACAGTTGTCAAACCGTGGACCAACAGATAGGGTCAGCAGAGTATTTCTGCCTTCAGTTCACCTTTAATGAGTTACTTAATTAAAGAAGCTTTGCAGACTGGGAGTTGTAACTTCAATATACAGGTCCTTCTCAAAAAATTAGCATATTGTGATAAAGTTCATTATTTTCTGTAATGTACTGATAAACATTAGACTTTCATATAATTTTAGATTCATTACACACAACTGAAGTAGTTCAAGGCTTTTCTTGTTTTAATATTGATGATTTTGGCATACAGCTCATGACAACCCAAAAATCCTATCTCAAAAAATTAGCATATCATGAAAAGGTTCTCTAAACGAGCTATTAACCTAATCATCTGAATCAACTAATTAACTCTAAACACCTGCAAAAGATTCCTGAGGCTTTTAAAAACTCCCAGCCTGGTTCATTACTCAAAACCGCAATCATGGGTAAGACTGCCGACCTGACTGCTGTCCAGAAGGCCATCATTGACACCCTCAAGCAAGAGGGTAAGACACAGAAAGAAATTTCTGAACGAATAGGCTGTTCCCAGAGTGCTGTATCAAGGCACCTCAGTGGGAAGTCTGTGGGAAGGAAAAAGTGTGGCAGAAAACGCTGCACAACGAGAAGAGGTGACCGGACCCTGAAGAAGATTGTGGAGAAGGACCGATTCCAGACCTTGGAGGACCTGCGGAAGCAGTGGACCGAGTCTGGAGTAGAAACATCCAGAGCCACCGTGAACAGGCGTGTGCAGGAAATGGGCTACAGGTGCCGCATTCCCCAGGTCAAGCCACTTTTGAACCAGAAACAGCGGCAGAAGCGCCTGACCTGGGCTACAGAGAAGCAGCACTGGACTGTTGCTCAGTGGTCCAAAGTACTTTTTTCGGATGAAAGCAAATTTTGCATGTCATTCGGAAATCAAGGTGCCAGAGTCTGGAGGAAGACTGGGGAGAGGGAAATGCCAAATTGCCTGAAGTCCAGTGTCAAGTACCCACAGTCAGTGATGGTCTGGGGTGCCATGTCAGCTGCTGGTGTTGGTCCACTGTGTTTTATCAAGGGCAGGGTCAATGCAGCTAGCTATCAGGAGATTTTGGAGCACTTCATGCTTCCATCTGCTGAAAAGCTTTATGGAGATGAAGATTTCATTTTTCAGCACGACCTGGCACCTGCTCACAGTGCCAAAACCACTGGTAAATGGTTTACTGACCATGGTATTACTGTGCTCAATTGGCCTGCCAACTCTCCTGACCTGAACCCCATAGAGAATCTGTGGGATATTGGGAAGAGAAAGTTGAGAGACGCAAGACCCAACACTCTGGATGAGCTTAAGGCCGCTATCGAAGCATCCTGGACCTCCATAACACCTCAGCAGTGCCACAGGCTGGTTGCCTCCATGCCACGCCGCATTGAAGCAGTCATTTCTGCAAAAGGATTCCCGACCAAGTATTGAGTGCATAACTGAACATAATTATTTGAAGGTTGACTTTTTTTGTATTAAAAACACTTTTCTTTTATTGGTCGGATGAAATATGCTAATTTTTTGAGATAGGATTTTTGGGTTGTCATGAGCTGTATGCCAAAATCATCAATATTAAAACAAGAAAAGGCTTGAACTACTTCAGTTGTGTGTAATGAATCTAAAATATATGAAAGTCTAATGTTTATCAGTACATTACAGAAAATAATGAACTTCATCACAATATGCAAATTTTTTGAGAAGGACCTGTAGATGCTTTCTTGTTCCATATCAGTGACTCACTAGGTAGTGAAGCGATAAAGAAGACATTACCAGTGCCTGTTCTTTTAAAGTATGATACACTGATGTCAGCTTCCTACATGAAGCCTGGACAATACAGTGACAGCAACATACTGATAACTCATCCACTATGTTTTCCCCCTGTTAGCAGGGCTGCTGATAGGGGGGACCACCAGTCCTCCTGTAGGGGGGCTCGGGCACAGGGGGGATTGGTGCGACAGGGAAATTACAGGAAGAATGCACTGTGCGGCTCTCTCTGCAGCAGCTGAAAGACGTTTTCTCTCCCTCTCCTGGATTTCAGCTGTTGAAGGGAGAGACACACACAGTGCATCATTTACGCAATTGCGATCCTCCTTGTACTGCCACATCTAATCATCACCCCCTCTGTGTGCCCACCGTATGTGCCCAGCTCAAATCGCTGCTGGCTTTCCCTCTTACGCCTGGGCGATGCGGATTCACAAGGGGATGTGATAGCTGTCACTGCCTTTGTCCTGTGTCCATTGATAACTGAGCATTGTAAACTGTGTTAACTATGCTTCAGCTTATGAATCCTCAATTCCTTTCTCGGTCTTAAAGGCGAAATGTCAGGTGTCTGTTTAGACCCCTGATATTTCACCCAAGCCCCCACCCCCAACAGCGTTGAAAAAATAAATTGTAAAAAATGGTAAAAAATCATTAAAAAAAAAAACGAAGGGCTCATTCACATGGGTTTTCTGGCCCATACAGCCTGAGTGAGCGATTTGTTGCCATGTGTTACTCTACGAGGATGCAGTGGCTGTATAAAACACACAGCCGCAGGTTCTAAATTGATAAGTGTGCAGGTGCGGGTGATTGGCCCTGAATGTATACCGTCTGTGTTTGGGGCTGTACACCTGCATCCACACGCCTGTCAAATTAGGACATGTGGCTCTGTTCATACAGCTGCTGTATCCCAATAGCGTAACATAGGCTGCCTGCATACAGCAATAGCTACATTTTAAAAAAAATGCAGATTCACACTGTACAGGCCCACAGCACCTATGTGAGTGAGCCCCAAGACCTCATTTACACACTGAACTTTATCAACTCAATAGTATTATCTTTTAGGCTTAGCAGGAATTTTGTAAGTCATGTGATGTTTGTGTCCACCAATAATGATTTTAGTGTATTATTCCATTAAAATATTGTTTTGATATTTTCAGGTGGTCCCTGTTAGATAGGCTGTACGGGACCCCTGCCTGTTAGCACAGGTGAATGCAGCAAAGGCTGGATTGGTTATTAGTGATGCCCCTCCATTTCACGGTGCTGCTGGGGATGACAGGGCGCTAATCTGAAGACAGATCGGATATTTGTACTGGCTGTATGTTATTAATCTGAAAATAAATTATCTGTATTAATGGAGCGTTATTAAATCTGCCTTGAGTTCAGCTTTATGGAGCAAAGTGACAGACTGCTACACTGAGCCAATGTATAGCATTTCAAGCTGAACTAAACCCTTCTATCCTTTGCAGCTGAGGAATCTGCCATCTTGGCCTATTTGATCTGCAGTTGCCATGGTGCTGCACATGTGATCAATTATGACACCAGACATTTGATGGCTTGGCAGTTCGGCTGAAAGCACAAGCAACTGTGACAGTTATCATTCATGGCATCCCATAAAAGTAACTGTTTTGAGAAACTGTTAAATCAATGGGTTGAGTTCCCCTTTAAGGGCGTGATGAAAACCTGAGACATTTTACACTGATATCACTGGGTTTTGAAGCCTTTTCCCTTTTTTAGCTGAAATTATGCAAAAAAGTGACACCCATTAAGTTTGTTCTAAGGTATGGCTGAAAAAAAAAATAGGATTTTTAATAACAGCTTACCTGTAAAATCCTTTTCTTGGAGTACATCACGGGACACAGAGCCTTTAATAATTACATAGTGGGTTGTATAGTTCACCAGAGGTGATTGGACACTGGCACACCCAATGAAGACGAGTTCCCCTCTATATAACCCCTCCCATAAGGGAAGTACCTCAGTTTTGTAGCAAAGCAGTAAGGATCCCATAGAAGGGGGGACCTCTGTGTCCCGTGGTATACTCCAAGAAAAGGATTTTACAGGTAAGCTGTTATTAAAAATCCTATTTTCTTTGTCGTACACCACGGGACACAGCCTTTAATCATTACATAGTGAAATGTCCCAGAACAATGCTCAATATGAGGGGAGGGAGACAGATCAAGCAGACCACCACTGGACACGAGGCCCTATACTGCTGCCTGCAGCACACTACGCCCGAAGGCGGAATCCTCATGCCCTCTTACATCTATTTGATCGAATTTGGTAAATGTATGGACTGAAGACCAAGTTGCAGCTTTACAGATCTGAGCCATAGAAGCCTGATGATGTACTGCCCATGAAGCACTTATTGCCCTGGTCGAGTGCGCTTTAACAGAAAAAGGAGGAATTTTGTTCTTTAAACCAGAAGCTTGAATTATCGCTTGTCGAATCCACCTAGAAATGGTTGATTTAGCTGCCGCTTGGCCCTTTTTGGGACCCTCTGGCAGAATAAACAAAACATCTGTTTTACTTATCTGAGCAGTTGCTTGCAGATAAACTTGTATTGCTCTCACTACACCCAGAGAGTGCAATAATTTTTCCCCCGCCGACTGCGGCTCAGGAAAAAAAAGGAAGGTAAAATATATCTTGATTTAAATGAAACGTTGACACCACTTTAGGAGGGAAAGTAGGATGGGGACGTAACACAATTTTGTCTTTGTGACAAACTAAATAAAGCTATTTACAAGAAAGAGCTGCTAATTCAGAAACTCTCCTAGCAGAGGAGATGGCAACCAGAAAGACAAATTTCCTACTTAAAATAATTAACAGAATATGGCTAAAAAGGACTGCTTTTGCAAGACCGACAAAACTAGATTCAAAGTTACAGTACCCCCTGAATGAATGTCCAGACTCGGGAATGAGATGCCAGCGGTCTCTGAAAGAAAATCGATAGAGCCGAGATTTGACCCTTAAATGGTACTCAGGGCTAGTTTCATATCTACCCCTAATTGACAAAAGGCCAGAATCCTACTAATGACATACTTTTGAGGGTTCCACCCCCTGGACTCGCACCAGGAAACATATGCCTTCCACATTCTATAATAGATGAGCCTGGAGGCCGGCGTTCTAGCATTAGAGTGGAAAGAACTGGACCCGAGAGCCCACGAGAGCCCACGTTTCTTTAATACGTAGGTTTCAAACAGCCAAACCATCAAATTTAGCTTTCGTAAGGAAGGATGGAACACTGGACCCTGCGATAGCAGGTCTTGGCGAAGTGGAAGAACGCAAGGTTTCCCCACCGCCATCCTTATGATTTCGGTGTACCAGGACCTTCTGGGCCAATTCGGAGCCACCAGGAGTACTGGTATTCCCTCTTTTTTGATTTTGCAAAGCAGTCTCTGTAAGAGCGGAACCGGAGGGAATGCATAGATCAAGGAAAATTGATCCCAGGGAATCATTAGTGCATCCGTTCCGCAGGCTAGAGGATCTCTCATCCTCGACACAAAGGTGTCCAACTTCTTGTTGAACCCAGAAGCTAGTAAGTCTACATCCGGGGTCCCCCATTTCTGGCATATAGCCTGAAAAATGTCGGGGTGGAGAGACCACTCCCCTGGCAACAGCTGCTGGCGGCTCAGATAATGCGCTTGCCAATTTTCTACCCCTGGAATAAAGATTGCAGAAAGACAAGGAATATGACTGTCCACCCATACCAATATCTGGTTCACTTCTCTCTGAGCATCCCGACTCCGGGTGCCCCCTTGATGATTGATATAAGCTACTGCAGTAGCATTGTCGGATTGAATCCGAACAGGGTAACCCTGTAACCTGCGTGTCCAGGTTTTGAGGGCTAGGTACACTGCCCGAATCTCCAATATGTTGATGGGCAGGCTCCTTTTGAACTTGGACCAAGTTCCCTGGGCCGAGGCCTCTTCCAGAATTGCCCCCCAACCAGAAAGGCTGGGATCCGTAGATACCACCTTCCAGGTAACCGGGAGGAAGGATTTTCCGGTTCGCAAATTCTTGGTGTTTAACCATCAACTGAAGCTTTGACGCACCATTGAAGACAGGTGCAATAGTAAATCTAGAGCTTGGATTCTCCTGTTCCAGGCAGCCAGGATACTGTTTTGAAGCAGTCTCGAATGAAACTGGGCATAAGGAAGGGCTTTGAAGGAGGCCAACCATCTTCCCCAATAACTTCATGCAAAGGCGAATGGATGGTCCCTTCTTTGCCTTGACCATGCGGACCAATTCCTTTAAAGATTTGATCTTTGGCTCTGGAAGGAATACTCTGCTTTGGGTTGTGTCTAGGACCATGCCCAATTACTCCACCCTTCTTAGGGGCTGCAGAGAGGATTTCTGTAGGTTTAGGATCCACCCTAGATGTTCTAGGTATTTTACCGTACTGAGCACACTGTGATTTAATCGTGCTACTGACTCTTCTACCAGGAGTAGATCATCTAGATAAGCCGTCACCGCTTTGCCCTGCGCCCTTAGGATTTGCCAAAAGCGGGGCCAGAACCTTTGTAAATACCTGGGGTGCAGTAGCCAAGCCAAACGGCAGAGCCACAAAGTGGTAGTGGCGGTGTTCTACTGCCAATCTTAGGAACTTTTGGTGAGCGGGATGGATATGTACGTGTAAGTATGCGTCTTTGATGTCTATTGACGTCAAAAATTCTCTGCCTTGTATGGTGGAGACCACCGATTGAATAGTCTCCATTCGGAAATTGCGAATGTTCAGAAACGGATTCAGAGCTTTTAGATCCAGAATGGGTCTGACGTCTCCATTTGATTTTGGAACCACAATCTTTAATGGATCTTTGGAGATTTCTCGGAATTCCAGTTTGTATCCTAGGGATACTGTGGAAACTACCCACTTGTCCTAGATCTCTGTCTGCCAAGCCGCTGAAAACTGCCGAAGCCGCCCCCCCCCCCCCACTCGGCCGAGCGGGGGGCTCCCCTTCATAAAGGGGTTTTGTTTGTTTGTTTTTTGACCCCACGCTTTTTTGTGACCCTGGGCCTGATTCTGGGTTTTAGCTTTTATGGCTGGCTGAAAATGCCGTCACCACTGCCTGGAGGCAGAGGTTGCGGGAACCGGGGAGAAAGAGCGTTTAAAACAAGGGCGCTTATTCTTCTTCTTATCTGGTAACAGAGTAGTTTTACCACTTGAAATCTTCTGAATGTATTTATCCAGATCATCCCCAAAGAGCCGTTCACCATGAAAGGGGAAACTGGCCAAAATCTTTTTACATGGAGCTTCAGCTGACCAATGCTATAACCAAAGAATTCTGCGCATATGCACCAACTGGAGCGTGAGGCGGGACGCCTGCTGAATAGAATCTCTAATGGCATCCACTGTAAAACATAAGGCTTTAGGGAGGTTCTCCCAAAGTTTGACCTGATCTGGAGGAAGATCCTTAAGCCCTTGCTTTACCTGTTCCTGTACGGTTTAGGAGATATTCCCCTCGCAATGAGCCGCTGACTGCAGGGATTCTCGGCTAAAGCCCGGCAGCCACCGGACCTTGCCGGCGTGCGGGAGTGACGATATCGCCGCTCCAGCCACTCACAGCGCTGGAGCGGCGATACCTGGAAGACACGCCGAGGCAAGATGACATCTCCTTCGGCGTGGACCAGGTAAGTTACCGACGCCTCGTTCTAAGGTACCGTATGTACTCGAGTATAAGCCGAGTTTTTCAGCCCTTTTTTAGGGCTGAAAGTACACCCCTCGGCTTATACTCGAGTCAGTACCTGAAAATCTTCTTATACTGTGGCCGGCGTCCATTGTTTAAATATCGCGGCTTTCTCCTGGTCCCTTCCGTGATAGGCGTTTCCAGCAAACGTTTGTGATTGGCGGAACACTGAACACAGTGCCTGTTGGGAAACGGAGTCCGAGAATGAGAGGATCTCCGTGATAGGCGGAACACTCAACACAGTGTTTGCTGGAAACGCCTATCACGGAAGGGACCAGGAGAAAGCCGCGATATTTAAACAATGGATGCCGGCCGCAGTATAAGAAGATTTTCAGGTACACTGACTCGGGCACAAGGAGGCTGCAATGGACACAGTGAGGTTGGGCACAGTAAGCTGGCAATGGGCACAGTGAGGTGGCACAGTGAGGTGGCAATGGGCACAGTGAGGTTGGGCAATTGGCACAGTGAGGTGGCAATGGGCACATTTCCCCCCCTAGGCTTATACTCGAGTCAATACGTTTTCCCAGTTTATTGGGGTAATATTAGGTACCTTGGCTTATACTCGGGTCGGCTTATACTCAAGTATATACGGTAAGTATTTCATAATGAGCTAGTATGCGGTGCATACTAGCTCATTATGCCTTTTGCCTTTCAGGTATGTAAAAAAAAAAAAGTAGCAGCGGTATACAACCGCTTTAAGTAAAGATTTCAGTTTCTGTTCAGAAGGATCTTTAAATACAGGACAAGTAAGGTTTTTATTCACACAAGAGATGGCCGCATCTACTGTAGGCAGCCCCCATTTCTTGGTAAATTTTTCCTCCATAGGAAAAAGAACCTCAAATTTCCTGGGAGGAGAAAAACGCTTGTCTGGATGTAGCCAGTCTGCGTAAATAAGATTCTCTAATAGAGAATTAACCGGAAAGGAACATGCAGCCTGTGGGGATTTTAATGAACCCAGGGAGGAGACAGGTGACTCAGTTAATTCAGAAGAAGGCAACTTAAATGTAGAGCGCACCGCTTCAGCATAACATTGCACCTGCAATTTAAGAACCTGTGAAGTAGAAAAAGGTTCTTCTGATAACCCCCGATCCATCCGACTGTTCCTCAACCTTATCCCCTGATGGCCCTACACCATCCTCATCCTCCTCCTCATCAGATTTTTATGAAAGGGGATCTAGAACAACAGAAGGAGATCTGCTCCGCTTTTTTTCCTTCTTTGAGGACGTTGCGATTAACGTAGCGATTCTTCCCTCCAAGTTGCTCAGAGCTGCTGCCAAAGTGTCTTCAGTGACATATGCAGGAAATGGCACAACAGGAGAGGCTGCTATGCCTGATAGAGGTAATGGCTCATCCTGTATAGGTGCTTCAGGTCTCGCAGGAGAGGAAAGGCAGGAACGGCTAGAGCCCCCCATACTAGGCGGTGAAGCTTTTTTGTCTCTCTTTGTTGTCCCTGAATTCCTCCTCTTGGAAGACATACTCTTAAGCCAAAGCAGAGGTACAAATAATGCATCTACTACTGTGCTAGTTTAGCAATCTACATAAAGTATGCAACTAATCACACAGTCTGATGCTGAATAAGTGTCCAGGAGTGCCTGAATCCAACCACATGGAGAAAGTTTACGTGCCCCATAAGCCGCTGTGTCCCTGTCCAGGGAGAGCTTCCGGCGTCTGAGGTCACTTTCAATACGCCCACCATGCGCCTGCACCGTAGAGTGGCGCGCCTGCTGCACGTGCCCGCTCGTGTGACCACGCCCCCTCCTATCCATGCACTGTAAAGAGCGCCCCCTGCGCGCGCGCGCTTTAGGGGAGACTGTCGGCGACAACCAGTGAGGGGAGAGAGGCTCCCAATCACAGTATACGGTGTGTGAGAGGCATCTCCTTGCTGGCCATGGCGGAGCTTGCAGAGGAAGAAGTGTGCTGTCCGAGGAGCAGCCGACACCATTCCTGGAGCATGGTGAGTGAAAAAATAACTCTTTACCCCCTCCAGTGGCGGATACAGGCAAGACATTTCTACTCAAAAGGAAAGTCCTCAAGGTGTTTTGCTTAGGATCTTTCCCAGCTTATCTTATCCCTGCCACAGGACTGCTGAAGACCAGACAGTACCAATCTTCACCCATCACGGCCAACCTTCAGGGGTATGGGTTCCTACTTAAAGGAGGCCTCTTCCCTGGGCCTTGTAAAAGACTCTGCCAGGACTTCTGTGCATTTTATAGCAAAAGTGCTGGACCCTAGAGCCCAGTCCTCAAAAGAGAGACATTACAGGCAACACCTCGGCTTCCGCGAGGCCCGGGGTACCATCCAAATTTCAGCTTAATTTTTAGGCTTCTTGGATGGATCCAATAGCGTAGCTCTTTGACCCCTGGAGGGTTTTTTAGTAGAGCTCTTCAAGCACATCCTTATTCGTGACCAACACCTTAGACACTGGCGAAAAAAACTGAGGTACTTCCCTTATGGGAGGGGTTATATAGAGGGGAACTCGTCTTCATTGGGTGTGCCAGTGTCCAATCACCTCTGGTGAACTATACAACCCACTATGTAATGATTAAAGGCTCTGTGTCCCGTGGTGTACGGAAAAGAAAAATCAGTTGTGTGTTCCAGTATATGCCCCCACCACCACGCCACCTTACTCTATTCAGATAAATCTCCTCAAACATCATAATGCAAGCTGCACCCAAATACAAATATCTGCTTTAGCTTCAGGTTGGTCTGTCTTACATTAGCAGGGTCCGCAGTACACAGTCTGTAGTACAGAACCAGGCACCCACCTTTCATGTTACTCAGCAGAGACAGCATGCTATGCAGGCAGCACAGTGATTGTGGTCTCTCTGTCATCTCTTTCTCCTTTGACAGCCAGACTTTCAGGAGCAAAGACTGAAACGAGACAAACAAGACAAATCATTTCATAGCACAATCTATATTCACAGACAAACCAATTCTGTACTCAGGGATGGTCCAGTGATCAACATCCATCTATACTGCAACATTAGCACTCTGAAATCCAGTGGGACAGCGAGTGGTGTGGTCACCAGACTTTATAGGTTAATGTGACAGTAAAAGGCAGAAACAGAGCAAAAGAATTGGCAAGACAGGCAGTGAGAAAAGTGCCTCTTCTCCAATTTATTATTATACAGGATTTATATAGCGCCAACAGCTGGCACAGCGGTCTACAAAATGAGGGCAGACAGTACAGTTACAATACAATTTAATACAATACAGGAGGAATCAGAGGGCTTTTTTTGCTATTTAATTTTACTATTCATAATTTTTTATTTAACAAACAGCATTATTTAAATGGTGCCATAGAGCACTTTGGGTTTTATAAAGTGCATAGGAGATCTGGTTTTTTTTTACCTTCTGACTCTAACTGAAGGTCTATATAGAGCAGGGGTTTCAAACTGGTGGTCCTCCAGCTGTTGCAAAACTACAAGTCCCATCATGCCTCTGCCTGTGGGAGTCATTCTTGTAACTGTCAGCCTTGCAATGCCTCATGAGACTTGTAGTTTCACAACAGCTGGAGGGCCTCCAGTTTGCGACCTCTGATATAGAGCCATACAGAGCAGAAGGACAGGATGTGACCCTCCCATAAATCACTCCTTAGACTCATTCAGCTGAGTGTGTTCTTTGAGCTTTAGCCAATGAGCTCTGCAAAAGGCCCTGTCATTCTTCCCTGAATGGGCAGGTGACAGTTTATTTAAGGGGTTTCTAAAGGCAGTCGTTTTTTTTATCTTAACGCATTCTATTGATGTTGCACGAGAGCCTCAGCTGTCTGGGGCGCTTCCTCCTGATTGGTTGAGACACAGCAGTGGGCACCATTGGGTCATTGCTGTGACGCTGCTGTCACTCAAAGTCAGTGAGCCAATAAGGAGAGAGAGGGGGGGCCTAGTCGCAGCTCCATGCCTGAATGGACACACAGATGCGGCTCGACTCAGATGCCCCCATAGCAAGCTGCTTGCTGTGGGGGCACTCGGCAGGAGGGAGGGGCCAGGAGTGCCTGGGAGGGACTCCGGGAAGAGGAGGATCGGGGCTGCTCTGTGCAAAACCACTGCACAGAAACAGGTATGTATAACATGTTTGTTATTTTAAACCAAAAAATTTAAAACAAGACTTTAATATCACTTTAACATCTTCTGAAAGCAATTACTCGCCTGTACATGGCACATCTGAAACAGACTCCTTCTAAAGTGGCAGAGCAATGGCTACCTCTACTTCTTCTATCGGAGTTTCATGAGAAACTGTCCTCTCAAGCAAACAGCCTATACCAAAGCCATTTCTAACCAGTCAGCAGCCTTCTGGCCTGTACCCATGGATCATCCTCTCCTGTACTACATGACTTGATGAGCATTTATTACAGTGCAGTATGTCCTACCAGGAGTAGCTGAGGGCTTAGTCCTGCACTCTCCAGAGTCTGGCACATTTCCTGGGTGGAACATTCCCCATGTAGACACTTCCAGAAGAAAAAGCTTCCTGTGCAGAGCAGAATGAAAATATAAAAGCTTTTCATTTAAAGATTTGTTAGAACAGTTCCTGGACAGTCAGCGGACATCACCACTCTACTCTTAAAGCTACAACATACAAAGACATTTTAGACAATTGTGTGCTTCCAACCTTGTGATAACAGTTTGGGGAAAGCTCTTTTCTGATTCAGCATAACATTGTCCTTCTGCCCAAAGCCAGCTCTATAAAGAATGGTCTGACCAGCCTGATGTGGAGGAATTCTAATGGACTATACAGAGCCCTGACCTCAACCATACCGAACACCTCTGAGATAAACTGGAAGGCTGGGAGTCAGCTTTAGTCACCCAACATCAGTATCTGACCTCACAAATGGTCCTTTGGTTTTTTGTGAAAGGGGCCTAAAGCGGAGCAAACTGAGGAAAGTATAAATAAGAATTAATCACTTTTGATTTAAATTTTTGCTAATTGTGCTGAGCTTGCTATGGGATTGTGTACAGTATTAGGGTCCGTGTCAACGGGATTTTTTTTTTGCTTCACATAGGTTTTTTATTCCCAGACAAGTCAAGTTGTACTGCGGCAGGTTGGCTCCCCTGGGCGAACCGGCGTAACTGAACGTCGGTTCGCCTTTTGACCACTAGAGGGCGTGTGCCACATGAGGAACGACGCCGGAATCAATGAGAGTGCCCGGCGGGCGCGGCAACCGCCGGGCACCCGCGATCGCTCGTGACAGAGCGAGAACCAGGATCTGTGTGTGTAAACAAACAGATCCCGGTTCTCTCAGGGGAGAGGAGACAGATCGTGTGTTCATACTAAGTATGAACAGCGATCTCTCTCTCCCTCTTAGTCAGTCCCACCCCCCCACAGTTAGAACACACCTAGGGAGCACAGTTAACCCCTTGATCGCCCCTAGTGTTAACCCCTTCCCTGCCAGTGACATTTAATCAGTGCATTTTTATAGCATGATTCGCTGTATAAATTGTCACTGGTCCCAAAAATGTGTCAAAAGTGTCCGATCTGTCCGCCGCAATATTGCAGCCCCGATAAAAATCGCTGATCACAGGCATTACTAGTAAAAAATAAAAAAAATGTATTTAGTCTAGTATAAGCCGAGTTTTTCAGCACATTTTTTTGTGCTGAAAATGCCCCCCTCGGCTTATACTCGAGTATATACCTTTTTGCGCCTGATCTCCCGGACTTTTGGAACCCGGTACCGGCTGGCTGTAGGTCCCCTGGACCCCAAACCTGGCACACATATAGCCTCACTTGTCCTCAACAAGTGTGCAACGTTTTTTGTCCGGGGAACCTACGGCCGGGGAGCACCGATTTTTCAAAGTCGGGCACCCCTTCAATAGACTCCCATGTTAAACGGTAATTTCTCTGGTGACTTTGGGGACCCGGTACCGGCAGGTCGTAGGTCCCCTGGACCCGAAACTTGGTACACATGTAGCCCAATTTCTCCTCTATAAGTGTGCATAGGTTTTTTGTCTGGGAGACCTTAGACCAGGTAGCACCGATTTTTCAAAGCCCGGGCACCTATATCATAGACTCCTAAGTTAAACGTCAGTCTAGACATGGACACAGTGAGGCATGCACATGGACACAGTGAGGCATGCAGATGGACACCCTAGGCTTATACTCGAGTCAATACGTTTTCCCAGTTTTTTGTGGTAAAATTAGGTGCCTCGGCTTATATTCGGGTCGGCTTATACTCGAGTATATACGATAATAATAATAATAATAATAATAATAATAATTGAAAAAAAGGACATAAATCTATCCCCTATGTTGTAGACGCTATAACTTTTGCGCAAATCAATCTATATACGCTTATTGTGATTTTTTTAAACCAAAAATATGTAGAAGAATACATATCGGCCTAAACTGAGGAAATTTTTTTTTTTTTAATTGGGATATTTATTATAGCAAAAAGTAAGAGATATTGTGTTTTTTTTTCAAAATTGTCGCTCTTCTTTTGTTTATACTGCAAAAAATAAAAACCGCAGAGGTGATCAAATACCACCAAAAAAAAGCTCCATTTGTGGAAAAAAAAAGACGTCAATTTTGTTTGGGTACAGCATCGCACGACCGCGCAATTGTCAGTTAAAGCGACGCAGTGCCGTATCGCAAAAAATGGCCCGGTCATTGAGCAGCCAAATCTCGCGGGGTTGAAGTGGTTAAGCATGGCCAAATGCAGATCAAATGCATCTTTCAATGAAATCTGAATGATCATAAAAGCGCCTCAAACTGATGTCACCGATACAAACCGAAAGCCCCCTGAAATGGGCCATTATTTTGTCACATATAAAAAGGACCCATTGCGTTAAAATTGCATTTTAGAAAATGAAATAGTTAACCAAAGCTGCTTACCTAAAGCAATATATTCCTCTGCGCTGACCTTCTTCACAGAAATAGAGTCTTGTTCACACTCCAGGTACTCCAAGAAAGTCTTGACTGGAAGCATTCCATCTTCATCCTCTGCAAAGCGGACGCCAGACCTGGTGTGTTCCTGCCTGTAGTTCCTGATTATAGTTTGAAGTCTTATCAATTCATCTTCCTCCAGTCTTAATAACTGGGCTAACTCCTGCAAAACACATGAAGTGACCTCTTATTATGATATACAGTACATAATAAAGGCAGGATATTTAAGGCTGGGTTCACACTGCTGCAATCAGATTTTGAACCAACTTTCATTGCAATTATCTAGTGCTCCCTGGACGTTACTTGGATGTGGTTTGCATCTTTCATGGGGCCAAAATCACAGTGAAATATCACCAAAGTAGTACAGGAACCTTTTCCAAAAATCACACTGTGCTGAGTTGCATTGATGTAAACGAGCACCATTGAAAACAATCTAATTTCCACTGCCATGCGATTCTGTGGGACTCAAGTTGCATCTGAAATCGCACTATTGTGAACGGAGCCAAAATGACATAGATTGAAAAAAAAAAAAAATGGGTTGCCTTATCTCAGCATTCATTTAGAACGAGCACGCAAATACAAAAAGTCAACTTGCCAAACCAAACTCTCCCTCTCTCGCTCGCAGAGCTTTAAAGTGTTACTAAACCCACAACAGTAAAATCTGTCTGTATATGCAGAATAACATGCTTGTTCTACTCACTGTAGAACTTAAGGGGTTAATCCTCTGCATTGTGTAAAAAAATTATTTGACCCTGTATGCACAGATTCTCCCCCTCTTGCAGGGTCTCTCTTGGCAAGGCCAGATAAGACAGTCAGAGTAGTAAAGCTGCACATGCTCAGTTTGGTCTCTCTTGCTGGAGAGAATATTTCCTTATTGAGCTGAGCTTTTCAGGTCACATGATATGGACATCACACATGTGGGTGTGTGTATACAGATCCTAAAAAACAGCCCAGTCCCACTCTCCTCCATGCCCAGTAACTAAAAAAGAACACAGTGGACGGGACGTCTCATCTTGATTGATGGATGATCTGCCTCCCATAACAGCTTGAGGACACAGACTGTGGTGGAAATCTCCTACCTGAACAATGAGCACTCTGGCAGACCCTGCAGTTTATCAGGTGACCGTAGTATACAGATGAGCCAAAAAGGTATATAATGTCAGGATTTTAATGTAATAATAAGATTTATAAGCTGTGGGCACTGCGGGGGGAGGGGATGAACTATTTTCATATTACTGGGTTTAGTAACACTTTAAGCTCATCCACTGCTGCAAGAGAGAGCAGACTGTGCATGCATGGTGATGGTGAGGCAAGCTGAATTCTCGTAGTCAAGTGTTTTTTTGCGAGGTGCTGGGGCTGCACATCCAACGATCAGATGTCCTGCCATTTAGGCAGGATGGAGAGGGGAAGCCCATGGTGGCAGCAACTTCAATTGTAAGAATTTTAAAAATGGAGGACAACATTTTAACCACTTCCCTACCTGCCCATTGTCATATGACGTCTGCAGGTGGGATCTCCCATCCTGGGTGGTCTTCATATGACGTCCATGGCTTCCCGGCAATATAGGGGGCGCGCGCGCACCCGCAGCGTCACTCGGGAAACTATGCACGTGCCCGGCGGCACCCGCGATTGCTCGTCACAGAGCAGGGACGTACGTAGATCTGTGTGTGTAAACACACAGACCCACAACCTGTCAGGGAAGAGGAGACTGATCGTGTGTTCCTAGTATATAGGGAACGCCGATTGGTCTCCTCGCCAAGTCAGTCCCCTCCCCCCACAGTTAGAATTACTCCCTAGGACACACAGTTAACCCCTTGATCGCCCCCTAGTGTTAACCTCTTCCCTGCCAGAGACATTTATACAGTAATGTTGCTCTAATAATGTCACTGGTCCCAAAATAGTGTCAAAAGAGTCCGATCTGTCCGCCGCAATGTTACAGTCATGATAAAAATTACAGATCACTGCCATTACTTGTAAAAAAAATAATAATAATAATAATAAAAATGCCATAAATCTTTCCCCTATTTTGTAGGCGCTATAAGTTTTGCCCAAAACAATCAATATACGCTTATTGCGAAAAAAAATCCAAAAATATGTATAAGATTACATATTGGCCTAAACTGAGGAAAAAAAAAAAAAATATATATATATATATATATATATATATATTAAAATTGGGATTTTACTATAGCAAAAAGCAAAAAATAGTGTTTTTTTCTAAATTGCAAAAAATAAAAAAATCGCAGAGGTTATCAAATACCACCAAAAAAGCTCTATATGTGGGGAGAATTTTTTTTTATAAAAATGTCATATGGGTACAGTGTAGCATGACCACGCAATTGTCATTCAAAATGTTACACCGCTGAAAGCTGAAAATTGGCCTGGGCAGGAAGAGGGTTAAAATGCCCTGTATTGAAGTGGTTATTGTACACTCTAAGCTGTAATGCATATGGAATTTTGTTTAAAAAAAACATTAAAAAGGTGAACTAACCTGTGAAAGCTTAACACCAGACAGATAAATGACACAAATGCAGCTCCACATTTAATACATCTAGAATTGTACTTTTTAAAATGCAAGAAGCGCAAGTTTCCGAAACTGACAGAGCTCAGATTTGAAGGAGAGAGCAGAATGACAGAGATGAGCTCATCAGTCCGCTGCTTCTCCATTCACTTTTTAGCCACAGGCTGGGGAGGGACAGGACCTGGAAGTGTTACTTGACTCCAGCAAAGAAAAATCATGTCTCCTGCCCTGCAGGACAAGGCTGTGCTGTCAGATGGGGCTGTGTAAATTCTGAATAGACAAAAATACAAACCTTTTAGCAGGTTAAACGCTCCCATCAATGTATTTCATCTTTGTATTTAGTAGTTTGCCTGGAATTCGCCTTCAGAATGCCTACTTACTGAATGCTCAACGCGGTTTTCCTTTACCTCCTGGGATTATGTGAAATGTTTTAAAGAACAGAAAATTATTTGATGCTCTGTGGATTTGTTTCATCGAAGGACCCTTGCTAGACTAAGTAAAAGGACTATTTTTCAGGACTGATGCTTACTTTAGTCGAGGGACTGGAGGCAGTTTCCATGGTGACGGAAGTGATTTTCTGGACCGATTCATAGAGGTGTAGAAGCTTTAATTTGGACTGACAGAAGACCAGTAGACTCTCATCCACACACTCCAGCTCTGCACCAAGGGAAACACAAAAGGAATCAGAGAAATACAAAACTACCGTATAACAAAAGCACAAAATTAAATGTCTGTTGGCTTAATTAGGCAGACTTGGGGCCCACAGCAAGCTATCTTGTTGTTATGCTCCGTTTGCATTTGCTGTTTTAGGACCAATTCACACCTGAAACTGGACGTTTTTGCATGTGCAGGGATGTGCATTTGACTTGCATTTTTTATGTGCATTTGCGGTGCATCTTTCCTAAGCTTGCATTTTCTTTGAGGTCGCTTCCATCTACTTTGGGCTTTTATGTGTACAGCGCTGTGTTGCAGTGCATTTTTGTGCATTTAATTGCATTTGCGTCTGTTTCTGTGCATTTGCAGTGCAGAGAAATGCAGCATGCTCTACTTTTTTTCACTGCACTGCAATAGTGTGAAATATACCCATGGGATAACCTGGTTTTTGGACCGTCTATGCAGTCAAAAATGCATCCCACTGCATCTGATGTGAATGGGCCCTATAATGGCAGGTATGCAGTGCAGGCACCATATCTGTAGTAGGTTTAGTGCTCTACCAAATGCTGAGCAATTCTGATCTGGTAAAGCTTCCTAGCAGTGCCAGAGCATACCCGATCTCTCCCACCACAACACATTCCTACAGATTTGACTTTGCCAGGATGTGGCAAAGCTTTGTCTGATCTAAAAGGCTTGGTATTCAGGTGGACCAGGGGCATAGAGAGCTAAATGCCAGCACTTTATAGCTGTCAGCAGCTTTTTAAAAAACCCTACTAGCTGTGCCACAAAAGAACGATCAACACCCTACTTAAGTGAAAATTAGCAGTCCAACAACTCACTTGGCTACAAAAGAGATATGGAGGGGGAGTGGGTGTACAGAATTTGCATTGGGGTAGTCAAATTTTACTGTAAAGAAATTGGCAGCTCCCATTTATCATTACCTTCCCTCCACTGTCTCATCCAGCTTCCACGTCATAGGCCTATCTCCCACATACTAGTGCAAACAAAATCTTGCAGTACAGGCATGTTGCAGGATGCCTGTGTTAACTGCCATTAGCAAATTTGAAATTGGTTTACTGGATAATAATGTTCATTTTATTGCCACCTGCTTCAGCATTCTCCGTTACAGCAATGCGTGAATGTTTCCTACCCTACTTATCCCCGCTCAGGCAAATTTAAAGGCCTTAAAAGTGATTCTTAAGGTTGTAATAAAAAATAAAAAACAAACAAACATGTCATACTTACCTGCTCTGTGCAATGATTTTGCACAGAGCCGCCCTGATTCTCTACTTTTTGGGTCCCCCGCTGGCGGTCCTGGCTCCTTCTCCCCGCCAAGTGCCCCAAATAGCAAGCCTCTTGCTATAGGGGTATTAGAGCAGGCTTGCTGCTGAGCCACGCTCCTGTGAACGGACATTGTCTATTTATGCCACTCTCTCCTCATTGGCTCACTGGCTGTGATTGACAGCAGCAGGAGCCAATGGCTCACATGGCTGTGTAAGCCAACGAGGAGAGAGAGACCCGGGAGAGCAGCTGCTCTCATGCACACCGCTGGATTGAGATGGGGCTCAGGTAAGTATAGGGGGGGAGCTACACCCAGAGGGATTTTTCCCTTAATGTGTAGAATACATTAAGGTAAAAAAAAAAAAAAAAAAAACTTCTGCCTTTAGAACCACTTTAACCTAAAGGTGGCATACAAACTCAAAGCTGGTAAAGAATGGGCACTAAGGGAGCACAGCCTTGACCCTGTTGCACCAAAACCCAGTTACCCCTTGAGTCCGATTTAAATACCCGTAGTATCGAACCGGGGACAAATAGGCATACCATGCTGTATCACTACAGTAAAATATGGGACTTAGCCTTTTCCAAACTCGGTACTCCACAATACAACGACTACACGCCACTATGGCATAATATGAATCTCCCCGAGCTCACCAAAATACAGGATACAAGTACATGGTCCACACAGGGGGTATTTTATCTCCATCACCTCCTAGACAACGGACGTCTAAAAAACTTTGATTCCCTCAGAGAAGAATTTACACTTCAAAACCGAATGTTTTTTCGATTTTTACAACTCCGCCACGCGACACAATCGCAATTCCCTGACTCCGTCCCACACCCCACAACTAATGTAATTATGGCAGTAATTAAGAGCACGGGCTCCCACAAACTGATCTCAGCATTTTACAATATGCTTTCCACTCCCATTTCTACCAAAATAGTGTACGATCTGAAACCCAGATGGGAGGGGGAGGTGGGGCCAAGAGGATGAGGAGTGGGGGGAGGCGCTGGAGTCCTGTAAAGCAGTGTCTCCCAAGCTATCCGATCGACTTTCGCAACTTTATATCCTACATAGAGCGTACCTCACACCCCTCAGAGTGGCAAGATACAAACGCACCCATTCTTCAACATGTCTGATGTGTGGATAAGAGACGGGCACATTTTTCCACCTGATCTGGGCATGCCCTAAGATACAAGAATTATGGAAACAAATTGTGGCAGTTCTACACGACGAAATGGGCTCACCCCTTGCATTAGACCCCAAACCATGCCTTCTGGGAATGTTACCAGACACAATGGATAAATATACTAAAACATTTCTTCATGAGATGCTGTTTTCAGTCAGGAAAACCATTGCTAAAAAATGGATGAGACAAACGCCTCCCAAAATAGTAGAATGGAAAATAGAAGTGAATAATACCCTGCCATACAAGAAATGTTATATATATATATATATATATATATATATATATATATATATATATATATATATATATATATCAACAGAGGTTGCCCCAATAAATATAATAAGATATGGGACCGCTGGCTTCAAGAGTCTAGTACCTGTACATAACAAAACCACATCAGTCAGAAATGAATGCCCAGACACATGTCTTCCTAGGTAGTCTTTGGATGTACAATGTATTCTTGTAGAGCATGCTCACATGGCAATGATAATGTATCTGTTACCTTACCTACCTAAAGTATGACACTCAATGTATCAGTTACCAAGTTTGTATGCAAAGTATACTTAACATGTATGCACGCCTTGATCAATAAAAACCTTTGTTCAACGTTAAAAAATATCCGTAGTATCTTACGTATATCTTACGTAGTATCTTGTATATATCTAAAAGGTTAGGGTAAACACAGGTACCGGTACATGTGTTTATCATGCCTTACAGGCGGCCACTGTTTGGTGCACCAATTCTGTGGCCATATCAAAATTACCTAAAACAAACAATCTACAGTAGTGCTCTGCAAAAAGTAAATGTCACGTTTTAATAATTGATTGAGAAGATAGCTGTGCTATGAGCCATTACCTTGATTCTGTAAAGAATCCATTAGAGCCTGCGTAATACTGGTAAGGGAGGAGAGAGGAATGCGGGTGCTGGCGAGGATATTTTCTAAAGCCTGGATATGAAGCGCAGAAAAGAGAAAAGGTACTTAAAATTATACAATGTCAGTTTGCTGACACATCTTATTGATCTGCACACCATATATGCCAAATCCCTGTAAAAAGAAAAAAAAAAAAAAAGAGAAGAAGCTATGCTGCAGCTTAGTTTTTTTTAGCTGAGACTGTCACTCACTTCTCTGAAATAAATGTCAACTTTTTTTGGGGATGACACAAATGGGGGGTCCAGTGAGTGACAAGAAACAGGAAGCAAATCCACACTTTGAAGACGCAAAAAACAATCATAGATTCCTGGAATATAAGTCCAGGTATTTTTGCTTGTACAAGCCCATTATTAAAGCGGACCTTCAGTCATTTTTTTCAACTTTCCATTTAATAAATCCTCTGTCCTTGTTTTAACTGCCAAAAAATAGGATTTTTATAACAGCTTACCTGTAAAATCCTTTTCTTGGAGTACATCACGGGACACAGAGCGACATAGTCATTACTAATGGGTTATATAGTTACCGTCAGGTGCTGGCACTGGCAACTTCCAAAACCGGAAGTACCCTCCCCTATATAAGCCCCTCCCATCCGGGAGCACCTCAGTTTTGTAGCAAAGCAATAAGTGTCCCCAAAGAGGGGCGGGAGCTCTGTGTCCCGTGATGTACTCCAAGAAAAGGATTTTACAGGTAAGCTGTTATAAAAATCCTATTTTCTTTCTCGTACATCACGGGACACAGAGCGACATAGTCATTACTAATGGGATGTCCTAAAGCAATGCCAAATGAGGGGGGGGATACACCATATATAAGCTGAGCGCTATCAGACATGAGGATCTTTTGCGGCCTGCAACACACTGCGCCCAAAGGCGACATCCTCCTGACTTCTAACGTCCACCTGGTAGAACCTAGTAAACGTGTGTACTGAAGACCATGTTGCGGCCTTACAGACTTGAGCCAGGGAGGCCTGGTGATGCACTGCCCATGAAGTTCCAACTGCTCTCGTGGAGTGCGCCCTAACTTTGAACGGAGGCGGTCTACTTCTCAAGCTATAGGCTTGTATTATGACCTGTCGAATCCACTTGGCTAAAGTAGATTTTGACGCTGCCTGACCCTTTCTGGGGCCTTCCGGCAGAATAAACAAAGTATCCGTTCTGCGAATCTGAGCAGTGGCTTTTAGATAAGCTTTAACTGCTCTTGCTACATCCAAAGAATGCAATAACTTTTCCTCTACCGAAGTAGGCTTGGGGAAAAAAGAAGGAAGAACCACATCTTGGTTCAAATGAAAACTCGATACCACCTTAGGAAGAAAGGCTGGATGAGGACGTAACACTACTCTGTCCTTATGGATAACCAGATATGACTCCTTACAGGACATAGCTGCTAATTCCGATACTCTTTTAGCCGAACAAATGGCTACTAGAAAAATCAATTTCCTGGTGAGAAGCACTAAGGAAATATGCTGTAATGGTTCAAATGGTTGTTTCTGTAGAACCGACAGAACCAAGTTTAGATCCCATGGACATATGGGAATATTAACCGGAGGACTAATACGCATCACTCCTTGTATAAAGGCTTTGACTAGTGAATGCGAAGCCAAGGGCCTTTGAAAAAATATTGACAAGGCCGAAATCTGACCTTTGATAGTACTCAAGGCAAGCTTCCTATCTACAGCCCATTGTAGGAAGTCCAGAATTCTACCTATTACGTATTTACGTGGATGCCATTTCCTGGCCTCACACCAGGCGATGTACGCCTTCCAGATTCTATAGTAGATCTGCCTGGATACCGGCTTCCTGGCATTGATCATGGTAGATACCACAGGATTAGAGAGCCCTCTCTTTTCCCAAGGGAACACTAGGGCATCCGAGCCGCAAGCTAGGGGATCCCTTGTCCGAGAGACAAACCTGTCCCCCTTTGCGTTGAATCTGGATGCTAGAAGATCTACATCCGATGTTCCCCACCGCTGACATATTGTCCAGAAAACCTCGGGGTGAAGGGACCCTTCCTCTGGGCCTAATTGCTGGCGACTTAGAAAGTCCGCCTTCCAATTCTCCACTCCTGGAATGAATACCGCAGATATGGCTGGGACATATTTTTCTGCCCATTTCAGGATGTAATTTACTTCCCTCTGGGCTGCACGACTCCTGGTGCCCCCCTGATGATTGATATATGCCACTGCTGTGGCATTGTCTGATTGAATTCTGACAGGGGACCCTTGGAGTTTGGATGTCCATGCTACTAGGGCATACCGGGCTGCTCGTATCTCTAAGAGATTGATGGGCAGGGCCTTTTCTGCATCCGACCATCTGCCCTGGAGAGACCATTGCTCCAGTACTGCTCCCCAGCCTAAAAGGCTGGCATCTGTAGTGACCACCTTCCAAGAAATCGGACTGAAGGATTTCCCTCTTTCCAGATTCCGGGGAACCAACCACCAACGGAGGCTTCTGCGAACGGAAGGGGACAAGGACATTGGTACGTCCAGAGCCTGAACTTTTTTGTTCCAGGCTGACAGTATGGCCCCTTGCAACTTCCTTGAATGGAATTGACCGTAGGGTACTGCTTCGAATGATGCCACCATTTTTCCCAGCAGCCTCATGCACAGGCGTATGGATGGCTGTCTTTTTGAACCCACTAAGTGGATCAAATCTCTCAAAGACGACCCCTTTTCTCGAGGCAAGAAAATTTTTCTCTGGTCTGAATCCAGCCTTAGCCCCAAGTATTCCAGACTTTTGACTGGTTTTAGGGCTGACTTGTCTCGGTTGATAATCCAATCGTGATATTCCAGATACTTGATTGTCTCGTGAACAACCACTTCTAGTTTTTCCACTGAGTGGTCTATCAGCAACAAGTCGTCTAGATATGCCATTATCGTTACACCTCGTGTTCTTAGATTGGCCAATAATGGGGCCAGAATTTTTGTGAACACTCTTGGTGCTGTGGCCAGACCGAAGGGTAAGGCTCTGAACTGAAAATGGCGCCCTTCTATCGCAAAGCGTAGAAATTTTTGGTGGGCTGGAAAGATGGGGATGTGCAAATACGCATCTTTGATGTCGATCGAGGCTAACCATTCCTCCCCTTGTAGGGCAGTGGCTACCGATCGGATCGACTCCATCCGGAAAGTCCTGATATGTAGGAATTTGTTTAGCCCTTTTAGATTTAATATGGGCCTCACGTCCCCGTTTGGCTTCGGAACTGTAAAGAGGTTTGAGTAAAACCCGAACCCCCATTCTTCCAGGGGGACCTCTATAATTACTGCTTGAAGCAATAATTGTTCCAGTGCCAACAGGAGGGATCCTCTCTTCTGGGGATCCCTTGGCACGTTCGACCTTATAAAGCGGGAAGGAGGGGAGTTTTTTAACTCCAATTTGTATCCCAGATTTACTGCGGAGAGCACCCATCTGTCTCGGATCGTGTCCCGCCAGGTTTCTGTGAACAACTGAAGTCTTCCCCCCACCCGATTGGGTGGGGGCAACCCTTCATGCATTTGACTTTGGGGGAGGTTTTGTACCTCTCCTGCTCCAGGGCTTCTTGTTACCCTGCAACTGTCCCTGATTTTTACCTCCGGGATTTGACCGGGGAGGCCGTCGGAACTGTTTCACAGCCGATGTCCTAGGGACTGGAGAAGCCGGCCTCTTAAAAGAGGGACCTCTAACTCTATTTTTGACCGGCAAGAGTGTACTTTTACCGCTGGAAATTCTCTGGATATACTTGTCCAGGTCTTCCCCGAATAAGCGCTCCCCATGAAATGGGAAGCTGACCAGCAATTTTTTACAGGGAGCTTCAGCAGACCAGTTTTTGAGCCATAGAAGCCTGCGCATATGTACTACAGACAGCGTAAGGCGGGAGGCCTGATGGATTGAATCCTTTATAGCGTCCACCGCAAAGCATAAGGCTCTAGGTAGATCAGCTAGAGCAAGAGCCTGCTGATCTGGCACGTCCCTTAAGACCTGTTTCAACTGATCCTTCACTGCTTGGCAGACCCCTATAGCTGCCACTGCTGGTTGTGTCACCAATCCTGCTGTAGAAAAAGCAGATTTCAATAAGGACTCCAATTTTTTATCTATTGGGTCCTTGAACATTTGGACATTTTCCACCGGACATGTCAGTGATTTATTCACACAAGAGATGGCTGCGTCCACTGTAGGGACCTTCCATTTTCTGACGAACTTATCCTCCATAGGATAGACCACCGGAAATCTCTTGGGGGGAGTAAATATTTTGTCAGGATGCTCCCAATCCTGGTAAATGAGCCCCTCCAGTAAAGGATGGATCGGAAAAGAACAAACAGTCTGGGGAGCTTTTAGCGACCCCAACGAGGAGACAGAAGAGGAGGATGGCTCCGCAAGTGGCATTTTAAATGCTGATCGGACCATATTAGTCAGGGACTGCACCCATAACCTCTCAGCATGTGATGCTGAGAACGGCTCCTCCACTGTTGATTCCTCTACAACTGAATCAACCTCATCCTGATCCCCCTCAGGTAGGTCGTTCTCTGTATGGGACTGTTGCTCTGTTAACAGGCACTCTGAGGGAGGAGACGGAGATCGAGCGCTTTTCTCCTGTGACAGGGAAGCAGCAATTAGTGCTGACAATCTCTCTTCCAGCCCTCCCAGAGCTGAGGAAAAAACCTCCTCTGTTACATACACAGGAGCAGGTGAACTGGGGACAGCCACAGTACCAGGTACTCCTGGGGGTGCCCTACGGTCACTAACCTCTGATTCTTCAGGGGAGACTGGTGCAGCCAAAGCATGCCCAAGATCCTCAGAGCCCGATGGAGACCCCCTATTCCTCCTGGAATTTCTAGTCCCGGAGTTTTTAGACGGCATATTCCTAAGCCACAAAGCTGAGGTATTCCAGCCGAAAATACACCAGTTACTGATAATAGTCTAGCATAAATGCTGCTATAATAAACAGTTGGTGTCTACTAATGTGCCTTTCTAGGGGATGCCTGTATCAACCGCTTGCTGTATGCCTTTAAATGTTGCCAGCTCTGTCTCTGTACTTCATAGCCAGCTTACTGCAATAATGTGGCTTTTTAAAAACCTGCTGGGACGCCCGCACATGCGCAGAAGCGCTGCGGCGCGCACAGAGCGTCATCCCCCAGGCCCCGCCCCTTTTTCCGGCCACCTCTATATATAGAGGCGCGTGCACGCGCACGCGCGCGGCCACGTGCGCCTCGGCGCTAATTTTCAAACATGGAAACCAGGGACAGGAGCCAGGGCCCCCTTTGCCGCAGGCCGGGGGATAGACGAACACTGCAACATGGCAGAGGAAACAGTTTCCTGTAGGAGAACTCACCAGCTGCCTGGACTTTGCTCTCTGAGAAGAAACTAGTCCATATGACAAGAAAAACATTCCACAGTGGCCTCTAGTGGACAAACACAGGTACCGCAGTTTAATATACTAAACATATATAAAAAAACATTCCTTTTTTTTTTTTTTTTTTTTTTCTTGACCACCATTAAAAATTATTACATTTTTTTTAGTAGTTACAGGCATGCACAGATATTAGCGGGAATACCGTTAGGTAACAGACAGAAAGACAAATTAGGCTTGGGGGTCCCCCAATAGAACCAAGTTCCTGGGGGCCCCCACTTACCTGTTCCCCGCCGCAGGACTTTGTTTGGTCCACAAAAGCCCAAACTTCACCTATCACGGCAGGCATTGTAATCAAACCTTCAGGGACCGGGTTCCCAAGGATTCCACTCCCCTGGACCTGTATAGCACCCTGCACAGAAAACATCTTGGTCGTGGGTATGACCAGAGCTCTGGATCCCAGGGTCCAGCTCTCCTAAGAGAAGCATTACAGGCAGAACCTTGCTCTTCTCTGCAAGGCCCGGGTACCGACCGTTTAGCTATGAAGCTTTTTTGGTCGGATCCGGAATAGCTTACTGAGGCCCAAAAGAACCTGTACGCAAGCTCAGTGAAAAACACATGTTTCTTCTTGGCCAACACCTTAGACACTGGCAAAAAACTGAGGTGCTCCCGGATGGGAGGGGCTTATATAGGGGAGGGTACTTCCGGTTTTGGAAGTTGCCAGTGCCAGCACCTGACGGTAACTATATAACCCATTAGTAATGACTATGTCGCTCTGTGTCCCGTGATGTACGAGAAAGAAAATACATTATACAGCCCACTTCCTGTTTCTTGTCTGGTCATTAGCCTAGGCTTATGACATCATGCACAGAGAGTTTGCCAGGAAGGGCCAAGCAGGGCTGCAGAGCTGGAGGTGTGCCTCTGTGTGTCTGTGTAAATCCAGGAAGTGAACAGGCAGCAGCTTCAGCTGCCCACAGTTAAAATGGATGTAGTCAGACTTAGTGGAGGGAGATTTCTGCCGCATATTTGGCAAGTACAGAATCACAGTATATATATATAAAATAATATGCAAAGTGGTTGGAGGGAAGCTTCAGAATGGCAAAGATGTTTTTACTACAAATATTGTGAGCAGACTGCAGTTCCTCTTTAAGCCCACATTGCCAGAGTGTTCTATATCCTAATAAATGGTAACCAAAGTGAAAAAATACTTATGTGTCACTTTTCAATGTCACTTACAACTCCATCTCCTCCGCTACTCTCCCTGTTGGGGTACCCCAAGGCTCCGTTCTTGGGCCCCTCCTATTCTCATTCTATACCTCTTCCCTGGCCAGTTGATAACCTCCCATGGCTTCCAATACCACCTCTACGCCGACGACACCCAGATCCATCTCTCCACTCCTCAACTCACCCCCTCAATCTCCTCACGGATCTCAAACTTACTGAATGACATATCAGTATGGATGTCACACCACTTCCTCAAACTCAATCTTTCAAAAACTGAGCTTGTTATATATATTAACTCCTTCCCGGTCCCCCCCCCCCCCCCCCCATGACTTTACCATTAAAATCAACAGCACAACCATTGGTCCCTCCACACATGCCAGGGTGCTGGGTGTAATCCTTGACTCTGACCTCTCCTTCAGCCCCCCACCCAATCACTGGCTAAATCCTGCCACCTTAACCTCCGTAACATCTCCAGACATCGACCCTTCCTGACTAACGACACCACAAAGCAACTTATTCACTCTGCGATTATTTCCCGCCTTGACTACTGCAACTCTCTTTTTAATGGCCTACCCATACGCAGGCTATCCCCCCTTCAGTCTATTATGAATGCTGCTGCTAGACTAATACACCCCACTAACCAATCTGTGACTGCTGCTCCTCTCTTCTAATCCTTCACTGGCTTCCCCTACCCCACCGTATAAAATTCAAAATGCTAACCACAACATACAAAGCCATCCACAACATCGCCCCCCATTTACATCACCAACCTCATCTGCAGATATCGCCCACATATCGTCGACCTCCTGCTCTCTAGCTCCTTTGTTAACTCCTCCCATGCTCGCCTTCAGGACTTCTCCAGAGCCTCTCCCACCATCCTCTGGAACTCCCTGCCCCGGTATGTCCAATCAGCCCCTAACCTCTCCACCTTTAGGAGATTTCTAAAAAAACTCATTTATTCAGGGAAGCCTATCCCACACCCACTTAACAACTGTCCCCGAGCCAACCCAAAAATTCATTCTCTTCAGCCAAATCATTCCCCAGAAGCCTATTACCTTTTGTACCACCACCCCCTCCCTTTAGAATGTAAGCTCAATGAGCAGGGCCCTCCTGTCCCTTCTGTATTGTACTGTAATTGTGCTGTCCCCCCTCTACATTGTAAAGTGCTGCGTAAACAGTTGGCGCTATATAAATCGTGAATAATAATAATAATGTTACCATACCTGTTTCTTAGTTGCTGGATATTTAATGTCTAAGAGAACCTCCTTTGCTTCTGCTTCAAGTTGCTCTGAAAAAAGTACAACATAAAGTACTACCAAGTCTACAAAATTTTTCACTTAAATTCAGCTTAGAAGTGTGCTGCTTGAATTTTTTTTCGAGTGCTTAAAGCAACCAACCAGAATCCTTGTTTAAGTTTCAGATTTAGATTATATAAACATAAATTGTAAGCTAATTGGCTGCCATGGGTAAGACTATTTACTTTCAACATGCTCTTTATACATCAGCCATTTAACATGCTTTATGCATTCAACAGTGTAGCGCCACCCAGTGCCATTCTAGAAAAACATATTTGTCACAGTTAAGTTGTCTGAAAAAAAAAAAAAAAAAGACTGCTCACTTGAATAAGTAGCAGGATTTATTTACTTTTAAAGTGCAATGATAAAAACATAACATTATTACACAAATGATAAAATATAAGAGCGTAAAATATTTAATTACCGTAATTTGGAGATTTGGCTTTTAATAACGTGCGGAGTTTCTTTACTAGATGCAAGTCTTTGGCTCGTTCACACTTTTTGTCGCTGGAACAAAAAACCATGAAAAAAAAAAAAGCAATGTGAAAACACAGCACAAAAATGTATCCTTCACAGTAGTGTCTGATGCAAACTAAGTGACCAAGGTTCAGAGAAATGAGCCTAAATGATGCGTTGTAACAAAAAAAAAAAGTGGGGGGAACTGAACGGCTCTCCTTCAATTACAGACTTCTCTTTGCTGCATTAAGTAGAGGGAACTTTGTAGGATACCACAGACTCCACACCAGGCATGAATATTATGAATGGGCAGGTCATAGTATGCAGTATTACTACAAAGTATAAGGGAGAGCAGATATCCACTTTACAATATACATCAGCCACATGTTTTATTCCAAGTGTGGCTTAGCTCTCTTACCTGAGTGCCAGGTGAAACGGGATGTTCACTGTCCGTACATTTCCTGATACCGGATCAATCAGGCAAATCTGATATGTCTGCGGCTGCCAACCCTGACTGGTGACGTTATTTAAACCCATGATCTTATACCCAGGACACAGCAATCTGAAACAAAAGGAGTCAGTGAGCTAAAACATAAAGGGCACTAGTTCTTTTCACACACATTTATAGTTACAGTCATTACAATATATTGGTCCACGTTTATTAATACATTGGACCAGGTTTTATAGATTGCACCACTGCACCTAATTTGTCTTGAAGCTGAAAGTTGGTCAAAAGTCACTTGATGTCCACTTGATACTTACTTTAAATAATTTCCCCAGCTATCGGGAGCATTGCCCGACTGCACTTAAAGCAGGTGAGCACTAGAGGCACCAGGGCTTGGTCTTTAGGTAAATTGGATGCTCCGAGGGGCTCATACGGCCAAAGTTGCAACAGAATTTGCGTTCCATAAGATGTTTCACTTTATTGCCTTCTGCATCACATCACGGGAACGATGCATTCATTTCTATATTTCTATTAAAGCAGTTGTAAACCCTATTATAATAAATAAAAAAAAACAACCTGCAAGACAAAGGCATAATGAAATACTTACCTTAGATCGAAGCACACCGCTGGGACGGCCGACATCTTCTCTGGTGTTTCTTCTGGGTTTGCGGGCTCCGGCTGTAACCCGCCAGTCACGGCACAGGGCCCGGATGAAACGGCCCTTTCTTCAGAGCACATGCACTGATGATGTAGGCAGCGGTGTATATAGTAAATATCTCCTAAACGGTGCAAGTTTAGGAGATATTTACAGTACCTACAGGTAAGCCTTATTATAGGCTCATCTGTAGGTACAATTAAAAAGGAAGACTTTACTTCCTCTTTAAGTATACCTTTCTGTAATACGTTAATGTGCACACTGAATATGTGTCATAACAACTGTACTTTTTGTACCTTTTTGAAATACTTAATAAAAATTATCGGAAAGAAAAGTCACTTGATGAACACGAGGGGTGGGTAGGGGAAGGGAAAGATGGAGCCATTGTGTGGTTGGTAAAGACTTTGGGCTCCACAGCCAGTGGCTTTCTAAAAAGAGTTGATGTTAAAGCAGGTGTTCACCCCGATCTTCTCAAAACTGGATATCTAAAGCCAAAACCAGTGACAGCTGTCTAAAAGAGATTTTCCCCTTGACGTTGGGAACATTACCACTCATTTCCTCTTGTGTTTTTTGACTTACATATACTTTAAAGAAAACCTATACTGATTTCACTGATTCAGTGGCATCAAAGCCATTGAATGAAAATAAGAATGGAGATCAGAAGTTGGACTGGGAAAGCACTGAATGGAGAGACAGTCAGGCAGCTAGCATTTTCTGTACATTTGATACCAACGATGAATGTCATTTAAAAATACTTAAAGCGGAGCTCCGCCATAAAAAATTTATTAAAAGCCAGCAGCTACAAATACTGCAGCTGCTGACTTTTAATAAATGGACACTTACCTGTCCTGGAGTCCAGCGACGTCGGCAGAAGACGAGCAATCGCTCACCTCTCGACTGCCCCCACCACCATCATCGGTGAGGGTATAAGGAAGTGAAGCGTTGCAGTTTCACTGCCCGGTTCCCTACTGCGCATGCGCTAGTCGCGCAGTGCCATCCTCACTGGTCCCCGCTGTGTTCTGGGAGCCGCGTGTTTCCCGGAACACAACGGGGGGGGGGGGGGAGTGGCGTAATGCCCGCAGTTTCCCGCAGAGTCTATGCCCGGAAGTGGGTGCAAACACCTGTCTTAGACAGGTAACTGCACCCCCCTCCCCCCTGAAAGGTGGCAATTGTGGCACCAGAGGGGGGGAGGAATCCGATGAGCGGAAGTTCCACTTTAGGGTCGAGCTCCGCTTTAAAAAAAAAAGTAGCTTTTCACATTCATGTTGGAACAAATTGACTTTCACAAATGAAAACCACATTCACTGTTAGAAATTTTTTCATTTCAGAAAAATATTCTTCCATGCTCATATAAAAATCAAACAATTGTTCGTAGAAAGAACATTTTTGAATGAAATTCTACCAGTTTATGGCCAGCTTTAGATAAATGAGGCCGACAACAGATCAAAAACATAGGTTCCATTTATTTATTCTAATGAACGGATTAGTGTCTGGACTGGTCCCCACCTGCAGTGTTTGCCCACATTAAATGCTCCAACACGGGGTCCTTGCTGCGTGCTCCAAACTTCCAGGATTCCCCGTCTGGGGGCGTAAATGACGAGGAACTGGGCCACCCGGCATGGACCCTGAACACTGCCAAATGGAGAATAATGGCTTCTCTCAGATTCCCTCTCTTGTAGGTCCTCCGTAATTTGCATCCATCCAATCTGAGCATCTCGATAGCCTGGAAGACACAACCAAGGAGGAATGATAAATAACTCCACACTACCTTTTTTTCCTGACACACAACCTCATATGCAATTCCCCTGCCTCTGCTAGATCACTGGATGTCAGATGAACGCTGGATATAGCTAACCATGTCATAACTGCCAAGACAAATAGTATTGGAAACTGGCAAAGTCAGAATTAAAATGTAAACCCTAACTGGACGACATTTATTTTGCGCCGTGTGTCATAAACTAAAAGATATTTTTTTCCTCTGTTGTTGCAACTCAGCACTGCTAATCTCCTGAAGCCTCTCTGCAGCCACTTTCTGTATACACAAACTTCAAAAAGGCTGCATTGTATTTTTTAGGGAGGGCTTCTTTATGTTAACAGTAGCAAAACATGCCTGTATTATGAGCATCGGCTTGCACTAGATCAGCATGTGACAGGTTAACTCAAGTGATCAACTGTGAGATGGGGCAGAGCACTGTCACCTCCTAACATGAACTGTCCAAACAAAGACCTTTATGGCAGGATCACCAGATATTATTTTAAAGTTGCATATTAAGGCTTGGTTCACACTGGATGCCGATGCGGCTTCCAGCAGGGGTCCTGTGCGTCCTGGTTCACCATTTCAGGTCCAATTTCAGCCCGAATTCGGACCTGAAATGGACCAAACGACGTACAGGGCACCTGTGCAATTTTGCACCGGAGCCGCATCGGAGATATGTCAACTGGCTCCATAGAGAGCCATTCATGTTCTCCTGCTATTGTGAATTGGATGCAGGGATTCTGCATCCAATTTGCAATAGTGTGAACTCGGCCTTACAGTGCCTTGAAAAAGTATTCATACCCCTTAAAATTTTCCACATTTTGTCATGTTGCAACCAAAAATGTAATTGTATTTTATTGGGATTTTATGTGACAGACCAACACAAAGTGGCACATAATTGTGGAGTGTAAGAAAAATGATCAATGGTTTTCCATTTTTTTTTACAAATAATTGTCTGAAAAGTGTGGCGTGCATTTGTATTCAGCCCCCCTGAGTCAATACTTTGTAGAACCACCTTTCACTGCAATTACAGCTGCAAGTCTTTTTGGGTATGTCTCTACTAGCTTTGCACATCTAGAGAGTGACATTTTTGCCCATTCTTCTTTGTAAAATAGCTCAAGCTCTGTCAGATTGGATGGAGAGCGTCTGTGAACAGCAAAAGTCTTGCCAAAGATTCTTAATTGGATTTAGGTCTGGACTTTGACTGGGCCTTTCTAACACATGAATATGCTTTGATCTAAACCAGGGGTCTCCAAACCCCGGCCCGCGGGCCACATCCGGCCCGCGGGTTTGATTTGTCCGGCCCGCAGCTTTCCCAGGCTCTGCCACATTGCCGTCTTTGGCCCTGCGCTGCCCGCCCCGTCCTGACCGCTGGAGTTCGGCCACCTCCGGTGCTGGTCGCATGCTGGCTGCGTGCTACTGTCACTTGGAAATACACAAGCTCTGCTTGTGTATTTCCAAGTGACAGTGCGCTCCTCTCCCCGCAGCCGCTCTGATCATCCTTGTGTACACACGCTCTATGAGAGCCCTCGGAGTCAGAGCAGAGGAGGAAGGGGGCGGGGAATCTGCAAACAGGAAGCTGCCTGTGGAACTGCTGCACGGAGATCGGAGGACAAAATGCTGTGAGTAAAATAAGGAAAACTTTGGCTGGAATGGGGGGGGGGGGAAAGCTTTGTGGGAGGAGAATCTTGCCTTGGAGTGGAGTGGAGTGGAGTGTGGAGCTCTGACTGTACTGGAATGGGGAATGGGGGCTGGGGGGGGGGAGCCGTGCACGCTGCACCCATCTCACCCTCTGCACCCTGCACCCTCCCTCTGCACCCTGTGCCCACCTCACCCTCTGCACCCTGTACCCACCTCACCTTCTGCACCCACCCTTTGCACCCTCCCTCTGCACCCTGCTCCCACCTCACCCTCTGCACCCTGTACCCACCTCTCCCTCTGCACCCTGCACCCACCCTCTGCACCCTGTACCCACCTCACCCTCTGCACCCTGCACACACCTTCTGCACCCTCCCTCTGCACCCTGCGCCCACCTCACCCTCTGCACCCTCCCTCTGCACCCTGCACCCACCTCACCCTCTGCACCCTCCCTCTGCACCCTGCACACACCCTCTGCACCCTCCCTCTGCACCCTGCGCCCACCCTCTGCACCCTCCCTCTGCTCCCTTCGCCCACCTCACCCTCTGCACCCTGTACCCACCTCACCCTCTGCACCCACCCTCCCTCTGCACCCTGCGCCCACCTCACCCTCTGCACCCTGTACCCACCCTCTGCACCCTCCCTCTACCTCACTCTCTGCTACTGCACCCTCCCTCTGCACCCTGCGCCCACCTCACCCTCTGCACCCTGCATCCACCCTCTGCACCCTGCACCAACCTCACCCTCTGCACCCTGCACCACCTCACCCTCTGCACCCACCTCACCCTCTGCATGTAGCGCACCCCTTAACCCTGCACTCTGTACATAGCTCACCCCTGAACCCTGTACATAGCTCACCCCTGAACCCTGGGGACACCGATGGGAAAAACTTTGCTGGGGACACCGATAAGGAAAAATTTGCTGGGGACACCGATGGGGAAAATTCTGCTGGGGACACCGATGGGGAAAATTCTGCTGGGGACACCGATGGGGGGGAAAATTCTGCTGGGGACACTGATGGGGAAAATTCTGCTGGGGACACCGATGGGGAAAATTCTGCTGGGGACACCGATGGGGAAAATTCTGCTGGGGACACCGATGGGGAAAACTCTGCTGGGGACACCGATGGCGAAAACTCTGCCGGGGACACTGATAATGGGGAAAACTCTGCTGGGGACACTGATAATGGGGAAAACTCTGCTGGGGACACTGATGATGGGAATGACGATTCATTCATTTGTACATAACTGATTTTTTTCGGCCCCCGAATACTTATAAAATCTACAATGTGGCCCCCGTATTGAAAAGTTTGGAGACCCCTGATCTAAACCATTCCATTGTAGCTCTAGCTGTATGTTTAGGGTCGTTGTCCCGCTGAAAGGTGAACCTCCGCCCCAGTCTTAAGTCTTTTTCAGACTCTAACAGGTTTTCTTCTAAGATTGCCCTGTATTTGGCTCCATCCATCTTCCCATAAACTCTGACCAGCTTCCCTGTCCCTGCTGAAGAAAAGCATCCCAACAACATAATGCTGCAACCATGTTTCATATTGGGGACGGTGTGTTCAGGGTGAAGTGCAGTGTTAGTTTTCCGCCACACATAGCGTTTTGCTGCTAGGCCAAAAAGTTATATTTTGGTCTCATCTGACCAGAGCACCTTCTTCCACATGTTTGCTGTGTCCCCACATGGCTTCTCGCAAACTGCAAACAGGACTTCTTATGGCTTTCTTTCAACAATGGCTTTCTTCTTGCCACTCTTCCATAAAGCCCAGATATGTGGAGTGCACGACTAATAGCTGTCCTGTGGACAGATTCTCCCACCTGAGCTGTGGATCTCTGCAGCTCCTCCAGAGTTACCATGGACCTCTATCCTGCTTCTCTAATGAACACTCTCCTTGCCCAGCCTGTCAGTTTAGGTGGACGGCCATGTCATGGTAGGTTTGCAGTTGTGCCACTCTTTCCATTTTCGGATGATGGATTGAACAGTGCTCTGTGAGATGTTCAAAGCTTGGGATATTTATTTATAACCTAACCCTACTTTAAACTTCTCAACAACTGCATCCCGACCTGTCTGGTGTGTTCCCTGGCCTTCTAGATTCTGTTTGTTTACTAAGGTTCTCTAACAAACCTCTGGGAGGGTTTCACAGAACAGCTGTATGTATACTGAAATTAAATTACACACAGGTGGACTCTATTTACTAATTAGGTGACTTCTGAAGGCAATTGGTTCCACTAGATTTTAGTTAGGGGTATCAGAGTAAAAGGTGGCTGAATACAAATGCACGCCACACTTTTCAGATATTTATTTGTAAAAAATGTTGAAACCATTTATCATTTTCCTCCCACTTCACAATTATGTGCCACATTGTGTTCATCTATCACATAAAATCCCAACAAAATACATTTAAGTTTTTGGTTGTATGACAAAATTTTGAAAATTTCAAGGGGTAGGATTACTTTTTCAAGGCACTGTAAGAACATTAAAAATGACTTGTAGGCCCTCATGCACACTGGATGTTATAAAAACGCCAGTAGCATTAGATGTAGAAAGCTGTAGAATGAGTTTTGCAGAGTTTTTAAGCATTTTTTAGCTGTAACGTTTTAGCTTTTTTTAACCACTTCAATACCATGCACTTATACACCTTCCTGCCCAAGCCCATTTTGAGCTTTCAGTGCTGTCGCAATTTGAATGACAATTGCGCGGTCATGCAACACTGTACCCAAACAATTTTTTTATCATTTTGTTCCCACAAATAGAGCTCTCTTTCGGTGGTATTTGATCGCCTCTGCGATTTTTTTTTTTTTGCATAACAAATAAAAAAGAGCGAAAATTTTGAAAAAAACTAAGTTTTTCTTTGTTTCTGTAATTTTTTTTTGTAAATAAGTACCTTTTCTACTTCAATGACGGGCACTGATAAGGCGGCACTAACGGGCACCGATGAGGTGGCACCAATGAGGTGGCACCGATGAGGTGGCACTGATGATGGGCACTCATAGGCGGCACTGATGGGCACTCATAGGCGGCACTGATGGGCACTCATAGGCGGCACTGATGGGCACTCATAGGCGGCACTGATGGGCACTCATAGGCGGCACTGATGGGCACTCATAGGCAGCACTGATGGATACTTATGGGTGGCACGGACGGGCACTGATAGGTGGGCACAGATGGGCACTGACGCGTGTGAGGAAGAGCCGATCAACAGCTCTTCCTGTTTACATCGTGATCAGCTGTGATTGGACAGGGCTGATCACGTGGTAAAAAGCCTCCGCCGGAGGCTCTTTACCGAGATCAGTGCAGCGGTGTGTCCAGTGTGGATAACAGAACCACTTCCCGGACGTCAATCTGCTATTGACTGGGCGGGAAGTGGTTAATTAAAACTATACTCCCACAAAAGCTTATGGCTCAAAAACGCTGAATTAGCCATGTTAATCAGCGTTTTTAAGCTTTTATCAGAGTTAGAGCATTTTTACAGCTGAAAAAGTCCTCTCAAAATCCACTAGTTCTGGGGGGTTTTTCCAGCCAGAAAACACCCCTGCCAAAAAAAAGGGATTTTTATAACAGCTTACCTGTAAAATCCTTTTCTTGGAGTACATCACGGGACACAGAGCAACTTAGTCATTACTAATGGGTTATATAGATTACCTTCAGGTGCTGGCACTGGCAACTTCCAAAACCGGAAGTACCCTCCCCTATATAAGCCCCTCCCATCCGGGAGCACCTCAGTTTTGTAGCAAAGCAATAAGTGTCCCAAAAAGAGGGGTGGGAGCTCTGTGTCCCGTGATGTACTCCAAGAAAAGGATTTTACAGGTAAGCGGTTATAAAAATCCCTTTTTCTTTTTCGTACATCACGGGACACAGAGCGACTTAGTCATTACTAATGGGACGTCCCAAAGCAATGCCAAATGAGGGGAGGGATACACCATACATAAGCTGGGCGCCATCAGGCATGAGGATCTTTTGCGGCCTGCAACACACTGCGCCCAAAGGCGACATCCTCCTGACTTCTAACGTCTACATGGTAGAACCTAGAAAACGTGTGTACTGAAGACCATGTTGCGGCCTTACAGACTTGAGCCAGGGAGGCCTGGTGATGCACTGCCCATGAAGTTCCAACTGCTCTTGTGGAGTGCGCCCTAACTTTGAATGGAGGCGGTCTCCTTCTCAAGCCATAGGCTTGTATTATGACCTGTCGAATCCACTTGGCTAAAGTAGATTTTGATGCTGCCTGACCCTTTCTGGGGCCTTCCGGCAGAACAAACAAAGTATCCGTTCTACGAATCTGAGCAGTGGCTTTTAGATAAGCTTTAACTGCTCTTACTACATCCAAAGAATGCAATAACTTTTCCTCTACCGAGGTAGGTTTGGGAAAAAAAGAAGGAAGAACCACATCTTGGTTCAAATGAAACCTCGATACCACCTTAGGAAGAAAGGCTGGATGAGGACGTAATACTACTCTGTCCTTATGGACAACCAGATATGGCTCCTTACAGGACAAGGCGGCTAATTCGGATACTCTTTTAGCCGAACAAATGGCTACTAAGAAAATCAATTTCCTGGTGAGAAGAACCAAGGAAATGTGCGGTAATTGTTCAAATGGTTGTTTCTGTAGAACCGACAGAACCAGGTTTAAGTCCCATGGACATATGGGAATACTAACCGGAGGGCTAATACGCATCACTCCTTGTATGAAAGCTTTGACTAATGAATGCAAAGCCAAGGGCCTTTGAAAGAATATTGACAAGGCCGAAATCTGACCCTTGATAGTACTCAAGGCCAGCTTCCTATCTACAGCCCACTGTAGGAAGTCCAGAATCCTGCCTATTACGTACTTACGCGGATGCCATTTCCTGGCTTCACACCACGCGATGTACGCCTTCCAGATCCTATAATAGATCTGCCTGGATACCGGCTTCCTGGCATTGATCATGGTAGATACCACAGGATTAGAGAGCCCTCTCTTTCTTAGAATGTGGGCTTCAATAGCCAGGCCGTCAAACCCAGGGCTGGTAAGGAAGGGTGGTATATCGGTCCCTGCGAAAGCCGGTCCGGACGATGTGGGAGGGTCCAAGGACTCCCCACTGACATTTTTACGATCTCCGCGTACCATGCCCTTCGGGGCCACGCTGGAGCCACCAGAATCACCGGTTTCTTTTCTACCCGGATTCTGCGGATTAATCGCGGTAACAACTGTGGCGGTGGGAATGCATATATCAGCTTGAACTGATCCCAAGGGAACACTAGGGCATCCGAGCCGCAAGCTAGGGGATCCCTTGTGCGAGACACAAATCTGTCCACCTTTGCGTTGAATCTGGATGCTAGCAGATCTACATCCGGTGTTCCCCACCGCTGGCATATTGCCTGGAAAACCCCGGGGTGAAGAGACCATTCCCCCGGGCATAATTGCTGGCGACTTAAAAAGTCCGCTCTCCAATTTTCCACTCCTGGGATGAAAACCGCGGATATGGCTGGTACATATCTTTCTGACCATTCCAGGATGCAATTCTCTTCCCTCTGGGCTGCACGACTCCTGGTGCCACCCTGGTGATTGATATATGCCACTGCTGTGGCATTGTCTGATTGAATTCTGACAGGGGACCCTTGGAGTTTGGATGTCCATGCTACTAGGGCATACCGGGCTGCTCGTATCTCTAAGAGATTGATGGGCAGGGCCTTCTCTGCTTCTGACCACTTGCCCTGGAGAGACCATTGCTCCAGTACTGCCCCCCAGCCTATGAGGCTGGCATCTGTAGTGACCACCTTCCAAGAAACCGGACTGAAGGGTTTCCCTTTTTCCAGATTCTGGGGCACCAACCACCAATGGAGGCTCTTGCGAACGGAAGGGGACAGGGACATTGGTAAGTCTAAAGCCTGAACTTTTTTGTTCCAGGCTGACAGTATGGCCCTCTGCAAGTTCCTTGAATGGAATTGACCGTAGGGTAATGCTTCGAATGAAGCCACCATTTTTCCCAGCAGCCTCATGCACAGGCGTATGGATGGTTTTCTTTTTGTAGCCACTAAGTGGGTCAAATCTTTCAAAGACGACACCCTCTCTGGAGGTAAGAAAATCTTTCTCTGATTTGAATCCAGCCTTAGCCCCAAGTATTCCAGACTTTTGACTGGTCTTAGAGCTGACTTGTCTCGGTTGATAATCCAACCGTGATATTCCAGATACTTGATTGTCTCGTGAATAGCTACTTCCAGTTTTTCCACTGAGTGGTCTATTAGTAGCAGGTCGTCTAAATATGCCATTATCGTTACACCCCGTGTTCTTAGATTGGCCAATAGTGGGGCCAGAATTTTTGTGAACACTCGTGGTGCTGTGGCCAGACCGAAAGGTAAGGCTCTGAACTGAAAATGGCGCCCTTCTACTGCAAAGCGTAGAAATTTCTGGTGGGCCGGAAAGATGGGAATATGCAGATAAGCATCTTTTATGTCGATCGAGGCTAACCATTCCTGCCCTTGTAGGGCGGTGGCCACCGATCGGATAGACTCCATCCGAAAAGTCCTGATATGTAGGAACTTGTTTAGCCCTTTTAGATTTAATATGGGCCTCACGTCCCCATTTGGTTTGGGGACTGTGAAGAGGTTCGAGTAAAACCCGAACCCGCTTTCTTCCAAGGGAACCTTCATGATTACACCTTGGAGCAATAGTTGTTCTAGTGCCAGAAGGATGGATCCTCTCTTCTGGGGATCGCTTGGCACGTTTGACCTCATAAAATGGGCAGGAGGAGTGCCTTTTAACTCCAGCTTGTATCCCAGACTTACTGCGGAGAGCACCCATCTGTCTCTGATGGTGTCCCGCCAGGTCTCTGTGAACAACTGAAGTCTTCCCCCCACCCGATTGAGTGGGGGCAAGCCTTCATGACTTGGGGGGAGGTTTTGTACCTCTCTTGACCCAGGGTTTCTTGTTACCCTGTGATTGTCCCTGATTTCTGCCCCCTGGATTTGACCGCGGAGGCCGTCGGAACTGTTTCACAGCCGATGTGCCAGGGACTGGAGAAGTAGGCCTCTTAAAAGAAGGACTTCTACCCTTGTTCTTAACCGGCAAGAGTGTACTTTTACCGGCAGAAATTTTCTGGATATACTTGTCCAGATCTTCTCCAAATAAGCGTTCTCCATGAAATGGGAAGCTAATCAGCAATTTCTTACAGGGAGCTTCAGCAGACCAGTTTTTGAGCCATAGAAGCCTACGCATATGTACTACAGACAGCGTACAGCGGGAGGCCTGTTGGATTGTATCCTTTATGGTGTCTACGGCAAAACACAAGGCTCTAGGTAGGTCAGCTAGGGCAAGAGCCTGCTGATCTGGTAAGTCTCTTAAGACTTGTTTCAACTGATCTTTCACTGCTTGGCAGACTCCAATCGCTGCTACCGCAGGTTGTGTCACCATGCTTGCTGTAGAGAAAGCAGATTTTAGTAAAGACTCCAATTTTTTATCTATTGGGTCTTTGAACATTGGAACATTATCTACTGGACATGTCAGTGATTTATTCACACAAGAGATGGCTGCGTCCACTGTAGGGACCCTCCATTTTTTTATGAACTTATCCTCCATGGGATAGATCACTGGAAATCTCTTGGGGGGGGAGTAAATATTTTGTCAGGATGCTCCCAATCCTGGTAAATAAGCCCTTCCAATAAAGGGTGGATTGGGAAGGAACAGACAGTCTGGGGAGCTTTCAGCGACCCCAGCGAGGAAACAGTAGTGGTTGATGGTTCCGCCAGAGGCATTTTAAATGCTGATCGGACTATGTTAGTCAGAGACTGAACCCATAATCTTTCAGCCTGAGATGCTGAGAAAGGTTCTTCCACTGTTGATTCCTCTATAACCGAATCAACCTCATCCTGATCCCCTTCAGGTAGGTCGATCTCTGTGTGGGACTGTTCCTCCACTAACAGGCACTCTGAAGGAGGAGACGGAGATCGGACGCGCTTTCCCTGTGACAGGGAAGCAGCGATCAATGCTGTTAATCTCTCTTCCAATCCTCCCAGAGTTGAGGAAAAAACCTCCTCTGTTATATATACAGGAGCAGGTGGACTGGGGACAGCCGCAGCACCAGGTACTCCTGCGGGGTTCCCACGGCTACTGACCTCTGAATTTTCAGGGGAGATTGGTGCAATACAAGCATGCCCAAAATCCTCAGAGACCGATGGAGACCCCTTTGGCTTCCTGGAAGACTTATTTCCGGAGCGTCTGGACGACATATCCTTTAAGCACAAAGCTGAGGTATTCCCGTCGTCATACACCAATTTTGCTGGTAATAGTCTAACACAGTTGCTGCTATATACCAGCTGGTGTCCACTAAAGTGTCTTTCTATGGGGATGCCTGCATCAACCGCCTCTGTGTGCCACCGTTTGTTGCTAGCTCTGCTTGCATCCAGCTGACACTTGTACTGTGTCTTTTATCCATGCTGGGACGCCTGCACATGCGCAGAAGCGCCGCGGCCACCCGCGCGCGCGCCCGTGCGCCTTCGGCGCCTTTTTTGAAACCAAGCAGGGACTAGGAGCCAGGGCCCTTTTTGCCGGAGGGCCTGTGCGGTGGATGAGCGCAGCAACAGGGCAGAGGAAGTGGAACTTACCAACTGCCTGGATCTTTTGACTTTAAAAAGCCAAAGATCCACATGACAAGAAAAATGGACCACAGCGGCCTCTAGTGGTTTAACACAGGTACCGCGGTCTCCCTTTTTTTTTTCTTGACTACTGTTAAAATTTTACATTTTCCAGTAGTTACAGGCATACACAGATATTAGCGGGAATACTGTTAGGTAACAGACAGAAAGACAAATTAGGCTTGGGGGTCCCCCAATAGAACCAAGTTCCTGGGGGCCCCCACTTACCTGTTCCCCGCCGCAGGACTTTGTTTGGTCCACAGAAGCCCAAACTTCACCTATCACGGCAGGCATTGTAATTAAACCTTCAGGGACCGGGTTCCCAAGGATTCCACTCCCCTGGACCTGTATAGCACCCTGCACAGACAACATCTTGGTCGTGGGTATGACCAGAGCTCTGGATCCCAGGGTCCAGCCCTCCTAAGAGAGGCATTACAGGCAAAACCTTGCTCTTCTGTTGCAAGGCCCGGGTACCGACCGTTTAGCTATGAAGCTTTTTTGGTCGGATCCGGAATAGCTTACTGAGGCCCATAAAAGAACCTGTACGCAAGCCCAGTGAAAACACATGTTACTCTTTGGCCAACACCTTAGACACTGGCAAAAAACTGAGGTGCTCCCGGATGGGAGGGGCTTATATAGGGGAGGGTACTTCCGGTTTTGGAAGTTGCCAGTGCCAGCACCTGAAGGTAATCTATATAACCCATTAGTAATGACTAAGTCGCTCTGTGTCCCGTGATGTACGAAAAAGAAAAGCTGATAACAGCCCGTGTGTGCATGGACTCATAACATAACATGCTGGAGAGTTTACTGGCTGCAGAAAAAAAAACACCTGAAGCCAAAGACTTTACAGCTGTAAAAACGTCCAGTGTGCCATTAAATTAAAATGTTAAAGATTATTTGAGATTTTAATGATTTGAGATATTACCAATTAGGTTTACATGTACTTTATTATCCATTTGATGGAGAGAAATACTTTATACCTATAAAGAAAGTTCAATAATAACTTTATATAACAATGTGCTGAAAAATTCTGTTCCTTTTCTTTCTGGAAATTTGGGGGTTTCCCCATTTACCTTTGTGTGTTACAGTTCTAATATTATAAAATAAATAAAAAGCGAGCAGTTGAAGCAGAAGTTCTTTACAATGGGCACAGCCAGCTTATAGACTCGGGAACTGGGCACAGAGATCTCAAAAATAAGGTTTCTGAGAAATACAGTACAGGGGTCCAGTGATTTCATGTTCCATGAACTGAAATATAAATTTTGGGTGGAATGACCCTTTAGTATTTCTGTAGAAAAAGGTAAACTCCTAAGCTTAGCAAATGAAAGAATCAGTCTATAAGATGGGTGGCTACCTTTTTACATATGGCCGGCTGCAAAAAGAGGCTGGAGTGTTTTTATAATCATGAAAAACATTCAGCTATGGCAATGAATCCAATGAATAATAAGAATAAATCGCTACCCTTCCACATTCGAATGGCCACTCCTCTAACCACATCCAGCAGAATGACCCTCCCAAAGTCATCGGTCACCGCAGCTAGCGTGTTACACGGGGAAAGGCTGATGCTCTCTCCATGGCGACGGGAGTCGGGGAGGCCAAACCTGACAGCCAGAGGGGTGGCGGGCTCCACTTTAGGCTTCTGTTTTTGTTGTGGCTCTTCTTCATGTTTGCTCTTCCAGCCCAGCCAACCACTAGGACAAAAGAAAAGCAAGTCGTCATCACACAAAGCATGTAAGTGAAGTTAACTAAAGATAATTCATGAATATTGTTGTTTTCTGACCATTTATAGGGAAGTGTGGCTTGCCTCTTGCAGAGCTAATGCTATGTGTTTATATTAGAGATTAGAAGGCTGAAAAAAAACTGCTGAGTTACTAATGGCAGACAGGTGCAAGAGAAGCTGACGCTACTAAAAGTGAGGACTGAGCTGCTAAGAAACTGCTGGGAGGGGGGAGGAGCAAGGAAAGCTTAAAGTGGATGTAAACCCAATTCATGAATTTTGAGCTGGGCACATATATCTGCAGTATTTTGTTATTTCTCTTCAAAGAGCCAAGTCCCGTAGCTCTCTCCTGAACTGTTCCTCTGTTATCAGCCTAACTCCCGACAAATTCTCGGACACATCAGATAAAAGCAGCCTGACATTTCTGTCAGGGGAGGTTTCTAAAATAGATTAGCAGGGAGCTGGCCCTGTTACAAAACACCTCTGAGAGTCTCTGCCTATGATGAGAAGGGGTGTGTGCCTTTCCTCCAATCAGCAATTTTAGCTATCTTGGCTGAATGCCCAGACATTGCACTCTGTGTTAAACAGGAAGAGAAAAGTTCCTAACACAATCTGAACCTTTTAAACAGTATATAAATGTGAAGACAGCAGATATACATGTAAAACCTATGTAGGGAGATTTGGTTCATCTCTGTGTATCATCTGAGGCTGTTCACTTCACTGGGTGTATGGAGGGTTTACATCCACTTTAAAGCGGAGTTCCGCCCTAAAGTGAAACTTCAGCTCATCTGATTCCTCCCCCCCTCCGGTGCCACAATTGGCACCTTTTGGGGGGAGGGGGACAGGATACCTGTCTTTGAAAGGTATCCTTTCCCACTTCCGAGAGTCCAGGCCGCGGCCCGTGACGTCACTGTAGGGCTCCCTCCTCCTCCCCCGGCCACCAGGCCAATAGGATAGAGGAGCAGGGCCTCGCGCATGCACAGTAGTGTTCCCGGCGTGAAGACGAAAGGCTACACTGCCGGGTTCCCTCACCCGCAATGGCGGCGGCAGCACCTGACAGCTGATGGAAACATCAGCTGCGGTGCCAACATCGAGGGACTCGAGGAAAGGCAAGTGTCTTATTATTAAAAGCCAGCAGTATGTGTAGCTGCTGGCTTTAATTTTTTTTATTATTTTTTGGGCCGGAAGACCGCTTTAACTGCCAAACCACTGCTGGGAAAGGGAACAGGAAGAACTGTGCTGCTGACTCACAAGTGGAAGAGGGAACAGGAGAAACTGAGATGTTGAGCCACTACCTGAGAGGGGAACAGCCAGAGATAGGAAGCAGGCTGCCCTGAGCTGCTAAGTCACTGATGCAAAGGAGAGCTGAGCTGTTAAATCACTGCTGGAAGGGGGAGCAGGGTGAGCTGAACTGCTGAGCCACTGTAAGTAATGTGGAACAGGGGGAGCCGAGCTGCATAGGCACAGATGGGAGGGGGGGCTGAAATTCTGAGGAGGGAAATCAGGCTGACCTGAGGTGCTAAGGCACTGATGACAAGGTGAGATGAGCTGCTAAGGCACTGATGACAAGTTGAGATGAGCTGCTAAGGCACTGATGACAAGGGGAGATGAGCTGCTAAGGCACTGATGACAAGGGGAGATGAGCTGCTAAGGCACTGATGACAAGGGGAGATGAGCTGCTAAGGCAGTGTTTCTCAACTCCAGTCCTCAAGGCGCCCCAACAGATCATGTTTTCAGGATTTCCCTCAGGTGAAACGGCTGTGGTAATTACTAAGCCAGTGAAACTGATCAAATCACCTGTGCAAAAATAATGGAAAGCCTGAAAACATGACCTGTTGGGGCGCCTTGAGGACTGGAGTTGAGAAACACTGTGCTAAGGCACTGATGACAAGGGGAGATGAGCTGCTAAGGCACTGATGACAAGGGGAGACGAGCTGCTAAGGCACTGATGACAAGGGGAGACGAGCTGCTAAGGCACTGATGACAAGGGGAGACGAGCTGCTAAGGCACTGATGACAAGGGGAGACGAGCTGCTAAGGCACTGATGACAAGGGGAGACGAGCTGCTAAGGCACTGATGACAAGGGGAGACGAGCTGCTAAAGCACCGATGACAAGGGGAGACGAGCTGCTAAAGCACCGATGACAAGGGGAGACGAGCTGCTAAAGCACCGATGACAAGGGGAGACGAGCTGCCAAGGCACTGATGACAAGGGGAGACGAGCTGCTAAGGCACTGATGACAAGGGGAGACGAGCTGCTAAGGCACTGATGACAAGGGGAGACGAGCTGCTAAGGCACTGATGACAAGGGGAGACGAGCTGCTAAGGCACTGATGACAAGGGGAGACGAGCTGCTAAGGCACTGATGACAAGGGGAGACGAGCTGCTAAGGCACTGATGACAAGGGGAGACGAGCTGCTAAAGCACCGATGACAAGGGGAGACGAGCTGCTAAAGCACCGATGACAAGGGGAGACGAGCTGCTAAAGCACCGATGACAAGGGGAGACGAGCTGCCAAGGCACTGATGACAAGGGGAGACGAGCTGCTAAGGCACTGATGACAAGGGGAGACGAGCTGCTAAGGCACTGATGACAAGGGGAGACGAGCTGCTAAGGCACTGATGACAAGGGGAGACGAGCTGCTAAGGCACTGATGACAAGGGGAGACGAGCTGCTAAGGCACTGATGACAAGGGGAGACGAGCTGCTAAAGCACCGATGACAAGGGGAGACGAGCTGCTAAAGCACTGATGACAAGGGGAGACGAGCTGCTAAAGCACCGATGACAAGGGGAGACGAGCTGCTAAGGCACTGATGACAAGGGGAGACGAGCTGCTAAGGCACCGATGACAAGGGGAGACGAGCTGCTAAGGCACTGATGACAAGGGGAGACGAGCTGCTAAGGCACTGATGACAAGGGGAGACGAGCTGCTAAGGCACTGATGACAAGGGGAGACGAGCTGCTAAGGCACTGATGACAAGGGGAGACGAGCTGCTAAGGCACTGATGACAAGGGGAGACGAGCTGCTAAGGCACTGATGACAAGGGGAGACGAGCTGCTAAGGCACTGATGACAAGGGGAGACGAGCTGCTAAGGCACTGATGACAAGGGGAGACGAGCTGCTAAGGCACTGATGACAAGGGGAGACGAGCTGCTAAGGCACCGATGACAAGGGGAGACGAGCTGCTAAGTCACTAATAGGAGGGGCAGTAGGGTAAGCTAATCGGTTACAACACTGCAAAGAGATTTAGCAGCCGGAGCAGCTACAGTGGTGGAGTTTTGCTTAAAAGCTCCTTTACTGCTTGATAGAAATATGTACATAGCCTGGCCATAGTTTTAATTTAAGAATCCACAGGCATAGTGGATGGATTTCACTAATTTTCCTTTATCTCTATCCCATCTGCCTGCCTGAAAATTACATTATTATCATATATTCTAGAGCTGGCAGAAATGGTTCACAATACCTGGCAGCATTGAAGAGGGCCGAGGTGAGTTTGCTGGCAACAGCAAGAGCCACGTGAGACAATAATGGCTGTGTACTGCCCTATACAGATAAACATTGTAAGTGACAGGGTAAATTTGTATAACACAACAGACATGACTAAACTACTAACATACATACCTCCAGGGCAAAAAAGAATCCTGTGAATGGATTGGTGCCCACAGTAATATACTGAGACATGGTGGGGGGGCTGCTCTTTATAGCGGCATTAAAGCCTCCCAAAACGGAGGCAGTCTTCATCTGGTCAAATGGAGAGAGAGCTATAAAACCTGAAAAACAGGAAAACACTATTGTGACACAAGACAAGGCAAAAGTACCTGGAAGGAAGAATGACATTCCATACTCACATTCAGAATGAATGAGAACTTGCACTGTGGAAGCCATGCCCAAAAAATGTAAGCAGAGAGCAATGGACTGTCTAGTCACCAGTATTTCCTGTGGGCTTCCTGCAGCTGATCTTTTCTCCATTCCTTAGGCTTACGATGCCTAGTTCTGCCCTGAATGACAGCCATCTACAGTATCTCACAAAAGTGAGTACACCCCTCACATTTTTGTAAATATTTTATTATATTATATTAATAAATATTAATAATAGGATTTTTATAACAGCTTACCTGTAAAATCCTTTTCTTGGAGTACATCACGGGACACAGAGCGGCACAGTCATTACTATGTGGGTTATATAGATACCTTCAGGTGCTGGCACTGGCAACTTCCAAAACCGGAAGTACCCTCCCCTATATAAGCCCCTCCCATCCGGGAGTACCTCAGTTTTGTAGCAAAGCAATAAGTGTCCCCAAAAGAGGGGTGGGAGCTCTGTGTCCCGTGATGTACTCCAAGAAAAGGATTTTACAGGTAAGCTGTTATAAAAATCCTATTTTCTTTCTCGTACATCACGGGACACAGAGCGACATAGTCATTACTATGTGGGATGTCCTAAAGCAATGCCCAATGAGGGGGGGGGGGATACACCATACATAAGCTGAGCGCTATCAGACATGAGGATCTTTTGCGGCCTGCAACACACTGCGCCCAAAGGCGACATCCTCCTGACTTCTAACGTCTACCTGGTAGAATCTAGTAAACGTGTGTACTGAAGACCATGTTGCGGCCTTACAGATTTGAGCCAGGGAGGCCTGGTGATGCACTGCCCATGAAGTTCCAACTGCTCTCGTGGAGTGCGCCCTAACTTTGAACGGAGGCGGTCTCCTTCTCAAGCCATAGGCTTGCATTATGACCTGTCGAATCCACTTGACTAAAGTTGATTTTGACGCTGCCTGACCCTTTCTGGGGCCTTCCGGCAGAATAAACAAAGTATCCGTTCTGCGAATCTGAGCAGTGGCTTTTAGATAAGCTTTAACTGCTCTTACTACATCCAAAGAATGTAATAATTTTTCCTCTATTGAACTAGGTTTGGGGAAAAAAGAAGGAAGAACCACATCTTGGTTCAAATGAAACCTCAATACCACCTTCGGAAGAAAGGCTGGATGAGGACGTAACACTACTCTGTCCTTATGGATAACCAGATATGGCTCCCTACAGGACATAGCGGCTAATTCCGAAACTCTTTTAGCCGAACAAATGGCTACTAGAAAAATCAATTTCCTGGTGAGAAGAACCAGGGAAATATGCTGTAATGGTTCAAATGGTTGTTTCTGTAGAACCGACAGAACCAGGTTTAAGTCCCATGGACATATGGGAATATTAACCGGAGGGCTAATACGCATCACTCCTTGTATAAAGGCTTTGACTAGTGAATGCGAAGCCAAGGGCCTCTGAAAAAATATTGACAAGGCCGAAATCTGACCCTTGATAGTACTCAAGGCAAGCTTCCTATCTACAGCCCACTGTAGGAAGTCCAGAATCCTACCTATTACGTATTTACGTGGATGCCATTTCTTGGCCTCACACCAGGCGATGTACGCCTTCCAGATTCTATAGTAGATCTGCCTGGATACCGGCTTCCTGGCATTGATCATGGTAGATACCACAGGATTAGAGAGACCTCTCTTTTTTAGAACGTGGGCTTCAATAGCCAGGCCGTCAAACCTAGGGCTGGTAAGGAAGGGTGGTATATCGGTCCTTGCGAAAGCAGGTCCGGACGATGTGGGAGGGTCCAAGGACTCCCCACAGACATTTTTACAATCTCCGCGTACCATGCTCTTCGGGGCCACGCTGGAGCCACCAGAATCACTGGTTTCTTTTCTACCCTGATTCTGCGGAGTAATCGAGGTAACAATTGTGGCGGTGGGAATGCATATATCAGCTTGAACTGATCCCAAGGGAACACTAGGGCATCCGAGCCACAAGCTAGGGGATCCCTTGTCCAAGAGACAAACCTGTCCACCGTTGCGTTGAATCTGGATGCTAGCAGATCTACATCCGGTGTTCCCCACCGCTGACATATTGTCCGGAAAACCTCGGGGTGAAGGGACCATTCCCCTGGGCATAATTGTTGGCGACTTAGAAAGTCCGCCTTCCAATTCTCCACTCCTGGAATGAATACCGCGGATATGGCTGGGACATATCTTTCTGCCCATTTCAGGATGCAATTTACTTTCCTCTGGGCTGCACGACTCCTGGTGCCACCCTGATGATTGATATATGCCACTGCCGTGGCATTGTCCGATTGAATTCTGACAGGGGACCCTTGGAGTTTGGATGTCCATGCTACTAGGGCATACCGGGCTGCTCGTATTTCTAAGAGATTGATGGGCAGGGCCTTTTCTGCATCCGACCATCTGCCCTGGAGAGACCATTGCTCCAGTACTGCTCCCCAGCCTATAAGGCTGGCATCTGTAGTGACCACCTTCCAAGAAATCGGACTGAAGGATTTCCCTTTTTCCAGATTCTGGGGAACCAACCACCAACGGAGGCTCTTGCGAACGGAAGGGGACAAGGACATTGGTATGTCTAGGGCCTGAACTTTCTTGTTCCAGGCTGACAGTATGGCCCTTTGCAAATTCCTTGAATGGAATTGACCGTAGGGTACTGCTTCGAATGATGCCACCATTTTTCCCAGCAGCCTCATGCACAGGCGTATGGACGGCTGTCTTTTTGTACCCACTAAGTGGATCAAATCTCTCAAAGACAACACCTTTTTTCGAGGCAAGAATATTTTCCTCTGGCCTGAATCTAGCCTTAGCCCCAAGTATTCCAGACTTTTGACTGGTTTTAGGGCTGACTTGTCTCGGTTGATAATCCAACCGTGAGATTCCAGATACTTGATTGTCTTGTGGACGACCACTTCTATTTTTTTCACTGAGTGGTCTATCAGCAACAAGTCGTCTAGATATGCCATTATCGTTACACCTTGTGTTCTTAGATTGGCCAATAATGGGGCCAGAATTTTTGTGAACACTCTTGGTGCTGTGGCCAGACCGAAGGGTAAGGCTCTGAACTGAAAATGGTGCCCTTCTACTGCAAAGCGTAGAAATTTTTGGTGGACTGGAAAGATGGGAACGTGCAAATAAGCATCTTTGATGTCGATCGAGGCTAACCATTCCTCCCCTTGTAGGGCAGTGGCCACCGATCGGATCGACTCCATCCGGAAAGTCCTGATATGCAGGAATTTGTTTAGCCCTTTTAGATTTAATATGGGCCTCACGTCCCCGTTTGGCTTCGAGACTGTAAAGAGGTTTGAGTAAAACCCGAACCCCCATTCTTCCAGGGGAACCTCCATAATTACTCCTTGGAGCAATAGTTTTTCTAGTGCCAACAGGAGGGACTCTCTCTTCCGGGGATCCCTTGGCACGTTTGACCACATAAAATGGGAAGGAGGAGAGTCTTTTAACTCCAATCTGTATCCCAGACTTACTGCGGAGAGCACCCATCTGTCTCTGATCGTGTCCCGCCAGGTCTCTGCGAACAACTGGAGTCTTCCCCCCACCCGATTGAGTGGGGGCAACCCTTCATGCATTTGACTTTGGGGGAGGTTTTGTACCTCTCCTGACCCAGGGCTTCTTGTTACCCTGCGATTGTCCCTGATTTTTACCCCCGGGATTTGACCGAGGAGGCCGTCGGAACTGTTTCACAGCCGATGCCCCAGGGACTGGAGAAGCAGGCCTCTTAAAAGAGGGACCGCTAACTCTGTTTTTAACCGGCAAGAGTGTACTTTTACCGCTGGAAATTTTCTGGATATATTTGTCCAGGTCTTCCCCGAATAAGCGTTCACCATGAAATTTTTTACAGGGAGCTTCAGCAGACCAGTTTTTGAGCCATAGAAGCCTGCGCATATGTACTACAGACAGCGTAAGGCGGGAGGCCTGATGGATTGAATCCTTTATGGCGTCAACCGCAAAGCATAAGGCTCTAGGTAGATCAGCTAGGGCAAGGGCCTGCTGATCTGGCAAGTCCCTTAAGACCTGTTTCAACTGATCCTTCACTGCTTGGCAGACCCCAATAGCTGCTACTGCTGGTTGTGTCACCAAGCTTGCTGTAGAAAAAGCAGATTTTAATAAGGACTCCAATTTTTTATCTATTGGGTCCTTGAACATTTGGACATTATCCACTGGACATGTCAGTGATTTATTCACATAAGAGATGGCTGCGTCCACTGTAGGGACCCTCCATTTTTTGATGAACTTATCCTCCATGGGATAGACCACCGGAAATCTCTTGGGGGGAGTAAATATTTTATCAGGATGTTCCCAATCCTGGTAAATGAGCCCTTCCAGTAAAGGGTGAAGTGGAAAGGAACAGACAGTCTGGGGAGCTTTTAGCGACCCCAGCGAGGAGACAGTAGTGGTTGATGGTTCCGCAAGGTGCATTTTAAATGCTGATCGGACCATGTTAGTCAGAGACTGAACCCATAATCTTTCAGCTTGAGATGCTGAGAAAGGTTCCTCCACTGTTGATTCCTCTATAACAGAATCAACCTCCTCCTGATCCCCTTCAGGCAGGTCGATCCCTGTATGGGACTGTTGCTCCGCTAACAGGTACTCTGAAGGAGGAGACGGAGATCGGGCGTGCTTTCCCTGTGACAGGGAGGCAGCGATCAATGTTGACAATCTCTCTTCCAATCCTCCCAGAGCTGAGGAAAAAACCTCCTCTGTTACATACACAGAAGCAGGTGAACTGAGGACAGCCACAGTACCAGGTACTCCTGCGGGGTCTCTACGGTCACTAACCTCTGAATTTTCAGGGGAGACTGGTGCAGCAGAAGCATGCCCAAGATCCTCAGAGCCCGATGGAGACCCCCTTCGCTTCCTGGAAGATTTCGTTCCGGAGCTTCTGGACGGCATATTCCTAAGCCCAAAGCTGAGGTATTCCAGCCGTAATACACCACTTTTACTGATAATAGTCTAGCACAATTGCTGCTATATAACAGTTGGTGTCTACTAAAGTGCCTTTCTAGGGGATGCCTGCATCAACCGCCTCTGTGTGCCTTTTTACTGTTGCTAGCTCTGTCTGTGCACTTCAATAGCCAGCTGTGATTGCTTTTAAACACGCTGGACGCCCGCACATGCGCAGTAGCGCCGCGGCGCACACCGAGCGTCATCCACCCGCTCCGCCCCTTTTTCCAGATCGCCTGTATATATAGAGGCGCGCGCACGCGCGCAGGCACGTGCGCCTTCGCCGCTCTTTTTTTAAAACAATAAGGAGCTAGATGGGAGCCAGGGTCCCTGCCGCAGGGCCCGGGGATGGATGAGCGCAGCAACAGGGCAGAGGAGACAGCTTCCCAGCAGAGAACTTACCAACTGCCTGGATTTGATTTTGGAAGAAAAAAAAAATCCACATTACAAGAAAAATAACCATAGCGGCCTCTAGTGTACTGCGGTCTTACATTTTTTTTTTTTTTCTTTTCTTGCCTACTATTAAAATTTTTACATTTTCTCAGTAGTAACAGGCATGCACAGAATATTAGCGGGAATACCTTAGGTAACAGGCAGAAAGACAAAATAGGCTTGGGGGTCCCCCAATAGAACCAAGTTCCTGGGGGCCCCCCACTTACCTTTTCCTCGCCGCTGGACTCTGTTTGGTCCACAGAAGCCCAAACTTCACCTATCATGGAAGGCATTGTAATTAAACCTTCAGGGACCGGGTTCCCAAGGATTCCACTCCCCTGGACCTGTATAGCACCCTGCACAGAAAACATCTTGGTCGTGGGTATGACCAGAGCTCTGGATCCCAGGGTCCAGCCCTCCTAAGAGAGCCATTACAGGCAAAACCTTGCTCTTCTCTTGCAAGGCCCGGGTACCGACCGTTTAGCTATGAAGCTTTTTTGGTCGGATCCGGAATAGCTTACTGAGGCCCAAAAGAACCTGTACGCAAGCTCAGTGAAAAACACATGTTACTTCTTGGCCAACACCTTAGACACTGGCAAAAAACGGAGGTACTCCCGGATGGGAGGGGCTTATATAGGGGAGGGTACTTCCGGTTTTGGAAGTTGCCAGTGCCAGCACCTGAAGGTATCTATATAACCCACATAGTAATGACTATGCCGCTCTGTGTCCCGTGATGTACGAGAAATAAAAATATTATTATATTATTTATTATTTATTAACTCACTTTTATTGCCAGCAGTTTAGACATTAATGGCTGTGTGTTAAGCTATTTTGAGGGGACAGCAAATTTACACTGTTATACAAGCTGTACACTCACTACTTTACATTGTAGAAAAGTGTAATTTCTTCAGTGTGGTCACATGAAAATATATAATAAAATATTTACAAAAATGTGAGAGGTGTACTCATTTTTGTGAGATACTGTATATTGCAGCAGGACTTTGCTTCCTCATGTCAGAGCTACTCAACCCCAATGACTGATGAAGGAATTATTAAGCAGAGGCAGGAGTAGTGTGCAGCTTAGTAGTGACACCACCAAATCCCACTCTTAACCTGGTAAGGAATGTCTTATATGATCTCACACTGCCAATATACAGCTAATAGGCTGTAGGGACAGGAGTGCACAGGCATCATCACATACCAGGAGATGCACTACAATTTTTAGAAAAATTTTAGGCCAAAAAGGCAAATTAGAGTACAACTTAGGCATAACTAACAGTGATAGATGTTGCCTATAAGAAAACAAATCTTAACCTTTTTGGAGTTCAGGTCCACTTTTAGGTGTGCCTGGTCAAGAGTGATGATGTGCAGAGACCATGTGGTTCCTGCAAGTACCCATGTTGGATCCCTGAGTCCCTATTGAGGCCATCCATCCTGAGGTCCAGGGTGTACAAGCTGACATTAAAGTGGTTGTATACCCAGTGAAGGGGCCATCCTCAGGTGATACAGAGATGAAACAAATCCTCCTACATAAGTTGTACCCGTTTATCTACAGTCTTCTTGTCTCTACATCTTTTTAAAGTGCTTGTCTAAGAGCTCAGAAAAAAAAAAAGAGGAGGAGGGCTGAAGTTACACGCTACAGGGCTCAGTGAGGAATGAATGGACACAGGAACAGAGCTGATGCTGTCAATGGCAGCTGGAGGTCCCTCCCCTGTCACCGTTTTTCTCTTGGTGTCAGGAAAACTCGCAAGAAGCGATTCATGCTGATAGTAGAGGAATGAAGCATCAGACAAAAATGACATTTAGTGCTCCAGATTGAGACAAATACACATTGAGATTTACAACCACTTTAAGTCTAAGCCCGTCCTGGGCCAAGTCCCACAGAATCCTCAACAATTCAACTGTCAAATATGAGAACTTCTATGGGCAGTGGAGGCGAAGACTTTTGAAACCTAAATATCATGAGGAAGGGGAGCTTAATATTGACTTGGGCAGAAATCGAAGACCATTATACAGCCTGAACCTAGGCTAGAATCCAAGAGAGCTTCACAGTTGCACAGGGTTTCTTTATCGTACATCATGGGACACAGAGCCTTAAGTATTTACTTAATGGGTAATAGGCCTACCTTCAGGTGTTGACACTGGTAAACCCTAATTAAGGAAGTTTACTCCCTATATAACCCCTCCTCCTTCCAGGAGCACATCAGTTTTTTTGCCAGTGTCTAAAGGTGTTGGTCACGAGTGAAGATGTGCTCTGAGGAGCTCCAGGAGGGATCCATCCTGGATTTAAATTCCTCCATAAAAAGAAGCCAGATCCACCACAGTGCCACTGAGGCCTAAATGGATGGTACCTGGGACCTCGTATCTGAAGCACGAGGTTTTGCCTGTAACGCCTCTCTTTTTAGGGCTGGACCCCAGGAAACCAGAGCTTAGGTCTTGTTACATTAACTATTTGCTTCCTGATGGGGTGCTTTACATGGCCCAAGGCAGTGGAAATCCCTTTTCAGGGACCCCCCGTCCTTGAAGGTTTGGCTAAACACAGCCCACCGTGATGGGTGAAAGCTGGATTTTTTCTGTTAATTCAGCAAAATCCTGCGACGATGATAAGGTAAGGAAAAAACGTAGGTATTTTTATTGTCTATGTATTTCTTCCATTAAAGCGGTTGTATACCGCAAAACTTTTTTTTTTTCACAACCTGCAAGGCAAAGTCATAATGAGCTAGTATGACTAGCATACTAGCTCATTATCAATCACTTACCTTAGATCGAAGCCCCCGCAGCGGTCCCTGGACACGTCCTCCGTCGCATCCATGATACCCGGAGTGACTTCCGGGTATCACCACTCCGGCGCTGTGATTGGCCGGAGCGGCTATGACGTCACTCCCGCGCATTCGCGGGGAACGGCACGATCCCCGCGCATGCGCGAATTCCGGCAGTGTCCGGCAGGCTGCCATTCAAAGAGCCGCCACGCTCAGTGCGCCTGCGCCGTTATCTACGGCACGTATGCGTCGTAGATAGCGGTGCACTCTTTTTTGCAAATATCCCTGAAACCGTGTAGGTCTTGGAGATATTGCAAGCACCTACAGGTAAGCCTAAATGTAGGCTTACCTGTAGGTGCATTTCATATTTGTGGGTATACAACCACTTTAAGGAAAAGAGATCGTCATGCCTTAAAGTCTCCACTAGAGGGAGCCTATGCACTTACCATACTCTGTCTCTGCACTAAAGCTCAGTCCATGCTTGGCTGATACAGCAGGTGGAGGGGAGATTCTTACAAGGTAAGATAAAACTTTTAAAAATAGTATTTTTTTTTCCCCCCTCTGATGGGGCCAGTGGGTCAGGGAGACAGCAGCGCTGCACCCCCCTCCCCCCGCCGTGGGGGACGCAGCGGTCCCGCTATGTACCACTGTATGATTGACTGACTGTTTTTTTGTTTCTCTGCCTCACTGCAGTCTCTGTTCCCCTCCCCCCTCCTCCTTCTCGTGTTTGGTCGGGGACCCATAGTGCCTCGCTGAAGCGCAGGAAAACACTTTTTTTAAATAGAAAGTGGGGCGGATTTTTTTTTGGAGGGGGCGGAGCCTAAACGCAGTACCGCGAAAATGGGAAACATATAGCCGTGACAGTCTCTCCTCCGCTGCTAAGGAGGAAACTGCCTACACACAGAGACACACAAGCTGTGAGACACATATGGGTTGCACTGGCATTCCTGATTCAGGAAAGACACTCTTTTCAGCACGAGGCTGAAACTTTATAGCGGCTTTTAAAGTCATGACTATTTTCAGCGATTTAGTGCAAATTGTATAGCGCCTCTGTTTTTGTACTTGGGACTATGCCTACCAAAAAAGACACCTCAAAAGCCAAAAAAGCAAAGATTTCACCCCCAGGCATTGAGACTTCTAGCTGTAATTCCATGCTGTCATTCTCGCCTGAATTACCAATTATGGCAACACAGGGTGAGCCATTGGAACATATGGATGGTGCAACTGCCTCTCACATCTCAGCACCTAGATATGTGACTGAAGATGCTCTCTCCTCCTCCCTCCAGGGTATGGAAGAAAGATTAGCGGCTTTAATCGCAATCTCTATTCAGAGTGATAAGAAACGTATTAGCCCTTCCCCCACTTTAGCTTTACTAGGGGAACAGTGGACTCACGATGAGGTGCTACCCTCAATCGATCAGGAAGAAAGACAAACCGATGATTCCTCCTTGGAGGAGACAACGGTAGATGAACCTTTTTCAGCTTCCCAAACTGAGAAATTGCTGATACAATCTCTTACAGAAATGGTTCGCTCCACCTTCATGCTGCCTCTAACAGAGTCTCATGAAAACCCGGCCTCTTCCTTAGGTTCTTTAAAACCTTCCCATGCTTTGCATGCGTTTCCAGCACATGCATTGCTAGAACAACTTATTATTCCGGAATGGGATCATCCGGATAAACATTTTCTCCCTCCTAAAAGTTTTGCAATTCGCTATCCTCTGGAGGAAAAATTCTCCAAAGGATGGAAAGTACCAGCAGTTGACGCTGCGATTTCCAATGTGAATAATAACTTGACTTGTCCTGTAGACAATGCACAAATGCTTAAGGATCCAACAGATAAGAAGTTGGATTCCCTGCTAAAATTTGCCTTTTCCATAGCCGGTGTCGTCACTCAGCCAGCAGTCGCCGCAATAGGCGTCTGTCAATCCCTAAAAGACCAATTTAAATTGGCCCTTAGAGAACTTCCTACACACAAGCTCGGGATTTGACTGAACTACCTAAGGTATTATGTTTTGCCATAGATGCCATTAAAGATTCTATTCACCAGGCATCCCGCCTTACGCTTATGCTTGTACATATGCGCAGGATCCTGTGGCTAAAGAATTGGTCAGCTGAAACACCATGTAAGAAACCTCCTAACTGGGTTCTCCTTCCATGGGGAGCGACTTTTCGGAGAGGACTTGGATAAATATATCAAGACAATTTCTAGTGGGAAAAGCACGCTTTTACCCGTCAAAAGAAAATACAAACGCCCTTCATTTAAATGGGCCCTTTCCCCTGCGCCAAGGGCTTCCGCCTCTAAGTAGTGGCGACGGCCTCCGCCGTCAGACTCTAGAGGAAGACCTCAGAGTCAGACCCAGGCTCAAAAGAAGCCCTGGGGTAGGAAATCTGCGAAACAGAATCCTAAAGCCTCGTCATGAAGAGGCAACCCCCCTCACCAAGGTGGGGGGGAAGACTTCTGTACTTCTCAGAAGTCTGGAAAAAGGAGATTCAGGACACATGGGTCATCTCCACGGTAACGCTGGGATACAAGCTGGAATTCCGGAACTTTCCACCATCTCGTTTCCTAAGATCAAGCATACCCAAGGATCCAGAGAAGAAACAATCTCTGTTTCAAGCACTAGACCGATTAAGATCTCAAGGGGTGATCATACAGATCCCCACAAGGGAACAAGGTCTGGGGTTTTATTCAAATCTTTTCATGGTACCAAAACCAAATGGAGACGTCAGACCCATTCTAGATCTAAGAAAGCTAAATCAGTTCCTGAAGATCCGCTCCTTTCGCATGGAGACAATCAGATCAGTAGTTTCTATCCTTCTAGAGGAGAACTTCTCGCGTCAATCGACATCAGGGATGCATATCTGCATGTCCCTATATTCCCGGCTCATCAAAAATTTCTGCGGTTCGAATTAGAACAACAGCATTTCTAGTTTGTAGCCCTGCCCTTCGGGCTAGCCACAGCACCCCGGGTGTTCACCAAGGTGCTGGCCCCACCTCTAGCCAGGTTAAGGGCACAGGGCATAACAATCATAGCGTACCTAGATGATCTATTACTTTATAGATCAATCAGTAATTCGTTTGGAGCAAGGTGTACGCACTACAACCGACTATCTGAAAGCATTGGGTTGGATTCTCAATCTGGAGAACTCTTCCTTAATACCGCTAAAAAGACTGGAGTACTTGGGTCTGATCATAGACACAGCCCAGGAAAAGGTGATCTTGCCTCTAGCAAAGATCAACTCCATAAAGGAATTGGTACGGAGGGTCAGGTCAAACGGCAATCCCTCCATTCGCCTCTGCATGAGGTTACTAGGAACCATGGTGGCTTCATTCTAAGCAGTTCCTTATGCCCAGTTCCATTCAAGACTGTTGCAAAACAGTATCCCGTCTGCTTGGAACAAAACAATTCAAGCCTTAGACTCGCCAATGCGGCTGTCCCCAAGAGTGGCCCAAAGCCTCACTTGGTGGTTACTAACCCAGAATCTGCTGAAAGGAAAATCCTTAAGACCAGTTATCTGGAAGGTCGTAACGACGGATGCCAGCCTCTCAGGCTGGGGAGCAGTACTAGAAAGGACACCTGTCCAAGGACAATGGTCAAGGACCGAAAGAGGCTTGCCAATCAATATCCTAGAGATTCGGGCAGTATGTCTGGCTCTAAAGGCCTCGACTTCCAGGCTACAGAATTACCCAGTCAGGATTCAATCCGACAATGCCACAGCTGTGGCCTATATCAATCACCAAGGGGGCACCAAGAGTCTCTCAGCGCAGAGAGAGGTGAACCATATTCTAACTTGGGCAGAAATGAATGTTCCTTGCCTTTCTGCAATATTCATTCCGGGAGTAGAGAATTGGCAGGCAGACTACTTAAGTCGCCAGCAGTTATTTCCAGGGGAATGGTCGCTTCACCCCGACATATTTCGGGCTGTTTGCCAAAGATGGGGGACTCCGGACGTAGATCTCCTAGCATCCAGATTCAACACGAAGTTGGTCAACTTTGTGGCCAGAACAAGGGATCCATTCGCATGCGGAACGGATGCGTTGGTGACCCCATGGGATCAGTTCTCACTGATATATGCATTTCCCCCCATCCAGTTGCTGCCTCGACTTCTTTGCAGAATCAAGCTGGAAAGGAAGCCGATTATTCTGGTAGCACCAGCATGGCCCAGAAGGTCATGGTATGCAGAAATCGTAAAGATGGCAATGGAGGGCCCATGGTCCCTCCCACTACGGTCAGATTTGCTCTCTCAGGGACCGATATTCCATCCTTCCTTACGGTCTCTAAATTTAACGGCTTGGCTGTTGAAACCCACATTCTAAAGAAACGTGGGCTTTCCGGGTCAGTTATCTCCACCCTGATCAATGCCAGGAAGCCGGCTTCCAGAGCTATATATTATAGAGTCTGGAAGGCTTATGTTTCCTGGTGTGAATCCAAGGGTTGGCACCCTCGGAGATATATCATAGGCAGAATTCTTGCCTTTCTACAATTAGGGGTAGAGATGAAGTTGGCCTTAAGTACTATTAAGGGCCAAGTCTCAGCTTTATCGGTCTTATTTCAAAGACCACTTGCTACTCATTCTTTAGTCCGGGGCTTTATACAAGGAGTAACGCGGCTTAATCCACCCGTCAAACCTCCCTTGAATCCCTGGGACTTAAACTTAGTTTTGTCTGTGTTACAAAAACAGCCATTTGAACCGATACAACATATTCCCCTAGTCCTTCTGACAAGGAAGTTGGTATTTTTGGTTGCTATATCCTCAGCAAGGAGGGTATTGGAGTTGGCTGCTCTTTCTTGTAAAGAGCCATATTTAATTTTTCATGAGGACAGAGTGGTACTACGCCATCGTCCGTCCAGGCTTTTTGCCAAAAGTAATTTCAGGTTTTCACCTGAACCAAGATATTGTCCTGCCATCGTTTTTCCAAAACCATGTTCCAGAGAAAAAAAGTCACTACATTGTCTTGATGTGGTGAGAGCAGTGAAAATCTATTTAAAGAAAACTGCTCAGATTCATAAGACTGATGTCTTATTTATTCTGCCGGAGGGTCCTAAGAAGGGACAGGCGGCGTCGAAATCCACTGTTGCTAAGTGATTTCGGCAAGTGATAATTCAAACTTATGATTTAAGGGGCAAGATTCCCCCGTTTCAAGTTAAGGCGCATTCTACCAGGTCGGTTAGTGCTTCTTGGGCAGTGCGTCATCAGGCCTCCATGGCTCAGATCTGTAAGATCGCAACTTGGTCTTCAGTGCATACATTCACAAAATTTTATCAGGTGGATGTAAGGAGGTATGAGGATATCGCCTTCTGGCGCAGTGTGCTGCAAGCAGCAGTGTAGATCCTCAAGTCTGGGTGTACCCTGCAGGTTGTTTCTCCCACCCCTCAAGTGGCATTGCTATGGGACGTCCCATTAAGTAAATTACTTAAGGCTCTGTGTCCCATGATGTACGATAAAGAAAATAGGATTTCTATTACAGCTTACCTGTAAAATCCTTTTCTTGGAGTAAATCATGGGACACAGAGGTCCCTCCCCTCTTTTGGGATTTAGACATATTGCTTTGCTACAAAAACTGATGTGCTCCTGGAAGGAGGAGGGGTTATATAGGGAGTAAACTTCCCTAATTAGGGTTTACCAGTGTCAACACCTGAAGGTAGGCCTATTACCCATTAAGTAAATACTTAAGGCTCTGTGTCCCATGATGTACTCCAAGAAAAGGATTTTACAGGTAAGCTGTAATAAAAATCCTATTTTTTTTTTTTTAAAGACGTAAATTACTTTTTCAATACAAAAGACGAAGAATACTTTTGTAGTTTTAGGTAACACAATCTGTGTGTGCTTCAGCACTTCTCTTCTCTTACTAGAGCTCCAATAATGTAAAATCGCAATGAATATGAAACTCACCCACGCTGGCATGATCAACAATGTGGTCCACATCCTGCAGGCCCCACTTCTTATAAGCCAGCGGAGGGGGCTGGACATTCTCGTTGCCAGAAGCAGCAGCTGGTGAATACAATAAAACAAGACATATTTTATATGTATAAAGCAAAGAGCGAAACCCACTATCCACACGACAGAAAATGTAGATTTTTTTATCAATCCTGCAGCATCCTTTGAAGTATTCTCTGCATAACAGAGAAGGAGATTAATTGTTAATTAATTAATTAATAACAGAAGGACTCAGTCACTTGAATTTAACAGATCATGTTACCAGGCTCTCCTCCTAGCAGCAGCTTACTCCTTATTTGTTAAAATAAATGAGCCTTCATTTTTGTCAAGACACATATTGTAGCACACCAAAATGCTACATAAAACGTTACCAGAAGATTTTTTTTCTTTATAAAGTCATACAGCCGTTTTATAAATAAACCCTTAAAACTGAAATCTGGGCTAAACAAATATGGTCTAAATACAAGATATTCACTTAAATCTTGGTGTGCTTTGTGCATTTCTCTCAGATCTGTGCTGTAATCCAGCATGAAACAACTCCTGCACTTTGTCTCTGTTTCCTGTAATAAAGACCGGTCACTGCTGCCCTTTCTGCTTCTGCAGGGTGACTGGTCTTGTACCCGCCCCCTCCTGTCGTTTTCTGCAGGTCGCTTGTAGTGGGTGCCTCCCACAGCTCTGCTCTCGTCACAGGCTATGTGCAGCACAATAAATACTGTATCTCAATGATATAAGGTATATATCTGGGTTTACAATGGCATTTACTGCAAAGTGGATTTATATCTATAGTGGCTTATGAAGAATGTTTTAATATTTATAATCTTTATTTATAAATTTTAGCATTTTACACAAAACAATACAAGCATTACAATATCTAACATAACCCATTACCTAACCATTCATCATTACAAATAATCATATAAATCCTGGTCCTGTCCTATTACGTAACCAATATATATTTGCGGGGAGTCCCATTGTGATTTATCATGTTTATACCGATTCCTATCGTTCACCCGCATTACCCTTTGACTAAACTAATAACACAGCAATAACCAAACTAAACAAAACAACTAAAAAAAAAAAAAAGGGGGGGGGTGAGATTCCCTGACATGAAGCACTACATATATGCTACTATCACTGCAGAGGTTCTCAACTCCACCCATTGTTGCCATGTCTTTAATGTTTAACAGCCTGCTTCTGTTTCTACCGTCATCTACAGAGTCTGCATCTCGCTCATTTCGCATATCCATTCTCCTATTGAGAGAGCCCCTGTTTTCTTCCAGTTACGGGCTATAACTGTCCGTGCTGCTACCGGAATGCCTCTTTTTATAGTTTTTTTGAATCCTGGAATCATAGACAGGAGAGCGACCAATACCTCTGGTTGAACATTAAGCCCTCTAATTTTTTGATGTATTTTATATATCTTGGTCCAGAATGTCAGTACTTCCGGACAGTAGTACAATATGTGAGACATTGTACCTTTTGCGTTATGGCATCTCCAACATGTCTCATCATTTTCGCTATTAATTTTATGTATATCTACTGGGCATCTATACCATCTTGTTAGGGTTTTGTAGTTCCTTTCCTGGTGTCTACTAGATATAGATAGCTTGTGTGTTATATGGAAAGCTCTTTCCCATTCCAATCTAGGAATGATCATACCCAGTTCTTCCTCCCATCTGGTTATAAATGTTAGATCTTTTTATACGCAGTTTAGGGTGGGGCCTAAGCTCCTGGACCGCCGAATACTTTTTAAAAGAAGATATTGATATATTATAGATAATATATGGACAAAACTTTGTTCCTGTACTAATAGCTGCTCGAATTCCGTAAATGGTCTATCCAGTACCCCCTTTGTTGCTAATTGAATATATGTTCGAAGTTGTTGATATTGTATCCACTTATTTCTGCTTTCTAACCCCAGGGAGTCGAATGGGGGGATTTTGCCTTTCACCAGGGTCTGGACCACTCTTGTATCCTCATTTCTATGCCACTTTAAAAAAAGTCAGGGCCTTCATTGCTGGTGGAAACTCATGATTTCCAAACAGAGGTGTCACTGGCCCAATCTGAGTGGACCATTTCTCGTTCTTTAATACTGCGTCCCATGCCTTTAATGTGGATGATACCAACATCAGCATTTCTTTCTTAGGGGGGCGTACGTTGCGGTTTAACCATGGTAATGATTTAAGTTTTATATCGGTGACATCTTCTTCTAATTTCACCCATTGCTTGCTATTAGCACTATGGAACCAGTCCACTATTCTCAACAAGAATACTGAACGAAGATATAGTGAGAAGTCTTGTAATGCCAGGCCCCTGTTTTTTTGGCCCTGATCAGTGTGTCTCTTTTGATTCAAGGTGTCTTATGTGCCCATATGAATGTCCCCACCTCTCTCCGAAGTTGGTGCAGCAGGTTAGTTGGAAAATTAAAATGGTTTGAAATATATGTAAAAGTTTCGGAAATATATCCATTTTTATGATGTTAATCCTTCCCATCCAGGAGAAAACCGTTCTATCGTATTTATGGAGCATATTAATTATTTTTTAAATCATTGGTAAATAATTTAGTTCTTGAAGTTTCGTTAAGTCTTTGGGAATATGTGCTCCCAAATATTTAATGGCTGCCCTCTGCCATTTAAAAGAGAATTTTTTTTGCAAGAGGTCAATATCCTTGCTTAATAATGTGATATTTGGAGCTTCTGATTTATCATAATTGACTTTAAAAATTGCTCATCTTTCCGAAACGGATGAACTCCTGGATTAAGTTTGATATGGATACTACTGGATTTGTTATGTATAGGATTAGATCATCTGCATATACAGACATTTTGTATTCCATTCCTTTAACTTTTATCCCTTGTATGTCTGGGTTTTTTACGAATGGCTGTAGTCAAATGCTCCATCACTATTACGTATAACAATGGGGATAAAAAGGACATCCCTGTCATGTTCCATTTGATATTATCACTGGGTCCGAGAGATTTCTGTTTGTTTGAATTCTAGCTGTTGGGTTTTGATAGAGTGCCATTATTTTCCCTTTAAGTATTGGGCCCATTCCCCACTGCTCTAGAGTTTCCTCCATAAAACTCCGTCCCACCATGTCAAATGCTTTTTCAGCATCCACCGCCAGTAGACAGGCTGGAATGGAGTTCTGCTGGGCATATTCCACCAATGTCAAGGTTTTCAATGTGTTTTCTTTTGCCTCCATCCCCTTTACGAACCCTACTTGATCCAAATGAACATATGTTGGCAAAATTGGCGTAAGTCTATTAGCTATGATTTTGGAGCATAGTCGAAGATCTATATTGGTTAGGGAAATCGGGCGATAATTCCCGCATATCGTATGATCTTTTTCTTCTGGTTTTGGAATAATCGATATATATGCTTCCATCCCTTGTGAAGCAAAGGTTGGAGAGGCTGAGATCACATTAAAAGTCCTGATCATAATTGGGATCAGTAGTTCCTTGAATGTTCTGTAAAAACGTGGTGTAAAGCCATCTGGGCCTGGGCTTTTACCAGGTACCAGTGAATCAATTGCATTTTGCAACTCCGTTGTGGAGAATTCCTTTCTCTAGTTCCTCTCTTTCAGTCATGGACAATAATGGAATAGCCGTTTCTTGTATATACTGTCGTATTTCCTGTCGAAGAGCTTCAGGATCTCTTTGTTTAGGTATATTATAAAGTTTAGAATAGAATAAGTGGAAAGATTTGGAAATTTCTTCAGGGTCGTGTGTCATTTCTCCTGTTGTGGTTTTAATTTTTATTATAGGGGTCATAGATGTTCTTTGGGTTAGTGCCCTAGCCAAGAGCCGACCCGGTTTATTGCCGTGTTGATAAAAAAAGCGCGCGGTTCTCATCTCTAATGCCGCGTACACACGGCCGTTTTTCTCGTCGAGAAAAACAACATTTTTCCCATTCGACGAGAAAAACGATAGTCTGTGGGCTTTCTGTCGTTTTTTTAGACGAGAAAAACGGCATTAAAAACGGCGAGAAAAATTAGAACATGTTCTAATTTTTCTCATCGTTTTTTTCGACATGTTTTCCGCGGCAGTGTTTCCCATAGGGAAACACTGCCGCGGAGCCCACAGACGGTCGTTTTTCTCGACAAGAGAAAGAACGACGTGAAAAACGACCGTGTGTGGGGAACAAGCTGTTCCCTCGTTTTTAATGACATTATTCACGGCGGTTTTTTAACCGCCGTGAATAATGATCGTGTGTACGCGGCATAAGGCGTAAAGTTTGTTCGTTTAACAATCTTTGTAATTCTATCCGTTTATCGGATAGTTATACTAAATTCACTGGGATCGGGTTTTGTTTGTGTCTATTTTCAAGCTTTAGGATCTCTTTTAGCAGTGAAAATATGTTACTTTCTCTTTCTTTTTTCAGTCTAGCACCATGCTTTATAAAGAAACTTTTTACTTTGAGGGCCACATTGTATATTTTACAGATATAAATGACTCCTCAGCTATGGAATAGAGTAGAATTGAAAAAAAGGCTGCCATCAGCGGGGCTGGATTATGCACATGTATCCTCTGCCAGCACTTAAATGCCAGAGCCTCGTGCACCAGGGCTAAACATTAAGTGTGCATGAGGCCTTACATCCGTGTTCCTGTCAGAGCCTCCCTGCCCATTTGTGTCCCCAGCAGAATCTCCCCACACAATTGTGTCCTCATCATCAGACCCACCCACCCTTATTATATATTGGAGCGTGGTCCGACCAGATAAAGCTCCCGATATCAGCTAAGGATATTGCTGCCATTTCTATTTGATTTATAAGAAAAAATCTAATCTATGATAGGTACCATGTACCTTGGAATGGAATGAATAATCCCTGTCCAGTGGGTGAAGTACCCTCCATATATCTATCAAATGGAATGTATTTAGTGTGGCTTTAAAGTGGTTGTAAACCCCAAAATAAAATTAAAAAAAATACCTGCAAGACAAAGGCATAATGAGCTAGTATGACTAGCATACTAGCTCATTATGAATTATTTACCTTAGATTAAAGCCCCCGCAGCGGTGCTCGGACACCTCCGCCGCCATCTTGCCTCGATGTCCCTTCCGTGTATCGCGGCTCCGGCGCTGTGATTGGCCCCGGAGCGGCGATGACGTCACACGTATGCACGCTCGGACCGGCTAAATCCATTCAGAAATCCGGCTGCTATGCCGGCACGCTAGTGCGCATGCGCGTGACGTCAGCGGCGCCGGTTTTAAAAGCAAATATCTCCTTAACCGTGTAGGTTAGGGAGATATTTCATGCACCTACAGGTAAGCTTTAATCTAGGCTTACCTGTAGGTGCATGTTGTGTAAGTGGGTTTACAACCACGTTAAATCTGTTCATTTGGTTTGTCACCTGAAATATTCGAGGAGCAGTGGTATCCAGGTCCCGGTTAAGTACAAAATTAAAGTCCCCTCCTACCAGAGTCGCCCCCTCTGCTCTTTCCATGAGGTCTGTCAGTTTTTGGGCACCTATCTTAATCTGATCTTGATTTGGTAGGTATTAGTTGATAATAGTATATTTTTTTCCGTAAGTGGTTAGCTTTAAGAGCAGATATTTCCCATCTCTACTTCTCCAGCTATCTATTTGATGTGGTAAGGATTTATGTATTCCTATGGGGACTCCTCTGGATTTGGAGTAAGCAAATGAATCGCGATACCAATAAGAGTAGTACATATTCTGTATATTGGGAATGCAGTCTGAGCGAAAATGCGTCTCCTGGAAGAGGACAATACTATACAATACTTTTTGTTTATGTAAAGAATATAAAATCTGTAATCTTTTTGATGGGGAGAGTTTAGCCCCTTCACATTAAAAGAACATATTTTTATTGAGTTCATGTCTGGGAAAGGGATGGGGAGGAAAGATTAACAAGACAATCAAGACCACAACAACAAAAAAAAAAAAATATACAAAAAAAAGAAAGAAAAAGAAAACCCCAGCAACCCTAAACTAATTAACTCCTTTGAGTCTAAACTTATTTATTAAGTTCTCTATATTGGAAATGTGGAGGGACTTCCCCAGAATGGTTCCCGCCCAGCCCAGGTATTTTTATTACAAACAGTTGTATAGATCTTCATTCTAACATCTATCCCCGTCCTTCTTAATTATGGGGGGGGGCTTACAAGTCGATAATAAGAAGGTGACACATAATGAACCAGAGGAAAAAAATGAAAAAAGAAGAAGGAAAAAAGAAGGTAAAAGAGAGGAGGCGAGATCCGGGACAATAGGAGAGGGGGGGAGGGAATAGGAGAGGCAAAAAAAAAAAACCCTATGGAGGTAAAAAGTGACATCAACCCATCTTATTTCTTGTATATGACCCTCATACATATATCTATCATTCCTATCAAGTGAGGTTCTGGTGTAAAGTTGTGATATAAATCTTTTGAATCATCCCCCCCCCACCCCCTTCTCCCCTCACCCCCAGCCCTCCCGTTCCCTTTGTTGAAATTCCCCATGTATGTGTTAGGGTGAAATGTGTATCAGTGTAACACAGTGTAGGGTGACATATCCGTATATCAACACAGTTGTATATACCAGTGAAGTATTCCAGTGGAAAAAAAAAAAAAAGTGTAATAGTAAACAATATTTGAAAAAGTGTGTAAATTTAGGATCCTCACACAAAAACAAAACAAAAACAAATCCAGATCCAAACTGACAGTTTACAGAAACCAACTCATGGAGGAGTGGTCAAAAAAAAAAAAAAAAAGGAGACCAGCATAACCTCATAGAGATAAACCCCACAATAAAATTAACCCAAAGAATAAAAAAAAAAAAACCCTCTCCCATTTCCCCCCACCCTCCCCCTCCCTCTCCTCCCTCCAAGTGCCCGTCTATCTTCTTCTTGTTAAGGTTTCTCTTAAGAAGCCCTAAAAATTGTGCAGCCATTGAGGTAGTTCAATTATGGGCAGTTGAAGCTCCCTTAGGAAGTCCGGAAGGTCTGTGATGTCCTTGAATATTATTGTGCGTCCCTTGTGTTGTACTTTTATCTGAAAGGGAAATCCCCATCTGTATGGTATCTCCTTTTATTTAAGGGCATCCAAAAGAGGTCTGACTGCCTTTCTCAGGGTCAGGGTGTATTCGGATAAATCCTGTAGTAGGATTATTTGTGTTCCATCAATGTCTATGGTTCTTTGTTGTCGTGCCGCAGCCATGATCTTTTCCTTAATATGGAAATAGTGTATTCTACAAATTATGTCTCTAGGTTTTAGGGGATCAGGGTTTTTGGGGCCCAGTGCTCGGTGCGCTCTGTCTATTACTAACTACGTTGTACCTGGTTGTTTCATGAGTGTGTTAAACATCTCCTGTAGTATCGGTATTAAATCTTCTGAACCTGTTGCTTCTGGCATCCCTCTGATCCTTATGTTGTTTCAGCGATTTCTGTTCTCGAGGTCAACGATGGCCGAAATCGAATATTTTAAACCTAGTTCTTGCTCTTGGTTTCTCCTCTCTGCTTCCAACAATTTCTGTTCAATATGTGGAACCCTGGTTTCTATAGTGTCCATCTTATCTTGAGTGTTTACAAGGGATATTTTACTTGTTGTAGTTCAGCTTTGTATGTAGTCTCTAGTCTGTACACATATTTGTCCATATCCTCTCTGGTTGGTAATGCTTGAATATAGGCCTGCATGTCCCAGGACCCTCCTCCATTAATCTCCACTCCTGTTATGGGATTTTGCATACTTTAAGGGGGGCTGTTGCTTGATTTATCCAGCTCAGTCTCTCCTACTAAAGATGAGACATTTAATTCTGTTGTGGTGGGAGCATCTTTGTGGCCTGGCGTCTGTGGACATTGTAGAAACCCTTTAATATCGGTTTGTGCTGATTGCGTTTTGGGGGTGCCTTTCGCCGCCCCCCCTGTAGATCCCCTTTTAGCCTTAGGTGCCTGCGACCCCTTAGGTGGCATGTTGCAGTCACTATACGAGTGTAGGTTTATAGGACTCACCTTTAGTCCTCGCTTTCACTGCCTTTATGTTTGTCCCACAGTAGGGATTATTCCTGTCCAGGCACTCTCTTTCTCAAGTCCTTAATCGGCTCCTTTCGGCTTGTGTATGGTTGGAGGGGGGAGTCGGTTGAGGTTAATCCCTGTAGACCTGCTTGATTCTGTGTTTGCCTTGTACCTTTCCCCCTCGTACAGCTAGTAAGGAACAGTGTAGCAGCCACTGGACCGGTACTTTGACCGCGTCTGTCAGCTCACGCTTCCACGACGCCCACTGTAAGAGGATCGCCTATGACAGAGGGCTTTTGTCAGTCTGGCAGCCTGCGGGGTTCTGTGGTCGGTCCTCCGCTGAGCTCAGCTGAGCTCACACTCGTGTCCTCCCATTCTCCCGCTCCCTGCCGTGCCGAATTTCGCTTCTGTCTGCCCGTCCGTCCGTGTCTCGCGGGATGGATGGGTAGATCGCCTACCCAGCGTTCTTTCATGTGATAGATGGGTGGATCGTTTCCCCAGCGTGCTGCAGGTGCGGATGCCGGTGTAATCACCGGGTAAGTGGGGAGAGGTGGAGGCTGTTTCAGCTACATCACCTGGGCATAGAGGAGCTTAGCAGAGCAACCTTAATGTGCGGCCATCTTGGTCAGTCCCTCCGCCCCCCATGAATGTTTTAATGCCTAGATTCAGCTTTAATCATTTATTTGTGCTCACACTAAAACATACCTTCAAAAAGGTAGCAGAAAAAGCACAAAGACATGTAAAGTGTAGTGATCATAAAAACCAGCAATCACTTTTCATCTGCACTGAGCATTCACACCAGTGGATGACTTCTGATTGGTTTCTATTGGTTACTGCACTAGAAGCCCTCATTGCTGCTATGAAGACAAAAAACTCTTCTTAAAAATACAGGTATGTTTAAATACAAAGTTTACAACAATTGTAACTAGGAATGATGCAAACTGCTCCCTTTTTCTTTAAAGTGAAATGTCCTTGTCCAAAGCTACAGACAACAGGGCACCAACAGGTACATGTGCTGGTTTCCGAGACCATCCCTGTGGAGATCCTTGGAGCCCAGAGACCCACACATGAATCTATGACATCTCCTGAGCCATGATTAAAGCCCTGTCCCCGGTCATTCAACTGTCAAATGGCAGAGCCTCCAACACCTACCAAAGTTCTGGTATTCGACAACAGAATCACAGAGGATGGCCTAAGTGCTAAGGAAGTTGTGGGTTTTATCAAGACTTGGACAGATGTCAGGGCCCAAGCTTTAGCTTAGGCCTGAGATCCAAGAAGGCTCCATGGGGATCATAACAAAGACTAACAGGTCCTTTCTGACCTCACAAGGTATATATCAAAGTACGTTTGGGTCAGGTCTGCTTAAATTTTAATAAGGTGGATCTGTGGTCAGGCAGATCACATCTGCGGGAAGATGTACAGAGATTATTCAGGTAAAATTAGGCAATCAGCAGCTATCTGATATCAGTCCCCCAAATGCTCTGCAGAGACTACATGTCTAAAGCCTTGGTCACAAGACCTAACTTTAGTCCAATTGGTGTGAAACTCCTAATTATTTCAAGTGTATATAGCAAGCAGGAAGATGGAGAGAGGGGGAGCAGCCACTTCTCTCAATAATTCAGGCGTGAGCGTGAGACACTAAAAGCCAGCCATTCATAGTTCAGATTGTGTGTTCAGTCATTGGGCTAAATGAGAACAATTGAACCATTTCCCCCATCAACAGATTCGATGCGGATGCAGGAATCCCCCCCCCCCCCCACTGAGTCATTGTATTCTGACAATGGGACTCCTCTGCCGTCAGAATACACTGCTTAGCACTGCAGCCAATTGGCTGCATGTGTAGATAGAAGCAATATGTTCCAGCAGGACTGAACATGAGAAGTCAACGAAAGATAGACTTCTCATGAATGGGAACAGCCACAGATAGATTGAAATTTGGCCGGTTCCTGCTGAACCGGAGGAGATGCAACCCATCTATGGCCAGCTTTAGAGCGATTGAGCTCTGTAAACAGAGAAGCTAAAAAGGCAGATAAATGTGGAAAAGGCCCCCACAGCTCCATCTACTGGCTAGAGATAACAATGGCTTGGATAATGGAATATTAAGACAGTGTTTTTTTTAAATCCTGAACATATTAAAAAAAAGGCTAAATGCGATCAGGGAGAGGTAATATAAATTTCATTTAAGTTAGTATAAATGGGGGGCGTGTCCTGATATGATCAGCGGCGGACGTGTCAAAGGGGAACTCCGGGTTTTCTACATCCCATCCGATGCCATCCTTGCAGCCTATAGTGGAATCAGCATCTACCTGCCTGCCAGCGGGTCCCCCTCGATCCTCTGGAGCATTCTGAGTCAGAAATTGTACAGCAGCTCTGCCAGGGGATGTCTGCCCAGCACTGCTCCTCTCGTCCGCGGCCGCCGCCATCTTGCCGTCCCGGCGTCTTCCCGGACGGACGACTCCGGGCCTGACTGAAGGTAAGGAGGGTCATCCACTCTCCCCTGCCTGTCCATCCGCCCATCTAGTGGGGCCCGGAGGCCTGTCTGGCCGTTGGGGACGTCCGTGGAGGCCGTGGTCCCGCCCGGCCGAGTGCGGCCTAGTGCGGCCTGCAAAGCACCGCTGTCTCCTGAGCCGCGGCCCCGCGAGTGCTTCCGGAGCTCGGATCCTTGGCTCCCACCCCTCCGCCCTGTCCTATCTGCCCACCGCTGCCTTGGCCTAGTGTGCCGCCCATCTAGTGAGGCCCGGAAGCCTGTCTGGCCGTTGGGGACATCCGTGGAAGCCGTGGTCCCGCCCGGCCGGTTGCGGCCTAGTGCGGCCTGCAAAGCACCGCTGTTTCCTGAGCCGCGGCCCCGCGAGTGCTTCCGGAGCTCGGATCCTTGGCTCCCACCCCTCCGCCCTGTCCTCTCTGCCCACCGCTGCCTTGGCCTAGAGTGCTGCCCTGCAAGAACTGTGACTGCTGCTGAGGTGGCCTGGATGATAGATCCTGGAGTCCTCTGCTGCCTGCCTGCCTATACTACACTGCTCTGAGCCACCCTCACCCCTGTACCTCCAGCCTCACATCCTCCCTAACTGTCAGCCGGGTGTTGGCTGCTGAGTGACGGGTGCCTGGAGACCCCCTGTGTTCTGATCACTGCGGCCAGTCTGGCTGGGCTCTCATTGCTTCCTAAAGCCTCCTCTGAGCACGGCTGCAAATCCTACCCCTGTGTGACCTGCCAGATGCCCTCCTCCTCTAAGAAAGGCAAGGGGAGCTCTAAAGCCACAAGGGCCCACACACCCCTCCGGGTACCACCGCCATCTTCCCCGCACACGGATCCCGTCCTGGTCGGGCGAATCCGGGCCTTGCTAGCCGAACTAGACATGGATCCCAGCGAGGCCCCAGAGGTGGAGGGGGTGGCCCCGTCATCTCATGACAACACGGCCATAATCCTTGCTGCGATCGAGCAGAGTAGGACTTCGCTACTGGTACGCATCGACCACCTTGCTGAGGAGTGCAATTTCATACGGAATGATCTAGACAAGATAAGGGGGAGGATGTCTGAGACAGAATCAAGAGTGTCGGCCACGGAGGATCTAACGGCCAATCACTCCACCTCCATTGCTGAGCTACAACGCACAGTACAGTCCCTTGTCGCAAAGTCGGATGACGCAGAAAATAGGCTGCGACGCAACAATGTCAGAGTCCTCGGTCTGCCTGAGGGAGAAGAGGGGGACCACCCTGCTGTATTTGCGGAGGAGTTTTTCAAAAATTTACTCGACCTGACGGATGTTCCCCCTACCTATGTTGTTGAAAGGGCCCACCGAGTGCCTACGGGCAGAGCCATTCCGGGGAATATCCCCAGACCTTTCCTGGTCCGCTTCCTCAATTACCGGGACAGGGACAGGATCCTCTCTGAGGCCCGCAGACACGCCGCTCTCAAATACGGCAACGCCTCAGTTCTCCTTTTCCCCGACTTCTCGGCAGAGTTGCAGAGGAGGAGAAAGACCTTCAATGACGTCCGCAGACGGCTCAGAGACAAGAACATTAAATATGGAATGCTATACCCAAGCCGCCTGCGTGTCCAACATGGTGGAGAGGTCCGCTTCTTCGACAACCCTGCGGATGCTGATAGCTGGTTGACCACCCTGCAATGAAAGATTCCTCCCACCGATCTATTAGATGCCCGATTCTTTCACATCCTGGTTTGCTCTATCCTACTCAACTTCCTGCAAGCCCCGGAGTTACCCCAAAGTACCTCTACAAGTGAAACACAGCCGACCCCCCCTGTTTTGTTTGGTTTTGTTGTTTGCTTCCAAGTGAAGGACCAGGAGACCCACCTCTACCTGGGGCAGCTCGCTTCTTGAGGGGACTGCTCCGCTGTTCCAGAGGGCCGGTCTCCTCCCACTGTAATGGGATGCAAGTTCCCTCACTCTCGCCTAATGTTCTAGGTTGAACTCACACTGAGGTTATCTCAGAGACTTTGAGCCTCCAGAAGGCGACATCTACAATCAAGTTTAGGGTAAGAAACTGCCTCGGCGAAAGTTGGGGATATGCCAGGCGGTAGGGCGTTATTTGTACTGTTTGTAAGTTTCCACACCTGCTCGGGTTCTACACTATTTTCCTTGCTGGACTATGCTGTCATCATTTTGATACTTCTCTGGGTCAGATACTATTTTCTATTTTTTCACTTTATGTTCTCTCCAGTTCCACTAGATTGCTACACCCTGTGGACTACCTCTGCAGCGGGCCTATGGCCAGGATATTACTGGGTATGGGTCTTTTATGATCCTAATGTCATCAAAATTCTCTACTTCAAATGGGTATAGATTTAAGGCTGATATCTTGGAATGTTAGGGGCTTGAATGACAAGATAAAAAGATCATTAGTATTTAAATTTCTAAAATCCCACAAACCTCACATTTTGTTTCTCCAGGAAACCCACCTGACGGGCAACAAAATCCTAGCACTCAGGCGGGCATGGGTCAAACAAGGATTTCATGCCACATATTCCTCCTACGCGAGGGGCGTGACTGTCCTGTTGAACAAGTCACTCCCCTGCACAGTGGAACAGGTCTTCACGGACCCTGGGGGAAGATACATCATCCTTATCCTCGAAATGTATGCCCAACGCTGGGCAATATTTAATGTATATGTCCCCCCTCCATTTAATTCCTCCATCCTGTACACGGTCCTTACAAAAATAGCCCCCCTACGGGTCCATAATATTCTAGTCGGAGGGGATTTCAACGCCATCCTTGACCACAACAAAGATACTACTAACCCCCTTAGAACTGCCCCCCCCCCCCCCGATTTGGAGCTCTGGGCAGACACCTTTGGTCTCCAAGAGCTCTGGCGGTGGAAGCATCCGGAGGAGAGGACATATTCATATATCTCAGCATCACATAGGTCGGGATCCCGCATAGACTTCATGTTCGGGTCGGCTTCTGCACTGTCCCAAGTCAGAACAGTCTCCTATCTCCCGGCAGGTCTTTCAGATCACTCACCGCTAGAGCTTGGCTTGAGTCTGGGCACCCCCCGCGAGCCGGGATGCTGGAAACTGGCGTCCCATTGGATAGCCAACCCACAAGTCCAGGAGCTGGTGGAGCCCAGACTCAGGGAATACTGGCAGACAAATGAGGGATCGGCTTCCCTTGACGTGGTCTGGGAGGCGGGCAAGGCTCATGCCAGAGGAGAATACATCTTTTCCATCAAGGCAGTGAGATCCGGCTTTGCGTTACAGACCACTCAACTGGAACAGAGCGAAGGGGCGGCACTGGATCTTTTCACGAAGCATCCAACGCCTGAAAATTATTCTACCCTAGCACAAACGAGAAGAGATCTGAAGCTCCACTACACCTCGCTGGTACACTCAGATGCGCGAAAGCTTGTAGCCAAGGTTTTCGAGTCAGGGGACAAGAACGGGAAACTACTGGCCAACCTTGTAGCAGAACCTACGCTCCAAACAGTAATCCCTAGACTTCAGACTTCCACTGGTTGCCAGGTTACAGACCCCGAAGGTATACTGCGGGAATTCCATCGTTTCTATAGCAACCTGTATGACGACCCATTCTCTGGCTCAGCTGCTGCTGGGCTAGAGGAACTGGGGGGAAATACTTTGCCTCTCCTCTCCGAGGAGGACAGGATAGCGTTAGACAAGCCGTTAACACGTCTGGAAATAGAGGCAGCAATATACTCCTTGCCCAACAATAAATCCCCGGGCCCGGATGGTCTACCTGGGGACTGGTACAAAACTAACGCTACTTTACTGGTCCCTAAATTAAATCAGCTATACACAGACTGCCTGGAATCCGATAGGCTACCAGACAGCATGCACCAGGCGCATATAGTGCTGCTGCCCAAGCCAGGGAAGGACCCCACCTGTTGCTCATCCTATAGACCCATCTCGTTGCTGAACTACGATCTTAAGATACTCACAAAAGTGCTAGCCAATAGACTCATGAAGGTTTTACCATCCCTAGTCAACATAGATTAGACAGGCTTTATGCCGGGCAAGTCCACGGACATTAACCTTAGACGAGTCTTTACCCATCTCCAGCTCCCACCCGAAGAGAATGCCTCCCGGGTACTGGTATCCCTCGACATCGAAAAGGCTTTCGATACAGTCAGATGGTCCTATATGATGCAGGTTCTGGAGGGTTTTGGCTTTGGCCCAACTTTCCGGAAATGGATCGGCCTACTATATAGGGCACCCACCGCCCGTATCAAACTGAATGGTGGCCTCTCGCCCTCTTTCCCGATTAGGAGGGGAACAAGACAGGGGTGTCCTTTATCACCTGCATTGTTCGCCCTGGTAATGGAGCCTCTGGCTGAGGCCCTGCGGAGGTCGGGGGAGGTGTCTGGAATACGGGTCGGCTAGGTGACCGAGAAGCTGGCATTGTATGCCGATGATTTGATTCTCTTCCTCAGGGACCCCGGTCCCTCGCTCGCCGGGGCGCTTCGGCTTCTGGACCGTTTCGCGACTCTCTCTGGCCTCAGAACCAACTGGAGCAAATCACTAATTCTACCCATAGACCCCGGGGCAAGGAGGCTGAGTGATCCTACTTCGCCTCTACAATGGGCGGATACCATCAGATACCTAGGGATAAATATCTCGTCCAACACTAAAGATTTTTTCAAACTTAACTTGTCCCCGGTGCTGCAGTGGTGTAAACTAAAACTGAAGGCTTGGTCAAACCTCCCACTATCTCTGATAGGGAGAATTAATTTAATAAAAATGAAACTACTCCCGGTCTTGCTGTACATCTTACGGCACTCTCCGGTATGGATCCCCAAGTCTCTTCTCCAGCAACTAGACTCCTCAGTAGCTTCCTTCTTGTGGCAATCACACCCGGCCAGATTTAGTAAAAAGATTTTGTGTAGACCATGGACACAGGGGGGACTTGCCTGCCCAGACTTTCACACCTACTATCTAGCAGCAATGCTCACCCATGCACATAACTGGCTGGTTTCGGATGACACCAATGTGTCAGTTGTCCTGGAGGCGGCACACCTAGGATCTTTTGAGGCCCTCCGCAACGCACTCTATAGGGGGTCGGAGGGCTCTGCGGTACCCTCGACCCTAGCTATGAAAGCGATCATTAAGGCATGGCACACGGTAGTGATTAAACCTAACTTGGCAAAGGCCAGATGGTCCAACACACCACTTTGGTGCAATCCGAGGCTCAGGGAGTTCCACTCTTTGCAGGATCCGGGTCTGTGGGCCGGCAAGGGCATCAAGTATTTGAGGGATATCTGCGATGAACTGGGGCTATTTACATCCGATAGGTTGAAGAATAAATTCCAGCTTCCGAACTCTTTCTTTTTCAGGTTCCTGCAGCTCCGCCACGCCTTCAATGCGCAATTCAAGTCGGTTCAGCTTCGGCTGGAGCTTGACACCCTGGAGATTCTCCTGGATGATGCCGAGCTCTCAAAACCCCTATCCCGGATCTATCGAGCACTCCTGCCGTCCATTCAGGAGGGTCTGGATGGTCTGCGTGGTTTGTTGCGGGGGCGGAGGTGCAGGAGCTGGACAGCGAAGACTGGGAAGATATGTGGGACTACCCATTTCAGCCGCTGGTGGCTACCAGGGACAAACTGATCCAATTCAAAATCCTCCACAGGATCTATTACACACCCCAACGCCTCCACCGCATATACCCGGCCCTGCCAGCTAACTGCTGGAGATGCTCTGATACTCCTGCAGATTTCACACACATATTCTGGGACTGCCTACAGATTCGGGACTATTGGCGGGAGGTAACGCAATTTATCCACAGCCTAACTACCATTTCTATTCCCCTGACAATTAGTGTATGCCTCCTTGGCCTGGTGGGGCAACTGGCACTTGCCAAAGCCCCACGTACCCTAATAGGTATCCTCCTGTTTTATGCAAGGAAAGCCATAGTACTGAAGTGGAAGTCAATCACCCCCCCACCCTGACCTCATGGAAACATCTAGTCAACACAGTGGTGCCCCTCTATAAAGCGACGTATCTGTCTCGTGGATGCCCCAAAAAATATGAAAAAGTCTGGCATCTGTGGACTGATTTAGAGTCCACAACAGATGACCGACCTCAAGAGGAGTAACTCGTAAGATCTCCTCTGTACTCATCAGTCCTGATAGGAGCTAAGGTCCGTACTCTGAATAAATAAATGGAGGTGCAAGCATCGCTCAAATTAATAGCACCTACCCCTGCATGCTCCTGATAAGCCCAACCCAGACATCTAGGAACAAGTAGAGGTCCCGCAAGGAATAATAACTCCTGTTGTAATCCTACCATGTGTACCCCGAGAGGTGTCCCTGTTAAGTTAGCTAGATATATTTAATGCTAAGATGTGATGATAAGTTGTCCTCTGTTTTTTTTTTTTTTTCTTTTATGTGCACGTGGTTATGTGCAAGGATTGGCCGGGGTATGCCCCAAAGGCCCTGTTTTGTATCTCAAAAACGCAAAAAACTTCAATAAAGAGAATTAAAAAAAAAAAAAAAGGTAGTATAAATGAAGGATAAAGTTCCATCAGAGCAAAGGGGAGTCACTATTAATTGACAACATTTTCCAATAGATAGTTTTAGCTGGCTTATTTTAACCTTGGTCTCAATATGAAGAAAATGCTCAGCATTTTTTAAGATCTTCTATACAGGCATGACTGTTGGCTGGCCAATGCATTGCATATTCTGATTTTTAGATTTTCTGCTGTACCATTGTATAGTCGGTTTCCCGATTATCCCCTGAAAGTCACATTGATGGATATGGAGAATAATGAGGGAAATGTACTGAAAATTAATTAAACATGTAACATCCACCCTCACAGAAACATGCAGATTCCATGGCAACATGCCTACAAAATGGACAGGACTTTATCTGTACAGATATGTGCACATACTTATGAGAACTGATTGTAAGTGAGAACATTTTTCTATTGTGGTAAAACACTGATGAGTGGTATGGGATATCAGTGCGACTTACCTCTGGCTACCTGATTGCGGCACGCCCTGAGGGACTGGAAAAGGCTGAAGCCATCAATTGTTACGAGAGCAGACGGGTACAGGATGGACATTTCTTCATGCTTGTTCAGAAAACAAAAACACATCAAGGCGAAGAAAGGAAGACATATAGTATACGTGACATTATCACACTTTTTAATTACTGTTTAACTCTACAAGAAATTCCTGAAATCCCTACCCTCCTGAACTAACCTGATTCCCACACCCTAGCTTCTTTCCTATGTACAAAGCTGCTATGATTTAGTTTTTTTTCTGTCATAAATCCTCTTTGGCAATGGCAAAAATGTGCATGGAAACCTCATAGGGATGCAGCTCCAGCATCCAAGACAGTCACATGCAAGTCTATAAGAGCTCAGAGCACAGGTGCGGCTGCCGAAGGTAAAGTTACCATTCTGCAAGATGCGTTTCTCTAATAGAGGCAAGTAAGATGCTGGGTTGGGGACTTTTAGCACAAGCTAGTTCCGAAGGGATGGTTTAGAGGAGTTTCTTGTAAATGTAACTGAAACAGTGGGCTTGGGACTTGTGTTGGACGACAGAACACTTTCTTCATTATATTATGAAAAGGAGAGAGGGGATGGTAGTCCAGCAGAATAAAAACAGGGCAGAGCCGACAACACCGGGTTGTGATTTCAGTGCAGCTCAGGCACTGTGTTGTCAGATTAACAATTTCATAATTAGATAATTTTGCAGTTTAGACACCCAGCTTGCCTGGACTAACAGCAACCCGAAGCTGTAAGAGAAGAACTGCCTCCACTACACCGCTAGCCCTGGTGGTAGTACCTTTTCCCCCCTCCCTGCCCCGTGTGGCTGTATACAACATAGTCACATAATTAGTCTGGTTGAAAAAAAAAAAAGACACAAGTCCATCTAGTTCAACCAATAAAGCAATGGCAATAAATTAGGCTTTTGTTTTTAATTATATAACGTGATTTTACTGCACTAGGTGTATACGCTTCCCTTTCTCTTCCATACCGCGCAAATTCCAGCACTCCTCTCCTACATGTAAAAATCATTTTTTTGCTAGAAAATTACTCAGAACACCCAAACATTATACCTGTATATATTTTTTTTAGCAGACACCCTATGGAACAAAATAGCGGTTGTTGCAACTTTTTATTTCACACGGTATTTGCGCAGTAATTTTTCAAACGTGATTTTTTTTGAAAAAAAAAACAAAACATTCTTATGAATAAAAAAAAAAAAAACAGTAAAGTTAGCCCATTTTTTTTGCATAATTTGACAGATGATGTTATGCCAAGTAAATAGATACCTCACATGTCACGCTTTAAAATTGCGCACACTCGTGGTATGGCACTAAACGTCGGTACTTAAAAATCTCCATAGCCGACATTTTTTTTTACAAGTTACATGTTTAGAGTTACAGAGGAGGTCTTGGGCTAGAATTATTGCTCTCACTCTAACGTTTGTGGTGATACCTCACATGTGTGGTTTGAACGTCATTTACATATGCGGGTGTGACTTACATGTGCGTTTTAATATATATATATATATATATATATATATATATATATTTTTATGGTTTATTTTATTAAAAAAAAATGTTTTTTACACTTTCCCTGTAAACATCCCTTGTAATGGGAATAGTGTATGGTCGGTCCTCTTTATGGCTGGAAAGCATCAGATCAAAAAAAATGAAACGATCTGATGCTTTCTAGCCCAGATCTCGGCTTTATTTACTACTGGCGGCCCGGACGTGATGTCATAATGTCATGCCCGGGCCTACAAGAGTCATAGAGATTGCCGGGGACCATCTGTCCCTCGGTTTTCTCTAGGACTTCCTTCCAGCGCCGGCGAACTCCTTCTCCAGGTCCCCGATCGCACGGGAGAGCCCGGTGAAGCACCAGAGGGTAGCGAAAGGGGGAGCGTCCCCTCCTGTCGCAACGATCAAGCGGTTGAGCTGCCACGATGATCGTTCTTATGGTATATGGAATTGCCCGCTGAAAAAAACGCTATCTGGATGATGCCTGCAGTTGCAGGCATCATTTAGATATCACCACTGAAAGCCCAGGATGATATATGACAGCCTGCGGTATGGAAGTGGTTAATTCCCAAAAACATAACTAAGTTTAACCTAGCCCCCAACACCAACCCTAAACATCTAGCAGCTGTAATACATCACAATAATTTCTGTTATCACAGCAATTAATACTATCACAGTGATACTAGTGGTGGCAGTGCTAATGGATTGAAAATGTATATAAAAAATATTTGGACAACTATTTACAAAAGCATTACATTGCTGGCACTAAAAAAATCCCTGATCTTCATTTTAGAAAAGTACATCATCTGCCATTGTAGTACCTGCTCAGTCACTCCCTGGTGCCTGGGTATTTCATAAGTTCTGCATTTTAGCTGCAGGATTGGGTCTTCGTTCAAAAGCTGGGCAAGAAGCAGTACTCCAGTCTGGAAAAAATGAAAGCAGGGAAGTAAACACAGTTTATGTCCAAATTATTTTACCTTCTGTGATTCCTGCGCTAGCAGAGACCATGTGACCAATGCCTCAGCACTGGAAGTATAGTTTTTAAAGATGAGCTGAATATATTCCTCAATAACCACAAAGGATATAAATGTACTTTTGTGCATCAACTGCCTTTGCAAACACAATTTTTACCTTAGTGGTGGTGATCTCTCTGTCCTGAGATAGCCCAAACAGAGAGAAAGGTATGGGAGTGACAGGGCTTCCTGCAAACAACTATAGGAGAGTGCAAATTTTTCAGCTAGAAGCTAGTGGTTTGGACTTTAAAGGCACACGGTAGACAAAAGTAAAAAACTAAAGATATTTTAAAATAGAGAAGTTTTTTCATATAAGACAGTCATAAAACATCAAGGTATTTGATCAAATATTATAACTGGTCCACAGAGGTTATCATAGTAATCATCATACAGTAATTTTCCTTATTTAAACTCGATTGAGTAGAAACAAAATAATAATAATATATATATAGAATTGATAACCAGGCAGTGGGTCCAGAGGAGGTGAAGGGCTTGCTCAACATGTTACGCATTCATAAAAACGCTTCCTCAGGAGCCTAAATATATGAATATGGTAGGCCGTGTTGAAAAAACAACAGTTACTCAGCCCATCTACCTAGACAATGGCGGTGTATTATAGAATACCGCCAGTCAAGGAGGTGATATCGTGTAGGTAATTTATGGTAGTATTGATAGAGCGATCTATGCTGGTAAGCAGGGAGCAAAATGGGGGTGGATACACTCAACCGATCCAGGAACAATAATGATACACTTGTCTCTAAAGCGGAGTTGAAAAAATCAACTCAATCCATAGAGTTAGTCATAATAGTACTGATACGGTCTATAGGAGGGCGTAAGTCCTTGGATGGAGATCGTGTCCTTTCAGTGAGTGATCCTATGCTCGATGTGATCGCCTAAGGAGAGTGGTGGATACAAAACTAGTCACCCTGCACAAGGAGAGAGAGCAGAAGTGACCGGTCCTTATTACAGGAAGCTCCTGCACAGAGGGAAAGTCTCACACTGGATTACTGCACAGATCTTGAAGAAATACCAAGCACACTTGGAAGTATAACAAAATTCTAGTGAGAATACACAGGACTCATATTCAGAAAATATTTGCTTATCCCGGAGTTCAGCTTCATGTGTTTGAGAGAAATGTAATAAGCAATGTATAGAAACTAATCTGGCCTAAAACATTTCTAAAATTAACAATCATGCAGAGGTATAGGCAGCTTGTGGCTTCTGCATGTATCTGTAAAGCCTGGTACACACGATCGGATTTTCCACGGACAAAGCGTAGGACTTTTGTCCGAAGGGCGTTGGCCATGAACTTGTCTTGCATACAAAACGGCAAAGAATTGTCGGCCAACAAACACAAAACTATGCGGTTTTCCAGCTCTTTAGCGCCACCCATTGGGCAACTTCTGCTAAAGTTGTGTTATGGTTAGCATTGCTTCTGAGCATGCGCGTTTGTACTTTGGATTTTTTTCCGAAAAACTTCTGTACACACGATTGGATAATCCGACAACACACATTTGTTGTTTCGGAAAATTTTAAAAGCATGCTATCCAACATTTGTTGTTGGAAAATCCGACAATTGTCCGATGGAGCATACAAACAGACGGATTTTCCGACAACAGCCTGCCATCACACAATTCTCATCTGAAAATCCGATCGTGTGTACGGGCCTTTAGTCTTCCTTTCGATCCGTGTCCTTCTGCAGCCATTGTGGACCCTAGACTTGGGCTGTGCATACAAGGATTCCTTGTGTGGCCATTGAGACATTAATACAGTAAAGTCTTGGTTTGCGAGCATAATTAGTTCCAGAAACATGCTTGTAATCCAAAGCATTTTTTTTTACAGGGTATAAAAGAGAAGAGAGGCACCTCTAAGTGTAGCAATAAGTTGCTAGCTGTTGTACCTTCATTAAATGTAACCATATTGCTACACTTAGAAGCTCCTCTCTTCTTTCTTATACTCAGTTGTGACATGAAGATAAAGCAAAATTTATTAAAAGATTTTGCTTGTCTTGCAAAACGCTCTTAAACCAAGTTACTCTCAAAACAAGGTTTTACTGTACTACTTTAAGGTTGCTTGTCTGTCTGAGACAGGAAGTAATTGGACTCTCCCAATGGGAACACATAAAGCAATCAAAGCACTTTTAGGCCTCATGCCCACGGACGTTTTTACAGCCGCGTTTTTGAGCGTTTTTTACAGCTTAAAAACGCCTGTCCATGTTAGTCTATAGCTTCATGCCCACCTAGACGTTTTTGAGCTGCAAACAGCATAGACGTTTTTAAGCTGTAAAAAAAACCCAGGACCAGTGCGTTCCTCAGTGTCGGAGTTAGGCAGAAAAAAATGCGAGCGTCAAAAAACGCTCAAAAAAAAAAAAAAAAAATTACAACTAACAAGGACAGGCGTTTTTAAGCTGTAAAAAACGCAGCTGTTAAAAACGTCTGTGGGCATGAAGCCTTATAGCAAAGAGAGAACGAGTTAAAACTCCTGTCAAATTTCATTTGTTGTCCTCGTTAAGCTCATATCCCGAATTCGGGACACAGGCAACAATAAAAACCCCCAAAAGGTTCCAAATTTTTTGCTGGAGATGGGTTAAATATAATGATTGTGTCTAAGAAGCTTTTAAAACAATAATAATAAAAAAAAAAATAAAAAAAAAAAGTACAAACCTCAGTATAGAACCGTACATAGCCAGATGTGAAGCCTACAACTATACAAGTCCAATCTGGCCTCCCGGTGGAGGTCCTATAAGATGCAGAGATGAGTCAGTTACTGGAAAGGTGATATAAAACAGATTCAACACATTTAATATGAAAAGAGGAAACCCACTACTGACTTAAAGAGGCCATACATGGGAAGATACTAGCCCACAATACAGTTATATGGCCAAAAGTAAGTGGACACTCCTCCAAGTAAGTGGACACTCCTCCAAGTAAGTGGACACTCCTCCAAGTAAGTGGACACTCCTCCAAGTAAGTGGACACACCTCAAAGTAATATAGGTTTTTCCAACATTGAAATAAGAGTTAATAGCACAGGGATGTTTGACTCAGGAAAATTATGTGGAGTAACGAAGGACTTGCACACTTGGCTGTTCAGAGTGTTTGTTTTTCCTTCTCCTGAACCAAATACTGACAGCTTATAGGATGCTGAACTTTATAAATATTTCAGGAAATTAACGAAGCTTATGCGCCAGAAAACTGGTGCAGGAACCTGTCTGAAGTGGTGTGCTTCACATTACCTAAGCAGATAGACCAGTCTTAGGTTTATCTGCACTACCCACAACAGTTTCTATTTCAGAGTGAACCTGAAACTGGAGTGGGTGCGGACGTTTCCTTTATAAAAAAAACTGTGGCAGATCTCTGTCAGTTCCTCTTTCCACTCCTCGCAATAAACAGAGGAATTCAGGCTACTGCTCTGTGCTGTGACACATTGGGGTTTATTTACTAAAGGCAAATCCACTTTGCACTTCAAGTGCACTGAAAGTGCAGTCGCTGTAGATCTGAAATGAGGGGAAGCTCTGCTAATTTTATCATCCAATCATGTACAAGCAAAAATGCTGTTTCTTTATCGTACACCACGGGACACAGAGCTAGTCATTACATAATGGGTTAAGGGTCACCAGCGGTGATTGGACACTGGCACAACCAATGGAAGACAGTTCCCCTCCATATAACCCCTCCCATCAGGGAAGTACCTCAGTTTTTTCGCCAGTGTCGAAAGGTGTTGGACGCGTTAGGAGGTGCTAAAGGAAAGCTCTACCAAAGAGACCCTCTGGGGGTAAAAGAGCTATGCTTTCGGATCCATCCAAGACGCCTACAAATGAGCTGAATCTGGATGGGATCCGGGCCTCATCCATGAGGCGTCGCCTGTAATGTCTCTCTTCGGAGGACTGGGCTCTAAGATCCAGCACTTTCGCTATTTCGCTATAAAGTCCTGGTAAGAGTCTTGTACAAGGCCCAGGGGAGAGGTATCCTTTAAATAGGAACCCATATCCCTGAAGGTTGGCACACATAGCCCACCGTGAAGGGTGAAGTTTGGTATCTGTCTGAAAACTTTCAGCAGAAAAACCTGCGGCGTGGATAAGGTGAGATTAGAAGGTCCATAACTAGGTTGGGACCTTTTTCAAAAAGTGGATGTCTTCTTTTTTTCCACCACTGGGGGGAGTAAAGAGCTGAATATACTCACCTCACTCTGTTCAGTGTCGGCTTCGGCGAAGTACACTGCTCGTCACCTCCGCTGCTGAGCTTGCTTGAGCACCCCGCTCCTCCTTCCGGTGGCCGATACAGACACCTGCAGATGCAGGTAAGTGGGGACAGGGGCTGATGAGAGTCCTCTCTCACTATGGCCACCACCATAGCGCTAAAGGCCGCGCGCGCGGGAGCGCGCTTTATCGGAGGGGGGGGGGGGGGCCGAGGCGTGCGCGGGCACGTGGCGCGCGCAGGCACAGAAACGGCGCCAAATTTAAAAGACTGTCAGTGTAAAAAGCACTGCAGCAGCAAGCAAGCTCGTTAGTTCTCTTGTTCCTGGCAGAGAAACACAGCAGCTATACAGGGACGTAAGACTCCATGTGGTTGGATTGGGTACTTCCTAGAAGACATCCATGTTATGCATAGTTATGTGTTAAAAGTTGCATACTTAATGTATTTGCTAAACTGAACACGGTAGTATATGCATTTAGGTACCTTGTATTTTGTCTAAACAGTAAGTCTTCCAGGGGAAGTAATGCGGACAAAAAGAGATAAAAGAGCACCGCCGCCTGAGACAGGGGGCTCTAGCTGTGCTGACTCGGTACCTTCCTCTCCTGTGTTGCCAAAAGCACCTGTACAGGATGAGCCATTACCTCTGTCAGGTATGGCGGCTTCCCCAGTGAAGCCTGGGCCTGCATATGTCACTGAGGACACTTTATCAGCTGCCCTAAATAATCTGGAGGAGAAAATTGCTACTTTAATCGCTAAATCCTCTAAAAAGGACAATAAGCGAAGCAGATCTCCTCCAGTATTGGACCTCCCTTCAGAAGTACCTGAGGAGGAGGAGGATGAGGAGGAGGCTACATCAGCAGAGGATGAGGAGTCAGACGGATCAGGGATATCGGATGAGCCTTTTTCGGTATCCCAGATTTTAAAGTCACAGGTGCAATGCTATGCAGGAGCCGTGCGAGCTGCATTTAGGTTACCCTCTTTGGAGGTAACAGAATCACCTGTCTCCTCCCTAGGATCATTAAGATCCCTGCAAGGTGCATGCTCCTTCCCGGTTCATCCGTTACTAGAGGATCTATTGTACGCAGACTGGCAACATCCAGATAAGCGTTTTTCACCTCCAAAAAAGTTTAACATTCTTTATCCTATGGAGGAAAATTTTTTAAAGAAATGGAGCCTGCCTACGGTAGATGCGGCTATTTCTTGTGTAAATAAAAACCTGACATGTCCAGTGGATAATGTACAAGTGTTTAAAGATCCTTCTGAGAAGAAGTTGGAATCCTTACTGAAATCCTCCTTCCTTTTGGCCGGCTCAATTATCCAACCTGCAGTAGCAGCAGTCGGTATGTGTCAGGTCGTCAGCCAACAGGTAAAGCAGGGGCTGAAGGAGCTGCCTTCAGAGCAGGCTAAAAATTGGGAGAATTTACCTAAAGCCTTATGCTTCACAGTGGATGCCATGAGAGATTCTATCATACAGGCATCACGCCTTACACTCCAGCTGGTACAGATGCGCAGAGTACTTTGGCTTAAGCATTGGTCAGCGGAAGCCCCATGCAAAAAGTTGTTGGCAAGTTTCCCGTTCCATGGCGAACGCCTTTTTGGGGAAGATTTAGAAAGATATATCCAAAAGATATCAAGTGGTAAAACGACACTTTTACCTGAGAGAAAGAAAAACAAGAGACCTTGTTTTAAACACACTCTCTCCCCAGCTCCCGGGAAATCGGACTCCAGCCAGTGGCGACGGCCTTTTCAGCCGCCCAAAAAAGCCAAAGAACAGGCTCAGAAGAACAAGAAGCCGTGGGGTTCAAGAGCTAATAAGCAAGCCCCCAAAACCTCTCATTGAAGGGGCGCCCCCGCTCGGCCGAGTGGGGGGAAGGCTTCGTCAGTTCTCAGCGACTTGGCGGACAGAAACCCAGGACAAATGGGTGGTATCCACAATATCCTCAGGGTACAGACTGGAATTTCGAGAGATCCCATCTTCTCAATTCCGAAGTTCAAGACTCTCCAAGGATCCACAAAAAAGAGGATCCTTCTTCAAAGGTTTGAATCACTTAATAGCTCAAGGTGTGGTTACAGAGGTACCCCAAAAGGAGCAAGGTTCAGGTTTTTACTCAAACCTCTTTGTGATTCCAAAACCGAACGGAGAAGTCAGACCCATCCTGGATCTAAAAAATCTAAACCAGTTTCTGAACGTTCGCCATTTTCGAATGGAAACGATTCGATCCGTGGTCGCTACTTTAAAAGGCGGAGAATTCATTGCGTCCATAGATATCAAAGACGCATATCTACACATACCAATCCTCCCCGCTCACCAAAGATTCCTAAGGTTTGCGGTAGAAGATCGCCACTTTCAATTTGTGGCCCTGCCATTTGGTGTAGCCACCGCGCCCAGAGTATTCACAAAGGTGCTAGCTCCTCTGTTAGCAAACCTAAGAACACGGGGCATTGCGGTAACAGCCTATCTAGACGATCTACTATTAATAGATCAGTCAAAGGAGGGATTGGATCACGCTGTAGACACTACAGTAGGATACCTGGAGCATTTAGGATGGATTATAAACTTACAAAAATCCTCTCTCCAGGCCCAAAGAAGGATAGTGTACCTGGGCATGATCATAGATACAGCCCAAAACAGGGTATACCTGCCAGAGCCAAAGATACAGTCTCTGAAAGACCTGATCCACAAGGTCAAAGCAAACAAGAGGCCGTCTATTCGCCTTTGCATGAGACTATTGGGAAAGATGGTAGCCTCCTTCGAGGCGGTCCCTTACGCCCAGTTTCATTCGAGACTACTTCAAGGCAATATTTTAGCCTCCTGGAACAGGAAGAGCCAAGCTCTGGATATACCCATGCGCCTGTCCTCACAAGTACGCCACAGCTTCAATTGGTGGCTAGAAGCCAGGAATTTACGGAAGGGAAAGTCCTTCCTCCCAGTGGCCTGGAAGGTGGTATCTACGGATGCCAGTCTATCGGGCTGGGGTGCAGTATTCGAGGAGGCTTCTACCCAGGGAACCTGGGCCAAGACTCAGGGGATCCTGCCCATCAATGTGCTAGAGATCCGGGCGGTATATCTAGCCCTCAAAACCTGGACATACAGGTTACAGGGCTACCCAGTTCGGGTTCAATCCGACAATGCTACGGCAGTAGCTTACATCAATCACCAAGGAGGCACCCACAGTCGGGCAGCCCAAAGAGAGGTGAACCGGATCTTGGCATGGGCAGAAGAGCATGTACCTTGCATCTCTGCAATCTTCATTCCAGGGATAGAAAACTGGCAAGCAGACTACCTGAGTCGTCAGCAGCTGCTACCAGGAGAGTGGTCTCTTCACCCAGAGATCTTTCAGGCCATATGTCTGAGATGGGGAAACCCAGATGTAGACCTGCTAGCTTCCAGGTTCAACAAGAAATTGGACAACTTTGTGTCCAGAACGAGAGATCCTCTAGCCTACGGGACAGACGCTCTAATAACTCCATGGAATCAGTTCTCACTGATCTATGCATTCCCTCCGATCCCTCTTCTACAAAGACTGCTTCGCAGGATCAAGGAGGAGGGAATACCAGTAATCCTAGTGGCCCCAAACTGGCCCAGGAGGCCTTGGTATGCCGAGATCGTAAAAATGGCGATAGGAAGGCCCTGGAAGCTTCCACTTCGACACGACCTGTTGTCACAGGGTCCAGTATTCCACCCTTCCTTACAAAGGCTAAATTTGACGGCCTGGCTGCTGAGACCCACATTTTGAAAAAGAGAGGGGTCTCTGGCCTGGTTCTTTCTACGCTCATTAATGCTAGAAAGCCAGCCTCCAGACTCATCTATCATAGAGTCTGGAAAGCATACGTTTCCTGGTGTGAATCCAGAAGTTGGAATCCTCTGAAATATGAAATAAGTAGGATTCTTGCTTTTTGCCAGTTAGGAGTGGATATGAAATTAGCCCTTAGCACCATCAAAGGGCAAATATCGGCTCTATCAGTCTTCTTTCAGAGACCATTGGCATCTCACTCCCTAGTTCGGACATTCATTCAGGGGGTACTGAGGATAAATCCTCCAGTCAGGTCTCCCTTGTGTCCATGGGATTTGAATTTGGTATTGTCAGTGTTGCAAAAGCAACCTTTTGAACCTATTCGCCATATTCCTTTAATTATATTAAGTAGGAAATTGGCCTTTCTGATTGCTATAGCTTCTGCTAGGAGAGTATCAGAGCTAGCAGCTCTTTCTTGTAAAGAGCCTTATCTAATTTGTCACAAGGACAAGATCGTACTACGACCCCATCCGGCTTTTCTGCCTAAGGTGGTGTCGGCTTTTCACTTGAATCAAGACATTGTTCTGCCTTCCTTTTTTCCAAACCCGCGGACGGCGGGGGAAAAATTATTACACTCTCTAGATCTAGTGAGAGCGGTAAGGGTGTATCTGCAAGCAACCGCTCAGATACGTAAAACAGATGTTTTGTTTATTTTACCAGATGGTCCCAAGAAGGGCCAAGCGGTATCAAAATCCACCATTTCCAGGTGGATTAGACAAGTAATTGTTCAAGCTTATGGTTTAAAGAACAGGACTCCTCCTTTTCCTGTTAAGGCGCACTCTACCAGGGCGATAAGTGCTTCATGGGCAGTGCACCACCAGGCTTCGATGGCTCAGATCTGTAAGGCTGCAACTTGGTCCTCAGTCCATACATTTTCCAAATTCTATCAAATAGATGTGAAAGGACATGAGGATTCCGCCTTCGGGCGAAGTGTGCTGCAGGCAGCAGTATAGGGCTTCTGGTCCGCAAGCGGTCGGTTTGATCTGTGTCTCCCCCCCTTCATATGAGCATTGCTCTGGGACGTCCCATTATGTAATGACTAGCTCTGTGTCCCGTGGTGTACGATAAAGAAAATAGGATTTTTATAACAGCTTACCTGTAAAATCCTTTTCTTGGAGTACACCACGGGACACAGAGGTCCCACCCTTCTTATGGGAACCTTACTGCTTTGCTACAAAACTGAGGTACTTCCCTGATGGGAGGGGTTATATGGAGGGGAACTGTCTTCCATTGGTTGTGCCAGTGTCCAATCACCGCTGGTGACCCTTAACCCATTATGTAATGACTAGCTCTGTGTCCCGTGGTGTACTCCAAGAAAAGGATTTTACAGGTAAGCTGTTATAAAAATCCTATTTTTTTATTTTCCTTGCATGTCCCCCTCAGATCTACAGCAACTGCAATTCCAAGTGCACTTGTAGTGCAAAGTGGATTTGCCTTTAGTAAATGAACCCCACAGTGTAGAACACAGAGCAGGAACAGTAGAACATAGCTTGTGCCCCTTTTGTTAATTAGAAGCAGAATCTGCTCCATTTTCTGCATTTAGAATATGGATATTTCCCCCCATTATTTTTTTAAGTGAACCTGTGCTTTGCCTATGCAGGTTAAAGTAACTTGTTTACTACATATCCCCCCCCCCCCTCCCCTCACCCTGGCAGTACATACTTTCCTTCACTCCCCCCACTGCTCTGTTCGGCTACCAGAAGCATAAGAATCTGCTCTGTGAAACCTACAAGTTGCTCACTTAAGCTTACTCCGGGTTAATGACTCTAGGCATGTGGCATCACTGGTGTTTGGCGGTTGGCTCAGTACCATCTAGTGGGCTCAGTACCATCTAGTGCAGGGGTGTCCAACCCGCGGCCCATGGGCCACATGCAGCCCAAGACGGCTATGAATGTGGCTAAACACAAAATCATAAACTTACCTAAAAATTTACATTTTTTAGTAAAAGTGCGTTTACACTTCGCGAACACATGGAGATAAATTTGACCGTGTCTTTTTACTGGACTTTTAGAAGTTTTACTGTATCTTCCCAAAGAAAAACATCCCACTCTTCACAATCCCACCTTATTCGTGTCATCAGTTTTCGACAGCACCTAGATTTGTGAGCAACTATTTTCAAGGATGAAGCACACAAACCAGAATATCTGATGAGCACCTTGAGAATTAATTGAGAATTGCTACTACATGCATCAAACCAGATATTGATGCATTATTTTATCACAAACATTGTCAAATATTGCACTTGTTTTTTGCTACCCTCTTTTACTTTTATAATGAAAAAATCTTTAAAACGTTTTTTCTTTCTCGTACATCACGGGACACAGAGCGACATAGTCATTACTAATGGGTTATATAGATACCGTCAGGTGCTGGCACTGGCAACTTCCAAAACCGGAAGTACCCTCCCCTATATAAGCCCCTCCCATCCGGGAGCACCTCAGTTTTTTGCCAGTGTCTAAGGTGTTGGCCAAGAAGAAACATGTGTTTTTCACTGAGCTTGCGTACAGGTTCTTTTGGGCCTCAGTAAGCTATTCCGGATCCGACCAAAAAAGCTTCATAGCTAAACGGTCGGTACCCGGGCCTTGCAGAGAAGAGCAAGGTTTTGCCTGTAATGCTTCTCTTAGGAGAGCTGGACCCTGGGATCCAGAGCTCTGGTCATACCCACGACCAAGATGTTTTCTGTGCAGGGTGCTATACAGGTCCAGGGGAGTGGAATCCTTGGGAACCCGGTCCCTGAAGGTTTGATTACAATGCCTGCCGTGATAGGTGAAGTTTGGGCTTTTGTGGACCAAACAAAGTCCTGCGGCGGGGAACAGGTAAGTGGGGGCCCCCAGGAACTTGGTTCTATTGGGGGACCCCCAAGCCTAATTTGTCTTTCTGTCTGTTACCTAACGGTATTCCCGCTAATATTCTGTGTATGCCTGTTACTACTGAGAAAATGTAAAAAATTTAATAGTAGGCAAGAAAAAAAAAAAAAAAAATGTAAGACCGCGGTACCTGTGTTAGACACTAGAGGCCGCTATGGTTCTTTTTCTTGTAATGTGGATTTTTTTCTTCCAGAATCAAATCCAGGCAGTTGGTATGTTCTCTCCTGGGAAGCTGTCTCCTCTGCCCTGTTGCTGCGCTCATCCATCCCCGGGCCCTGCGGCAAAGGGACCCTGGCTCCCATCTAGCTCCTTGTTGTTTTCAAAAAAGGCGCCGAAGGTGCACGTGCCCGCGCGCGTGCACGCGCCTCTATTCATAGAGGCGATCTGGAAAAAGGGGCGGAGCGGGTGGATGACGCTCAGGTGTGCGCCGCGGCGCTACTGCGCATGTGCGGGCGTCCAGCGTGTTTTAAAGCACATTATAGCTGGCTGTTGAAGTGCATAGACAGAGCTAGCAACAATATAAAGGCACATAGAGGCGGTTGATGCAGGCATCCCCTAGAAAGGCACTTTAGTAGACACCAACTGTGATATAGCAGCAATTGTGCTAGACTATTCTCAGTAAAAGTGGTGTATTACGGCTGGAATACCTCAGCTTTAGGCTTAGGAATATGCCGTCCAGAAGGTCCGGAACTGAATCTTCCAGGAAGCGAAGGGGGTCTCATCGGGCTCTGAGGATCTTGGGCATACTTCTGCTGCACCAGTCTCCCATGAAGTTCAGAGGTAAGTGACCGTAGAGACCCCGCAGGGGTACTTGGTACGGTGGCTGTCCTCAGTTCACCTGCTCCTGTGTATGTAACAGAGGAGGTTTTTTCCTCAGCTTTGGGAGGATTAGAGAGAGATTGTCAACATTGATCGCTGCCTCCCTGTCAGGGAAAGCACGCCCGATCTCCATCTCCTCCTTCAAAGTGCCTGTTAGCAGAGCAACAGTCCCATACAGGGATCGACCTGCCTGAAGGGGATCAGGATAAGGTTGATTCTGTTATAGAGGAGTCAACAGTGGGGGAACCTTTTTCTCAGCATCTCAAGCTGAAAGATTATGGGTTCAGTCTCTGACTAACATGGTCCGATCAGCATTTAAAAATGCACCTTGCGGAACCATCAACCACTACTGTATCCTCGTTGGGGTCGCTAGAAGCCCCCAGACTGTCTGTTCTTTTCCACTTCACCCTTTACTGAAAGGGCTTATTTACCAGGATTGGGAACGTCCTGAGAAAATATTTATTCCCCCAAGAGATTTCCGGTGGTCTATCCCATGGAGGATAAGTTCATCAAAAAAAATAAAAAAATGGAAGGTCCCTACAGTGGACGCAGCCATCTCTTGTATGTATAAATCACTGACATGTCCAGTGGATAATGTCCAAATGTTCAAGAACCCAATAGATAAAAGATTGGAGTCCTTATGAAAGTCTGCTTTTTTCTACAGCAAGCTTGGTGACACAACCAGCAGTAGCAGCTATTGGGGTCTGCTAAGCAGTGAAGGATCAGTTGAAACAGGTCTTGAGGGACTTGACAGATCAGCAGGCTTTGCCCTAGCTGATCTACCTAGAGCCTTAGGCTTTGCGGTTGACGCCATAAAGGATTCAGTCCATCAGGCCTCCCGCCTTACGCTGTCTATAGTACATATGCGTAGGCTTCTATGGCTCAAAAACTGGTCTGCTGAAGCTCCCTGTAAAGAATGGCTGGTTAGCGTCCCATTTCATGGTGAACGCTTATTCAGGGAAAACCTGGACAAATATATCCAGAAAATTTCCAGCGGTAAAAATACGCTCTTGCCGGTTAAAAACAGAGTTAGAGGTCCCTCTTTAAGAGGCCTGCTTCTCCAGTCCCTGGGGCATCGGCTGTGTAACAGTTCCGACGGCCTCCTCGGTCAATTCCCGGGGGTAAAAAAAAAAAAACACAGGGACAATAGCAGGGTAATGAGAAACCCTGGGTCAGGGGAGGTACAAAACCTCCCCCAAAGTTAAATTCATTGAAGGGTTGCCCCCACTCAGTCGGGTGGGGGGAGGACTCCAGTTGTTCGCAAGAGACCTGGCGGGACACGATCAAGACAGATAGGTGCTCTCCGCAGTATGTTTGGGATACAGTTTGGAGTTAAAAGACTCTCCTCCTCCCCATTTTTGAGGTCAAACGTGCCAAGGGATCCCCGGAAGAGAGAGTCCCTCCTGTTGGCACTAGAACAACTATTGCTCCAAGGAGTAATTATGGAGGTTCCCCTGGAAGAATGAGGGTTCGGGTTTTACTCAAACCTCTTTACAGTCCCGAAGCAAACGCGGACGGGAGGCCCATATTAATTCTAAAAAGGGCTATACAAATTCCTGTATATCAGGACTTTCCGATGGAGTCGATCCGATCGGTGGCCACTGCCCTACAAGGGGGAGGATTGGTTAGCCGCGATCGACATCAAAGATGCTTATTTGCATATTCCCATCTTTCCAGTCCACCAAAAATTTCTACGCTTTGCAGTAGAAGGGCGCCATTTTCAGTTCAGAGCCTTACCCTTCGGTTTGGCCACAGCACCACGAGTGTTTACAAAAATTCTGGCCCTTTATTGGCCAATCTAAGAACACAAGGTGTAATGATAATGGCATATCTAGATGACTTGTTGCTGATAGACCACTCAGTGAAAAAACTAGACGTGGTCGTTCACAAGACAATCAAGTATCTGGAATCTCACGGTTGGATTATCAACCGAGACAAGTCAGCCCTAAAAACCAGTCAAAAGTCTGGAATACTTGGGGCTAAGGTTGGATTCAGGCCAGAGAAAAATATTCTTGCCTCGAGGAAAGGTGTTGTCTTTGAAAGATTTGATCCACTTAGTGGGTACAAAAAAGACAGCCGTCCATATGCCTGTGCATGAGGCTGCTGGGAAAAATGGTGGCATCATTCGAAGCAGTACCCTACGGTCAATTCCATTCAAGGAATTTGCAAGGGGCCATACTGTCGGCCTGGAACAAAAAAGTTCAGGCCCTAGACTTACAATGTCCTTGTCCCCTTCCGTTCGCAAGAGCCTCCGTTGGTGGTTGGTTCCCCAGAATCTGGAAAAAAGGAAATCCTTCAGTCCGATTTCTTGGAAGGTGGTCACTACAGATGCCAGCCTTATAGGCTGGGGAGCAGTACTGGAGCAATAGTCTCTCCAGGGCAGATGGTCGGATGCAGAAAAAGGCCCTGCCCATCAATCTCTTAGAGATACGAGCAGCCCGGTATGCCCTAGTAGCATGGACATCCAAACTCCAAGGGTCCCCTGTCAGAATTCAATCAGACAATGCCACAGCAGTGGCATATATCAATCATCAGGGGGGCACCAGGAGTCGTGCAGCCCAGAGGGAAGTAAATTACATCCTGAAATGGGCAGAAAGATATTTCCCAGCCATATCTGCGGTATTCATTCCAGGAGTGGAGAATTGGAAGGCGGACTTTCTAAGTCGCCAGCAATTATGCCCAGAGGAAGGGTCCCTTCACCCCGAGGTTTTCTGGACAATATGTCAGCGGTGGGGAACATCGGATGTAGATCTTCTAGCATCCAGATTCAACGCAAAGGTGGACAGGTTTGTCTCTCGGACAAGAGATCCCCTAGCTTGCGGCTCGGATGCCCTAGTGTTCCCTTGGGATCAGTTCAAGCTGATATATGCATTCACACCGCCACAATGGTTACCTCGATTACTCCGCAGAATCAGGGTAGAAAAGAAACCAGTGATTCTGGTGGCTCCAGCGTGGCCCCGAAGAGCGTGATACGTGGAGATTGTAAAATGTCAGTGGAAAGTCCTTGGACTCTCCCACATCGTCCGGACCTGCTTTCGCAAGGACCGATATACCACCCTTCCTTACCAGCCCTAGGTTTGACGGCCTGGCTATTGAAGCCCACATTCTAAAAAAGAGAGGGCTCTCTAATTCTGTGGTATCTACCATGATCAATGCCAGGAAGCCGGTATCCAGGCAGATCTACTATAGAATCTGGAAGGCGTACATCGCCTGGTGTGAGGCCAAGAAATGGCATCCACGTAAATACGTAATAGGTAGGATTCTGGACTTCCTACAATGGGCTGTAGATAGGAAGCTTGCCTTGAGTACTATCAAGGGTCAGATTTCGGCCTTGTCAATATTTTTTCAAAGGCCCTTGGCTTCGCATTCACTAGTCAAAGCCTTTATACAAGGAGTGATGCGTATTAGTCCTCCGGTTAATATTCCCATATGTCCATGGGATCTAAACTTGGTTCTGTCGGTTCTACAGAAACAACCATTTGAACCATTACAGCATATTTCTTTGGTTCTTCTCACCAGGAAATTGATTTTTCTAGTAGCCGTTTGTTCGGCTAAAAGAGTGTCGGAATTAGCAGCTATGTCCTGTAAGGAGCCATATCTGGTTATCCATAAGGATAGAGTAGTGTTACGCCCTCATCCAGCCTTTCTTCCGAAGGTGGTATTGAGGTTTCATTTGAACCAAGATGTGGTTCTTCCTTCTTTTTTCCCCAAACCTACTTCGGTAGAGGAAAAGTTATTGCATTCTTTGGATGTAGTAAGAGCAGTTAAAGCTTATCTAAAAGCCACTGCTCAGATTCGCAGAACGGATACTTTGTTTATTCTGCCGGAAGGCCCCAGAAAGGGTCAGGCAGCGTCAAAATCTACTTTAGCGAGTGGATTCGACAGGTCATAATACAAGCCTATGGCTTGAGAAGGAGTCCGCCTCCGTTCAAAGTTAGAGCGCACTCCACGAGAGCAGTTGGAACTTCATGGGCAGTGCATCACCAGGCCTCCCTGGCTCAAATCTGTAAGGCCGCAACATGGTCTTCAGTTCACACGTTTACTAGGTTCTACCAGGTGGACGTTAGAAGTCAGGAGGATGTCGCCTTTGGGCGCAGTGTGTTGCAGGCCGCAAAAGATCCTCATGTCTGATAGCGCTCAGCTTATATATGGTGTATCCCCCCCCCCTCATTGGGCATTGCTTTAGGACATCCCATTAGTAATGACTATGTCGCTCTGTGTCCCGTGATGTACGAGAAAGAAAATAGGATTTTTATAACAGCTTACCTGTAAAATCCTTTTCTTAGGAGTACATCACGGGACACAGAGCTCCCGCCCCTCTTTGGGGACACTTATTGCTTTGCTACAAAACTGAGGTGCTCCCGGATGGGAGGGGCTTATATAGGGGAGGGTACTTCCGGTTTTGGAAGTTGCCAGTGCCAGCACCTGACGGTATCTATATAACCCATTAGTAATGACTATGTCGCTCTGTGTCTCGTGATGTACTCCTAAGAAAAGGATTTTACAGGTAAGCTGTTATAAAAATCCTATTATTACTCAGATAGGTACATTATTTATATCACAGGTGTCAAACACAAGGCCCCCGGGCTGAATCCGGCCCTCCAGGCCATTTAATGTGGCCCTTGCACCTCTCCTGCAGCTGCCGGAGAGCTCCAGCCCTCCTCTGGTCCTCCTCCAGACCCCTACTTTCTGCTTTCAAGCAATGCATCCAGCTTCTTCCCAGCAGCAGCATAAGGAAAGGGGGGTGCACTGTGATGCAAGGGAGAGTGGGGGACTCAACTTCTGATGGTGGGGTGGCTCTTGACATCTAATGTAAGGGGAGGGGATGCGCTGGACATCCAATCTTACAGATACAACGGGCCCTTTTGAGAACAATCATAATGCTGATGCGGCACACTATGAAATTGAGTTTGACACCCCTGATCTATATCATCGATCGTTAACTTGTGATCTGCCCAACTTTTTCTGCTCTCCATATTGTTGGTGTATTTTACAGTATGTGTGGCCCAAGATGATTCCTCTTCTTCCAATGTGGCTCAGGAAGCTCAAAAGGTTGGACACCCCTGATCTAGTGGAGTCATATGCTCCTCCTTACCTGGAAGTACTAGATATTTTCTTTGCTCCTATCAGCTTAATGGAACAAAGAGGAAGTAAAGGAAAAGGGGAGTATGTGAAGTATGAAGGGGGGTATAAAGCAATACTGTTTCTCTGTCCTACATGGACAAAGCACAGGTAATTTAGAATAACATTGTACACAGGTGTAAGATGAAAAGGAAGACATTAAACAAAAGTTACCTTTTTTGGCTTGCAAGCGGGATGCATAGTGCACTGCTGATAAACTCACTGCAAGGCAACCAACATAGTATGCGGTTAAGTGAATGCTTAAAAGTAATATACAGTACAATCAGCTGACATTTATAATCCTATAAGTCAATATGGGCAGCAGGTTTAGTGGTTAGCACTTCTGCCTTGCAGTACTGAGGTCCCTGGTTTAGATCCAGGTCAGGACACTATCTGCACAAAGTTTACATGTTCTTCCTGTGCTTGCGTGGGTTTCTTCCAGCTACTCTGTTTTCCTCTCACACTCCAAAGATATGCTGGTAGGTTATTCAGATACAATGAAAGAGCTGCATAAATTGTCATCAATATATATATATATATATATATATATATATATATATATATATATATATATATATATATAGCTTTGGTACACTGCATGGCCGCCGACTAGACTGAATATGTCACAGCGCCGGGAGATCGTAAGGCTGTAGATGGACACAGCGATCAGGTAGGGAGATTGGGCACAGTGAGGCATGCACATGGACACAGTGAGGCATACAGATGGACACCCTAGGCTTATACTCGAGTCAATACGTTTTCCCAGTTTTTTGTGGTAAAATTAGGGGCTCGGCTTATATTCGGGTCGGCTTATACTCGGATATATATATATATATATATATATATATATATATATATATATATATATATATATATATATACACACACACATATATATATATACACACACACACACACACATCTGATAAATAAGAACATTTTTGATAGAATACAGAATACAGCACAGAAACAGGGAGATTAGGCTGAATATTTTATGTCAGCATATGCTGCTTTGCTTTAAAAACACAGTACAATAGGTGTGTGTATGGTGGTTATGGCGCATTCAACTTTATGTGAAGTTATTGCGCAGGAGCTGGCGGTGTCAGACAAGATTTCTGCACTGAAGCTGTAAACACTGTGGGAGGCCATTAGAAAGAGGAAAGTAGGCACCTGACATGTGTATGTATGGGAATAAGGGAAGGGTGTAGCTTGGAATAGGCCGTTGGAAGGTTTTTTGTATATCATAAGGTAAACCTGTCCTTTAAGGGGTTCGGCTTAGAACATGGGTAGGAGGCGGCATTTTTGTGTCACCTCTAGGAATCATTTTGAGGCTACTGCAATAAGACACGATTCTGTACATTATGTTGGTTGAGCACAACGTACCTATCGTCTGCATTCAGAGAACCGCTCCAGACCACTTCATACTGTATCTCTTCTTTTCCCTTCCCATCTGCTTTCCACTTAGCTAGAAATCCAAGCAAAAGGAACGTCACAGTCTGATAGACCAACACTTGACCAAAACTGTCATACCAGACAAGTCACATATAATAATAATAATATCATAATTTCTGGGATCAGCAAGAAAAATAAGTTCACAATAATATGAGCTTCAGCCCGGGTTCACACTGTAGCAACATAATGACGTTGCATGTGAGTCGCACCCGCACTGCAGTGCCGATCACATGCGATGTCTGTGCAGTGCAAGTTCAGCCATACAGTTGCATGGCTGAACTCGCATTGGATTTGCATTAAAAGGGTTCAGGGAATTTTTTTTCCCCTGCACTGTAATCGGATTGCATGGGTGTTCTCACCCATGCGATCTGATTCCTGTCCGAATCCACAGTTCGCACTGCGATTTGTGAACCGATCTGGGGGTGTGATTAACATTGTATTGACACCCGTAGCGGTTGACATAAGGCAGTGTGAACTGCCTGCGGGAGAGATGCGATGCGGGAACCGGTGCTGTTATCTCACTGGTTTCCGCATCGCTACAGTGTGTACCTAGGCTCAAGGAGCTCACCTTGTGTTCCAGAGTGCCCCCTTTTGCTATTAGGAGAGTCCTAAACCATCCTCCTTCTGGAGGATCACTGTGTTCTCAAACACACAAGATAGTCATAAAAGGTCATATATTAAAAAAGGAAAAAAAATATATATATATATATTTTTTAAAAATGGGACTTTTTTTTTTTTCATTCAGCAGTGAGCATTACTAAAAGCTTAACATATATGTTAAAGCAGTGTTGGCAACCATCAGTATTTTTACTGACAGCCAGTAAAAAACAGGTACTTTTCTCCTGCCAGCAAATGCAAGTGACAGGTAAAGGTTGGCAGTAAAAATATGGCTAGGACACTTGGTCCAGAACTGCGCATGCGGAGCTGGCCAAGACCATGCAAGCGCCTGCCACAGTGTGTTCGTGTGGCACTGATGGGGGCAGGTTTGGCAGAGGCAGTGCCTGAGCATGTCATGTGATGTCATGGTGCAAGGTAACTGAGCGGAGCAGCTGGGGCTTAGTGTGCGGGTCTGCGGGACGGGAGCAAGGCAAACAGGGAGCGGGACTGTCAGTCCTACTTGGACAGGAGTGGACTGCAGGGACCACCTGTCGTGGATTGGGACTGTCACTGTGACTCAGGAGGGGATGTGTTGGTGAGGTGTCATCATCATCTGTGCTAGTGCACATTGCTGTCACTGTTATTGTAAAAGTAAATTTCATGCGTGTGTGCCTGCCCATTCTAATTTCCTGCCCTCCTGAGTCCTGTCCCTGAGCTTTTTGTCTTAATATCCACCTTAAATATTGCCAATTGCATATGGTACTTGTTTGTAGCCTAAATACTGAAATTTGCACCTAAATACTGAAATTTGTAACTTTTGGAAATGCCAGTAAAAACTTGGCTGTGCCAGAAAATTTCATGTCAGTAAATTTCAATCTGGTAGGTTGGCAACACTGCGTTAAAGATACACAGGATACAATGTAATACTGCAAGTGGTATGAAACATAGCATTATCCTAGCAAACGTTTATGCAATCAGACAAATACAGCTCAGTAAATGTTAAAGATTAAAGATAATATAAAAAAAAATGAATAAAACCAATAAAACAAAAATGAAGTACACACAGGGGTTGATTTCCTAAAACTGGAAAGTGCAAAATCTGGTGTAGTTCTGCATAGAAACCAATCAGCTTCCCTTTTTTTTCAAAGCTTAATTAAACAAGCTAAAGTTAGAAGCCGACTGGCTACCATGCACAGCTGCACCAGATTTTGTACTCTCCAGTTTTAGGGAAATCTAACCCATTGGGGGTTATTTACGAAAGGCAAATCCACTTTGCACTACAAGTGCAAAGTGCACTTGAAATTGCACTTGGAAGTGCAGTCACTGTAGATCCGAGGGGGACATGCAAGGAAAATAAAAAACAGCATTTTAGCTTGCACATGATTGGATGATAAAATCAGAGCTTTCCCTCATTTCAGATCTACCTCTCAGATTTACAGCGACTGCACTTCCAAGTGCACTTTCAGTGCAATTTCAAGTGCACTTTGCACTCGTAGTTTGAACTTGTAGTGCAAAGTGGATTTGCCTTTCATAAATAACTCCCATTGTGTTGTCATTTCAACTTGGCATAAAGACTTGTTCACCAAGAGGTGTGTGGGTGTGTCATGGAAAGTTGGCTGTTTGCAGAGCACACAGCCATTTCTCCTTGTGCCCATAAGCACGTCCTTCCTCTCAATGATATGATGCATCTTAAGCTAAAATTCACTCACCTTCCATTCGATCCCCATTCATACAAATCAAGAAGCATCACCAGACTGGTCTCATCATCAAGGCATCCCAGCAAAGACTGCCTGCCGACGCCCTAACAGCGTCCTTTTATTATCACAAAAGATCTCATCCACAGGAGGCGATTCGCTACAGCATGTGACCTCCTCCATAGGAAGTGATGTCACAGCATGTGACCTCCTCCATGGAAAGTCAGGACACAGAAGTGATGTCACAGCATGTGGGCTCCACACAGCAAATGCCCATATATGGATTTGGCAACACAGGATGTGACAATACATGATAACCCTTCCAATAGGGATATTTAACAACATACAATATAATACCAATACAAAATAACACAATAATACAACAACATATTCAACAACATGATGGCTAAAGTCTTATAGGCGTGTCCGGGCAGGGAAAGCGTGTATGCTCCCAGCAAACAAAGCCGTATTGCTTTAAAACATGGACGCTTTCCCTGACTCTGAAAACGCTTGCAAGCTCTCATATTACCGCTCATAGGAATCCTTATTCTACGCTATTCTATAGAATAATGCATATTCAGATTATACTATTATTGCTTGTGCGTAGGGAGGCTATCTGCAGCCGTGCCCTACGAATCTCGACCATGCTGATCAGACACAGCCGAGACAAGAGTGCACACCTGCCTATAACCAATGATGTTGTTGCAGAGCGAGCATACCCCCTCCTCAACGATCGTCCGTGCTAATGCACAGAGGGCCCCTCGTCGGCGGACATATCCCCACGCTGCAAACATCACACTCCAACCTCAAGACGTTTTCCACTACTAGACGGGATTCAACCAGCCTCAGACTGCCCCAGTCAGCTCTTTAGAGCGGGTTGCGGAAGTACTAACACTAGGTGACACTAGGACAATACATATTAAATACATCTTCATAAAATTTTCCACAACAGGGTGTATTTGTGCATCTCTTTTCCCCCTTCCAGAGGGGTGATGCAAAAGGGTGATGGTCTATAGTGTGTCAGGGATTCAATTTGGGGTCACAGGCAGGGTTGTACAACATTTTATTTCTAACAGCTTGGTTAGGTTGAATCTAAAACCTAAAGCCCCTGACTGTACGACAAGAAGCATGCTGGACTACTGAACACCTCCCCCCCTTTTCAAATCGTGGCTCAAACACCTGCTTTTCCTCCCCCCCCCCACAGCTGCACATATAACCAAGCCCTTAACTTATTCAGCTTTTGAAACTGTACACACAATACCACCACCCATGTCTCTATAGGCAAATAGCAAAATAAAAAGGCTACTGTGATGAACTCTTAGCCCCCGTTCACACTGGTGCGACTTGTCATGCAATTTGACAGGTCAAATCACATGACAAGTCGCACCCAATTGTTGGCAATGGAACAGTGCAAATCGGTGCGACGCCGACTTTGCAGTGCCGCACAGATTTGAAAAAGTTGTTCCTGCACTACTTTTGCCAATTTCATGTATACGACTTGCATAGACATCTGTGTATGAAGTTGCACAGATGTCAGCCAAGTCACACTGACATGCAGCCTTGAAATTGTTTAACGTGAACTTTAGGAAGAAACAGAATAGAAGAAAAAAAAAAAAAAAGAAAAAATATATAAAGAGTCTTTACAAAGAGTTAGAAGTGTTGTAAGAGCGATAGTATCGGCTGAAGCTGAAAACACAAATCTTGAAGAATTCTTTATAAAATGAGATGAATATCTTACGTGATAAGAAAACCGCTTTCTGCTCATGGGCGATCACCATGAGGTCATTGGTGGGTGATAGGGACAAGACGCAGTCCTGCAGCCAATAGACGGAGGGGGCTTTGCTGGGGACCTCCTCTTCTGCCTGTGTATAGTAAGATACAATGTTCATGTTGCTGCCTTCTCAACAAAGAATTGCTCCACTGATGAACCGTTTATGAACGGCAAACATTTATTATGTCTGCAAGTATCCCAAAATAGAATTCTGGGATATATCGAATTAATCTTAAAACTGCTCCGTCCCCCTCGCTGATAATAACTAACCTGTGCAAGAAAGGTGTATATACTTGACTATTTTCAGGCCACTCCAATCCGGTCACGTGATCTCCCCCGTGTCAGCTACAGGGGAGAGGACAGAATTCTTAACAATGGCTGAAATGTCTGGGAGCAGTGACGTCACCCATAGACTTACTATGGCCCATTCGCTGTCGGTGCTCCCTCCTCTCCCCTGAAGCCGCCACTAGCTGATACAGGGGAGCCGGATCATGTGACCAGACCAGAGCAGCCTGAAAATAAGTAAGTATACAGATCCTTCTTCCACAGGTTAGTTAGTATGGATGTTAGGAGGGGGCAGGGATCAGTTTTAAGGATTAGTTAGGGTTATATATCGGAATGGCACTTTAGCCAGTTCAGCACTCATACCTGTAAACTCACCTGGAACAGAGCGTACGTTTCATCTGTGCTATGGGCCTGTTTTTTTGGCAATTATGCCGCGTACACACGATCGGAAAATCCGACAAGAAAACTGTGGATTTTTTTCCAACGGAATCTTGGCTCAAACTTGTGTGGCATACACACTGTCACACCAAATTCCGACCGTCAAGAATGCGGTGACGTACAACACTACAACGAGCCGAGAAAAATTAAGTTCAATGATTCCGAGCACGAGTCGAATTGATTCAGAGCATGCGTGGTTTTTTTGCACGTCAGAATTGCATATAGACGATCGGAATTTCCTCCAAGAACTTTTGTGGGAAAATTTGAGAGCCAGCTCTCAAATTTTTCTTGGCGGAAATTCCGACAGAAAAACTCAGATGGAGCCTACACACGGTCAGAATTTCCGACCAAAAGCTCACATCGGACTTTTCTTGTCAGAATTTCCAATCGTGTGTACGCGGCATAAGGCTTCTTCTGGTGATTTTGTAGTTCAAAAAGGATTTTTTTCCAATGGATGTGTACACACGATCGGAAAATCCGACATCACACATTTGTTGTCGGAAAATTTTAAAGCATGCTATCCAACATTTGTTGTCGGAAATTCCGACAACAATTGTCCAATGGAGCGTACAAACAGTCGTATTATCCAACAACATCTTGCCATCACACAATTCCCATCGGAAAATCCGATCGTGTGTACGAGGCTTAAGGGATCCTTTTAGATCCTGAAGAACATCAAGTTATATATAATATGGAGGAGAAGACTTTATGTTTTTGATCTGGTTTATGTAGACCGTGCCCACCACAGGGGCACACACACACCCACCTAACACAATGGACACAAACCACCACTCACTCCAATGGCAACGTTCTTGACCTTGTATTCTCCAACCTCTGCACTCCCTGGAACGGCCAGTACTAACTCCATACTCATACTCTGATGCCGTGTACACACGATCGAGTTTCACGGCGGTGAAAACACCGCCGTGAAACCCGACGGGAAAAACGAGGACCGGCCTGGTCTCCTACACACGGCCGTTTTTCACGACATGTTTTCTCTTGGTCGAGAAAACCGGCCGTATGTAGGCTCCCTATCAGTGTTTCCCTATGGGAAAACTGCCGCGGAAAAAAATGCCGCGATTCGCCACGAGAAAAATTAAAGCATGTTCTAATTTTTCTCGTCGTGATTCTTGTCGTTTTTCTAATCGGGAAAAATGCTGGGAAGCCTACACACGGCTGTTTTTCTCGTCCAAGAGAAAAAACTTAATTTTCCCGACGAGAAAAGTGATCGTGCGTACGCTGCATTAGAGCTTTCTGCTGCCTTTGACATATTTGACCACCCACTCCTCTTCATTAAACTCCACTCCCTTGGCCTCCTTGAATCTGCCCTTTCCTGGTTCTCCTCCTACCTATCTCAGTGCACTTTCAGTGTCACATACAACAACATCTCCTCCGCTCCTTTCTCGCTTTCTGTTGGGGTAACCCAAGGCTCTGTCCTTGTGTCCCTCGTATTCTCTCTCTATACCTCTCCCCAGGGCCAGTTGATGACCTTCCATGGCTTTCAATACCACCTCTATGCCGAAGACACCCAGATCCATCTCTCGACTCCTCAACTCACAGCATCAATCTCCTCACGCATCACAAACTTACTGAGCGACATCAGTATGGATGTTACATCACTTCCTCAAACTCAATCTTTCTAAAACGGAGCTGGTAATATTTACTCCTTCCTGATCCCCCACAACTTTACCATTGAGATCAACGGCACAACCATTGGTCCCTCCACACATGCCAGGGTGCTGGGTGTAATCCTTGACTCTGATCTCTCATTCAGTCCCCCCACCCAATCACTAGCTAAATCTTGCCGCCTTAACCTATGCAACATCTCTACAATTCGCCCCTTCCTAACTAATGACATCACAAGACAACTTATTCACTCCTTGGTTATTTCCCGCCTTGACTACTAAAACTCCCTTCTCACTGGCCTACCTTAACACAGGCTATCCCCCTTCAGTCTACCATGAATTCTGCTGCCAGACTAATACACCTTTACTTACTGATCCATGACTGCTGCCCCTCTCTTCACTGGCTACCCCTACCCCATCGTATAAAATTCAACATACAAGGCCATCCACAACATCGCCCCAGCTATATCACCAACCTCATCTGCAGATATTGCCTAAATCGTCCTCGCCGCTCCTCCAGGACCTCGTGCTCTCTAGCTCCCTTGTTACCTCCTCCCATGGTCGCCTACAGGACTTCTCCAGAGCCTCTCCCATCCTCTGGAACTCCCTGCCCCAGTATGTCCAGTCAGCTCCTACCCTGTCCGCCTTTGGGCGATCCTTGAAAACTCACTTATTCAGGGAAGCCTACCCCACCTCCACCTAAGAACTGTACTGGAGTCCCCTCCATCAGATCATTCCCTGCAGTCATTACCTTTTGTACCACATCCCACTCCCTTTAGACTGTAAGCTCCATGAGCAAGGCCCTCCTATTCCTTCTGTACTGAACTGTATTGTATTGTAATTGTACTGTCCCCCTTTTTATTGTAAAGCGATGCGTAAACTTTTGGCACTATATAAATCCTGTATAATAATAACAATTAGGATTTTATTTTATTATATTATTAGTGTTTTATAAAGTCATTTTCTTTATTGTTACATGTATCAAACTACTTTGCCAGGTCCCCCCATATAATATACATTTATCTAGGGATGCATTGCACATTTTTTCATATTGAGGTTAAACTCTGTCTGGTTATCATTCCTTTTTTCCCCATATATGTCAATACACACACACACACAGCGGCTTGTGATTGGGCCCACACAATTACCCCCCCTAGCAAGCGTCTTGCTGGGGGGGTACTTGAAAATGGGAGTAGCCAGGGGTGAACACAGGGGATCCAAGAAAAGGAGGATTGGGGCTGCTCTGTGCAAAACCATTGCATGAGCAACATTTTTGACCATAGATACACGTTTAAGAATGCTGCATGTACACAAAAACCATTCATTTTCCATAAAAACGAGTGAACTCTTAACTTTCTGTTTAACCTGACAATTCTTCTTATGCTGCACTGAAATCCCAAACACTGTTGTCAACCCTATCCTTGCTGAACTACAGTAATCCTCCCCCTCTCCTCATCACCGTAAGAGGTGTAGGGGTAGAGAGGAGAATTCAGGCAGGACTGACAACACTGCATGGGGTTTCAGTGTAGCAGAGGTCACGTTGTCAGTTCAAACAGGAAGTTTAGGAACTCACTATATTTTTGGCAGATCTAGGTATTTTTCTGTCCTTGCATAGCTTGTAAAAAGAGCTTGTGTTGCAGAGATGTTGCATACGTTTTTTTTGTGTTTTTTTTTTTATTTTTCCCCCACTTAGCCCAGTTATATACTTTAAATTATACATACAAGAAAGTCATATCACACATTATACACCAATCCCAGAATGCACATAAATTAGGATTTTGCCCCCACCAGGCTGGTACAGTGCCTGCTGAGCCAAAATAGCTGGTGTAAAATATAATTGCAGGTTTCATTATACAGAAAATATGACAGCGGGAAATCCAGGTCAAATGTTCTCGTCAGGCCCTGTGTGGGCAGCAGCTGTCTCTAGCTGCCAGCTGTGCATCGCCCGTCACATGAGAAGTCATACAGGGAGAAGCCGGGCATGGTGCCAGCAAATAATACAGTACATTAAACAATAGCCAGCGCACAGATGATGTCATGATTATACATTTGTTTCCCTTTCTTTAACTCGCTATGGGAAAAAAAGATTATGAAACCTGGAGGAAAAGGGTCAACCAATCAAATGTTTTCATTTCCTGTGCCAAAAAAATAAAAAATTCAATCCTGATCTCCTGATCAGATGCTAAAGGCAACACAGATCAGTGCCATGCTCCATATGCACCTTAATCTGGCCATAGACGGGTCAGTATTGTCCCAAAACGAAAGGTGCAGGGACATTCTTGATGAGTTATATAAGTAAGCACATCACGTTTGATGTTGATTTATACAGAATATTGCATAGATGATGCAAATGTGTATATATATATATATATATATATATATATATATATATATATATATATATATATACACACACACACACACACACACACACACACCGTATATACTCGAGTATAAGCCGAGTTTTTAAGCACAATTTTTTGTGCTGAAAATGCCCCCCTCGGCTTATACTCGAGTCACCTTTTTGCGCCTGATCTCCCGGACTTTGGGGAGCCGGTACCGGCCGGTTGTAGGACCCCAAACTTGGCACACATGTAGCCCAGCCCCACTCTTCATCTTCAAGTGTGCAAAGTTTCTTGTCCGGGGGACCTACGGCCGGCGAGCACCGATTTTTCAATACCGGGCACCCCTTCCATAGACTCCCATGTTAAACGGTAATTTCTCTGGTGATTTTGGGGACCCGGTACCGGCCGGTCGTAAGTCCTCTGGACCCCAAACCTGGCACACATATAGCCGCACTCTTTCTCTACAAGTTTGCAAAGTTTTTTGTCCGGGGAACTTATGGCCGGGGAGCACCGATTTTTCAAAGCCGGGAACCCCTTCCATAGACTCCCATGTTAAACGTCAGACTAGTCATGGACACAGTGAGGCAAAGTGAGGCACACCCTAGGCTTATACTCGAGTCAATAAGTTTTCCCAGTTTTTGTGGTAAAATTAGGTGCCTCGGCTTATATTCGGGTCGGCTTATACTCGAGTATATACGGGGGTATATATATATATATATATATTAGAGGTGCGCATCTTCACTGGCCTCACGATTCGATTATGATTATCAGGTCAACGATTCGATTTGATTCGATTCCGCGATGCATCACGATTACAGCGCAAGTGCGCATGGTTTTCACCAAAAAAATGTAAGCAGTCAGGAGAACTCAATTTTTTTTTTTATTATATCTGTTCTTTTAAAAAAAAAGGCAACACTCCCTGCATGTAGCAAAGTCTAAACAAAGCAGACAACAACTTGTACATAGTACAGGAGATGGTCAGAGAGTGCAGACCTAGTACAGGAGATGATCAGAGACTGCGGAAATGCTACAGATGATCAGCTACTGCGGACATGATACAGGAGATGGTCAGACTGCGGACACGCTACAGGAGATGGTCAGACTGCGGACACGCTACATGAGATGGTCAGACTGCAGACACGCTACATGAGATGGTCAGACTGCAGACACGCTACATGAGATGGTCAGACTGCAGACACGCTACATGAGATGGTCAGACTGCAGACACGCTACATGAGATGGTCAGACTGCAGACACGCTACATGAGATGGTCAGACTGCAGACACGCTACATGAGATGGTCAGACTGCAGACACGCTACATGAGATGGTCGACTGCAGACACGCTACATGAGATGGTCAGACTGCAGACACGCTACATGAGATGGTCAGACTGCGGACACGCTACATGAGATGGTCAGACTGCGGACACGCTACATGAGATGGTCAGACTGCGGACACGCTACATGAGATGGTCAGACTGCGGACACGCTACATGAGATGGTCAGACTGCGGACACGCTACATGAGATGGTCAGACTGCGGACACGCTACATGAGATGGTCAGACTGCGGACACGCTACATGAGATGGTCAGACTGCGGACACGCTACATGAGATGGTCAGACTGCGGACACGCTACATGAGATGGTCAGACTGCGGACACGCTACATGAGATGGTCAGACTGCGGACACGCTACATGAGATGGTCAGACTGCGGACACGCTACATGAGATGGTCAGACTGCGGACACGCTACATGAGATGGTCAGACTGCGGACACGCTACATGAGATGGTCAGACTGCGGACACGCTACATGAGATGGTCAGACTGCGGACACGCTACATGAGATGGTCAGACTGCGGACACGCTACATGAGATGGTCAGACTGCGGACACGCTACATGAGATGGTCAGACTGCGGACACGCTACATGAGATGGTCAGACTGCGGACACGCTACATGAGATGGTCAGACTGCGGACACGCTACATGAGATGGTCAGACTGCGGACACGCTACATGAGATGGTCAGACTGCGGACACGCTACATGAGATGGTCAGACTGCGGACACGCTACATGAGATGGTCAGACTGCGGACACGCTACATGAGATGGTCAGACTGCGGACACGCTACATGAGATGGTCAGACTGCGGACACGCTACATGAGATGGTCAGACTGCGGACACGCTACATGAGATGGTCAGACTGCGGACACGCTACATGAGATGGTTAGACTGCGGACACGCTACATGAGATGGTCAGACTGCGGACACGCTACATGAGATGGTCAGACTGCGGACACGCTACATGAGATGGTCAGACTGCGGACACGCTACATGAGATGGTCAGACTGCGGACACGCTACATGAGATGGTCAGACTGCGGACACGCTACATGAGATGGTCAGACTGCGGACACGCTACATGAGATGGTCAGACTGCGGACACGCTACATGAGATGGTCAGACTGCGGACACGCTACATGAGATGGTCAGACTGCGGACACGCTACATGAGATGGTCAGACTGCGGACACGCTACATGAGATGGTCAGACTGCGGACACGCTACATGAGATGGTCAGACTGCACACACGCTACAGGAGATGGTCAGACTGCACACACGCTACAGGAGATGGTCAGACTGCACACACGCTACAGGAGATGGTCAGACTGCACACACGCTACAGGAGATGGTCAGACTGTGGACATAGTACATGAGATGGTCAGACTGCGGACATAGTACATGAGATGGTCAGACTGCGGACATAGTACATGAGATGGTCAGACTGCGGACATAGTACATGAGATGGTCAGACTGCGGACATAGTACATGAGATGGTCAGACTGCGGACATAGTACATGAGATGGTCAGACTGCGGACATGCTACATGAGATTAGCAGGCAAGTATAAAAAAATAATACCTGTTGTGCCGAGATTTAGAATGGTTCCCCCGCTGGATTCTGTTCCCCCCTGTCTCTCGGCTTCTATCGGAACTCCGCCCTCCTCATCGCTGTACATTGCTGTTCCCTCCTACTGTTCCTCACGAATTCAAATGCTTCTAATACCGCCCCGCCTCTCCAGCCCTCTGCTCAGCATTCGTGAGGCGTAGGCGTGAGCGGCGCTGGAGAGGCGGGGCGGTATTAGAAGAATTTGCATTCGTGAGTAGTGTACTAGGAGAGAGCGGCAATGTACAGGGCTGAGGGAGGGGGGCGGAGTTCCGATAGCCGAGTGACAGAGAACAGAATCCGGCGGGGGAACAGTGCTGTCTACATGACGCGCTCATGTGACTGCCCTCTCTCCTCTCTGCTTTCACGTCTGACGCCAGGAGAGACGTGAAAGCAGAGAGGAGAGAGGGCAGTCACATGACCGCGTCATAGGAGAAAAAAAAAAAAGGCAACAGATCTCCCGGGAGGAGGGGGCGGGGCTAGACATCGGCAGGAATCGATTAATGGGTTTCCCTGCATCGGGGACGCCCGAATCGCGATGCACCGATTAAATTTGACACCCCTAATATATATATATATATATATATATATATATATATATATATATATATATATATATATATATATATATATATATACACACACATATACATATACACACACACACACACACACATACACACATACAAAAACTCCACCCCCCCCATGCTTTTTCCCCCACTTACCTGTAGTGCCCTTCAAAGCACCTACTCACCTGCAAAGCGAATCCAGCGCTGTCCCACTGCAGTCCACCGTTTGGGTACCACACACAGGGTGCCGACACCACGATCTTGGTCCTCTTCAGCTGGCTGCCTCTTCTTGGTCCTCTTCAGCTAGCTCTGTTGGAGCACTGGACTCATCCCTCCACAGACAATTTTTCAAGCCGCTCCCCTGTGGTACGGTGTGCTATGTGTTGATCCTACTGCATCCTGGGAGATGTTATGCAAGTATCCCAGGAAGCTGCAGGACCATGTACTGGCCGTGTTCTGACCTAGGCTGGAATGGGGGACAGGGCTAAAAATAAAAAATACATTTAAAATAAAAATTTAATTCTGCACAGATTACCATATTCCACCTGTGAAAATTATACTCTGGTGAGTGGCAAGTGGACTTGGACCCAATGTTTTGTGAATCAAATCCCTCCAATAACCACTTGAGCCATGGGCCTTTTTTCCCCTAAATCGCCTTGAGTCCTACAGCTTTTTTTTAATTTTTATCCATGATGACCCAAGTTCTACATGTCATAGCTTCTAGCGTAATATGTAGTCTACCCCAACATATTATACATTTTTTTTTTTTTTTTTTGCAACAGTTAGGGCTTTATTTTGGTGCCAAGTTTGGATACATATATTTTCACTTCCTTGTTTTTTTGTTGGGACTAAAAACAGAAAAATTGCATTTAAAGTGATGTCACATTAATGTGATTTTCATGTAACGTGTCCGAATGGTAAAGCTCAAAGTGAACACAGTATGCGTTTTACTTTAGGAGAGTTTTATTCTTCTTTCAACGCTATATTGCTATGCACACAGGGGAAAACATTTGTGTAAATTATTAGAGCAACATGTAGTGCCGGTTCACACTTGTGCGAGTTGATACCGAATGCGATGCGTTAAACACAAACTAGATTCGCATCATCCAAAAATAATTGTTTTCAATGATGGTGGTTGACATCTATGCGTTGCGATTCCTCTCCGAATGCAATGCGATGAAAAAAAAGGGTCCTGTGCTAGTTTAGAGCGTTGCAAATTTAGTTTCCATAGACATCAATGTAATTCGTTCTGGAATCGCATTTGATGGTTCTAGGGCTGCAACTAACGATTATTTTCATAATCGATTAGTTGGCTGATTATTGTTTCGATTAATCGGTTAATAACCGTAAAGAAAAAAAAAAAAGGTAATTTTGCTGCGATTTGCATTTTTTCATTTGGCCAATTTGTTGTTGGGCAGGCTAAAAAACACAAATTGCTGCAAAAACACATTACATGCTTTTCTGCAGCTTCTCTATTGAAGTATATTGAACCAAAAAAACAAAATAGCACCGTTTTGCGTTAAAAAAAGTACTTGCCCTTTTTTTCAAATACGCAGCAGCTGAAAAAATCATGGATGTGAACGTGTCCCATAGGAAACCATGTAAATGACCTGTAGTGTGTTTCTGCAAAAAGCACCAAAAAAACACAGAGGTGTGACCCAGGCCTTAGATGTTTAGTAACATAATGGTGTTAAAAAAAATAAAGTTAGTACAAAAAGAGCAAATAATCGCTGTAAGGGGTTCATTTTTTACTGTGGGACAGTGAAAGTAATATTTACAGTAGCGATTTGCTCTTTTTGTACTGTAAAGGGCTCTTTTTTTTTAACCCCATTATGTTACTGGCCGATTAATCGATTATGAAAATAGTAATCGATTAATTTCATAATCGATTAGTTGTCAATTAATCGATTAGTTGTTTCGGCCCTAGATGGTTCACATATGTGCAAATTCCATCACACTATTCTCCACAAAAACCAGGAAGTTAACACGTTTTTTTTTATATTATGATTCCATTGGCTTGAACATTAATCGCAGCTATGTCCCACTCCTGAAATTTGCATTCAAATCGCGGTAAAAAACACGGTAAATTCGCACCTCAGAATGGACTGAAAAAACTGAACAAATTCACAGCGCAGCAGTGTGAACCGGGACTTAGGGATTCGGGTGGACCAGAGCACCAATTAGCACGGAGGTGACTTTTTTAGAGGTTCATGTTAGCTAACAACTTTAATGAGATTGCATTTCCCTACGTGAGCACTTGATGCTCGCGCAGTGAATGCAAATGTCCTCTGGCATTATTTTTGCGAACTGGGAATTCATTGGAGAGAGATTTTTTTTTAAATTCTTTATTTTTCTATTAAAGTGATTGTAAACCCTAGTTTTCTCTTTTTAACCCCTTCCTGTCTACCGCCACCCAGCCCTTTAAGGGTTCTAAAAGCCAGTAGGCGGGCATTCAGGTCATGTAACCGCTTTGATTGGCTGTCACAGTGGTCACATGATCGGAAAGCTCCTGGTGACTAGTATGCATTGGGAGCTTTTCGGTAACTGCCTGCACAGTAAGTGCTTTAACCAAGGCCACATATATGCGACCGCTCCGCATGTAGGTCCCCACCAGTGCTTCTTGGTCCTCATCTTCTCGGTGTGCCACCATAGAAGAGGGGGGGGGCTTGTGGCTACCTGATTTTGACAGGTACCCGCTGCCCCACTTCCAGGCAGATTGCCGTGGCAACAGAGTCTAATTTAAAAGGTAAAAGCCCAAGTCTCATCCAACCTCAAACACTAAATGGAGGGCCCAGCACTTGTGATGGAAACAAGCTCAAGGTTCACATACCAGCCGGAAGGCTCGCTGGGATCAGCTGTAGTTGTCCATTGAGCTCAGTGCCTCTGACAAGAAGTGAGGAGAGGAAATGTGAGCTCAACCTCTCAGTCTGCTGCAAACAGTGTGCCAGCTTGTATTTAAACTGGCCGGTCTGTATGTAGCTAACAGGTTGTGCAAGGAGCCCTGTATCTCCGGAACCATAGGTCGTAGAAGCCCCAAATTTTTACCAGAGGTGGGGTAGGACTTAGGCTACCTACCCCCCCCCCCCCAATTTGGGGGTCTCTGTCACCTCAGGTCACCAAGCTAGACCCTCGAAGTTCTGTTTTTTTTTGGGGGGGGGGGTTTATGTTCATGGCAGGTGAGGCTCTGGGCAATAGGATGCATGTTACCAGTACATACTGTATAACTGCTAGCCCATTCTATGGCTGAGCGCCTTGGGTCTGTTTGTTGTATTTTTATCTTGTTACAAAATGATGCTACTGTTGTATACTGGGACATGCGAGGAATGTAGTCATGCAGACTTGTAAAGTTAATGAAAGATCCTGTTTGGCTAAAGAATCTGTGCAAGCAGAAATGTACTGTGCTGCTCTGAGGACAAGTCCTTTTTACATTGACATCCGATTCTACAGATTTTATATAAAAAGAATTGTATTGCATCAGGTGTTGTCCCAGCAGGCCTTGTTGCTTCATCATACTGGATGTGTTTCCAGCTGTAAAAGCAAGCTACATTTCCCCACTGATGCAAGCCCTGACACACAATATACAGGTAAATGACAAACCCAACCAGAAAAATAATCCTTACCGGAGGTTTATTCTCATTTTCCTCCCACGATCCCCAGTCTTCATTTTCCCAGCTGGACAAATTATCTGTATAACATATGGGGAAAAGAATTACATATTAAAGTGAAGATAAATTAAATCAACATTATAACAGAACGTGTGTCGCTGAATTATGTTATCCTGTATGAGCACTGTTTGCAAATCCTTTTGAAGGCTGTACATGTTATGAGATTATAGCGATTCTTCAATCAGTTTGGAAAAACTGTATCTGCTGACTTTTAACCACTTCAGCCACGGAGACACATCGGACACTTTTGACGCTATTTTGGGACCATTGTCATTCATACAGCGATCAGTGCTATAGAAATGCACTAATTACTGTGTAAATGACACTGGTAGTGAAGGGGTTAACCAGTAGGAGGCGGGGAAGGGGTTAAGTGTGTCCTAGGGAGTGATTCTAACTGTGAGGGAGCTGGGCTACATGTGACACGACATTGATCACTGCTCCCAATTACAGGGAGCAGACGATCAGTGTCCTGTCACTAGGCAGAACAGGGAGATGCCTTGTTTACACAGGCTTCCCCCCGTTCTGCCTCTCTGTGACACGATCGCGGGACATTGGCGGACATTGAGAGCAGAACTTCCACTTTTGGTTGAAGTTCCACTTTAATACAATTGTTCCTCCTGCAGAGTATATTGGACATCCATAAGAATGTACCACTTTTCCCGCAGAGATTCCTCATTGTGTCCTAGATGTACTGTACCTCGGGACAAGGCCATCTCACACCTATCTTCTGAAGATGTCCAAAACTGACTAGGTACTGGCAAGGAATATTTGATACCATTAGGTCCTCATGCACACAGGAAGTTTTATAGACTCTCCTAAAAGCCTTTCCTCCTGGCAGCAACGTTTCAGTAGAAAAAACACCCGACACTTGTAAAAGCGTTAAGGCACTTTTACAGGCGTTTGTTTCATTGGCCAGAATGATAATTAATTTCATTGGCCATAATAAATTAACGCTCAAGCGCTAAACGTGGCTAGCGTTAACATGCATTTACAAGTGTCAAGCGTTTTTTTTTCAGCCAAAACACAGCTGCTTCTGGACAAACTGGCAGTGTTTTTTCTTTTTTGCTGCCTCTAAACGCTGTTGACATCCTATGTGTGCATGGACACATAGGCTAACATGCAGGGGAGTTTTGAAACGGGAAGAAAAAATGTCTGACGTCCCTAGGAGCAGCTGCAAAAATGTCCAGTGTGCAGGAGACCTAATTGTGCAGTTCAATTCCATTGTACACCTGACCCGAAAATGGGCCTCAAGAGACTCCAATGACCCATATCTGGAGATGGCAGTAACCAGAACTCTATACCTGGCTAGGAAAACTATTGTCTCCCAAAACCCCACTGCCTGCCTTCGGATAGATAAGGTGAATTCTATCCTGCAATTGTGGACAAGAAGACCTGGCTTGCAGTCTCCGCTCTAATTAATCCCAAAGGAGTTCACTAGGGTTGAGGTCAGGACTCTGAGCAGGTCAGTCAAGTTCCTCCACCCCAAACTCACTCATCCATGTCTTTTGCACTGGTCCAAATCATTTGGTGGAGGGGGGGGTGGTTTATGGTGTGGGGTTGTTTTTCAGGGGTTGGGCTTGACCCCTTCAATCTAGTGAAGGGCATTCTTGAGGCGTCAGCATACCAAGACATTTTGGACAATTTCATGCTCCCAACTTTGTGGGAACAGTTTGGGATGGCCCCTTCTTGTTCCAACATGACTGCACACCAGTGCACAAAGCAAGGTCCATAAAGACATGGATGAGCGAATGTGGGGTGGAGGAACTTGACTGGCCTACACAGAGTCCTGACCTCAACCCGATAAAACACCTTTGAGATGAATTAGAGCGGAGACTGCGAGCCAGGCCTTCTCGTCCAACACCAGTGCCTGACCTCACAAATGTGCTTCTGGAAGAATGGTCAAACATTCCCATAGACACACTCCTAAACCTTGTGGAAAACATCTCCAGAAGAGCTGAATGAGACAAACAGGAAGCACCACCTGAGTGTAGTATTAAAATAGGCAGTTAACTCATTTAAAACATTTACAAGATAAAAGTGTCAAACATGCTCATCTGGTGTAAGGGGGGGGGGGCGCTCTGATCCATCTCACGGACATTGCGCCGCGCATAGAGGGCACTGGTGCTGTGGAGAAGCTGGATGGCGTCTTTATCGTGTGAGTGTTTTTATTCCTATGATTAAACTGCCTGTTTTAATACTACACTCAGGTGGCGCTTCCTGTTTGTCTCTTCCTGCTTGTATCCCACAGAGTTGGCAGAGGGTAGCTGCCAACATTAGTCCTATATATATTGGATTCATGGACCAATCCCAGCCTTTTTAAAGGACTGTTTTATTGTTGCCCATGTCTACAGGTGTTTATTTTAAAGTGGTTGTAAACCCTGTATAAACACTTCTACCTATGTAAGCCTATTGTGAGATTGGGGTTGTTTAGCTCAAGTGGTAGATGCATTTTCCCAGCGATTCAAGCCAGTCAGGAACTATATTTAAGGGCATGGTAGCCCATTTTTATTAAAAAAGGCAAAATAAAAGTCCAAACAAAGGTTTCCCACGCAGGGGTTCTTCTCCATCAAATACACATAACAGAAAATGCTAGCCCACCTGGCTCTCTGTAGCAGTACTTCTGCACTTTCCTGGTCACCCAGACCACCGGACTCCTCAAAGTAGACGGCTTCCCTTTAGCATCCACAGCTCTGCCTCTTGCAGTCACCAATGTTCTGGCTGTCACCTACAGCCTCTCTGACTCCTGAAGACCTCCTGTCTCTTGGTGTGGAGCCCTCTCCAACTGGGAGCCATGAGGTCTTCCCATACACTCATTATACACTCATTATAAGGGCTGTGCTCACCTGAGCACACACCCTGCTGGTAATCAGCAAAGTCTGGACACAGGGTTGGAGATCCCATCCCTCCCAAGACACTGGAATCTCCAAACTACAAAGCCCCTTTCCAGAATACCAAAACCTGGAGAAAGCTGCGAAAGCAGTCTTCTCCAGTCCACATCTACGCTCTGTAGTCTTGCACCTTGCAAATGTGCAGACCTTGTGTCCAGCAAACTGTCCATTTTACCGTGACAGTAGCTCCTACTGTCACACTATATTAAAGCTTACCTGTAGATACTGGAAATATCTCCTAAACATGCACGGTTTAGGAGATATTTACAGATACGTTTGCGCCGATGTCATTGGCGTATGCGCACTAAAGAAAGGGCACGATCGTGCCATTTCTATAGGGCCCATGTCGTGACCGTCGGCTCACATGCTAACGCGCAAGAGTGATGTCAAGCGACTCCAGACAGTCAGAGAGCCGGAGTCCACGGCCCCCGGAAGGAAGAGGGATGCTTCCAAACAGTGGGGACAGCGGTGACATCGCTGGCTTCCTTTGCAGGTAAGTGCAACATAATGGGCTAGTATGCAAAGCATACTAGCCCATTATGCTTTTACTTTGCAGGAAAAAAAAAAAAAAAAGGGGAAGTAAAACTCATCAGGGTTTACTTCCTCTTTGAAGGACTTTAATGTTTTTAATCACACTGTGGTTTGCGCCAGTTACGTTTGGTATATATATATATTTTCCAGAAAATCAAGTATTTCTCACAGAAAAGTATTGCAGTAACACATGTTTTGCTATACACTGTTATTCCCTTTGTGTGTATTGGAACAAATCAAAAAAAGGGAGGAAAAAAGCAAATTGGACATAATGTCACACAAAACTTCAAAAATGGGCTGGTCAAAATTCTTGGCACCCTTTAAAAATTGTGGATAAATAAGATTGTTTCAAGCATGTGATGCTCCTTTAAACTCACCTGGGGCAAGTAGCAGGTGTGGGCAATATAAAAAAAAACACCTGAAAGCAGATACAAAGGAGAGAAGTTCACTTAGTCTTTGCATTGTGTGTCTGTGTGTGCCACACTAAGCATGGACAACAGAAAGAGAAAAAGAACTGTCTGAGGACTTGAGAACCAAAATTGTGAAAAAATATCAACAATCTCAAGGTTACAAGTCCATCTCCAGAGATCTAGATTTGCCTTTGTCCACAGTGTGCAACATTATCAAGAAGTTTGCAACCCATGGCACTGTAGCTAATCTCTCTGGGTGTGGACGGAAGAGAAAAAATTGATGAAAGGTTGCAACGCAGGATAGTCGGGATGGTGGATAAGCAGCCCCAAACAAGTTCCAAAGAAGTTCAAGCTGTCCTGCAGGCTCAGGGAACATCAGTGTCAGCGAGAACTATCCGTCGACATTTAAATTAAATTAAATGCTATGGCAGGAGACCCAGGAGGACCCCACTGCTGACACAGAGACATAAAAAAGCAAGACTACAGTTTGCCAAAATGTACTTGAGTAAGCCAAAATCCTTCTGGGAAAACGTCTTGTGGACAGATGAGACCAAGATAGAGCTTTTTGGTAAAGCACATCATTCTACTGTTTACCAAAAATGGAATGAGGCCTACGAAGAAAAGAACACAGTACCTACTGAGAAATAGGGTGGAGGTTCAATGATGTTTTGGGGTTGTTTTGCTGACTCTGGCACTGGGTGCCTTGAATGTGTGCAAGGCATCATGAAATCTGAGGATTAATAAAGGATTTTGGGTCGCACTGTAGAGCCCAGTGTCAGAAAGCTGGGTTTGCATCCGAGATTTTGGGTCTTCCAGCAGGAAAATGACCCCAAACATATGTCAAAAAGCACCCAGAAATGGATGGCAACAAAGCGATGGAGAGCTATAAAGTGGCCAGCAATGAGTCCAGATCTAAATCCCATTGAACACCTGTGGAGAGATCTTAAAATTGCTGTTGGGAAAAGGCGCCCTTCCAATAAGAGAGACCTGGAGCAGTTTGCAAAGGAAGAGTGGTCCAAAATTCCGGGTGAGAGGTGTAAGAAGCTTATTGATGGTTATAGGAAGCGACTGATTTCAGTTATTTTTTCCAAAGGGTGTGCAACCAAATATTAAGTTAAGGGTGCCAAGAATTTTGACCACCCCATTTTTGGAGTTTTGTGTGACATTATGTCCAATTTGCTTTTTTTCCCTCCCTTTTTTTGTTTTGTTCCAATACACACAAAGGGAATAAACATGTGTATAGCAAAACATGTGTTACTGCAATACTTTTCTGTGAGAAATACTGGATTTTCTGGAAAAATTTCTGGGGTGCCAACAATTTCGAGCATGACTGTATTATCCATTTATCTATCTATCCTCTACTAGACCGTTTCCTCTTGATATTTTTTTTTTAAATCGCCAGCGTAATACGCATCCATCCAGAATGATGTCATCACCCAAGCACAGGGTCACAGGTTTAAATACAGCATACGTTATAATTGCTCTTACAAGGGAGGTCCAGGCTAATAAATTGGAAGAGGTTTGCAGTAACAACATGATACAGCTTGCAGAATTTTAATTAACTGACCGCCTGTGAATATTCTTCTGCAAACGACTTATTTTTGCCTGGCCTTATACCTTCTTGTGACTTCCAGCCAAACTGTTCTCATATCACAAAGTAATTTAAATGATGTTAAATAAATAAAGCTAATACATTGCAGGTTTTCAGTCAGTACACTCAAAACTCTAAATTCAAGGAAAACAGCAAGATACACCATTAACCCCTTTCTTCCCTGAGGGAGCTGGTCCCTTAAGGGGATCTTGTGTATAGAGACTGATTGGCTGTCACAGCGATCACATAATCAGGATCCTGTCCTACCAGCTCTCAACTGTAAATGGTGATCAGGAGCTCTCTGTGACAGCTCGCCGACAGTGCTGGGGGTGTGTCGTTAGGTGTGCATCCAGCCCAAAACAGCGATGCCACCTGTATTCATAAACACTGTCCTGAAATTTAGAGTATTGATAGACAATACAGCCAGCCTGATTACCTGACAATTATTTGCTGCTGTTAAGAGAAGTATGTATTTTTTTTTTTTTTTCAGAATCATACTTACCTAGGTGGATGCTGTATCTGTCCCCCACCGGCTCCAAGACAGAGAACCGTGTGATCAAACACCACCGATTGCTCGGTTCTCAGGGCTCCCTGGGCAGAGAGCTGGTGACTGTCAATCACCACTGTCTGCTCTGCCCACCCCCCCCTCGTTCATTGGAGCGCTGGGCTGTGGAGAAGGCGGGAGCGGTCTGCTCTGGCTTTCAGCAGCTCGCTGAGAGGCTGAGCCAGATGCCGGTCCAGGCATGTGGGCGAATCCCAACTTCATTGTTGCGATCTTTCTCCAGCCTGGACCGGCTCTGTGATGTCAGCAAACGGGTCACATGAGTGCAGAATGAACTGCAGTCCTGTGATCCTTAGGAGAAGTACTGAGAAACAAGCTTTGGCTGCGCTTCTCCTTTAAAGTGGAGTTCCACCCAAAAATGGAACTTCCACTTTTCGGAACCCTCCCCCCCTCCGGTGTCAAATTTGGCACCTTTCAGGGGGGAGCAGATACCTGTATAATACAGGCATTTGCTCTCACTTCCTGGCATAGATCACTGCGGTGACCTACGTCATGTCTAGCGCCTACACTGTCCTCCCCCGCTGTCTTCTGGGAAACACACAGGTCTCAGAAGACAGCAGGGACCAGTGAGGACGTGCAGCGCGTCTCGTGCATGCGCAGTACGGAAACGGGAAGTGAAGTCGCAAGGCTTTACTTCCTGATTCCCTCACCAAGGATGGCGGTGGGGCAGCCGAGAGCCGAGCGGCTTCGGCTGCCGACATTGCGGGCACCCTGGACAGGTAAGTGTCTATTTATTAAAAGTCAGCAGCTGCAGTATTTGTAGCTGCTAGCTTTTAATAAAAATTTTTTTAGGCGGAACTCCGCTTTAAGCAACATAGCCCGGTCACCACCAAGCCCTCAGCCTATAGCTGAACAGTAATTGTGTAGCACAAAACTGATGATCTCTCTGATGTCTCCTCCTGTCAGTATGTTCCCTGTAAGTACAAGAAGGGCACTTGATTGGCCCACCCTCTCCTAATACTTAAAAGTAGGAATTATAGGCACTCGACGTGACTCACCGTGGGAAGCGCGGCGCTTCCATGGTAACATGACGCTCTGCTCAATGAGCAGGTGCGTCATGTGATCTTCCCTGGACCAATCAGACACAGCAGAGGGATATATAGGACACCAAAGGAGTTATATGGTGTCATTCTCTCCCTCTGCTGGCAGGCAGAGGATGCTTCTGAATGGAACTCTGCTGTATGGAAACCTTTTTGGATGTCAATCGGGATTCATGATCTTTCTGGCAGGTAATATGTTGAAGCCTTTGGGGAGTGGTTTCGCTCAGGAGAGGGATGAAGGACGTTTACAGTTTACAGTTTGAAACGCGTTGGCTAAGCCTACCTTGATCTGCCTCCGGCTGGAGTGGTCAATCCAGGCTATTGTATTCCTTTTTGAATATTTGAAATATGTCAGATTTCATGTAGTTACGGTACATTACGTTATATTCATGTATACATGTGCTTTTTTGTACAATCACGTTAATTCTTTATGTATGTGCCCGTTTATGCGGTTTTGTATAAATAAATATTTTAAAAAAATTTTTATTAAGGTTTCTCCCCCTCTTTTTTGTATTGCCTCCAAAATCCCAACACCAGAGGTTTTCTCATTTTACATTTATTCGGGATGATGGCAATTACATGTTGGGTTGCATGAGGTGTTATACTTTTTCACACATTACAGGGTGGACAATACACCCATAAACCTCGTTTTTATACCCATGCACCCATACATGGACCCCATTTTTGTGCTATAATTATAATTAACTTTGTGCACTACTTTTCCAAATATCTGCTATCTTGGAGAAATCCAATATTGGCAATGGTGTGGTGCACTTGTTTTGAGAGCTGATATCTATTTTTGAAATACAGCTATAATAATATATGTCTTTTGTGTTTTGGAATTTGCTTTGTTTTCTTTTCAACTATTGAACATGGGGGATCTTCAGGGAGATGGGTGGAAGGAGCTCATGTCTGGGATCCAGAGGAACTATCAAGGGACCGAACAACCAATCTCAGATTTGTCGTCTTTATTTTTCAATCTTAGGAAAACAGAGAAAAAATCTACCCTATATTGGCACATTAACTCATTCAATAGGATTAATATGTTCTCTAATATACCTATCGGCCTGAGGATTCAGATATTTCCCATTCTGGAGAGTATCAGTAAAAACCTCAAGGCCAATTGGGAAACCAAGTTAAATGAATGTTCAATGAATTTGATGATGTTACTACAGGATGAGTACAGACAGCAGCTGGTCATTCTGGATATAGAAATTGAGTCATTGTATGCCCGCCTCTCACTTTTAAAAACGCACAAAGAATATAGTAATTTTGAAAAAAATCTAAAAGAACATTTGGAAAATTTCGGTAAAACAATACTTATTAAAAAAGAAAAAAAAGTATTGGAGAGATAAAAATGCGTTCAGTGAGGGTCGAGCATACAAATGGAACCAAGAGAATTTTTTTTAAAAACAACAAATTCAATAAAAACAAAAATCGAGGGGGAGACACCAATGTACAAAATGATTATTTGTCTGATAACTCTTCCTCCTCAGTCTCCTCAAACACAGGTCGCTTGTTCGGGACAAAAAGGAAAGGTCCCTCACCCAGATCCAATGAAATTGATGGAGAGGTCTTACAATGCAATAAAAAGGCAACAACGGATTCTCAGGTATTCTCCACACAAAATGGAAGAGGGAGTGGACATAGTCGTGGTTCATATAAGAATAACCCCAAGGGATCCATCACTCGAAGCAAGACGGCTTCTCAGAGGGAATTGGGAGCAGTACCCAAATCTGGGGCCATCTCTAGAGTTCAATCACTTCCAGTGGAGGATTTTTTAGAGAAGGGCAAAACACATCCAGTTCCACCCTCGTCCATGACACAACTAGTCATGGAACCATTTGTGACCAAGATAACACAGGGGGAAAACTTAATATCATAAATTTATCCTCTTATAAACTATCTGATTTGGAACATGAAGTATTGTCATTGGGCCTCTCTTTTTGCCCAACTAGCAATACAGACAGTTTTGAAACAGTAAAGGATATTCATTTGTTTGCTTGCAAGCTTTTTTAGAAAAGCTTATATGCTAAGCAAGAGAACCAAGAAAGTGAGGTGGCACCAAATCTTAAAGCTGCCGACTTTAAGGCTTTGAGGGACCTGAACCTCTTACTTCAGGAAAATGCTCCTTTGAGTCAGGTGTGGGAAGAGAATTTGGAGGAAGAGGAGAGTGATGATGGGGAAAACAATCAGACTTCTTTCACCCCGAAAAAATTCAAAAGGAAGTCTCACAACTTCCCACCAATAAACCAGAACCCCGCTTTAGCCTTATTTGTAAGACAAACGTCTAAGGAGATTGAGGACCTAAAAAAAGATACTTCACACCCAAATCTCAATCCAGAACAAAAACATGCCCTAAAAGCCCTTAAGAACAATGTCAACATTACAATTAAGGGCTCAGATAAAGGTGGCAACATCGTCCTCATGGACAACTTGGACTACGAGGAGATGTGTATGAAAATACTTAGGGATCCCAAATGCTATCGCAAAATCTCTTCATCCACGGTGGATAGAATGAATAGCGAGTTTTATCAATTGGTTGATGAATCCTTTAGAGATGGTGCCATAAACCAAGATACTTGGGACTTTATCCGAACCAGACACCCACGTACCACTATGATGTACGCACTTCCTAAAGTGCACAAAAATCTGTTGAGGCCACCAGGCAGACCCATCATATCGGGCAATGGTTCCATCTCTGAAGGTGCTAGTCGAGTCATTGACCAGCACCTCAGACCCCATGTGATGGATCTCCCCTCGTACACCAAAGACACAATCCATCTCTTGCAAATATTGGAAGGTCTTGTCATACCTCCATCGGCCCTTTTGGTCACTGTAGACGTAGAGTCACTCTACAACAGCATACCACACGAACTTGGTATCTTAGCTGTTCAAAGAGTGTTACGACAACGCCCAACCACTGATTGGAAGTTTAATCAATTTATTATACAGATGCTGGATTTTATCTTACAGCACAACATTTTTTTGTTTCAGGGCTCCCACTACCTCCAGGTGCAGGGGGTGGCTATGGGGACGTGCTGCGCACCCTCATATGCCAACCTGTACCTGGGGGAGTGGGATAAGGATTTTCTCCTGGGAGATGATGCGTCTGTGTATGCTTGCCACATTCTTATGTGGCAACGCTACATAGACGACATCTTCATCATCTGGGATGGGCCTGAAGATATGCTCAAGAAAGTTTTGGAACTTATGAATACCAACAATTTAAAATTTATTTTTTACCATGTCTTATGACTCTATGAAAGTCAGTTTTCTTGATATCCTAATATCTAAAGATACACAAGGGAAAATCCAAAGTAGACTGTTTAGGAAGGAGACGGCTGGCAACACGATGCTGCATGCAGCCAGCTTCCATCCCACGACACTCAAAGAATCCATACCTTTCAGCCAGTTCCTCCGGATTAGGAGGAATTGTACATCAGATAACGACTTTCAATCTGAATCCAATGAGCTAAGTAACCGTCTACTAGCGAGAGGTTATAGTAGAACTACTCTAAAGAAAGCTTTTAATAGAGTAAAGGGAATGGAAAGACACACCCTTGTCTTCAAGACTTCAAAGAAAAAAACTCAAGAAGATAATACCTTAAAGGATAATTTTCAATTTCTCTAATGAGCACAAGAAAATCAGACATATTCTAACCAAATATTGGCCTATCCTTACGGAGGATCCAATCCTGAAAACATTAGTACCATCGAAACCAGTAATCACTTTTAAAAAGGCAGAATCCATCGGTGGAATGTTGGTTAAAAGTGAATACAAGGGAGAGGCAAGAAAGGACCCATGTAAGATCTTTGGGACCTATCCCTGTGGGGCATGCGCTCAATGTGCTGTCATTGGCGGGGGATCCACACTCACTTTACCCAATGGGGAGACCTTCACACTTAGGCATTTGCAAGACGCAGGGTGTGGTTTATTTAATGGTCTGTCAGTGTGGATCTTTTTACGTCGGGAAAACAAGACAGGAGTTAGGGAAGAGAGTGGAAAAACATATGCACAGCATGAGGATAGGGAACCTGTATTTGCCCCTTGGGAGACATGTGGCCAAAAAACATGCCCAGGGTAATTTTCTCAGTTGTGGAGAGAATCCACATTCCACGCAGGGAGGGTGACTGGAATAAGGTCCTGCTCCAGCGGGAAATGCGCTGGATCAGGCACCTTAGGGCAACTACGCCCCCGGGTTTGAATGAAGTCGAAAGTTTTCGTCCATTCCTGGAGGGCTACAGCTCTGGAAAGACTGATTAGTTTTGTTGGTACATCCTGGTGTGATGTTCCACCCACCCCTAGGCAAATTGATCCCTCAATTTTGATGATCTCCGTTATTCCACCTTTCTCTATGTCAATAGATGCGGGATAACCCCCCCTTTTTCTAAAACACACATATGGGGTTTTTGAGATATATAGATTTTATATATATTTTTTGTGTTTAATATTCCATGGTTTTAGTCATTTTAATCTGCCGAGGTAGTTCTCACATTTCGGCAGATTTTTGACATGCTCTTGCACATGCGTCCCATGTTGGTCTTCGATCTAACCAGAGTCCTGTCTTCTGGGTGACCCATGTTGTTTCTCCTCCAGGGCCCCCTTTGTTTCTCCGCCTTTACATGTCCATATCCGGTGCCTGGGAGGGGGTTTTCCAACAGGAATTTGCCCCTCACTAATTTTTTCCTTGGCAGGAAACCTTTTTCCTTCCTTAAGTTTAAAACGGCACCGGTGGTATTAGTCCCTGGTCCGCTCCCCGTCCATATGTACCTGGACAGGGAGATGGATCTATATCCTGGGCACCAGTTCATATTGGTGCCCATTTAATGTCTGACTGTCCCGTGGCAAGCCAGGTCTATCTTTCCCATCCATACCTACCCTCTCCATCTGGTATCCCTTTCCTTTGCCCACATTCAAGATGGCCATCTCTGCACTTCCTGCGGTGCGGGACGGATCGGAATGAGGACTGGTCTGGCAGGGTGCCTCTTATCAGATCCTTGCTATGTCAGCGGGGTATGATGAGGGGCGCCTCACTTTGGCTATGTGATGGGGCCGTGGGCTAGCTTGTGCTACGCTCCCCTGGTGTGCTGCAGAAATGCGCTGATGGCAGACGCGCCGCTGATTGGTGCGGCTGCGTCATGTGACCGGCGCTCTACGCGACTCACCGTGGGAAGCGTGGCGCTTCCATGGTAACATGACGCTCTGCTCAATGAGCAGGTGCGTCATGTGATCTTCCCTGGACCAATCAGACACAGCAGAGGGATATATAGGACACCAAAGGAGTTATATGGTGTCATTCTCTCCCTCTGCTGGCAGGCAGAGGATGCTTCTGAATGGAACTCTGCTGTATGGAAACCTTTTTGGATGTCAATCGGGATTCATGATCTTTCTGGCAGGTAATATGTTGAAGCCTTTGGGGAGTGGTTTCGCTCAGGAGAGGGAAATTTTATCTTTTGATTGATACAATGTCCCTTTATTTTATTTATTATTTTTTATTTTGTTTTAGGACATATGTATTTGGACTCAATTATCCATTGGTTTTGTCTTCACATATGAGTCATTTTTACCTGATGAATCCGAATCCCAGATCTGCATCTCCCATTTGTAGGTATTACATCTGTAACTTTTAGGGATAATTATTTCATTCCCTAATAGATTTATATCCATACTTATGTATGTTATATACTTTTTTGTTCAAGACACCTATTTTGGACCATTTTATTTATATATCCGTACTTCTTATATGGACATGTTTTGACGGGAAGGGTCCCTGGGAGTTTGAGGGCATCAGGGAATCCACAACATAGTGCAACTGGAACCTGGGACGCATGTGCGGGAGTATTTATGGAATAATATATATATATATATATATATATACAATTTTTGTGTAAGTTTTTTTCTTTCTTTATTTTTTATTATTTTTTTCTTTATATACAACAGTTGAAATTAAAGTGGAAAACGTATTTAATTGTTTTTGTATTCAATAGAATTTTGATCTGTTAAAAACGAATACATTTGAAAACCCTGATGAAGGGCGTTTACAGTTTGAAACGCGTTGGATAAGCCTACCTTGATCTGCCTCCGGCTGGAGTGGTCAATCCAGGCTATTGTATTCCTTTTTGAATATTTGAATATGTCAGATTTCATGTAGTTACTGTACATTACGTTATATTCATGTATACATGTGCTTTTTTGTACAATCACGTTAATTCTTTATGTATGTGCCCGTTTATGCGGTTTTGTATAAATAAATATTTAAATAATTTTTTTAATTAAGGTTTCTCCCCCTCTTTTTTGTATTGCCTCCAAAATCCCAACACCAGAGGTTTTCTCATTTTACAAGGGAGAATTATAAGCCCTGTCAGATTTTTATTTTTTTTTCACCATCTGTGTCTCATTGCAGAGATTTCCCTTCATTGCCTGTCCCATAATCAAACAGGAAGTGAGAGAAAATTTCTGCAAATTAAAGGATAAGTCGACCTTAACACTATAATCTCTATATCTACAGACATCCACAATCTAACACTAACCTATCTAGCCCTATAAAGAAGAAATCAGTATACATACCTTTTTTGAAGCTCTGCAGAGGACACAGCCATCAACGGGTGTGAAATAAACGGGGAGTGACGTCACCCATGGACTTACTATGGGGCTTCTGTTGTCGGCTGCGTCCTCTGCACCCGCCTACATAGCGAAGCCGCAGCTGACAGCTCAGCATGGGATTGGGTCGGCTTTAAAAAAGCTATGTATACTGATTTCTTCTTTACAGGGCTAGATAGGTTAGTGTTAGATCGTGGATGTCTGTAGATGTAGAGATTTAGTGTTAAAGGTGGACTTATCCTTTAAAGGGAATGCCTTGAGAACCCCCAGGTCACCAGAACTAGTGTCCCCATTGGAAGATTTCCATTCTATTTCTTTTCTGGGGAGAACCCAAGATTAGGGATTTTCTTTACTTTCACTTTCAATGATAACAGTAAACAGGACAAACAGAGCAGGTGAATCTCCTTAACGGGGGCACAGACAGCAATAAAAACTGACAGGGGTTCTAATCCCTCTCCACTCTATATAAAACTAAAAAAACGTTATAAGTGCTGCTGGACAGGGATTACAAAGGGCATAAATCAAATTGAGGTTGATCCATTAATTGCATCTTGCATTTTTTACACATGGAAATGCCATTGTGTACAATACTGTATTAGTAAAAGGCAAAAAAATAATAGTAAAAAAAGAAAGAAAGACGAGGACACATACTGGTCTTCCAGTGTTACATTGAATTTATACATTCAGAAGGTGTGTATATCTATAGGGTATCAGTATATTTAGCATACATTCAATAATAATAATAATAATAATAATAATAATAATAATAAAGGGTAAAATAGGATTTTTGTACTCACCGTAAAATCCTTTTCTCTGAAGTTCATGGACGGACACAGCTCCTTTATTCTTGACCTTAGGGTTTATATGCGGTCTATCAGGAGAAAACTAGGCAGACATGTTAAACAGTTAAACACATGTAACAGCAAAGCTGAACAGTACCGCCCAGGGGGCAGTCCCTCTGGCTATAACCCCTCACCCTGCAGTCAGCAGCTCAGTTCGTCAAATAGCAGTACAAACATAAAAAGGTGGGGTGGGTGCTGTGTCCGTCCATGGACTTCAGAGAAAAGGATTTTACGGTGAGTACAAAAATCCTATTTTCTCTTTCGTCCATGGACGGACACAGCTCCTTTATTCTTGACCTTAGGGACGTCCCCAAGCAGTGTCAAAAAAACTAAGGGTGGGAACAGCAAGCAAACACACTTCCACCCAAAACAATCAGAGCTCCTCAACGGAGGAGTTGCAACCTTAAACAGTCGCCTGCAAAACTTTGCGGCCGAAGCAAGCATCCGCAGATGCATGCACGTCAACCTTGTAAAACTTAGTGAAAAGTGTGAACGGACAACCAGGTCGCCGCTTTACACACCTGGGAGACAGACGCTTGATGCCGGAAAGCCCAGGAGGCACCTATTGCCCTGGTCGAATGCGCCGTAACAGGAAAAGGAGGCGCCCGCCCTTTTAGGGCATAAGCCTGAATCACGATCTGTCTGATCCACCGAGAAATGGTGGCCGACGAGACCGCCAGGCCTTTCTTTGGACCACTCACCGACACAAACATTGAGTCTGACCTCCGAAACTGAGCCATAGTAGACAGATACACCCGCAGAGCTCGGACCACGTCCAAGGAATGCAAAGCAATCTCTTTGGGATGCGACGGTCGAGGACACAAGGATGGAAGCACAATGTCCTCATTCAGATGAAAAGCCGAAACAATCTTCGGAAGAAACTAAGCCTGCGGGCGTAGCACCGCTTTATCCTTGTGGAGGATCAAGTAGGGAGACTCGCAAGACAAAGCCACCAATTCAGAAACCCTCCTGACTGATGTAATAGCCACCAGAAAGGCAACTTTCTGAGAGAGTGTCAAAAGGGAATCTCTCTGATGTTCTCAAACTGAGGTTTCTGAAGTACAGAGAGCACCAGATTCAAATCCCACGGAGGCAGTGGTGGTCGAACCGGAGGGGCCACATGTCGAACCCCTGCACAAACGTACTCACCAGTGAATGAGCCACCAAGGGTCGTTGAAAGAAAACAGCCAAGGCTGAAATCTGCCCCTTAATGATGCTTAGGGCAAGTTTTTGATCCACTCCACGCTGTAAAAACAGCAGGATCCTGGAAGCCGAATATGTTCGCGGGCGCCACTCCATCTCCTCACACATAGAGATGTAGGCCTTCCACGTGCGATGATAGATCTTCTGAGAAGATGACTTCCGTGCCCTCAGCATGATGGAAATGACTGAATCCGACAGGCCTCGGTCCCTTAGTACCTGACTTTCAACAGCCATGCCGTTAAAGCCAGCGACTGTAAAGCAGGATGAAGTATAGGACCTTGCGACAGAAGGTCCTCTCGCATAGGCAGTCGCCAAGAAACATCCGCCACCAGGTGTACTAGGTCGGCGTACCAGGGATGCCGAGGCCAATCTGGGGCAATTAGAATCACCGGAATTCCCTCGGTCTCCACTCTGCGGAGCAGACGAGGAAGAAGTTTCAGCAGGGGGGGGGGGGAGAGGCATAAATGAGCCGATACTGTCCCCCACGGAGGCACCAACGCATCTGTCGCATCCGCCCAGGGATCTTTGGACCTGGCCACAAACCTCAATACCTTCCGATTGAGTCGAGAAGCCAGGAGATCCACGTCTGGCGTGCCCCATTTCAGGCAAAGGAGTTGAAACACATCCGGGTGTAGCGACCATTCTCCTTGGTCCAGCATCTGGCGACTTAGGTAGTCCGCTTGCCAGTTTTCTACGCCCGGAATGTACACGGCCGATAGAGCCGGCACGCTCCGCTCTGCCCACTGCAGGATGTGAGCGACCTCCAATGCTGCAGCCAAGCTTCTTGTTCCTCCTTGATGGTTGCCATACGCCACCGCTGTGGCGTTGTCTGACTGGATCCTGACTGGACAACCCTGCAGCCTCTGTGACCATGTGGAGAGGCACTGCCTGATCGCCCGAAGTTCCAGCACATTGATCGTCAGGCGGGATTCTTCCTACGTCCAACGACCCTGTGTCGACTGTACACCCCAAACTCCCCCCCAACCGGTCAGGCTGGTGTCCGTCGTGATCACCGTCCAGTGAAAAAGGAAGGAACGACTTTCCGGACTGAAGGGCTGGAGATCTCAGACACCAGACCAGGGAAGCCCTGACCAGCTGGCTCACCCGGATTCGACAATCCAGGGACAACGGAGATTTGTCCCATTTGGACAGGATCTCCTTTTGCAAGAGTTGAGTGTGGAATTGAGCATACGGTACCACCTCGAAAGAGGCTACCATGAGACCCAGGACTCGCATGCAAAAGCGCAGCGATGACCACCTGCGGGATGCCAACAGCTTCACCGCAGCCCGAAGAGTCTGCAACTTTTCCAAAGGGAGAACAACTCTCGCCTCTGAGGTGTCCAGAATCAAGCCCAGGTATTCCAGGCGCTGAGTCGGCATCAATGCTGACTTCTGGCGGTTCAGTACCCAACCAAACTCTAAGGGTCTGACTGGCTATAGCCACATCCTCCTCTAATTCTGGAGTCTGAAGCAGCTCTCAGAAGGAGGTCGTCCAGGTAGCCCACAATAGCGATTCCTCACCGTCTCAGCAGAGCCAGAATCGGGGCGAGCACCTTGGTGAAAACCCTTGGTGCCGACGCCAGGCCAAAAGGGAGAGCTACAAATTGGTAGATATCGCCCCCGACTGCAAAGCGCAGAAATCTCTGATGCCTGACATATATGGGGACATGCAAGTATGCGTCTTTGATGTCCAAGGACGCCAGAAAATCTCCCGGATGGGAGTACAGTGACCACAGAGCAAACTGATTCCATCATGAACCTTCGTACCTTTACAAAGGCGTGGAAGGCCTTGAGATCCAGGATTGGACGGACCTCGTCCTTTTTTGGGACTACAAACAGATTGGAGTAGAATCCCTGAAACCTTTCCGGCAGCGGCACAGGTACTATTACCCCACGCATCAGCAGGTCCTGCACTGCCCCAAACAGGGGGTTCCGATGAGCCGGAAGAAGATGAAGGTTGGGAGGGAAAAAATCTGTTTGGTGGACAAGAAAGAAATTCAATCTTGTACCCTGATGAAACCACTTCGCAAACCCACTGGTCGGAAAAGCAGGGAGGTCCACCGAGCTGCAAACTCGCGAAGGCGACCCCCCACCCGAGAGTCGGGCGGTGGCAAACCTTCATGCTGTCGCAGATTTGTTCGCAGGCTTGTTCGGCTTGCGAAACCGGGGACGCTTTTGTCCCTCAGCTGGCACCTTGTCGGCCTGGGAACGCTTACCTGCGGGCCCGGGCTGATGAAAAAAACGCTTCTGAGCGGAAAAGGAGGGCCCTGGCCTACGGCGTGGCTCCTTACCTTTTCTGGATTGTGGGAGCAGCGTGCTCTTACCCCCAGTGACATTCTTAATAATGTCATCCAGCAAGGCTCCAAATAGCCTCTCTCCCTGGAAGGGCAAATCCGCCAGAGCCTTCTTGGATGTCTGGTCCGCGGACCAGCATTTTAGCCAAATCAGGCGCCGTATCACCACAGCAGACACTGAGGCTCTGGAAAGCAAGGGCGCTGTATCCAAGGCTGAATCGCAGACATACTTAAGGCCATGCACCAACTGGTCGGCCAGTTCCACGCAGACCGGGGAAGCCTGTTGCTCTACCAACTCGTTGGTGCAACAATTTTGCCCATTCTGTAAGTGTCTGACACCAGGAATGTGGCCAATACTGGCCGTAATGCTGACCCCACCACCATGAACATGGACCAGGCCACCGCCTCAGCCCTCCTGTCTGCAGGGTCCTTAAAGGCAGGGGTCTCCTCTACCGGAATCGTGGTTACCTTGTTTAACCTGGATACCGGGGGGTCCACAATCGGGGGAGATGTCCATTTTTTCCGGAGTTTCTCCTCAAAGGGTTAACGGACCGCCATGCGTTTGGGGACCGAAAAGGCCCGTTGCGGCCGTTCCCATTCTTTGTATATAAACTTATCAAAATAAGTTAGGTAGGGAAACACCTTAGCAGTGCGGGCCGGCTTGTAGGACCCAAAAAGGGACGGACACCTCAGTAGATGCACCCGCCGTATCCTCCAATTTTAAAGGTCTCCCGCACTGCGGTGATAAGTGCTCCAACAAGCGCCTTCCTCACTGTCCGAATGGTCCTGGTCCGCATCCTCTGACACGTCAGAACAGGGGCCATGTGCTACAGCCAGGCCCGAGTATGAATCAGAGCTTTCCCCAGAAGATGGTGGGGGGGAGGGGGCGTTTTTTTACCCCCCTTTCGCCCGCACACCGCCTCCACCCTGGCAACAAAGGACTCCAGGACCGCCGACAAAGCATCCATAGGCACCGCAGGTGCAGGGGCACTGGTTGCTATCACAGGGATGTCTGGGGAAGAAGCGCCAACTTCTGACGCCATGCTGACCCATACTCGCCTGACAGCCACTTAGGGACTAAAGGCAAGGTAGACAAAAGGTCCACCCTCCTAGCTGCTACAGACCGAGGGGCCCCCCAGAGGACTCACCACCCTAACCCAGCGCTGCGGTCCGCTCTCTCTCCTGCACTGCCTGTGCCTGAGGTGTTCTCCTGCGTCTGAGGTGTTCTGTGCTGTTCGCGCCGTTCAGAAAGACATTCCCAGCGCTAGAGGCCAAAAACTAAGCTGAGGCTACAAGAAAATAGACGCCGGCTCATTCAGGAAAAAGACTGTGTGCTACAAGAAAATGGCGGCCGGCTGCTTCAGCATTAACACTAGCGCGGCTACAAGAAAATGGCGCCGGCTCAGCCAAAATGGCCACCGATCGTTTCTGAGGTAAGGAAAAAAAGGCCGCAAAACACGCTGGGCCTCCGAGCCGAGGCCCCCCACATAGCAGACCAGACAACACCCCACAATGGAGAGCAGACCCCACACCTAGTGCAGCCCCCAGCCAGGACCCGGAGCCCCCCCGGAGGAACCCCGGTCAGGTACACAGCAGGCCCAGCCACCACAGATGCATGGGGAGGAGGGAAGGGACAGGGAGAGAAGAAAGGGAGAGTGAGAGACCTCCCCAGGAATGCCCAGCTGTTCCATCCTGCAGAGGCAGGTGGAACCCTACTTACCCGTCCTGCGGGGACTGCTGGACGCATTCCAGACAGACCCATCACCCGAGCAGTACAGAGTGGCTGTCGGCCACGGCCCACTGTGACTCGGACAGTAGTAGCCCAGTCATGTGTGCCCCGGAGCATATAGCTCCACGGCCACCCCTGGAGCAAACGGGGTATGTCGTGGCCGACCCATGCGAGTAGCTAAAGGTCTGCTCACGCTCGATGGCCGGACTGGGGAGACTACAAGGATCTGTATTATCAAGCCTGTCACCCAGCCGGCAGTTGATAGTAGATCTCAGGATCAAAAAAGTAGAAAAAAAAGTTAAAAATCTCCAGGACCAATGGTCCCAACCGGGAGCCAGGTCCTTCTCCTATGCTAGGCAGAAAAAAAACTGAGCTGCTGACTGCAGGATGAGGGGTTATAGCCAGAGGGACCAACCCTGGGCGGTACTGTTCAGCTTTGCTGTTGTTGCATGTTTTTAACTGTTTAACATGTCTGCCTAGTCCTCTCCTGATAGACGGCATATAAACCCTAAGGTCAAAAATAAAGGAGCTGTGTCCGTCCATGAACGAAAGAGAAATTAGGTTTGACATACCATGAATGATGACAGCTGTAATGGAGGACCAGACCCGCACTGTAATAGAACAGTGGTCCTTTATATGAAGTGTAGAAAGTGAAAGAGATAAAAGGAACTGGGGGAGAGCGATATTATTCATTCCTGGTGGACTGGTGTGAATGAGCCAATAAAGCACAACTCCGTCACTATGGCTGCCCTCACACTTGGAGACTTCGAATCGGCTGCCGAATCACTGCAATTCTGCCCGCAATTCCAAATCACAGCAAAATGCACGACGTGCGTTTGGATATCATTATTCCTAAAAATTGCATGAATCTCATCACCCAAAAAGGTGCTTGAACTTCTGTTAAACGACAAACACACAAAGGTCAGTCCATTGAAGTGTATACGGAGATGTGGAATTGCATGAACATCACGCACACAAAAGCTTGAGCTGGAACACGCGTTCCAACTGTGCAAGATGTTAACGGGGCCTTATGCCGTGGATTTTTTTCCGATGGAAAGTTGGTTTAAACTTGTGTTGCATGAGCGCATGCGCGGGCGGCCGGAGCAAGCTTAGATCGCTCCGCACACTCCCGGCACTTAGAGCTTTCATCAGCAGCCCTCATATCCCGCTCGTCTAAGCACAGCACTGGGACGGCGGGCACGTATCGCGGGGACACATTACATGTATACCCGATCGTCGGGGAGGACCTACGGCGGCAGTTCCTACCCGCCTCGTGGGTCAGCCAAAGGATCCAAGATGGCGTCCAGCGCGAGTTCTATCCAGGCAGGGAAGGGACAGCAGCAGCCTCAGTTACAGGAGAAGAAGGGACAGCCCTATCCCAACGGATCGCTCTGCATGGGCTCATCCGCAGCCATCCAATCCTCAGGTGAGCAGACAGACCATCCCTGTCCATCATCTAGCCCTGCCAGATCTCTGACACAGGCTTCCCTGCCATCTCCAAGCCCTGCTTCCCATGCCTCTTCTGCCCTGGAAAGAGATATGGCAGATGTTTTCCTCAGCCAGGATAGTGGCCAAGATATAGATCCTGACAGTCCTGAGAGATCTCCAGATCCCCTGCCTGCACCATTACCATATTCTCCAGATACTATTCTCCTTGCTCGCTTTGCGGACATGTTGAAAAAAGAGTTGGAGAAAGCCACTTCTAAATTGGCTTCTGACATTAAGCAAGATTTTCAGAATCTGGGATGTCGTTTAGACAGTATTGAATCCAAAGTTGATGACACTGTCCATAGGGTGGCGCAGAACTCTACCATGATTACTGAACTCCACGATCGTTTGGAGGATGCTTACACTAGAATTGACGACCTTGAAAATCGTGCCAGGCGATATAATTTCCGTATCCGTGGGTTACCAGAAACGGTTAAAGATTTCAGTTCTATAGCTTCTTCCCTGATACAATCGGCTGTTCCAGATATTGACGAAGCACACATGGAGATCGATCGAATTCACAGAGCCCTGGTTTCTCTAAAACCGGACGGCCCTCCCCGAGATGTGATTGTGAAGCCTCACTTTTTCAGGATCAAGGAAGCGGTCATGCGATATGCTAGAGACCACCCAGATCTGGAAGTTGAAGGATATAAAATCCAAATATTTGCGGATATTTCCCAAGCTACCATTCAAAAACGAAGAGCATTTAAACCGCTGTTATCCCCTCTGATTCAACGTGATATTCGCTATCGCTGGAACTATCCTTTCCGTTTGCAATTCACATATAACAATAGATCATATGCCTTCTCTACGTTCGCCGATGGTGAAAAGATCCTACTGAAGTTGGGATTTATCTCTCATAATCCCTCATCCCAAGACCCATTAAGATCCAACGGCCCTCCTCCTCCGCTTTCACCTCTTTGGTCTTCTCCGTCTTCAAGGAAAACTGCAACTTCACGCCGAGACACCTGAAGATTCCTGACTGTTACATATTGTCTTTTTCCCTTTTTTTTTTTTGTATAGCAATGGCCTCTCAGCGGTCCCCTCACGGGACATTGGCTATTGCCTAAGTTTGGTTAACATTTTTTAGATACCATACATCTGGCATCTTTTACCTTCTAGGTCGTTCTAGTTTTGTTGACCTTGGGACCTATTATTTGTATTGCAAAATATTTGCTATGCTTCTACTTATTACTGGTCCATTATACATATATACTTTTTTTGTTTTCTTTTGTTTTGTTTTCTTGTTTTATATTGTCTGCTCAGGAAAATTTAGACGGGCACTTTATTTGATATACCGTATTTGTGCCGGGAGGCGGCTATGCACTCTCCCTACTTGTCGGACTCTCCCCATTCATTACTACTTCCACATTTCCAGAACCGGGATTCTGGACTACGTGGTTACAATATATTTTGTTTCAGTTGTTTAATTTGTTTTGTTCATGCTATACTCCTTGATACTGGGTGTTTCTATGCCCAAGTGTCGACTATTCTCTTTTCTTTTTTCTATTTTTTCTACTTTTAACCTTTTTTCCTTTTCTTCCCTGAGGGTCAGCCGGAGGTTCCCTTGGTTGCCTGAGATGCCTATACATTGGTGTTGGTTGGTAAGTTTGTCTATTACAGCCGTTTTTGTCTTTTACCATGTCCATGTTGACTGATCCCACTGGAACCATACGACTGCTTTCTCATAATGTCCAGGGATTGGGCTCTCCATCTAAGCGTATTAAGGTGTTTAATTACTACAAGTCACTGGGTGCTGATGTTGTAGCTCTTCAGGAAACACATTTTGCTTCTTCCTTCACTCCCCGTTATATACATAAAAACTATCCCGTTTGTTATTTTGCTAATGCCAGGGAGAAAAAACGAGGGGTGGCGTTATGCTTATCGCGACGTCTCTCGTTTAATGAAACTGAAGTACTGAGGGACCAGGAGGGGAGGTACTTATTGGTGAAGGGACACTTGGGGGGTAATTTAGTGACATTTTTGGTATTTTATGCCCCCAACATGAACCAGGTAGCGTTCTTTGATTCCTTACTCCGATCTTTGGCACCGAAGTTTGAAGGAGATGTAATCTTAGCTGGTGACTCTAATTTAGCGTTAGACCATATACTAGACAAATCTCATCTATCACAACTTCAGTCCCCTCCTAAACAAAGCCGAAAATTTGCTCAGCTGTTACATCATCATGACCTAGTTGATGCTTGGAGGGAGGCCAACCCTACCACTAGAGACTATTCCCATTTTTCTAGAGCTCATAATCGTTATTCACGTATTGATCATGTATTTCTCCATTCGGGACTATTGCCTAAATTGACAGCAGCCAAAATTGTGTCGGCGCCCTGGTCTGATCATGACCCTGTGGTGGTTATGTTTTCAAACTTGACGATCAAGTTGGCTAAATCTCACTGGAGGCTTAATGAATCTATACTCAGTAATGAATCTTATTGCCTAGATATTATTACTCACCTTAAAACTTACTTTGCTATTAATAAAGCAGAAGATACTACTCCTGCTATTAACTGGGCAGCACACAAAGCTTCAGTGCGGGGTTTCTTGATTCAGTTGGCATCCAGACTTAAAAAAGCCCACGAAGAAGTGATATTGGTCAAAACTAAGGAATATGAAACTTTAGTTACCCAACATAAACGTTCCCCACATCCGGACTTGTTGCTTAAACTTGAACAGGCCCATACAGAACTTAATATTTGCCTCACTACTAAAGCGGAAAAAAGCCTACGCTGGACTAATCATAAATTTTTTACCTGGCGTGACCGGCCGGGTTCCTTACTGGCACATAAACTTACCCCTAAACATGCACAGGCTGCTCTCCCGAAAATTAGACTCTCAAGGGGCAATCTTTCCCAAAATCCTGAAAAGATTCTTAGTGAATTTCAAGATTTCTATACTAACCTATATACCCCGGCCCAGGGCCATGTGTCTTCTTCTATTAGTGACTTCCTACATACCATATCTCGGCCGTCTCTCACAGAATCTCATAGAGAACGTATGGACCAACCCATTACATGTGAAGAAATATGTAACACTATCAAATTGTTGTCTTTACATAAATCCCCTGGCCCTGACGGTCTTCCTAATAATTATTATAAAACGTTTTCTGAACAATTGGCTTCTCATATGGCTCTCTATTTCAATTCCTTGCGAGGTGGTGGAGAAGTTCTTTTAGACGAAAATAGGGCTTACATTAGTGTCATACCGAAACCAAATAAAGACTCTACTGATATTCTTAATTACCGCCCTATATCGCTGATCAATTGTGATCTCAAAATTCTGACGAAATTATTAGCTTTGCGGCTCGGTGCTTTTCTGCCACAGTATATCCATAAAGACCAATCTGGCTTTATAAATCAACGCCAAACGCTAGACCAGATTCGCCGATCTATAACATTGATTTCTGCAGTTCACTCTAAACGGGATGCCCCATGGTCTAGGGAACTACTGCTGCTTTCATTGGATCTTCATAAGGCCTTTGATAGCTTGAATTGGGACTACTTATTTGCCACCTTAAAGGCCTTTGGATTTGGTTCTACCTTTATCACCCTATTACAAACAATATATAGCAATCCGTCGGCCCAGGTCTCCATTCGAGGTTATAGATCAATTTCATTTCCTATCCGACGAGGGACAAGACAGGGTTGTCCACTTTCCCCATTGCTCTTTGCGTTAGCAATTGAACCCTTAGCTGTTGCAATTCGATCCCACCCCAAAATACATGGAGTATGCTGTGGGCAACAAGAGCATAAATGCTCCCTTTTTGCTGACGACGTCCTCATGTATGTCACTAACCCTCAAGTTACTCTACCTAATCTACTAGCTCTATTTCGTCAATTTTTCCAGCTCTCAGAGCTTTCTTTAAATACTCAGAAGACTATGGCTCTTAATATCTCTTTACCCCCCTCGATGGAACGGAATCTACGAACTACATATAACTTTCAATGGGCGTCACACTCCCTTCCGTACCTAGGTGTTCAGCTGATGCCTTCAATTAACACTCTATATCGGGCTAACTATCCTCCACTGTTTCGCCGTCTCCGAGAAGATCTTCAACGATGGGCAGACTATCCCTTATCCTGGTTTGGTAGAATCAATTCCATTAAGATGACATTTCTACCCAGGATACTTTATTATTTTAGAACTCTACCAATTGCAGTCCCGAGGGGAGATTTACAACAACTACAATCGGATGTTCTCCATTTTATTTGGGGTAATAAAAAACCTCGCATGAACAAACTGACGTTATTTGTCTCGAAACCATGTGGTGGGCTTGGCCTCCCTGATTTACAAGCTTACTATCAAGCAGCTCAAATAACACAGCTTTCCTACACAACAGCTAAGGGGTCTCCACCCCTGTGGGTTTCTATTGAGGCTCTTTCGTGCCATCCTTTTAGTATCGGATCACTAATGTGGCTCCCAAGCCGCCGCCGCCCCCCCATTTTGTGCCCCACCCTGTCTCACTCCCTAGCGGTTTGGGACAGAGTGCGACATCGTAGATGCCTATCGTCTCCACATACCCCACTAGCCCCCTTGTTCTGTAATCCTGAGTTTTCTCCCGGCCTGACTCCACTGTTATTTCAATGGTGGCTTAATAAGGGACTTCTTAGGATAGGAGACTATCTTGATGGAGATCAACCACTCTCTTTGCAATATTTTAAAGACACGCTGCAGATGCCCTCTAGTGAATTGTTTAGGTACAATCAGCTTATTTCCTTTATACGTTCTAAACTTAAATTGTTAGACAGACCTTTTACACTTACAAATTTTGAATTATCTTGCCAAACAAGGGGCCTCCTACGGGGACGGATTTCTGCGGTATATGCTACCCTTACTGACCCGAATACTAAACTCCCTTACATGATTCAATGGGAACGGGATTTAAATACCACTTTTGATTTGGCTGAATGGCAGGATATTGCTTATGCGTTATCTAAAGTATCAATTAATACGGCATTAATTGAAGCTAACTATAAAACTCTCCTTCGCTGGTATTTGGTTCCAACCAGGGTCGCTAGGATGCATCCATCTGCATCCCCCACCTGCTTTAGAAAATGTGGCCAGATGGGTACAATGTATCACGTTTGGTGGAAGTGCCCCAATATCACTAGATTCTGGATTCGGATATTCAACCTGGTATACTCTGTGACAGGAATTAATATCTGTAGATCCCCGGAGGTGGCGCTTTTCCAAAGGCTTCCTGAAGGGGTCCCTAAAAAAATCGAGGAAGCTAATTATATACATACTTTTAGCTGCCAGAATAACCATTGCTAAATATTGGAAGCAGTCGATGGTTCCCCTTGATTCTGTGAAGAATAAGCTCAACTGGATCATGGTTAATGATAGACTCACCTGCATCCTCCGCAACACTACTAAGAAATTTGATCTGATATGGGATACGATACATCTCTCCATCCTAATACACCTCTGGCTGACCCTCTCTTCTTCTCTCTTCTCTCCCCCCCCCTTTTTTTTTATTTTTTTCTCTCTCTCTCTCTCTCTCTCTTCTTCTTTTCTCCTTCTCTCTTTTCTTTTTTTTTCCTTCTCTTTTTTTTTTTTTTCTTCTCCTTTCCTTTTCTCCTCTTTTTCATATTTACTGCTTATCAGATATATTTTTGTAGATACAGGATGTCCTAATAATACATATACTTCCAGGTTGCTGATACTCGAGAGAAGGTGCACAAGAGAACCCCCCCTTTTTTTTTTTTCCTTTATCCCTCCCCCTCCCCATTCCCTTCCCACTCCACATTCCCTTCCCACTCCACATTTTCTTCCTTTGCTTCCTATACTGTACGTTTTCCCTGTGCTATATCCCTTCCTAATATTGCAGGCCTAAATGACTCATTGGGACTTTATGTAGTTAGTCCCCAACAAATCTGAAGCATACTTCATGATCTGATCATTAACAACTCTTAAACTTCTATGTTATTTCACTCTGTCAATCTCACCACTATTTCCATCAAAAGTATTCTATATTGACATTTCTCAATTGATTGTGTTAAGGTGGTGTATTTCTGTTTATCCTGATGGAAGGACATTTGGCGGCTTACGCTTACTTTCTCATTTGCAAACATTGTTGATTATTGAATGTATTCTTTGAGACATCGTCTTGTCATTTGATTAATAAAAATATTGAAAGTTAAACTTGTGTTGCATACACACGGTCACACCAAATTCCAACCTTCAAGAACGCGGTGACGTACAACACTACAACGAGCCGAGAAAAATGAAGTTCAATGATTCCGAGCATGCGTCGAATTGATTCAGAGCATGCGTGTTTTTTTTGTGCGTCGAAAATGCATACTACAGACGATCGGAATTTCCGACGAGAACTTTTCTTGTCGGAAAAATTGAGAACCAGCTCTCAAATTTTTGTTGGCGGAAATTCCGACAGAAAAAGTCAGATGGAGCCTACACACGGTCGGAATTTCCAACCAAAAGCTCACATCGGACTTTTCTTGTCGGAATTTCCGATTGTGTGTACACGGCATTAGGGGTTCATTCATACGGTCAGCCGGGCAATGGCAAAACCCAGCAGTAGAGAGCGTGGTTTTACTGCCCCCTAATCCGCCAACCTAAACTAGGGCATGCAGCCACGGCAATAACTAAATGGAATGTTGTTTTTGGCATGTAGTACCACCATTGACTGTGACCCATTAAAATGAATGAGAAAACGCTGTAACTGACCTGCAACTACGTGGACGTGGCTGTGATGTGGTGGCATTTTAATGGGTTAAAAGCAGAAAGTGACATATCACTCATTCCTCAACGCCTATCAAATGCCCTCTGCAAAGTGATCCACCACAGACCACCTTTCAGAGGGGTGGCAGTATAGCCCTAACAGCTATAAGTTATATGAATTAAATTTTCTGGGTCATTTTTATATATGTAGACTTTATTAAAACAATATCCACTTCATGAAGTGACAACGCTCTGTACTATGTCTTAAAGTGTCACTAAACCCACATCATACAAAAAAAAACAAAAAAAAACAACTTTCATTAAATGGTGTATTACATTCGGTTCATACTCACTCTGTTATTATGGGAAATGTTTCTGTATTCTGCAAAAAACCTTGATGATCCTGCTGCTCTCTATCTCCCCCTTCTGTTCATGTCCCCAATTCAGCTAGGGATTTTGCAGCAGTGTTGGCAGCTCTGCACATTCTCAGTTTTCAGAGAATTTCTATGCTGAGCATTTCCTCCCTATAACATCTGAGCAGCCCATGTGAATATAGAGTCACACATGTGGGTGTAAACACAGTGGTATATGACAGCCCATTCCCTCCCTCCTCCTCTATGCCCACTAACCAGCTAAACACAATGGGGGTGGGATATTGCATCTTAATTGATGGAGGTTTCACCTCCCTCTTATCCTAAAACACAGGCTTGAGGGGCGTGAAACATCCTGTGACTAGCAGAAATCCACTCACCATGCTATTGACAAAAAAATAATAATAATAAAGATTTGATTTAAAATATATATTTGTATGATCACTGAAAACAGTTTATTTTTTTATTTATATTTTGTATTCCAAAGACAGTTTTTATTTTTATTTTTTTAACATGGTGAGTGACCAGCAGCAGAGGACTAGACGCTCCTCCTGCTTATGTTTCCCTGCAGATAGGCTGGGAAATAGCTGGGTCATGTGACAGCTGTATATTGATTAGGAAAAAAAGGTACTTACATGTGTTTTTTTTTAATTAAAATAATTATAGTGCCATCATCCATGTACAGAAATAGAAGGGACAATGTCAATTAAACAGCGTGTGTTTAGTACAGGGCTCGACAAACCCCGGGCGCCAGGTCGCCATTGCGACTAGAATTAGCGACCTGGCGCCTGGGGCAGCACAGCTGGGGTATCCTGTGTCTCCGTGACCCCCCCCCTCCACGCCGCGGGATCGCGTCGGGCCGCGCCGGCCGGTAATTGAGGCCGCAGCTTTGCGGCCTTCTGCAGGCCTATGCTTCCTTCCGTGATCTAGCGCCATCTTGTGGTGGCAGTTGGTATGACAACCAGCAATGCTAATGGAGTTTCCCTGTCTGTTTTCCCTGCCATCTCCTTCCCTCTAATTAGAACCCCCAAACATTATATATATTTTTTATTCTAACACCCTAGAGAATAAAATGGCGGTCGTTGCAATACTTTCTGTCACACCGTATTTGCGCAGCGGTCTTACAAGCGCACTTTTTTGGGAAAAAATACACTTTTTTTTTTAAATAAAAAAATAAGACAACAGTAAAGTTAGCCCAATTTTTTTTTATATTGTGAAAGATAATGTTACGCGGAGTAAATTGATACCCAACATGTCATGCTTCAAAATTGCGTCCGCTCGTGGAATGGCGACTAACTTTTACCCTTTAAAATCTCCATAGGCGACGTTTAAAAAATTCTACAGGTTGCATGTTTTGAGTTACAGAGGAGGTCTAGGGCTAGAATTATTGCTCTCGCTCTACCAATCGCGGCGATACCTCACGTGTGGTTTGAACACCGCTTTCATAGGCGGGCGCTACTCACGTATGCGTTCGCTTCTGCGCGCGAGCTCGGCGGGACAGGGCGCGTTCCTGGCCCATAACTTTTTTAGCTGGCTCCTAGATTCCAAGCAAATTTGTCAAGCCCTGGTTTAGTATCACTTTAACTGTGCGCCTGCATTGTCACCCAGTCCCATGGAGACTACAAGTGTTTGTTTTAACACACATTACACAAGCATGGTCCACCATCAAGAACTTTTCCCTAAGAATTGCCAACATAAAAGAGTGCATGTTCATAGGAAGTGGCTTCAAAGAGGCTGCAGAAGATAAGCTGCACTAAAATGCAGCAAAGGATGAAAAAACCTGAAAAACAGTATTTTTTTTTTTTTTTTTTAATAAAACGGTAATTGCTTATGATAGACAGGGCTTTAGGAAACGAAATGCCATTTGGTTACGGTTTAGATCTACATTGAGGTTCCTCCATGGTTTGACAAGTATCATATTTCCCCATACCTGTTGTACAATTCATCCACATTGGCCAAACAAGAAAAATCTGCTTATCAAGACATGATTCATCCTCAAACATCTAATTATGTTTACCAAGTAAAAACTTTGTGTATGATAATTAATATCTCTAGACAGAGAACAGTGTGTGGGTGGGGGATATCTTCTGTCGGATTATATCCTGTATTTTTTTCCTTTCCTATGATATTGTTTTGTGCTGAGGCCCCAGTGAGAATGTATTGTACGAGGTTACCGTAGTAACAGCATTGCCAATACATGGATGTACTATCAGTCCCTGTAAAGAGATCAGTTGGTGGGCGGTGAGCAGCCGTCATAAAAAGAAACACAAAAAAAAAAAACACACTTTTTAAAAAACATCTACAGTCCTTTTAAGCTGGAAACGAGCAATCATCTCAATCAGAACATTATTTTTAGTCACGGTCATTTGAAGTTGTCAATAAAAAAAAAAAATATGACATGAAGAATAAAAAGATTACAACATAAAACTAAAAGTTCTTCTACCGGAGCAGAAAATTTAAAGCAGACGCTAATGACATTTATCTTGATAAAGCACTGTAACTCATAAGACTTTATTTATTTTATTAACTGCTTGCCTACCGCCTCACGTACATGTACTGCGGCGCGGCGGCTCCTACAGGCAGAATCGCGTATCTGTTTTGTTTTTTTTCACTTGCGCATGCAAGCCACCGGCAACCAGCTCCCGCTGTGATTAGACAAAGTGGGAGCCAATCAGCGGGTCCGGTGAACCCGATGTCCGCCGGGGCCCGCCGTTTGTTCCCGACAGAGGCAGTACAACACGGTCTGCCTATGTAAACAAGGCAGATTGCCGTTCTGTGACAAGGGAATACAGAGATGCTGTGTTTCTGCCAAGCAGGAACACGGATCTCGGTCTTCTCACAGTACAAGCACCCCCAACACAGTTAGAAAGCACTTCCTGGGAACACATTTAACCATTTGATCGCCCCCGATGTTATCCCCTTCCCTGCCAGTGTCATTAGTACAGTGACAGTGCATATTTTTTAGCACTAATCACTGTATTGGTGTCACTGGTCCCCAAAAAGTTTCACTAAGGCTACTTTCACACTGAAGCGCTGGATGCGCTGGCAGAATAGCGGCGCTATTTTTAGCGCCGCTATACTGTATTTTTTGCCGCGATTTGCGGGCGCTAGCAGGGGGATTTTAACCCCCGCTAGCGTCAGAAAAGGATTAAAAACGCCCGCAATAACGCCTCTTTGCGGGCGTTTTGGAGGGGCTACCCCATTGATTTCAATGGACAGGGGCGCTATAGGAGCGCTATTTTTACCGCTCCTATCGCGCCTCAAAGATGCGGCTTGCAGGAGTTTTTTTAACCTCCTGCAAGCACAACGCTCCAGTATGAAAGCCCTCGGACTTTCACACTGGATACAATTGAGCGGCTTTTTTGGGGCGCATTGCAGGCGCTATTTTTAGCGCAATAGCGCCTGCAAAGCGCCTCAGTGTGAAAGGGGCCTTAGTGTCTCATTTGTCTGCTGCAATGTCACAGTCCTGCTATAAGTTGCTGATTGCTGCCATTACTAGTAGAAATAAATAAATAAAAATTCCATAAAAATATCCCATAGCTTGTAGACGCTATAACTTTTGCGCAAAACCAATCAATATACGCTTATTGGGATTTTTTGTACCAGAAACATGCAGCAGAATACATATAGGCCTAAATAGATGAAGAAATTTGATTTTTAAAAATGTTGTATTAGGTATTTTTTACAGCAGAATTTTTCAAAGTTGTCTGTCTTTTTTGATTATAGCGCAAAAAAAAACAAAAAAAAACCGCAGAGTTGATCAAATACCACCAAAAGAAAGCTCTATTTGTGGGAAAAAAAGGACATCAAATTTTATTTGGGTAGTGTCGCACAACCGCGCAATTGTCAGTTAAAGTAACGCAATGCCGTATCGCAAAAAATGGCCTGGTCAATAAGGGGGAAAATCATTCCCGGGCTGAAGTGGTTAAATAAGGCTGGAGTCACTGTTGCATTGTGATGAGCACATTAACAGGCATGTTATTGCAACACGGGTCAATGCATCTTATGCGGTTGGGATGCCAAAGAACTGAATGTTACCCCAACACACCTGCATTGCATCACACTGCAACACATGGTAATGCACTACTATGCATTGTGGTGTGCTGCGGCACTAAAAAAATGACGATTGCATGCCTTTTTGGTACATTAGAAAGCCCATTCAAATTAATAGGCTGCCTTAATCACGACATAACCTGCTTGCATTAAATGTAGTGCACAGATGTAAATAGGTCCAAAATGGGCACTTAAATACTATTTTCACATTTTTTTTTACTCTTTGTTGCATCTCAGTGCTGCTGATCTCCTGGGGCTTCTTTGTAGTCACTTCCTGTCCGCGATGGCTGAACCTCTGTTATAGTTATATGGAAATGGCATTGTGTACAATAATGTATTAATAAAGGCATATTATGTATTAATATAAGCAAAAAAAAAAAGGGGGGGGGCCTTGTACATGTTTAATGGGCTGTCTTACCACAATGCACATTAACAAATTACATAATGCAAAAAAAGTAAATGGGTTCTTAATCATTGTCATGCATATAGTCGATCTGTAGGGAACAGACTGCAATCAAACTTTGCCTTTGTAAGAAAAAGAGATAAATAAAATGATGCAAAACTCCACGCCACTACTTTATCCTGCAAGGCTAGGTTCGCACTACTGCAACTTGGTTGCATTTTTAATGCGATTATGATACTACTGCGTTCTTGACTCACCCTGTGGTCAGACTGCAGGGATGAGTTATTGGTTGTTAACCACTTCTCTACCGGGCCCATTCTGGCACTCCTCTCCTCCATGTAAAAATCATAATTGTTTTGCTAGAAAATGACTCAGAACCCCCAAACATTATATATTTTTTTTTTTAGCAGACACCCTAGGGAATAAAATGGCGCCCATTGCAACTTTTTATCTTGCACGGTATTTGCGCAATAATTTTTCTGGGTTTGCAGAGGGGTGTATCATCTTGGGAGGAGATTTCAATATTCCCCTCTCTCCCCTCAAAGACACCTCCACGGGACACACAGCTGTAACATATAGAATCCTCAAGCGAATCAAATCACTTTTAAGATCCCTATCTTTGGTAGATACTTGGAGATCTATACACACCACTGGGAGGGACTATACCTTTTTTTCCTCCCCACATAAACGATACTCACGAATTGACTTGATCCTGATCTCACAAAGGGATTTGTGCACCCTACAAAGGGCTGAGATAGGTATAATCTCCCTATCCGACCACGGACCCACAACCATCTCACTGACTTTTGACCCTCCGAAGCGCACCACTTTTAGTTGGAGACTCAATGCGTCACTCTTGACTGATCAGACCATAAAAGACGACATTCATGGAGCGATTAATGAATACTTTAAAAGCAATGTAGACGCAGATACTAATCCCCTAAATAACTGGGAAGCTCACAAAAGTGTGATAAGGGGAGAATTTATGAGATGGGGCGCCAGGAAAAAGAAAGAGAAGGAGAAAGAAATAGTCAATTTGTCCTTGCAAATAGCCACATTGGAATCACAACACAAACAATCACTCTCCATCAAGGTAGAAGAAGAACTGACGCGCTGTAGGGCCGCCCTCAAATCTGTACTTGACCTCAAAATTAGAAAGGCCCTCTTTTTCAAAAAAAGTATCTATTTCGAACACGGAGATAAAAGTGGCAAACTACTAGCCAAAGCATTAAAAGATACCACCATGGCAGGACACATACATGCCATAAGGGATAAAGATGGTACCCCTAGACATAAGACTACTGAAATAGCTGACCTTTTTCAGAAGTATTACTCAAAACTTTACGACCTCCCAGAACAACATAAGCCACCACATTTGACAACCACAAAACAAGAAACAATATCTGATTTCCTTAAGGATAGCCAACTTCCCACGCTCACTCAGGAAGACGCAGCGAAATTAGAAGAACCCATTGATACCGAAGAAATTTTAGAGGCAATCAAAGGCCTTAAAACAGGGAAAAGCCCAGGACCAGACGGTTTTACTTCACAGTACTACAAAACCTACACACATTTACTTATAAAGCCCCTTAGGTCCACATTTAACTATCTAGCTAAGACTGACCATAACTCAGAATCCTTCCTTATGGCACACATTGCAGTAATACCCAAACCGGACAAAGACCAGACGGAATGTGCAAACTATAGACCCATCTCCCTATTGAATATAGATCTGAAACTCTTGGCCAAAATACTAGCTAACAGACTGAAACCCCTACTGTCAAAAATTATAGGACCAGAACAAGTAGGATTCATGCCGGGCAGAGAAGCACGAGATAATATCACCAAAGCACTAAACTTAATACACTTCTCCCGACACTCTAAAACAAAGGGATTGTTGCTTTCTACTGATGCTGAGAAGGCTTTCGATAGGGTCTCCTGGGACTATATGATGGCCACATGCTCCCATATTGGCTTAAATGAAAATATGCTTTCTTGGATCACAGCCCTCTATCGAAATCCGAGTGCAAAGGTCAAGGTCAACAATACCTTTTCTGAATCCATTAAGATCCACAATGGTACACGACAGGGCTGCCCCCTTTCCCCCCTTCTCTTCATCATCTCTCTGGAGCCTCTGATAAGGAAAATAAACCTAGCAGAGGATGTCTCAGGCTTTAAGATAGGGAAAAGAGAATACAAAGTAGCCGCCTATGCGGATGATTTATTATTTTTTCTATCACAACCGCACATATCCATCCCTAACTTAAAAATAATTTTTGAGACGTTTGGATTTATATCCAATTTTAAGATTAATCAATCCAAATCTGAAGCCCTGAATATTAACCTTCCTCCTGATCAACTAAAATTAATGAAGGACAACTACAATTATAGATGGGAACGAGACACATTGAAGTACCTAGGAATACACCTGACTAACAATTTAGACTCTCTTTACCAATACAACTACAAGCCACTACTCAACTCACTGACTAGAGAACTCCGAAAATGGTCCTCCAAGACCTTCTCGTGGTTTGGCAGAGCTTCAATTTTAAAAATGACGGTTCTCCCAAGACTGCTCTACCTCTTCAATGCACTTCCCATTAAAATCCCAGAGGCTTTTTTCACAAGCCTCCTCAGAGCCCAGAGATGCTTCCTATGGGCAGACAAGAAACCAAGAATTAATTTTGATTTGCTGACACGCCCCAAACATAGGGGAGGAATTGGTTTGCCTGACTTTAAAAAATACCACCAAGCCACCCACATTACTAGGATACTAGATTGGCACTGCCACGGTCAGGATAAAGACTGGATCCAACTGGAACAAAGCTTAACTCCAAACAACCTACTTTTCTACCCTTGGACACAACACTCCAAAACAGACAAAACTCAGACACATCCTTTAGTAGCAAACACCCTTCAGGTCTGGCACAAAATTGCAGGCAGATACAACATTGCCTCCATACCTGGGCCTCTGACCCCAGTTACTAACAATCCCGATTTTATTCCGGGCCAACGCCTGAAAGAAATACACACATGCACAACCTCCCAATGCCTATCAGACTCAAAAGTCAAATCTTTGGATACAATGCAGGCAGAATGGGGAGGGCCGTTCCCGGGCCTCTGGTTTTACATGCAACTAAGAGATTTCCTGATTAACAGCAAATTTAGGTCATCGTACTGTAGGCCAATGTCCCCATTTGAGAAACTTTGCTTCAAGAGATCCTCAGTAGCTCATACCACTTCTCTAGCCTACACCTGGTTAACCCAGGCTCAGCACACAGACGACTCGAAACATAAGGCTAAATGGGAAAACGACCTCAAAATTACGATATCGACACAACAATGGGAGAAGGCATGTATTATGACACACAAATGCTCCTTAAGCGCTAAATATCAGGAGATCTCTTATAAAATTCTTACCCAATGGTACATTACACCCCAGAGGTCTGGGAGATGGTCCACCACAGCCTCAAATACATGCTGGCGTTGTGATCACGCTATTGGTTCCTTCCTCCATATATGGTGGGAATGTCCAAAAATTCTAGAGTACTGGGATGAGGTCAGGAAATGGGTCCAATTCATAACTGAAACCAGTCTCAATCTTACAGCAGCAGCCTGCCTGATTAACGTTAACAATTTCACCATAAGCAAATATAAGAAATCCCTCACTAGACATCTCCTCCTTGCAGCGAAAACACTCATACCCCTTCACTGGAAGACCAAACAGGTGCCAAAAATTAGGGACTGGTTGGATAGAATACACCATATACACAAAATGGAAGAAATTGCAGCTATGAAGAGGGAGAGTAACACCAATTTTGCCGAAATCTGGCAACCTTGGGTCTTATTCTCATACTCCTCTGAATTCCAATCACTTACTGCATAAGCCCTATCATAGAGAATGTATACATGTGACGGAAGGTTGTTGTTTCCCTTCTACCTATACTGCCATGCTTCAATCATTCCACTTCTCCCACCCCCCGCCCACCCCTTCCCTCCCTCCCTCTTGCCCATTCTTTTTACCTTTTCCATTCCCCCACCATTACATTTACTCAAATATATGTTCAATTTATGTTTGTTTTAGGTTACCCCATTACTATCATCAGGGCTTTATATTTTGTTATGCCTATGCCTATTTACTCTGCATATTACTGAGCCCTGAATGTTCAATTCTGTATTTTATATGCCTGATTTTTTACTTGTTATCTGTAACAAACTTTAATAAAACTCTTTGATTGTGAAAAAAAAAATTTTTTTTCAAACTCCTTTTTTGGGGAAAAAAAAACGGTTTCATTAATTAAAAAATAACAAAATATCGTATATACCCGAGTATAAGCCGACCCGAATATAAGCCGAGGCACCTAATTTTACCACAAAAAACTGGGAAACGTATTGACTCGAGTATAAGCCTAGGGTGTCCATCTGCATGCCTCACTTTGCCTCACTGTGTCCATGACTAGACTGACGTTTAACATGGGAGTCAATGGAAGGGGTGCCCGGTTTGAAAAATCGGTGCTCCCCGGCCGTAGGTCCCCCAGACAACAATCTTTGCACAGCTGTAGAGGAGAAATGGGGCTACATGTGTGGCAAGTTTCGGGTCCAGGGGACCTACGACCGGCCAGTACCGGGTCCCCAAAGTCACCAGAGAAATGGCCGTTTAACATGGGAGTCTATGGAAGTGGTGCCCAGCTTTGAAAAATTGGTGCTCCCCGGCCGTAGGTCCCCCGGACAAAAAACTTTGCACACTTGTAGAGGAAGAGTGGGGCTACATGTGTGCCAAGTTTGGCTGGTACCGGGTCCTCAAAGTCTGGGAGATCAGGCGCAAAATGAGGACTCGAGTATAAGCCGAGGGAGGCACTATCAGCACAAAAAAATGTGCTGAAAAACTCGGCTTATACTCGAGTATATACGGTAGTAAAGTTAGCCCAATTTGTTTGTATAATGTGAAAGATGATGTTACGCAGAGTAAATAGATACCTAACTTGTCACTCTTTAAAATTCCGCACACTCATCGAATAGCGCCAAACTTCGGTACTTAAAAATCTCCCTAGGCGACGCTTTAATTTTTTTTACAGGTTACCAGGTTAGAGTTACAGAGGAGGTCTAGTGCTCGAATTGTTGCACACGCTCTAACGCATGCGGCGATACCTCACATGTGTGGTTTGAACAGCGTTTACATATGTGGGTGGGACTTAGGTGTGTGTTCGCTTCTGAGCGTGAGCTACCAGGGACAGAGGACTTTTAAAATTAATTTTAATTTTATTTATTTTACTTCATTTTTTTTATTTTTACACTTTACTTTTTTTTTTTTGATCACTTTTATTCCTATTACAAGGAATGTAAACATCCCTTGTAATAGAAATCATTGTGACAGGTCCTCTTTATGGAGAGATGAGGGGTCAATAAGACCTCACATCTCTCCTCCAGGCTGGAAAGCATGAGATCGGGGAAAAAAAAAAATTCACCAATCTCATACTGTCATAACGTCGCGCCCGGGCCTTCGACGGTCATAGAGAGATGACTGGTGACCATCTGGTCACCAGAAATCTCTATGCTTCCCATCCGGCGCCGGCCGATTCATTCTCCGGGCCCCCAATGGCACGGGAAAACCCGGAGAAGCACCGGATGGCGGCGGGAGGGGGGGGCGTCTCCTCCCGCAGCCTATAAGAACGATCAAGCGGCGGAACTGCCACTATGATCGTTTTTATGTAGCTGCAAACATCATTCAGATATCTCCGCACAAAGTCAGCGACGTCATATGACGGCGTGCGGTATTGAGGCGGTTAAGGAGCCAGCATCCACACAACCAGTGATCTCTGCTGGCAGCCCGGGGATTCCTGGCTGACAGCAGAATGTAAACATATGAGCTGTCAGTGAAAAGCAATTAAAAAAACAAAGGCCTGGGCCATTCAGGTTTGGTATGGATTTTAGCAGAGACCCCACACCAAATGGCTCCAAGTGCTGATCAGCGAATTCTAGCAGGAGAGAGTTCCTGCTAGAATTCTTTCTTCCTCCAAACACAGCGAGTCGGATTAATGTCAATTTTGGCCTCATTTGACCACGGCCCTTTTTCCCCAATTCTTCTCTGAATCATTTAGATGTTCATTGGCATGATTGTACATGTGCCTTCTTGAGGAGAGGGACTCGCTGTGTTTGGAGGAAGAAAAATGCTGACTATGCCCCTAATGTACACACGATCGGAAATTCCGACAAGAAAAGTCTGATGTGAGCTTTTGGTTCGGCAATTCCGACCGTGTGTAGGCTGTGGAATTTCCGTCAAGAAACATTTGAGAGCTGGTTCTCAAATCTTCCGACAAGAAGAGTTCTGCTCGGAAATTCCGATCGTCTGTATGCAATTCCGACGCGCAAAAAAAACACGCATGCTCTTAATCAATTTGACGCATGCTCGGAATCATTGAACTTAATTTTTCTCAGCTCGTTGTAGTGTTGTACGTCACCGCGTTCTTGACGGTCGGAATTTGGTGTGACCGTGTGTATGCAAGACAAGTTTGAGGCAAGATTCCGTCGGAAAAAAATCCACGGTTTTCTTGTCGGATTTTCCGATCGTGCGTACGCGGCATTAGAACACTATCCCTACAGTTAAGCACGGAGGTGGAAACATTATGCTTTGGGGCCATTTTTCTTCTTATGCCGCGTACACATGATCAGAAATTCCGACAAGAAAAGTCCGATGTGAGCTTTTGGGTCGGAAATGCCGACTGTGCGTATGCTCCATCTGACTTTTTCTGTCGGAATTTCCACCAACAAAAGATTGAGAGCAGGTTCTCCATTTTTCAGACGGAAAAAGTTTCTATCGGAAAATCCGCTTGTCTGTATGCAATTCCGACGCGCAAAAAAACACGCATGCTCAGAATCAAGCAGAAGAGCCGAACTGCCTATTGAACTTCAGTGATCTCGGCTCGTCGTACGTGTTGTACGTCACCACGTTCTTGATGATCGGAATTTCTGACAAGATTTGTGTGACCGTGTGTCTGCAACACAAGTTTGAGCCAACATTTCGTCAGAAAAAATCCACGGTTTTCTTGTCGGAATTTCCGATCGTGTGTACGCGGCATAAAGGTACAGGCCAATGGACAGGACCATGTATTGTAAAATCTTGGATGAGAACCTTCTTCCTTCAGCCAAAACACTGAAGAGTGGTCGTCGATGGGTCTTCCAGCATGACAATGACCCAAAACATACCACCAAGGCAACAAAGGAATGGCTCAAGAAGAGGCATATTAAATCCATGAAGTGGCATAGTCAGTCTCCAGCCCTTAATTCTATAGAAAATGTATGGAGGGAGCTGAAAGTTCGAGTTGCCAAGCAACAGCCAAGAAACCTTAAAGCGGAGGTCCGCCTAAAAAAATAAATAAAAAATACAAATAATATTAAAAGCCAGCAGCTACAAATACTGCAGCTGCTGACTTTTAATAAATGGACACTTACCTGTCCAAGGTGCTCGCGATGTCGGCAGCCGAAGCTGATCAATCGCTCGGCTCTCGGCTGCCCCCGCCGCCATCCTCGGTGAGAGAATCAGGAAGTGAAGCGTTGTGGCTTCAGTTCCCTACTGCGCATGCACAAGTCGCGCTGCGCGTCCTCACTGGTCCCTGCTGTCTTCTGGGACCTGTGTGTTTCCTAGAAGCCAGGGGGGGGGGGGGGGAGTGGCGTAGATACCTGCAGCTTCTGCGGCTATCTATGCCCGGAAATGGGTGCAAATACCTGTATTATACAGGTATCTGCACCCCGCCTGAAAGGTGCCAAATGTGACACCGGAGGGGGGGGAGGGTTCCGAAAAGCGGAGGTTCCATTTTTGTGTGGACCTCCGCTTTAAGGATAAGGTACTTAAAGTGGTTGTAAACCCTTATAGACCACTTTAATGGTACAGGTAATCCCCTAGATATCTCCTAAACCATCACGGTTTAGGAGATATCCCCTGTCCCTTGCATGTGCCGATGCCATCGGCACATGCGCACCGGGGCAAACTGAGGCAACGGCACGCATGTGCCGTTGCTTCAGTCCGTGTGCCGTTACCGGGCACACGGTAACGGCATACTAGCTCATTATGCCTTTGTCTTGCAGTTTTTTTTTTTTTTTTCCCCCTGAGGGTTTACAACCACTTTAAGGACAGGGTTGAGAACCACCGATTTAAAATACACCTATGATACAAAGAAATGAAGGGTCTGTAATTTTGTAAGTGTCAAATTTACAAAATCTGCAGGGGATCAAATAATTATTTTCCCCACTGTATACCGAGCTTAAGACAGTCTGTAAAGTGGCAGGGTCACTTTAAGACCCCTTTCACACTGAGGCGCTTTGCAGGCGCTATAATGCTAAAAATAGCGCCTGCAAAGCGCCCTGAAAGAGCCGCTCCTCACACTCCCGAGGGCTTTCACACTAGAGCGGTGCGCTGGCAGGACGCTAAAAAAAGTCCTGCTAGCCGCATCTTTGGAGCGGTGAAGGAGCGGTGTGTATACCGCTCCTCCACCGCTCCTGCCCATTGAAATGAATGGGCAGTGCGGCTATACTGCCGGCAAAGTGCTGCTGCAGCAGCGCTTTGCTGGTGGTTTTAACCCTTTTTCGGTCGCTAGCGGGGGTTAAAATCACCCCGCTAGCGGCCGAACACCTCCGCAAATCCATTTTACTCTGTAACCAGAACAAAAAGTTTCTAAAACTGCCAAAAAAAAAAAAGAAAAATGCCATGGAAGCAGCGGTCCTGTTCTGTGCAGTGTATGCATACTGACCTCTCATTTCCTGATCATGGTTAGCTTTCAAACCAGCACAGTGACAGGGGATCCTTAAATCAGGTGCCACAAGGGACCACTGCATGATTTTCTATAACAAACATAGTGCTGAGCTCTTAATGAAAATAATGACTAATTTATGCATTTCCACACAACAATCTACAGCTCAGATGGGAAGGCAAATCTGTGTACCCACAGCGAGCCATCTGCTGAATGATAAGGACATATTCTTTAAAGAAAAATGATGAACAATATACACTGCTCAAAAAAATTAAAGGAACACTTTGAAAACACATCAGATCTCAACGGGCAAAATCTCATGCTGGATATCTATACTGATATGGACTGTGTAATGTGTTAGGAATGAAAGGATGGCACATGATTTGATGGAAATGAAAATTATCCACCTACAGAGGGCTGAATTCAAAGACACCCTGAAAATCAAAGTGAAAAAATTATGCAGCAAGCTAGTCCATTTTGCTGAAATTTCATTGCAACAACTCAAAATGGTCCTCAGTAGTTTGTATGGCCCCCAAGTGCTTGTATGCATGCCTGACAACATCAGGGCATTCTCCTAATGAGATCACAGATGGTGTCCTGGGGTACTTCCTCCCAGATCTGGACCAGAGCATCACTGAGCTCCTGGCGGCACCGGATGGACCGAAACATAATGTCCCAGAGGCGTTCTTTTGGATTTAGGTCAGGTGAGCGTGGGGGCCATTCAATGTTATCAATTTCTTCATCCTCCAGGAACGGGCTGCATACTCTCGCCACATGAGGTCAGGCATTGTCATGCACCAGGAGGAATCCAGGACCCACTGCACCAGCGTAGGGTCGGACAATGGGTCCAAGGATTTAATCCCGATACCTAATGGCAGTCAGGGTGCCATTGTGTAGCCTGTAGAGGTCTGTGCGTCCCTCCATGGATATGCCTCCCCAGACCATCATTGACCCACCACCAAAAAGGTCATGCTGAACGATGTTACAGGCAGCATAAAGTTCTCCGCGGCTTCTCCAGACCCTTTCACGTCTGTCACGTGCTCAGGGTGAACCTGCTCTCATCTGTGAAAAGCATGGGGCACCTGTGGAGGACCTGCCAATTCTGGTGTTCAATGGAAAATGCCAAATCGAGCTCCACTGTTTCCGGCAGTGAGCACAGAACACACTAGAGGACGTCGGGCCCTCAGGCCACCCCCATGAAGTCTGTTTCTGATTGTTTGGTCAGAGACATTCACAGTGGCCTGCTGGAGATCGTTTTGTGGGGCTCTGGCAGTGCTCATCCTGTTCCTCCTTGCACAAAGGAGCAGATACCGGTCCTGCTGATGGGTTAAGGACCTTCTACGGCCCTGTCCAGCTCTCCTAGAGTAACTGCCTGTCTCCTGGAATCTCCTCCATGCTCTTGAGACTTTGCTGGGAGACACAGCAAACCTTCTGGCAATGACACGTATTGATGTGCCATCCTGGAGGAGTTGGACTGCCTGTGCAACCTTTATAGGGTCCAAGTATCGCCTCATGCTACCAGTATTGACACTGACCCTAGCCAAATGCAAAACAGTCAGAAAAGATGAGTAGGGAAAAAAAAAATGTCAGACACCTCCACCTGAAAAACCATTCCTGTTTTGGAGGTCGTCTCATTGTTGCCCATCTAGTGCACTTGTTGTTAATTTCAATTAACAGCAAAGCAGCTGAAACTGACTAACAACCCCCTTGGCTACTTAACTGACCAGATCAGTATCCCAGGAGTTTTGATTTAAAAGTGTTCCTTTAATTTTTTTTGAGCAGTGTATTTCATTTCAATTTGACATTAGCAGTGCCTGCACTCGCCACAACACTTATTGGACAAGTTATCTAGCTAAAAAGGTTAAAATACATTTTAGGGGGATCTGAAAATTCTCCCTTGCAGTTGGGCTGCACCCACAGACAGGTAGTAAAGGGAAAACTTCCTAAAATACAGACACAAAATATAAACCTGGTGGGTACCAAATTCCTCTACGTTAGACTAAAGCTTGTCCACAATGAGTTGGATGAAGAAGAGCATCCAATGTTATCGTGACAGAAACGCTTAGCACCCCAATTAGGTACTTCTGCCCAACAGCGCCTCCTGCCCTCCAAACCGTTCCAGCAGACCGAGAGCCAATACCAGCCCTGTTACCCCAAGCATTGTACACACACAAGATGTTGGGATAAGAACTTAAAGAATGACTGTTTATTGAAACTCAGACACATACTTTATACCCACAGGAGGACATTACCTTGAGGACATTAGCATGTCAATGCAAACTTCGAACACCAAAACAGTAAATTAAACAGTAAGTTAATCAACAAACATACAACATCCCACAATAATTTAGTAACAAGTTAAAGTGGTCACAAGATTAATCTAATCTCAAAGAGATGACCAGACAGACAGAAAAAAATAAATAGAACCATGGGATAGACCTACTTAACAATTAAAACATTACAAACCCCACCCCAGATTATCCAACAACAGTCTATGAGACAAACTCCTACAATAGTCCAGCAGTCTGAAAAGGTGGAATTAATTTCGCTTCATAGATTTCTTAAAGCGGGAGTTCCCACCCGTTTTTTAGTTTATTAAAAGTCAGCAGCTACAAAAAGCATAGCTGCTGACTTAATAAACCGACACTTACCTGCCCCACGGTCCAGCGATGCGGCCGCCCGGAGGTTTACTCCTCTCCCCCTCCTCTCCTTGGCGCCATAATGGTAACTGTGGGCACCGGCCGTGACAGCTTACGGCTTCACGGCCGGGCACGCACTGCGCTTTCCTATTGGCCAGCTGATCTTCTGGGACCTGAGTTGTGTCCCAGAAGATTTCTGGCAGGGAGGGGCCACCTAGGGTGAGAGGAGGAGTCGCCTAGGTGGCCGAAGATAGGAAGCAGGAAGTGGGACAGGAAGTCCCATGAAAAAAAAGGGTACACACCCCCGCCCCCAAAAAAATGACATGACAAATGTGGCATGTCAGGGGGCGAGGAGTGCTTAAACCGGAAGTTGCACTTTTGGTTGGAACTCCGCTTTAAGGGAGATGGTTGATAAAAATTTCTATCCCAAGTTAAGGAGCTTCTCCAACCCAGTCTGCAGGAGGGCCACCATATTCCCTCTGACCATTAACCTGTACAAGAATAATATTACACCTTTTCATCCACTCCAGAAGGGAAGCTTTATTGTCTTTATTCAGATCAGTAATACAAGCCTCGCTCTCAGCGTTCATTAAGTGGTTGTCCATCATTATAATCAGTGGGTAGGCTTGTCCCTAGTCCTCTCCAAAAGCCCTTGTCCTGGTTGGGTCTGTCACAGTTATTTACACCTAGGCAGTATTCTCTCCAGGGTTGATGCGTTCCAACATTCGGACCGCCAACCTACAACTTCATGTCCGTTACTAATATGTGTACTGAGCCCTTGGGACGCATTGCTTGGGGTCAGGACCACCTACCAAGTGCCCCATCTCCATTGTAATGTGAAGGAGTTGTAGTAGACAGCTGTGCCGTCCTTTGTGTTTTGTGTCACACGGGCAGTCTGGAGTCCCCGATTCCCTCCAGAAGTACCTATTCAAATACCAGTGGGGGGAGAATAAGAGGAAATAGAAGCAGATCAGGAGGGCGTCAGGCTATGGTGGAATGTCACTCTTTGCTAAAGGTTGTTTAGCTTGGAATGATCCACTAATATTTTCCTACAGGTTCACTTTAAGGTGAACCTGTGCTTGGCTATGCATTGTATCAGTTGTAGCTTACACGGGGCTATTGATTCTCTAAGTGACCACACCGATTGGTGCAGTTCTTTCATATGGATTAAAAGTGGATGTAAACCCCTAAATACACCCAGTGAAGGAACTATCCTCAGGTGATACACAAAGATGAAACAAATCATCTTACATAAGTTGTATGTGTTTATCTGCAGTCTTCTCTTCTCTACATCTGTTCAAAGTGCTGAATTTATAAGCCTGTCTGAGGTTCAGAAAAAAGGAGGTGGAGAGCTGAAGTTACACACTACAGAGCACAGAGAGTAGATCTCTGAGAGCTGATTGGAGGGAAGAGACACCCCACTCCCACCTCCATGCAGCACACAGGAATAGAGCTGAGGCTGTCAATCTACTGGAGGAACCCCCCCTGTCACTTTTTTCTCTTGGTGCCAGGAACAATATTTAGAAGTGATTCATGCTGATAACAGAGGAACGACGGAGCACATAAAAAATTACATTTAAACTGCATTCACACATCAGCATTTTGAAATAAATGGCATCTCAATTGTGCATTCTGCGATTTGTCATTCACACCTCGTAGTTTTGAAATCGTGGGTAGAATCGCCCGCCATTTAAAACAATGAGGTGTGAATGCAGCCTTAGTGCTTTGGATTGAGAGAAAGTACACACTTTAGAGGGATATGCTTTGTTCATATTTTATGTCTGAGGTTTACAACCACTTTAAGTCATATGATCCTCTATACCTGGAAGCCATGGGTATTCCCCTTAGCTAATGGTACTGAACAGTGTGGTAGGGGAGCCAAGGAGAAGTAGGTTCTTGCTGCTTGGGGAGGGGGTGGTATAATGAAAAAAAATAATAATCTTGAATTGGCAAATCACAGGTTTGCTTTAAGAAGGAGGAGAGAGTGTACTTCCACTAACAGAAAAGACTGAAAACGGGGCCATTTTTTGGATACATTGGTTATGTTGTTAATGGGTTTTTTCAGCCTTTCATCGCAATTGTTCAACCAGTGCCCAAAATGCAAATAGGAAAATACAGCATATTTTAATAAAAAAAAATACCCTATGCATGTGTGACGTCAGCAAATCATAAGTCTCAAGCGTCGGGAGCATATTACAGTAAACATAACCTTCCCAAGCATTGTTCTACAGATAAAATCACATTGCCTTGAAAAAGCAATGCGTCCAACATCTTCATTTACTGCCTGCTCTGTGGACGTCAGGACATTTTCAGAGCGTCGAGGTGTTAAAGTAATCTCTTGACATCACGTTGACTAATGTTGGCTGAATACGCACGTTCTAATTCTGGGAATGGAGATGAGTCACTCAGAAAAGCATGGAATCACAATGCGGGAGACTGATAGCGAGCCCGCTATGAGCTACAGAAATCTGGAAAAATTGATGGAGAATACAAGCATACCCCAAAACACGATAAAATTTGGAAGGCAATTTTTAGGTACAGCTTAGCGCCAATTCACACCTATATGTGAGAAATCTGTAGATCAGGGCTGGTGAGAAAGGGTGGAAAGAAAGAATAGACAACCTGATTCTATTTCAAGAAAAGATTGGACACAGATTGCTCATCAAGAGGCAGATTAAGGAATGATTTCCCTTATGCCCTGTACACACGACCGGACTGTCCGTCGGGATAAAGTCCGATGGAGTTCCGACTGAGTTCCGCTGAAGCTGTCTTGCATACACACGGTCACACAAAAGTTTGGTGAACTTTTGACTGACAAGAATGCGGTGACGTAAAAGACTACGACAAGCCGAGAAAAATAAGTTCAATGCTTCCGAGCATGCGTCGAATTGTTTCCAAGCATGCGTGTTTTTTTCGGAATAGCATACAGACGAACTGATTTTCTGATAGAAATTTTTGTCCGTCGAAAAAAAAAGAGAACATGTTCTCTATCCAAGTCCGTCGGAATTTCCGAAGGAAAAAGTCCGATGGGTCATACACATGGTCGGAATATCCGATGAAAAGAGCCCGTCTGACTTTTTCCATCGGAAAATCCGGTCGGGTGTACAAGGCATTAGGCCCCTTTCAGACTTGTACGACTTGTCCCACGATTTGTGATGGCAAAGTAGCATGGCAAGTCCTTTCCCATGATTTCCAATGACAACCATTCATATTAGTACGACTTCAAGTCGTTCCGACTTCAACGTAGTCCCTGCACTACTTTTGTCCAATTTTGATGCCACTTACACAAGCATTCCCTGAAATCGTGGCCACGAATCGCGGCAAAAATCGCGGCCACGAAATCGCAGTAAAATTGCGCGACTTTGAAGTCGCAGTAGTGTGAAAGTGGCCTAAAGGAGAGTCTTCCGAGATCCATAGATACCATGACTGTACTCTAATCTGAGCACAGCTATACCAGGATGTGATCAGTCTACGCCTGCGGACATCTTTAGGCTTGGTCTTCAGGCATACGCTTACACTTATGACTCTACAAACAGCTTCATGGCTGTTGGAGCTCTTGTCTTGTTCATCTAGGGAAAAGGTTTGCACACCTCCAAACAATTGTGGAATTGCATATAATCTGTATATACTACCGTGTTTCCCCGAAAATAAGCCTGGGTCTTATATTTATTTTGGCACCAAAAGACACAGTAGGGCTTATTTTCGGGGTAGGCCTTACCATGTAATGTGCTGTCTTCCCTCCCTCTGCCTGACAGGAATCCCCAGTGTGAACTGAGTTAAAATGCTTGTGAAATTCTAGAATCCACTCTATTACAGTAGTATATAATGTACAATGTGTGTGTTTCTGTAATATAATTGTGCCAAATGCCTTCGTTATAGCACCATTCTGCTCTTCTGTGACCCGCCAGAGCTCTCTTCCCCGCATTTATATAACAGAAACACACACATTGTACATTATATACTACTGTAATAGAGTGGATTATAGGATGTTACAAACATTTTAAACTAGGGCTTATTTTCGGGGTAGGGCTTATATTGCAGCTCTCCTGGAAAAGAACGCTAGGTCTTATTATCGGGCTAGGTCTTATTTTCGGGGAAACACGGTACTATAATATAGTCTGTAAGCCACAAAATGTAAAAGTGGTAGAAGAAACCTTGTCAAAAAAGGGGAGAAACATGGAAGGCCCCATTGCCGATTTCTCCTTCTGAAATGGCTAGTTTAATGCTATCAAGTAGCCCCATTTGTTCCAACTTTTTTTCTTCAATACACTGACCCTGAGAAAGTATGCTGATAAGGACTTCTAATGCCGCGTACACACTGTCGGAATTTCTGACAAGAAAATTTCGATGTGAGCTTTTGGTCGGAAATTCCGACCGTGTGTAGGCTCCATCTGACTTTTTCTGTCGGAATCTTCGACAACAAAATTTAAAAGCTGGTTCTCAATTTTTCCGACAAGAAAAGTTCTTGTCGGAAATTCCGATCGTCTGTATGCAATTCCGACGCACAAAAAAAAAAAACACGCATGCTCTGAATCAATTCGACGCATGCTCGGAATCATTGAACTTCAATTTTCTCGGCTTGTTGTAGTGTTGTACGTCACTGCGTTCTTGACGGTCGGAATTTGGTGTGACCGTGTGAATGCAACACAAGTTTGAGCCAACATTCCGTCAGAAACAAATACACGTTTTCTTGTTGGATTTTCCGATCGTGTGTATGCGGCATTACTTTGAGGCTGGGTTCACACCTATGCTTACTGGATGCAGGGTTTCTCTGCATCCAATTCGCATAGCAGGAGAATGTGACTGGCTCTCTATGGAGCCGGGTCACATATCTGCGCAGCAGGTCCGGTGCGATTTGCTGGAAAAACGTGTGCTTCTTTGGTCTGTTTCAGGTCCGAATTCAGCCCAAAATTCGGGCTGAAATGGTGAACCAGCACGCGCCGGACCCCTGCTGTGCGAGGGATCCGGCGATGGCGTGAACCCAGCCTGACTTTTCTCTCTGAAAATTTATTCCAGGTCGCAACTCAAAAGTATTTAAGCCAGAAGGTGAGCATTCCAGCCTGGCAACAAAACAGCATTTTCAGAAGGAGGTTAGCAATAGAAACCTTTAGATTTCTCACGAGTAAGGATGAGCTCAGGCGTGTTCGCAAACCCCACGTGCAGAGCCGGCCAGGAAGTCAGCACTGCGCTGTGCAAATCACAGGCAGTGAGACATTGTCCCGATGCGCGGCTGCAGAGATCGGGAAATGTCTCACTGCCTGCAATTAGCGCAGTGCAGACTTCCAGGTGGGCTCTGCACGTGGGGTTTGCGAACACGCCTGAGATCATCCTTACTCACGAGAAACAGTGCTGATACAGAAGCTCATGCCAGAAGGTTCTGGCACATCTTGGCAGTGTTGAGTGCTGACTCCAACCATCTGGTCCCCAGAATGTTACTATTGGCCAATGAAGGAGAGCAGAACCAACAATTGTCACTAAAAGGAATCTTTGAAAAATTGCCAGATGCAGCAACCATCCATCTTCAGACAGCCAAACTGCATGTACATCTAAATGTATGTGCCTACATTGTAGCTGATCATTACCAGTTGGGTACTCACAGGTCTAGTTTAACCACTTGTCGCCCGCCCACCAATCATCAGTGCCCCGAAAGTGCCACACATCAATGCCCATGGGTGACACACATCAGTGCCCATGGGTGACACACATCAGTGCCCATGGGTGACACACATCAGTGCCCATGGGTGACACACATCAGTGCCCATTACTGGTGCCAGTCAGTGCTGTCTTTCAGTGCAGCCTATCAGCGCACATCAGCGAAGGAGAAAAATTACTTATTTACAAAATGTACTTACTAAAAAAACCAGCAGTGATTAAATACCACCAATAGAAAGCTCTGTTTGTGTGAAGAAAATTATTAAAAATTATTTTGGGTACAGTGTTGTCATTCACAGTGTGACAGTGCTGAAAGCTGAAAAATGGCCTGGGCAGGAAGGGGGTGAAAGTGCCCTGTATTGAAGTGGTTAAAGCTGAAGGGCAACCAAAATAAAACAGAAAAATCAGAACTTACAGTCAATAAGGTTTGTCCCATTTGACGATTCCTCTTCCACTATTGAAAATCTTCCGTTCTACACTCACCTAAGGGTCCTTTCACACGGGGCGGATCCGTGAAGATCCGCCCCGTGAAGCTCCGCTTGCTCAGCGGGGATCGCTCCGTTGATCCCCGCTGAGCCGACGGATGACTGGGCGGTCCCCGCACACTGTGCAGGGACCGCCCTGTCAGAGCGCCGCTCTCCCCTATGGGGAATCGGATGATGACGGACCGTAGAGTCCGTTGTCATCCGATCCGCTCCGCCGACAGAAGGAAAAATAGGGTTTTCCTCCGTCACACTTTGGCGGAGCGGATGTCAGCGGACATGTCTCCGCTGACATCCGTGCTTCCATAGGGCTACATGGAGGATCCGTTTCAGGTCCGCCTAAAAAACTGACAGGCGGACCTGAACGGACCTCCGTGTGAAAGAGCCCTAACTCCTAAAGCCCCTTTCACACGGACGTTCCGTATGTCCGTTTTTCATCCATCCGTTTTCGGATGAAAAACGGACATACATGTATCCCTATGGGATAGCGGATGTCAGCGGATGAACATCCGCTGACATCCGACGACATCAGTCTCCGCTATGCTCCGTTTAGCATGACGGAGGAAAATCCTACTTTTCCATCCGTCTGTGGATCAGATCAGATGAAAATGGACAGACGGTCCGTTTTCATCCCATCCCCCCCCCCCCCCCCATTAGAGGAAAGCGGCGATTCGACCGGTCAGTTTCTGCACAGTGTGCAGAGACGGACAAGTCGTCCGCCGGCTCAGCGGGGATCAACGGAGCGATCTCCGCTGAGCAAGCGGATATTCACAGGGCGGATCATGACGGGATCCACCCGTGTGAAAGAGCCCGAAGTCTGCCCTCTAGGTCACACACTGTTGCTGTTTCTGGGTGGAGGGGGGGACTGCTGACCCAGCGCTATGATTACCTCCCTAAGGTCCCTGGTCCCCTGCCATCTCCCTCCGAGGATGTCCTCCTCATCTGGATCTTGAGAAAACCTCTCTGCAGCCCATCCAATAAGAAGTGTCCATGACAGGCAGGAATAGATGTGGACAACTAAAGAAGGGGCTGCATTGACTTTTTTTTTTGTAATCAGTTAGAATGAGTCTTTAAAATATTGTATAGGCGATTTGGAATTTCTGCCCGCAAGTCCAAATCACGGCAAACCGCACAATGCGCAAAAATGTGGCACAATTGTCAAGCGACAAACCGTTAGAGAATCGCGACAAACTGCAAGTGCAAAATTGCTCCTGGCTCAGGGATGGCAGTTCTGGCTGCACACAAACTGGCTTCAAATAAGCGGCCAGCTTGCATGTGGCCTTAGCCCAGAGTGCTGCTGCATCCACAGGTGGCATTTAGTGGCATCTGCAGTACAGCCACCTGTAGCCACCCATGTGAATGTAGACTTAAAAAGTGTCTTGAGCGATACAAGCCCACAAAGTATGACGGAGCCAAGTTCCATCTCATTCATTATTAAATGGGCGACTGATACAAAGCGATGTTCCATCCGATAGAAGGGTCTGGTACTACGATCCTGAAGAGCAGAGCCATTGAACTGACAGCTACGGTGTGTGATTCCGGCTTGTAACATTTTGTATTTATTCAAGTTCTGGAAATTTCATGGTATAAATGTAGCTGTAAAAACTCAGCTAAGCAAAGCATAAAGCCTGGTACACACGATCGGATTTTCTGTGGACAAAGCGTAGGACTTTTGTCCGAAGGGTGTTGGCCAGGAACTTGTCTTGCATACAAACGGCAAAGAATTGTCGGCCAACAAACACAAAACTATGTGGTTTTTCAGCGCCACCCTTTGGGCAACTTCTGCTAATGTTGTCTTATGGTGAGCTAGAGCTGGGAGATTTTCTCCCCAAAAAATAAAAATCTGTGTTTTTGTTTAAAAAAAAAAACTTGATTCAAATCAAGTTATTTTTTATTTTTTTTGATGGACACCGCGCCGGTCCTGGTGAAAAAAAATAAAAAAATTTGCTGAAAATTTGAATCGATTTGACCTCTCAACTCGATTCAAATCGATTTTTTTCCCCAGCCCTATGGTGAGCATTGCTTCTGAGCATGCGTGTTTGTACTTTGGAGTTTTGTCCGACCGACTTGTGTACACACGATCGGAAAATCAGACAACACACAATTGTTGGCAGACAATTTTAAAGCATGCTATCCAACATTTGTCCACGGAAAATCCTACGACAATTGTCCGATGGAGCATACAAACGGTCGGATTTTCCGACAACAGCCTGTCATCACACAATTCCTGTCGAATAATCTGATCGTGTGTACGAGGATTAAAGGGGCACAGTTAATCTGACATTCACCTAACCTTCACTACAGGTTAATCTTCCAGGTCCATGTTATTTAGGCGAGTGATGGATTCACCACCAGTGAATGCTTGGTGAAAGTCACATTGATGGCTATATAAATTCCCCTTAGCCCTGGTTCACACTGGTGCAATTTGACATGTCAAATCGCATGTCAAATCGCCGATATTTGCCGCAAATTGCTGGCAATTGCACCGTCCTAATCGGTGCGACGCCGCATCTGCGGCGCTGCACCGATTTCAAAAAGTAGATTCTGTACTACTTTTAGCGATTTCGGCCGCGATTTACATTGACATCTGTGTCAGATGTCTTTGTAATCGCAGCTGAAATCGGGACTGCCAGCGAGAGTGAAATCATGTGAGTTCAGCTGAACTCGCACGGCTTCACTCCCGCAGCCCCAGTGTGAACCTGGGCTTAAAGTGGTTCTAAGGTACAAGGTTTTTTACCTGAATGCATTTTATGCATTCAGGTAAAAAACCTTCTGTGTGCAGCGCCCCCCCCCCCAATCCTTACCTGGACCCCATGGGAACCAACAATGTTCATGATGTCCTGGGACTCTCCTTCCTCATTGGCTGAGACAGCAGCGTGAGCCCACTGGCTCCCACTGCTGTCAATCACAGCCAGTGAGCCATTGAGGAAACAGTGGGGGTGGGGCCAAGTCACGGCTCTATGTGTCTTATGGACACATAGAACATCGGCTCAAAAGCGAGCATGCAGCGGTGCTCCGAGGGCAAGCGGCTTTCTCTGGTGGCACTGCCCGAGGTGGAGGAGCCAGGAGCTCTGACAGGGGACCTGAAAAGAAGAGGATCGGAGCTGCTCTGTGCAAAACCACTGCACACATCAGGCAAGTTCAACATGTTTGTTATTTTTTTTTAAAACAAAAACAAAGCTTTAGTATAAGGCTGCATTCACACCTGAGCGTTTTGTAGCCTGAAGCCTGAAGCTACAAAACGCTAGAGGGGAAAAAATCCATTATTCTCTATGGAGATGGTTCACATCTCCACTCCATGTCGGCTGAAGCCGACCGCCTGAAGCTCAAACAAGTTCCGGACCCTTTTTTGTCGCGCGAATCGGGCAGATTGGGCGTTTTAGGATTCATATAATGTAATGTAATGGAAACGCCCGATTCAAGCGTCTAGCGCGACAACGAGCGTTCCGACGGGCGCAAATTCGCGCGACAAAACAATGGTAAAAACGCCCGATTCGCTACGCTCAGGTGTGAATGCAGCCTTACTTTAAGCCCGGGATCACACTGCCCGCAACCTTGTCAGACCCAATTGTGACTTCGGCACGACTTGCATGCACGGCCATGCATTTTCTTATATTGTGACAGCGAGTCTGGGGAGAAGATCCCTGGCTTACTGTCAGGAGAGGTGGCAGATCAATGAGAGGCTGCTGCAGTGGGAACTTGTTACATGTTTCACCCTAAAAATGGGTGGAACATTTAACATGTTCCCAAAGGTGGACTTATCCCCAAGGCTCGGTTCACACCCAATACCGATGCAGCTCCCAGCAGGGGTCCTGTGCGTCCTGGTTCACCGTATCAGGTCTGATTTCAGCCCGAATTTTGGGCTGAATTCGGACCTGAAAAGGAAAGCACAGGGTTCCTGTGCAAAGCCGCATCAGAGACATAAGAGCTATTCACAATCTCCTGCTATTGCAAATTGAATGCAGGGATCCCGCATCCAATTCACAATAGTGTGAACCCAGCCTTAAGGTAAATAAAACCCCAGCTCCACCTTATACTTACCTGAGCACAATCTGGATCTGCACTCTCCCTCCTTATAGGCTCAGAGACAGTAACGGCAGCCACAAGGTCCCTTACCGGCATCTTCTCCCTGCCTTCTTCTGAATACCGCTCTTCAGCCGTCATGATTGGCCGGTGTGGGATGATGTCACTTCCATGTATGCACTCATTCCAGCACTCTGTCGCTATGCCGGAAGTGTAAACTGAGCTGTGCATGTGCAGATCTGTATACATTGTACAGATCGTTGTGAATAGGCAGGTACGTTTATTTTACAGCAGAAGAGACCCTGCAGGAGGACACACATGTACAGGCTTTTGAATTGGAGAAAGAGCTCACTCCTGTGATGGTGGGAGTGAGCAACAACAGCTGGAAGCGTCTTAACAATGTAACAACAATGTAACACGGGGTGGCACCATCTCTGGGAGTTTTTCAGCCAGGCTTCAGGAGATACACAAGTGGCCTACCTATTATTCAACTTTAGTCAAAGCTACACAATTTGTTTTTATCTACAGGAATCTCTTTAGATATTGTATACAGCCCCTGATAGATTATTTTTGTGGATGTACAACCATGAAGGGATCCTTTTACTGGAAGACGATCACCCATTATCTTTTTGTATGGCCCTCCAGTGATGAGCACCCAGTTTTACTGCAGGAACAATGTACAGTACACTATATTACCAAAAGTATTGGGACACCTGCCTTTACATGAACTTTATTGGCATCCCAGTCTTAGTCCGTAGGGTTCAATATTGAGTTGACCCAACCTTTGCAGCTATAACAGCTTCACCTCTTCTGGGAAGACTGTCCACAAGGTTTAGGAGTGTGTCTATGGGAATGTTTGACCATTCTTCCAGAAGTGCATTTGTGAGGTCAGGCACTGATGTTGGATGAGAAGGCTTGGCTCGTAGTCTCCACTCTAATTCATCCCAAAAGGTGATCTATCAGGTTGAGGTCAGGACTCTGTGCAGGCCAGTCAAGTTCCTCCACCCCAAACCCGCTCATCCATGTCTTTATGGACCTTGCTTTGTTCACTGGTCCAAATCATTTGGTGGAGGGGGGATTATGGTGTGGGGATGTTTTTCAGGGGTTTGGTTTTGGCCCCTTAGTTCCAGTGAAGGGAACTCTTAAGGCGTCAGCATACCAAGACATTTGGGACAATTTCATGCTCCCAACTTTGTGGTAACAGTTTGGGGCTGGCCCCTTCCTGTTCCAACATGACTGCGCACCAGTGCACAAAGCAAGGTCCATAAAGACATGGATGAGCGAGTTCGGGGTGGAGGAACCTGACTGGCCTGCACAGAGTCCTGACCTCAACCCTATAGAACACCTTTGGGAGGAATTAGAGCGGAGACTGTGAGCCAGGCCTTCTCGTCCAACATCAGTGCCTGACCTCACAAATGCTCTTCTGGAAGAATGGTCAAACATTCCCATAGACACACTCCTAAACCTTGTGGACAGCCTTCCCAGAAGAATTGAAGCTGTTATAGCTGCAAAGGGTGGGCCAACTTAACATTGAACCCTACGGACTAAGACTGGGAAGTTCATGTGTGTGTAAAGGCAGGTGTCCCAATACTTTTGGTAATATAGTGTATATACCAACTCAATATAAATATTAAGAATACTATGGCATATGTCATTCCCTACTAGTACATGATGAAAGCATGAAGAGATGCAGTAATGGGGATAAGAGCAGATAATCCAGCAGCACAGGCCAGATTTATGATGGAAGCACAAAGCATATAACACACTGTGTACACTCTACAATATAAAGTATAACACACTGTGTACACTACAATATAAAGTATAACACACTGTGTACACTACAATATAAAGTATAACACACTGTGTACACTACAATATAAAGTATAACACACTGTGTACACTCTACAATATAAAGTATAACACACTGTGTACTCTACAATATAAAGTATAACACACTGTGTACACTACAATATAAAGTATAACACACTGTGTACACTACAATATAAAGTATAACACACTGTGTACACTACAATATAAAGTATAACACACTGTGTACACTACAATATAAAGTATAAACACACGGTGTACACTACAATATAAAGTATAACACACGGTGTACACACTACAATATAAAGTATAAACACACGGTGTACACTCTACAATATAAAGTATAACACACTGTGTACACTACAATATAAAGTATAACACACTGTGTACACTACAATATAAAGTATAACACACTGTGTACACTCTACAATATAAAGTATAACACACTGTGTACACTACAATATAAAGTATAAACACACGGTGTACACTACAATATAAAGTATAACACACTGTGTACACTACAATATAAAGTATAACACACTGTGTACACTACAATATAAAGTATAACACACGGTGTACACACTACAATATAAAGTATAACACACTGTGTACACTACAATATAAAGTATAACACACGGTGTACACACTACAATATAAAGTATAACACACGGTGTACACACTACAATATAAAGTATAACACACAGTGTTATCACTACAATATAAAGTATAAACACACGGTGTACACTACAATATAAAGTATAACACACGGTGTACACACTACAATATAAAGTATAACACACGGTGTACACACTACAATATAAAGTATAAACACACGGTGTACACTCTACAATATAAAGTATAACACACTGTGTACACTACAATATAAAGTATAACACACTGTGTACACTACAATATAAAGTATAACACACGGTGTACACACTACAATATAAAGTATAACACACTGTGTACACTACAATATAAAGTATAACACACGGTGTACACACTACAATATAAAGTATAACACACTGTGTACACTACAATATAAAGTATAACACACGGTGTACACACTACAATATAAAGTATAACACACGGTGTACACACTACAATATAAAGTATAACACACAGTGTTATCACTACAATATAAAGTATAAACACACGGTGTACACTACAATATAAAGTATAACACACGGTGTACACACTACAATATAAAGTATAACACACGGTGTACACACTACAATATAAAGTATAAACACACGGTGTACACTCTACAATATAAAGTATAACACACTGTGTACACTACAATATAAAGTATAACACACTGTGTACACTACAATATAAAGTATAACACACTGTGTACACTCTACAATATAAAGTATAACACACTGTGTACACTACAATATAAAGTATAAACACACGGTGTACACTACAATATAAAGTATAACACACGGTGTACACTACAATATAAAGTATAACACACTGTGTACACTACAATATAAAGTATAACACACGGTGTACACTACAATATAAAGTATAACACACTGTGTACACTACAATATAAAGTATAACACACTGTGTACACTACAATATAAAGTATAACACACGGTGTACACACTACAATATAAAGTATAACACACGGTGTACACACTACAATATAAAGTATAGAACACACAGTGTTATCACTACAATATAAAGTATAGAACACACGGTGTATACACTACAATATAAAGTATAACACACTGTGTACACTACAATATAAAGTATAGAACACACGGTGTATACACTACAATATAAAGTATAGAACACACAGTGTATACACTACAATATAAAGTATAGAACACACGGTGTATACACTACAATATAAAGTATAGAACACACGGTGTATACACTACAATATAAAGTATAGAACACACGGTGTACACTACAATATAAAGTATAACACACTGTGTATACACTACAATATAAAGTATAGAACACACGGTGTATACACTACAATATAAAGTATAACACACGGTGTACACACTACAATATAAAGTATAACACACGGTGTACACTACAATATAAAGTATAGAACACACGGTGTACACACTACAATATAAAGTATAGAACACACGGTGTATACACTACAATATAAAGTATAGAACACACGGTGTACACACTACAATATAAAGTATAGAACACACGGTGTATACACTACAATATAAAGTATAGAACACACGGTGTACACACTACAATATAAAGTATAGAACACACGGTGTACACACTACAATATAAAGTATAACACACGGTGTACACTACAATATAAAGTATAACACACTGTGTATACACTACAATATAAAGAGAGATCAGAACAGTGTATAAGGTGGTGGATCTGTATGGAGGACAGAATGTACAGAACATACACTGGCACAAAGTATGAGTGTAGAGTATATGGAGGTGCAGCACAATATCTGTATACTCTGCATTATATAGTGTGTGGTTGCAGAGTATACAGTAGTACGGAGTACACAGTGGGGGGAATGTATACAGAAGGGTATATAGTAAAAGACACAGTAAATATGGAAGATACATGAAGCAGTACAGAATATATCATGTACAACACAGTAGAGCAGTGTGGAAACACTATGTTACTGCAATACACATACTGAGTGTACAGCACAGTGTCTACAGGGGTACAGCACAATGTATCCAGCAACTCAAGAGTCTATAGTATACAGCACAGTGTATATAACAGAGCAGAGGTTGGCTAAGTGATTTTTAGTATCAAAGTACATCAGACATACAGCACAGTGCATACAGGGTGAAGCAGATGTACAGCACAGTGTATACAGGGTGCAGCAGATGTACAGCACAGTGTATATAGGGTGCAGCAGATGTACAGCACAGTGTATACAGGGTGCAGCAGATGTACAGCACAGTGTATAAAGGGTGCAGCAGATGTACAGCACAGTGTATACAGGGTGCAGCAGATGTACAGCACAGTGTATACAGGGTGCAGAAGATGTACAGCACAGTGTATATAGGGTGCAGCAGATGTACAGCACAGTGTATATAGGGTGCAGAAGATATACAGCACAGTGTATATAGGGTGCAGAAGATGTACAGCACAGTGTATATAGGGTGCAGAAGATGTACAGCACAGTGTATATAGGGTGCAGAAGATGTACAGCACAGTGTATACAGGGTGCAGAAGATGTACAGCACAGTGTATACAGGGTGCAGCAGATGTACAGCACAGTGTATACAGGGTGCAGCAGATGTACAGCACAGTGTATACAGGGTGCAGAAGATGTACAGCACAGTGTATACAGGGTGCAGAAGATGTACAGCACAGTGTATACAGGGTGCAGAAGATGTACAGCACAGTGTATACAGGGTGCAGAAGATGTACAGCACAGTGTATAAAGGGTGCAGAAGATGTACAGCACAGTGTATATAGGGTGCAGCAGATGTAAAGCACAGTGTATATAGGGTGCAGCAGATGTAAAGCACAGTGTATATAGGGTGCAGCAGATGTACAGCACAGTGTATACAGGGTGCAGCAGATGTACAGCACAGTGTATACAGGGTGCAGCAGATGTACAGCACAGTGTATACAGGGTGCAGCAGATGTACAGCACAGTGTATACAGGGTGCAGAAGATGTACAGCACAGTGTATACAGGGTGCAGCAGATGTACAGCACAGTGTATAAAGGGTGCAGAAGATGTACAGCACAGTGTATACAGGGTGCAGAAGATGTACAGCACAGTGTATACAGGGTGCAGAAGATGTACAGCACAGTGTATACAGGGTGCAGAAGATGTACAGCACAGTGTATACAGGGTGCAGAAGATGTACAGCACAGTGTATACAGGGTGCAGAAGATGTACAGCACAGTGTATAAAGGGTGCAGAAGATGTACAGCACAGTGTATAAAGGGTGCAGCAGATGTACAGCACAGTGTATACAGGGTGCAGAAGATGTACAGCACAGTGTATACAGGGTGCAGCAGATGTACAGCACAGTGTATATAGGGTGCAGCAGATGTACAGCACAGTGTATATAGGGTGCAGAAGATGTACAGCACAGTGTATATAGGGTGCAGAAGATGTACAGCACAGTGTATATAGGGTGCAGAAGATGTACAGCACAGTGTATACAGAGTGCAGCAGATGTACAGCACAGTGTATATAGGGTGCAGAAGATGTACAGCACAGTGTATACAGGGTGCAGAAGATGTACAGCACAGTGTATATAGGGTGCAGCAGATGTACAGCACAGTGTATATAGGGTGCAGCAGATGTACAGCACAGTGTATACAGGGTGCAGAAGATGTACAGCACAGTGTATATAGGGTGCAGCAGATGTACAGCACAGTGTATACAGGGTGCAGAAGATGTACAGCACAGTGTATACAGGGTGCAGAAGATGTACAGCACAGTGTATACAGGGTGCAGCAGATGTACAGCACAGTGTATACAGGGTGCAGCAGATGTACAGCACAGTGTATATAGGGTGCAGCAGATGTACAGCAGTGTATACAGGGTGCAGCAGATGTACAGCACAGTGTATACAGGGTGCAGCAGATGTACAGCACAGTGTATATAGGGTGCAGCAGATGTACAGCACAGTGTATATAGGGTGCAGCAGATGTACAGCACAGTGTATATAGGGTGCAGAAGATGTACAGCACAGTGTATACAGGGTGCAGCAGTGTATACAGGGTGCAGCAGATGTACAGCACAGTGTACACAGGGTGCAGCAGATGTACAGCACAGTGTACACAGGGTGCAGCAGATGTACAGTACAGTGTACACAGGGTGCAGCAGATGTACAGCACAGTGTACACAGGGTGCAGCAGATGTCTGTCAGTGAGCACTCACCGGTGGTGTTCCTCTTCTCCTCTCTGAGTTGGGGGAACAGGAAGTCACGGACCGGGATAAGGTCCTGGAAGCGGCAGAACTCCAGCAGGGTACAGGCCATTCTCCGGGCTCCTGTCACCCTCCAGCTGCCGAACTGCAAACCCGGAACTGCGTCATCCTGGTGAGTTGTCAGCGAGAGCGGAGGAAGGTGCTGCGCATGCGCCTTCCCCAAACCTGCATCCCCGCTGCCCAGCCCGAGGCTTCCCTATTACCATGGCAACTGAAAAGGCCACATGGTGGCTGAGAGAGACCTCCTGCAGCCATCTTTGTTCCTGGAAAGCCCAGTCTGTGTGCACTGCAGTTTACTGGAGCCACTTCCAATAGATTTGTGTATATTCACTGATTTATTTTTTATTATTTTTTTATCAGGATTACAGCATATCACAGCAAAAGGATATCCATCCTTCCAGGCTGTGCCTGGTACCCCAAATGTCCCTGGAAGTTGTTCTAGGAGGATGCCAACCATGCAAACTTATTTTATTTGAAAATGTATGGTGTCTGAGCCGCTCTTATGTCATGTGAGAGGAAGAAAATGTCCCTGAAAGTCTTTAGATAAATCTATTCCCAGGCTGAGCCCATTGGGCCTGATTTACTATTAGATATGATTGTACAATGGCACGTTCGTTGATAGAAACATAGAAAAGCGATGGCAGAAATAATACCGAATAGTCCATCGAGTCTGACCGATTTTTTTTTATCATTAACTTTTTAGTCTGACTATAGATCAATGTTTGTCCCAAGCAGGTTTGAAGCCATTTATTGTTGACTGTCTCACTACCTCTGCTGGAAGTTTATTCCAAGCTTCAACTACTCTTTCAGTAAAATAATACTTTCTAAGAATAGTTTTGAACTTTCCTCCAGTTAGTTGGAGGTCATGTCCTTGTTTTCTTGATTTTGAGTTCATATTGAAAATCCTGCTCTCCTGAACCTTATTCACCCCTAGATGTATTTAAAGGTTTCATTCATGTCTCCCCTTTCCCTTCTTTCCTCCAGACTGTGCATATTAAAGCATAACCTTATACATAACAACTTAATCAAAAAATAATGTTCTTTAGCAGGGAATATACATTCCACATTAATAATTATGCTACTGTAACGGACCCCCAAAATTGGGGTCACTGTGCCTTAAATTTAGGGGTGGCCTGGGCAATAGTCTGGCTCAGGTTTTCTGATTCTCTAGATTGGACTCTGCTCTGCTGTGGTGTTGCCTGGATGCATAGTTCCCATTGACCTGCGGGTAGCGCTGTTGCCCTGGTCTTGGGTCGAACCACAGGTGGCATTATAGCATGATTGGGTGTCCTCTCTCGGCAGCCATACAGTGGGTGTGGTCTACCTGCTGTGCATGCCGGAGGATTCCAAGGGGGACCCCTGGTGGCGAGAGTCGCGCCCTTTGGCCCTGCTGGCCAGGGGTGCGTGAATTGGTCGAGAAGTCTCGGGCACCTTCAGCTCGAGGCTATAGTGTTCCAGGTAGGCCCAGTACCTTCAACTGGGTCTACAACCAAACCATCGGAGTCCCAGGGTACCCGAGGGCAGAGGCGTTGCTAGGGGGTGCGGGGGGTGCGGTCCGCACCCGGGTGACACCCGCTAGAGGGGTGACACCCTTCCGACGGTGAGAAAAAATTTTTTATTTTTATTTTTGACTTTTTTTTTTTTTGACTTTTTTTTTTTTTTTTTACAGCTGACACTTTAATTCAGCAACTTCACCCCGCTGGGCTGGAACAACACTTCCAGCGCCGCCGCGCCTGGTGTGTGTGTGTCCTCCGGTTCCTTATTCTTCTTCCTCCTCCCTCCCTACCCTACAGAGTGTCAGCCTGTCACATCATCACACTGCACTGTGATGATGTGACGTCACACACAACTTTCTCCGGCTGCACGCTGTGAGGGTCGCTGCCCAGCCCTCCTCCTCTCCAGTCAAGACTCCAGAACAGGTGGGGGGGGGTCTCCACCGCCGGCCCGACTCCCGAGCACAAGCACAAGATGAGGTAGGTGTGTGTGTGTGTGGGGAGCGGGGGGGCGGTTGCCATTGTAAGAGGCAGAGCTACTAGCTAGTGTGGGAGGAGGACTCAGTCTGTCTGGCGCCCTGACCTGTATTGTATGATAATGAAGGGGGGGGTGCAAGGTGGCCTGCTGCGACACAGCTATAGATTATATATAGATATTATGTAATATAGCTGGTCCATCCGCCCCTCCCCCCACCAGTCCAGCTAACTCAACTACTGTGCCTATTATATGTAATATAATATATCTATATCCAGCATCACCCCCCCCCCCCCCGCCCATTATCAGACAGACAACACTGACTATATAATTTATATTAGCTGACTGAGACACCCCCACCCTGAGCTGGTCTGATGATGATAATGGGGGGGGGGGGGGTGATGCTGGACACAGATATATTATATTACATATAATAGGCACAGTAGTTGAGTTAGCTGGACTGGTGGGGGGAGGGGCGGATGGACCAGCTATATTACATAATATCTATATATAATCTATAGCTTTGTCTAGCAGCAGCAGACCACCTTGCACCCCATGATGGAGTCCTAACCTGGCACCATACCACCCCAGCCTGCCTTATGCCACCGCAACCTGCCTTATGACACCGAAACCTGCCCTATGCCACTGCAACCTGCCCTATGCCACCCCAGCCTACCCTATACCACCCCAGCCTGCCCTATGCCACCCCAGCCTGCCCTATACCACCGCACCCTGCCCTATGCCACCCCAACCTTCCCTATACCACCGCAACCTGCCCTATGTCACCCCAGCCTGCCCTATGCCACTGCAACCTGCTGTATGCCACGCAAACTGCTCTATACCACCCCACCCTGCCCTATGCCACCGCACCCTGCCCTATGCCACCCCAGCCTTCTCTATACCACCGCACCCTGCCCTATGCCACCCCAGCTTTCCCTATACCACCCCAACCTGCCCTATGCCACCACAACCTGCTCTATGCCATCACACCCTGCCCTATATAACCCCAACCTGCCCAATGCCACCCAGCCTGCCATATACCACCCCAACCTGCTCTATACCACCCCAACCTGCTCTATACCACCCCAACCTGCCCTATGCCACTGCAACCTGCTCTATGCCATCACACCCTGCACTATATAACCCCAACCTGCCCAATGCCACCCAGCCTGCCATATACCACCCCAACCTGCTCTATACCACCCCAGCCTTCCCTATACAACCCCAACCTGCCCTATGCCACCCCAGACTGCACTATACCACTGCAACCTGCCCTATATTACCCCAACCTGCCCTATATCGCTCCAGCCAGCCCAATACCACCCTATACTTTAATTTACAGGGGTCATTTGGGGGTGCGCCTCGTGACTGTGCGCTGCCTGGAGGGCGCTGGGCAGGATAGACAGGAGGGGGGGTGACACCATGTTTTGCCGCACCAGGTGACACCAACCCTAGTGACGCCACTGCCCGAGGGAGGGTGGCCTGCTCTGAAAGAGAGGAAACCAGGGGAGGACCTGTCCGGAGGATCGGTGAAGGAAGTCACTGTCTCAGGAGAGGCCTGGTTGCCTATCAGAGGGAAGGATTCTGTGAGTTGCACAATAGCTCCTGTGATGTGCCCCACTGGCACTTATGGTTTCTAAAAGTTGCGGGCGCTAGAGAGTTCTAGATTCGGGAACTAAAGGATTCTGTGGATTCTGTGTCTTTGAAGGGGACGAAATCTAAAGTAACTGTTCGTGCTTCACTCCGGCTGCTAGAACTGTGAGAGGGATCTATCCGGGTGAGCAATACCCACTCAGGCTTGAGTGGAGAATAGGGTAAATGGGTGCCGTGTGCCTGAACCTACCTCCCTACCCAACTCTATCTTCAACCTTTTTCCCACTAAGTTCCAAGCAAGAAAAATAAACTCGTCTGTTGGAGTTTAAAACAGTCTGGACATTGGCCTTCTTTTGGGAGAAAGAATAGACTTTTCCCTATATTCTAGGGACGAGAACTAATGGAGGGAGGTAACTCGCTGCAGGACCCAAAAATAGTATGAACACCACTCAACCTCTTATTCCAGGAGGATACGGGCATGTGACATGGTGTGCCCTACTCTGCAAGTAGAGGTAAGCAGGAGAAAAAGGGGTCTGTGTGCTACACTACCAAAATTAGTATGGGCTGTAAATTGCCTCCAGCATTGCTCCTGTTTCTTCTTGCAGGAGGCTGCCATTTTGCTGAAGTCCAGAGCCCCTGAAGAGCAGTAAATCACAAAGCCGAACTAAATCTATCAATTTAAAGGCTTCCAAAAACAGTTACATTCCTGGAATGCCGGGATTGCTAACTGTCACATTTGCTTATGTCCGCAACTAAACTGTCAAACCATCAAGTGGCTGGTGTCATAACTGAAAAGAAAAAAGAAAAAAGAAAGGAGGGCGCACCAACCTCGTGCATTACCGCTTAAAAGTTTTATTAAAATATGAATAAAAATGCAATAATCCTACTCACAGACGGAGCTTAGGTATAAGCTTATCGGACAATTGAGCTGGACGTTCTTGGCATCCACCGACTGAACTTGACGACAGAAGAGGTCGATCATGGACCATCTTAGCTCTGAGGAAAGGGGTGCGCCCCTGAAACGCGTCAGTTATTTAGATGTTTGAGGTGCTGTCTGACCTCTTCTGTCGTCAAGTTCAGTCGGTGGGTGCCAAGAACGTCCAGCTCAATTGTCCGATAAGCTTATACCTAAGCTCCGTCTGTGAGTAGGATTATTGCATTTTTATTCATATTTTAATAAAACTTTTAAGCGGTAATGCACGAGGTTGGTGCGCCCTCCTTTCTTTTTTCTTTTCTCTAGCTATATGAACACCCATTGTTCTGAGGAGGGCTGCAAGACCTTAGACTTTGCCTTTAGACGGAACCACACTACCCGTGTTTTGACATTACACCGAGAGCGCAGGAGATTTTTGTTTTTTTGGTGTCATAACTGACCACATGTGCAGCACCATGGCAGCTGAAAATCAAACAGAAGCATCTTCCTAGGCTGTAATAAATAGGAGGGTTTAATATCCGCTTAACCCCCTTCACAACTGCGCACATTTCCGGGAGGGTGTCTATTGATGTCCCCTCGTGATTGCCCTTCACGTGAGCCCCCTGCCGCGTGCATCGGGAGCGCTCTGTGATTGCTGTGTCCTCCGGACACAGCTGATCATAGATCGGGGTAAATAGCCAATCACAGCGGCTCTTTACCATGTGACCAGCTGCTTTTGGGCTAAAATAGCGCCTGTAAAGCACCTGAAAAACACCTCCCCTGCAGTCCCAGTGTGAAAGCCTGAGTGCTTTCACATTGGGGCGATGCGCTGAAAGGACGTTAAAAAAAGTCCTGCAAACAGCATCTTTGGGGCGGTGAAGGAACGGCGTATACACTGCTTCTCCACCACTCCTGTCCATTGAAATTAATGGTTAAAAGTGCCCTGCTAGCGGCCAAATAGCACCGATAAAATGACGGTAACGCGTCGCTTAAACTAGCTTCGTTTTACGGTCAACACCTGCCCCAGTGTGAAAGCAGCCTTACTTATTTACAAAATTTTCTAACAGAAACTAAAAAAAAAATATTTTTTTTTCCAAATATCTAGTCTTTTTTAGTTTGTTTAGCAACAAATAAAAAATAAAAGAAAGCTCTATCTGTCAGGAAGGAGGAGAATGTGCCCAGTAGGTAAGTTGTTAAGGCTGTCAGTAGATTAGCCTCTACAAATTTGGCAGTGCCTAAAATTAGAGAACAGCTGAGCATGTACAGAGCAGGGTGAGACAGTGTATTACTGGATTTTAAACAGTATAGACATTTATTTGTAATGTTTTACATAGCTATACCTGCAGAAGGAGCCAGCCTAAAGTGATCTATTAGGAGTTAATTTTCTGACTAAAGTTCCACTTTAAAGCGGTTGTATACTGTTTTTTTTTACTTTTACCTACAGGTAAGCCTATACTAATGTGGCGTGCACACGATCATTTTTCATGCCATTTTTTAAACCGACGTTTTTCTCGTTGTTTTTTTTCATGTTTCCTCTCAAGCCTGTCTTGCGTACACACAATCATTTTAAAAAACTGTGACAGCAGGAAGGTAAAGTCACCTGGTTGCATCCAGGGGGGTAGATATATTTCTCCCAGATTCAGGCTTTATGCCGACTTATACAACTAGGGAGGGAGTTGATGAAGCCCAGCTGAGGCTAGTGGGCTCATGGATGATTCATACCTCTAGGGAGAGTGCTGGGCGTCGTGCAGGCAGGGAGTTGATGAGACCAGCTGAAGCTTGTCAGCTCGTTTAAGGCCTCTATAAAAACTCCCAGCTTCATTAGGTGTTTGCTCATGCCTGGAACCAGACCTGTGTGGACTGTCTAGGGAGAGCGAACCCCCCCCACAGTTGGTGGAGAACCAGTGGCAGTTTTTTTTTTAAGCCAGCATGGAGGAGATACTGAAACAGCTGGCTCTAGCAAATGCCAATCAACAGCAGACAAATGCAGGTTTGCAAAAGAGCCTTGCAGCTCAACAACAGAGCTTCGCAGCCCAGCAGCAAGCTCATCAACAGAGCCTTGCAGCCCAGCAGCAAGCTCACCAACAGAGTCTGGAAGCTCAGCAACAAGCCCAGCAGCAATCTGAGGCCCGCTTCATAGACCTGTTACAGAAGCAAGAGCAGAGACTACAACAAATGGAAGCAGTAATGCAGCAACGTCCGCAGACCAGTGAGGAAAGCCGTCCCACTAATACCGCGTCCTTTGGGGTGAGTCGTTTATTGACAAAAATGACTGGAGAGGATGATCCAGAGGTATTTTTGACCACATTTGAAAGGACTGCTGAAAGAGAAAAGTGGCCTGAGGAGCAGTGGGCTGGACTGGTGGCTCCTCTGTTAACTGGTGAATCGCAGAAGGCTTACTATGACCTAGAGCCTGACCAAGCAAAAGACTATGTGATGCTAAAAGCTGAAATATTGGCAAGGCTGGGTGTCACCCTGGCTGTCCGGGCTCAGCGTGTGCATAACTGGACTTTCCAGCTTGGAAAACCCCCCAGGTCTCAAATGTATGATCTCATTCACCTGAGCAGGAAGTGGCTACAGCCAGAGACTTTGTCCGCACCAGAGATTGTGGAACGTGTTGTAATGGATCGGTTTTTGAGAGCTCTTCCTACTGCCATCCAAAAGTGGGTAAGCCATGGAGACCCAGAGACGGCCGGTGGTCTTGTGGATCGTGTAGAGAAATACTTGGCTACAGAGAACCTGACGGCCTCTTCCAGAGACTCTCAGACTTTCCACCCTAAGACCAGACCATCCCCAGGGGCGGATAAGAGGATTCCAAGGGGTGAGGGTGGAGAGAGTGAGAGGGTGGGAGCTCTACCCAAAGTTTGGCGAGAACAGCCTGGGAAGTCAGGGGCTCAAGAGGCAGCCAAATGGATTGTTTGCTACCGCTGCCGGCAAGCGGGACATATTGCAGCAAATTGCCCGGTTGTGGAGGAACCCATGCAATGTGACTTTCTGACGGACAGACGTCAGTCGCTGTGTGCGACAGTCGCATGCACTGCCATTCGGGGAACTGAGAAACATTTATGCAAAATGTGTATTAATGGTAGAAATGTTGTGGTATTACTGGATTCAGGTAGCCTTGTGACCCTGATAAAGGCTGAATTAGTTAAAACAGAGGTCTCTGGGAATAGCAAGGTAGCTGTTATTTGTGTGCATGGGGACACCCGAGAGTATCCAGTGACTACAGTGTGTTTCAAGACCCCCAAAGGTACCCTCTCTCATCCAGTGGGGTTAGTATCTCAATTACCGCATGATGCCATTGTGGGAAGGGATTTTCCGAAGTTCTGGGAACTGTGGGATGATCCTGAGCCCCCCACTGGTGCCCCTATGTACCAGGAAGGTGATAGCCAGAACTCCTCTGAGAGTGGTGAGGACTCTCCAGAATTTCCCTTGTCAGTATTGGCAGGCGAGACTCAAGAAACTGGAGAGGAGCCCACCTCCTCAGACGAAAACCTACCGTCTGTGGAGTTTTCTGATCTTGAGGTTCACAGGGAAAATTTTGCCACAGAACAGTTAAAAGACCCCGCCCTAATAAAGGCACGGGAAAACGTAGTGGAAATAGATGGCGAGTTAGTGAACCCAGATAATACCTGCACTTACCCATACTTCAGCGTAGAGAAGGACCTACTGTATCGGGTGGCAAAAAGGGCAGAAGAAACCGTTGAGCAGCTTGTGGTGCCCAAACCTTACAGGAAGTTGGTGTTGGAGTTGGCCCATGGGCACATTCTTGGAGGTCATCTGGGGACAGAGAAACCCGAGAGAGGGTATTACAGAGATTCTATTGGCCTGGGGTGATGAAGGACATAGAAAATTATTGTTCCTCCTGCCCTGTGTGTCAGAGGTCGGCCCCGATGCCACATTTCCGTAGCCCACTGGTCCCTCTACCCATCATTGAGGTCCCGTTTGAGAGGGTCGCAATGGATTTGGTAGGTCCTATAATCAAGTCCGCTAGGGGGCACCAGTACATATTAGTTATAATGGACTATGCCACCCGTTATCCAGAAGCGATCCCTCTCCGAAATACCTCGGCCAAAACCATAGCCAAAGAGCTATCTCTTGTTTTTAGCCGGGTGGGTATTTGTAAAGAACTGCTTACGGACCAAGGTACACCCTTTATGTCCCGGGTTATGAAAGAGCTGTGTAAATTGTTCAAAGTGACGCAATTGCATACGTCTGTGTATCACCCCCAAACCGATGGGCTGGTTGAAAGATTCAACAAAACCCTAAAACAAATGTTGAAGAAAGTGGTGGATAGAGATGGAAAGGATTGGGACTGTCTACTTCCTTATTTGATGTTTGCTATTAGGGAGGTGCCCCAATCCTCTACGGGATTCTCCCCCTTTGAGTTACTGTATGGGAGACACCCAAGAGGGCTGTTGGATATTGCCAAGGAAACTTGGGAAAGTGAGAGTTCTCCCCACAGGAGTGTGATTGAGCATGTCGCCCTGATGCAAGATCGAATTGCACAGGTAATGCCCATCGTGAAGGAACATTTGGCCCAAGCGCAGTTGGCACAGCAGAGAGTGTACAACCATGGAGCCAAGACCCGTACCTTCTCCCCGGGGGATAGGATATTGGTACTTGTCCCTACGGTTGAAAGTAAATTCCTTGCCAAATGGCAAGGCCCCTACGAGATAATGGAAAAAGTGAGCGAAGTGAATTACAAGGTCAGACAACCAGGAAGGCGAAAGCCCGAACAGATCTATCACGTTAATCTGTTGAAAGCCTGGAGGGATAGAGAGTCCCTAGTCGCAGAAACTTGGTCACCAGCTCAAACTGGTTGCGTGATTCCGGAGGTTGGAATAGCAGCCACCTTGTCACAACCCCAACAACAGGAGGTGAAGGAGTTTGTGCTTCGCAACAAGGAGGTGTTCTCTGAGCTGCCGGGACAAACATCTGGGGTAGAGCATGATATTATTACCCCGCCCGGTGAAAGGGTGAAGTTAAAACCCTATCGGATCCCAGAGGCCCGACGGGAGGCAATACGGGAGGAAGTACAGAAAATGCTGAACTTAGGGGTGATAGAGGAGTCCCAAAGTGATTGGTCTAGTCCCATTGTGTTGGTGCCTAAACCGGATGGGAGCTGGCGATTTTGTAACGATTTTCGTCAGTTGAACAAAGTTACAAAATTTGACACCTACCCCATGCCACGTATAGATGAGTTGATCGACCGGCTGGGAACAGCCCGATACATGACGACTCTTGACCTCACAAAAGGGTATTGGCAAATTCCCCTGGCCAAGTCGGCCAAAGAGAAAACCGCATTTGTAACCCCAGACGGGGCGTTCCAATATAAGAGAATGCCGTTCGGGTTACAGAATGCGCCGGCCACATTCCAGCGGAAAATGGACCAGATACTGAGGCCCCATCGGAAGTATGCTGCAGCTTACCTGGATGACGTAATTGTCCATAGCACAGATTGGGCCTCACATCTGCCAAAAGTGCAAGCAGTCCTAGACTCTATCCGGGAAGCGGGGTTTACGGCTAACCCCAAGAAGTGTACCATTGGGCAGGAGGAGGCCAAATATCTTGGGTACACCATTGGCAGGGGAGTAATAAAACCCCAACTCAACAAAGTCGAGGCCATCCAGAGTTGGCCACGTCCCAACAGCAAGAAGCAGGTACGGGCCTTTCTGGGAATCGCGGGTTATTATCGGCGCTTCATTCCCCACTTTGCTTCTAAGGCTGTGCCCCTAACCAACCTGACGAAAGGGAAAGGGTCGGTCATGATTAAATGGACCCCCGAGGCTGAGGCAGCATTCCAATTCTTGAAACAAGCCTTATGTAGCCAGCCAGTGTTGTACTCACCCGACTTCTCTAAAGACTTTGTCGTACAAAGTGATGCGTCAGATGTGGGGTTAGGAGCAGTATTGTCCCAGGTCTGGAACGGGGAAGAGCACCCAGTCATTTACCTCAGCAGGAAGTTGAAGTCCCATGAGGTAAATTACGCCACGGTTGAAAAGGAGTGTTTAGCGGTGAAGTGGGCTCTAGATTCCCTTCGGTACTATCTGCTAGGTAGGCACTTTGACATGGTTACGGATCACGCTCCGTTAAAGTGGATGGCTCAAAACAAGGAGACAAATAGAAGAGTGAATAGGTGGTTCCTGGCCCTACAGGAATTCAACTTCAGAGTAAAGCATCGCCCTGGCGTTCAAATGGGGAATGTGGATGCTTTGTCTCGAGTACATGAATGCCTGATTGCTGGTGTTCCAACCCCAAGGTTAAAACAAGAGGGGGGGTATGTGACAGCAGGAAGGTAAAGTCACCTGGTTGCATCCAGGGGGGTAGATATATTTCTCCCAGATTCAGGCTTTATGCCGACTTATACAACTAGGGAGGGAGTTGATGAAGCCCAGCTGAGGCTAGTGGGCTCATGGATGATTCATACCTCTAGGGAGAGTGCTGGGCGTCGTGCAGGCAGGGAGTTGATGAGACCAGCTTAAGCTTGTCAGCTCGTTTAAGGCCTCTATAAAAACTCCCAGCTTCATTAGGTGTTTGCTCATGCCTGGAACCAGACCTGTGTGGACTGTCTAGGGAGAGCGAACCCCCCCACAAAACGTTCAAGCAAAGCGCAGTGACGTACAACACGTACGACGGCACTATAAAGGGGAAGTTCCGTTCGAATGGCGCCACCCTTCATGTTAGTAAAGTTTGTTGAGCGACGATTCGCGCTTTTCAGCCTCGTGCTTTTCAGTCCGTTACAGCGTGACGAATGTGCTATCTCCATTACGAACGCTAGTTTTACCAGAACGAGCGCTCCCGTCTCATACTTGATTCTGAGCATGCGCGGTTTTTTTCACCTCGTAAAAGCATACACACTATCGTTTTTCACGTTGTTAAAAAAAACGACATGAAAAACGACGTGAAAAAATAGAGCATGTTCGAAATTTTTAATGGCCGTTTTTCACGTCGTTAAAAATGCTCTGGAGCATACACACGATCGGTTTTAATGGCCATTTTTAAAAATGGCATTTTTAACGGCATGAAAAACGATCGTGTGTATGGGGCATAAGGCTTACCTGTAGGTAAAAAAAATATCTCCTAAACCTTTACGGTTTAGGAGATATTCCCCTTGCACTGTGCCGCTGACTGCAGCGGCGCATGCGCACAGGGGATTCTCGGCTGAAGGCCCGGCGGACGCCGGACCTTGCCGGAAAGAAGTCTCCCGCGCGGGAGTGACGACAGCGCGTCTCCAGCCACTCACAGTGCTGGAGCCACGATACCTGGAAGACACGCCGAGGCATAATGTCAGCTGCCTCGGCGTGGACCGGGAGGGACACCGACACCTCGTTCTAAGGTAAGTATTTCATACTAAGCTAGTATGCGCTGCATACTAGCTCATTATGCCTTTTCCTTTACAGGTTTAAAAAAAAGTCAACGGGTATACAACCGCTTTAAGTTCCTGAAGTAGCTCCTGATATGTTTTATCCCTCAGACCTTTTACCATTTTTGTTACCCATCTCTGGACTCGTTCTATCTTATCAATATCTTCACAGCCTGCTTCCATAGTGCGCATGCATGTCCTCACTGGTCCCTGCTGTCTTCTGGGACCTGTGTGTTTCCCAGAAGACAGCGGGAGGGATGGAGGAGGGGCCAGACATGGCGCAGATCACCGCGGAATCTGCGGCGATCTATCGCCGGAAGTGGGAGCAAATATCTGTATTAGACAGGTATCTGCTTCGCCCCCCCCCCCCCCCGAAAGGTTCCAAATGTGGAGGGAGGAACCGGAAAAGCGGAAGTTCCATTTTTGGGTGGAACTCCGCTTTATAGTTCATGTACTTGTAAAGGCAAGTGTCCCAATACTTTTGGTAATATAGTGTTGCCCCGTGCCCCTTCTACACTGGGCTCCATCCACCACTGGCATTTATTTGGGCACTGGTCCCACCCATTACCTTACTAGAAGAGGGCAGAAAGAAATCAACTAAGGATTTGGACTAATTTGGACCACATCCATTTTATAAAAATTTACCAAAAATCAATTGTGTGACATTTGCTGAATGCCGCTAAATTCTGTATTCCCCTGTTTGGAAGAAGCAAAGAGACATGTGCAATTCGTTTAGTTTCTAATTCGCTTTTCACGAATTTAGAGAAATTAGTTCATTCTGAAATTTCCGAATTTCCAAATTTTTGGATTTCTGAATTTCCGAATTTTTCAATTTCCAAATTTTAGGATTTCCGAATTTTTCAATCTACGTATTTTCGGATTTTCGAATTTCCCGAATTTCTGAAATTCGGAATTTCCGAATTTCGGAAATTTGGAATTTTGAAAATTCGAAAATTGGAAATTTCGAAAATTCGAGATTTGAAAATTCGAAATTGCAAAATTCAAAAATCTAAAATTCAAAAATAGGAAATTTTTTTGATAGGAAGTTTTTTTGCTTTTTTCGGAAATTCGAAAATTTTGTTTTATTTGTTTTTTGGAAATTCGAAAATTCGGAATTCGAAAATTCGCGATTCGGATTTTCGGAAATTCGGAAAAAAAAGCAAAAAAACAAAAACGAAAAACTCATTTGTCGAATTTCCCGAATTTCCGAAAAAAGAAAAAAAAAGAAAAAAAAGAAAAGCAAAAAAAACAAATTTTTTGAATTTCCCGAAATTTCGAAAAAAGCAAAAACAAAAAAAACAAAAAATTTTTTTTTTCGAATTTCCCGAATTTTCGAATTTCCGAAAAAAGCAAAAAAACGAAAAAAACTAATTTTTCAGCAGTGCACATGTCTAGAAGCAAACACCTCCCTCGATTGGGGCTTGGTTGTGCAAAGTAGAATATATAAATGAATTAGAGGACTTGATCCTCACAGCACAGAACAAACAGGAGAAGCATTCTAAAACTTCGGGGCCAAGGAATATGTTTGTTTTGTCTGATGAGGGAGTGTCTCTGCACAGCTCCTAAGTAGGTCCTTTGCGAACGTTATAGTCTACTTGAGTAGTTTGCGGAAGTACCTCGTCCACCGGGTACCCCTCCTCTTTCCTCTTTTTTCCCCCTCCCTTGCCCCTCGTGTGACCCCCTCCACATTAATTTCTTCCTACTTGTTCTTTTATTCTCTTTTCTTATTTTTCTTAGCGTTGTTTTTTTTCTTCCCTGCGTTCCTTGGAACACATAAATAAACAGATGGGATCATGCGGTTTGGGCCTCATCATGTGGAAATTTTGCACTGTTACATCAACAAAATGAGCAGAAGACGTTTTCTATTGTCATAGACGTGCCTTTACTGTATTACAGAATGAAACGTAGCTAGTGCATTTCATTGACCCAATTGTTGGGAATAATGTACATTATTTGTGTGGAATTGTCCACAACTACTTTGTATTATTGATGTAATTGAACTTGCCTTCCCTAAGTTCTAAAATAATAAAGTTATATTTGAAAAAAAAAGCTTGCAAAAGCAAAACACAGAAGCTAAAAACATGTAAGCACATATGCATAGAATCTGAGCCACAACGGAAAAGTATTCTGTAAGATGTTTGTTAAACCATATCAGATTAGTGACCCCCCGTGCGTCAATGCATTTCGCTGGTTTGCTTCATCAGGACTTATGAAGGGATGTTGTAAGTAAAGACAGGTCTCACTTGCCTGGATGTAAATACACATGCATACAAAATGGATCTCCCTGGGCAGGCACCGGAGCAACATGATAAGCCAGATAGTCTAAAACCCAACGTAGTTTGTTATGAGCATAAAGTTGATATTCCCAAATTCTATATATAAGAGAAATCTTCCACCACCTATTCAGATGGCATATAACTTAGAACCCCACCAAGATATACACACATACTTCATAAAACATCAGGGGAACAGCAGGCACTATAATAAGCAGCACAACATCAGGTTAAAAAGTTGCTGACAAAGGGGAGAGTATATGTCTCTTCAGACCGAACACGGCCAGTCCATGCTGCCAACAGGTAACCCTAGGTAATACTGCATATACTGAAGATATCAAAAAACAAGGGGCGTGTGTATTCTTACGCCAAACAAACACAGATAGCGTGCGTTCATGGAAGCATAGCTCAGTGCACATTTTGTGTGCTTTACACAAACCTGAGAGCAAAACCGCTTACAGCTGACTCTACTAATGCACCTCAATGGGCAGCTGTATGAGGTAGTAGCGGGTCCCTATGTAGCCAGGTGCTTGACTGGGAATTGAGAGTGAGAGAAGCACTGCCTGCTGCTGCTTGTTGTAGAAGTTGCCCCGCGGTGCTGAACTAGTTAACAATTATATTAAGAGAAGGGAGCTGCTGAGCAGGAAGAGTTCAATGGACTGAGTAAGGCAGCACTGCACTGTGGGAACTGTAGTCCAGAAGAGAGAGACTCTACTGTAATCAAGAGCTTTTGAACTTCATTTCTCAGAGGGAGATGGCCAGGAGGACTGGAAAGAGCTGCATTTTCTCACTTCCTTTTGCTGTGCAGGAGCCCAGAGAGTGCACATTGTTGTCCAGTGTGCACCAACACTGCTACATACCGGCGGCCTTAGCAGTATCCGGAGTGCTGAGTACAGGTGACAACAATTAGAGTCACCTGGTGCAGAGCAGGGAGTAGACTAATTGCTCTGTGGGATCGGATAGTGAGCTGCAATATTGCTGGGACTGGTGAGCTACTGCTGTGGGGATTTACTATTGCTGCAAAAGAAAGAGACTGAGCCCATTAGGAACTGTCCATACAACCATATAGTAGCCTTATTGCTGCCTGCAGGCTTGACTGTAACTATTTCCATGTGCACCGACGGTAAAACAAGGCCCCAATGCTAGCCGACTGAAGAATTAGGACTAAAAACTGTTCCTTTACAGATTCTGCACAGAGACCTTGAGCTATTTCTTATGAAAAGAGATACCTCTCAGAAGACAATGCATCATATCCTAGCTTCTTCAGCGGTAACACTACACCAAGAATATTATTACACAGGCTCTGCATGTTGTATGGCCCTCCTACTGCCGTGTGTATGGGACCTTCATTTTGAATAGCATTATCTATACAGTAGGATTGCATCCTCTCATCACTGGAGCACCAACAGTTTGTATTTATTTGTATCTCTTATACAGTGTAAAATCTGAACACATTTCCTTCACACAATGTGTATAACGTCATAATGTTTATCTGTCAGTGGAGTTTCCTCAGGCTTTGTTTTCAGGTCCAGATGTGAATGTACTGTAGCTGCATAATTTCTTTATGAGGTGATGGATGATGTACTAGATTAGATTTTCTTTATCTTCCATGAACCTATAAATAAAGATCTACACCAGTAACTTCCAGGCTTGAAGTTCTTCTCTCCAGGGTTGCTGTTTTTATTTCAAGTTCCATAAAATGTTGTGAGGTTTTGCCCGCTACCAAAGATAGCATGTCAGAATTGCCATCAGCTGTTACACCAGTGACTTCATTCCATTAATAATATTGCCCAACTTTCAAAAGCAGTGCTAGCCCTGGGGCACACTATTCCCATGCAGCATTATGCACAGTGGTCACTCTGGAACTAGCTATGCTTCTGAGAGTAGGATGGTACTAGATAGAAGCCTGGCCGAGCCAGGTAACAGTCGCCCTGACAGGTTCTCTTTAAAGTGGTTGTAAACCCACTTTGTAAACAAACACCTACAGGTAAGCCTAGATTAAGGCTTACCTGTAGGTGCAAGAAATATCTCCTAAACCTACACGGTTTAGGAGATATTTGCAAAAAAAGACATGCACCGATGTCTACGGCGCATGCGCGCCGTAGACAACGGTGCATTCACAGGGTTAATCCCATTCACAATTCTGGCTCTGCCGGAATAGACAGCTCCCGCGCGCATGCACGGAGTGACGTCTTCGCCGCTTCGGCCAATCACAGCGCCAGAGCAGCGCTGTGATTGGCTGGAGCGGCGATACCCGGAAGTAACCTTCCGGGTATCTGAGGAGCGATGGATGCGGCCGGAACAGAGGGACGAGGATGGCTTCGGGGGTCCCGATCTAAGGTAAGTGATGCATAATGAGCTAGTATGCACGTGCGAGTCGCGCTGCACCCCCCTGAAAGGTGCCAAATGTGATACCGGAGGGGGGGAGGGTTCCGATGAGCGGAAGTTCCACTTTAGGGTGGAGCTCCGCTTTAACAAAGAAGAAAGAATACATCTGGTGCCTTCTGCACCTAGGGTACCAGTTATATACTATTTGCCCAAGGTTCACAAAAGTATGTCTAATCTACCGGGCCGCCCTATCATCAGTGGCATAGATTCAGTCACTGCACGAATAGGTAGATATATTAATGAATTATTGCAGCCTTTGGTTACACTAACCCCTTCCTATTTACGAGATACCACTCAAGTCATAACTGTGGTTGGAAAGGATTGATTTATTTTAGCGACGGCAGACGTTGCTTCTATCTACACCATAATATCACATGAACATGGTTTGGAAGCAGTCCGTTTATATCTGTAACAGGATAATACCTTATCTGTTATACAGAAGGATTTTATCATTAACCTTTTGGTTTTTGCCACTAGTCATAATTACTTTTGGTTTGGAGGTAATTTGCAGATGTGCGGCGTGGCTATGGGGGCTAAATTTGCCCCCAGCCTCGCGAATCTCTTCATGGCCTATTGGGAAAGGGAGGTCATTGACATCAACCCTCCAAAGGAGTTGCGCCTTTGGAAAAGGTACTGTATATTGACAATGTTTTACTCCTGTGGGAGGGTGACCTCCCCTCACTTGAGACCTTCTTTTCCAAACTAAATACCAACAATAGGGGTATCTGTTTGAAATATGAGGCTAGCCAATCCCAAATCCACTTTCTAGATCTGAATATCTTGGTGAGGGAAGGAGTTCTGACTACTACCACACATTTCAAAGAAACAGACCGGAATGCCTTCATTCCATTAACTAGTTGCCACCATTCCACCTGGCTTAGTGCTGTTCCTAAGGGTCAGTTCCAAAGGATCAGGAGAAATTGAACTACTCTGTTTGACTATCAACAACAGGCAAACATTTTGAAATGAAGATTCCTGGAAAAAGGGTCAAATATGTAACAGAGAGACAGACGTAGCACACGGCAGGCAGGAACCCAAACACACAATGCCTAACAAACACGTTGATCAGCAAAGCAGGCTTGCAGTGCACAGGTTAATATAGTGTTCTGTGATAGGGCCTGGGGTGGAGTCTGGCTGGGAGGAGATTATAAAGGAAGCCAGGTGAAAGGGCTCAGGCCTCTAAGATGAACACATGGGAAGGAAGGTAAGCTGACAGACAAACACTACTGCATATCCATGACATATGGATAGAAACCAGATGCTCACTAGACCAGGAAGGGTTAACCAAATTTTGGACAATCGTTTTGGATGCTCAATGATTACGGGTTATTCAAACCAACATTTTTCAGTTAAAGGGGTTGTAAAGGTTCATTTTTTTATTTTCTAAATAGGTTCCTTTAAGCTAGTGCATTGTTGGTTCGTTTACCTTTTCCTTCGATTTCCCTTCTAAATGTTTTTTTTCTTTGTTTTCTTTGTCTGAATTTCTCACTTCCTGTTCCTCCTCAGTAAGCTGTTCAGTAAGCTGTTCTGGCTGACTAAATACCGCTCGGATGATGGTGTGACGTTTACTGAGGAGAAACAGGAAGTGAGAAATTCAGACAAAGAAAGAAAACATTTAGAAGGGAAATTAAAGGAAAAGGTAAGTGAACCAACAATGCACTAGCTTAAAGGAACCTATTTAGAAAAAAAATGAACCATTACAACCCCTTTAAGAAGATCTTTAACAAACACTGGAATATTTTTAAAAATTATAGAATCTTGGGTCCAGCTATCCCTGATCGTCCAGTTGTTATTTTTAGAGGAGCACCTTCTTAACGCCATAGGGTGGCTCCTAAAATCATTTCTTTTTTTCAAACAATGAAAGGCTTATTCCCATGTCGAAAATGTAAGATTTGCCAAGTTAACCCCTTCCAAGGACAAAAATGTGAATCCTTTCAGTCTACACAGACAGATAGAATTTATGACATTGACTCCTTCATTACATGTTCTAGTGAATGTGTAGTTCTAAGCAATATATTGGACGGACCAAAAGAGCCCTCCATGTACGTTTAGAAGAACACGTGGGGAACAGTAGATGGGGTTTCCCTAAGCATAATTTATCCAAACATTATGCTAAGTATCATAATCAACAAATTAAAGGGACTCTGTTTATTCCTATTGAGAAACTTTGTCCACACTGGAGAGGTACCAATAAGGTTCGCTCTATATCCAAACTTGAAACTAAGTGGATATTCGACATGAAATCGTATGTGCCTCATGGGTCAAATGTCGATTGGGACATAAATTGTTTCATAAATAATGCCTAGTTCATCTCTGTATGTATTTTATACATTTTATATATAATTTTTATTTTTTTGTTTATTCAATTAATTTTACTTTTGTTTTAATCTTGACTTCATCGGTTTTAATATACGGTTTTAATTCATATTAATTTATTTTATGTTAATATGTCACTTTACATGCATATCTATATTGATAGTTGGTTAACCATACTATTTGTGTATTGAGGTTTGCGGCGTCCCCTCGTCATTCTTTGCTTGTACTCTGTGCTGTGTGTTTTTGTTTTTTCAAATTGTTTTTCTTTTTCGCCACAAGATGGCAGTATTTTATTCATCATATAGACTCCTGCTCTGCTCTCGAACAGCGTCCAACCATTAATATGGTGGCGCTGTGTGTTTCTCCATAGCCCTCCCACCTCTGCCCTCAGTCAAGATGGAGTTGCGGTATTATATAAGGGCATGCGTGATGACGTGAATCTAGCAGCCAATCCCTGAAGACGTCCGTTGATGACGAAACGCGTAGGTATGCCTTACAGATTTGACGTCATCACGCCTCTCCATATGGAGATACACAGACACAGAGCAAAATAAGCAGTAGAAGCCTCAAGGAGACGCCGTGCTCCCACATGATCACTAACCGCACATTTTAAACCATCCTTCTGTAAGTGCAATACTTTTTTGGCAAATTAAAAATTTTGTATACAGTATTATGCTATGGAGCTTTTTTCGTTTATATCTTCCTGAGACACCAGATATCGTGTATACCTCTGTTACCCAGCCACCAACAGTGGGTCTATAGGGAGACCTTAAACCCCTGTGCTTGGAGTGATCGCCGTGATAGCGGTCATATTGATAGGGTAAGGAGACTACAATACTATTTCTTGGGTGCCTCATTGGTGGATGAAGATTCTCTTGTCACAAGCTTTCCTGTCTTGCACCATTATGGAAAAATCCTATAAGGACTGTTTTGAGATTAACCACTTACATCCAAGATTCATCCGTTGGCTCATTATTATCATTTTTATCTGCTGTATTGGGACTATTTCTTTTTTCACTTATATTTTCCTTTCACAGTTGGGAATCACTATATACGATTGTTATTTTGTTGTTATATGCCAGCCGCATTTTAAGTTATATGTGATGTTGGTTTTTACATTCACATTTTGCAGTCACTGAGTTTTTTTAATAATAATTTGGCATATTTCAATGGGATTTTTCACAGATTCTTTTGCTATACACTTTTATTGTATTATCATTATACACCTACTAGGTTTATCATTGTATGATTTCCTCTAATTAGGATTTTATTCCAACACTTAGCGCAATTTTTGGTACTGGCAGCTTTTTCATTCACAATCACAGTGAAGGTTTTTCCATTATTATTCACTCATTATCTAGCGCAGTGTTTTCCTTTTTTTTTTTTTTTTTATTGTATATACCTTCCGCTGCTTGGAAAATAAACATTTGGCACTTCCATTAATGGGGCATGACATTCCTTTGGCCCCATACAGTACAAGGTTAGTGCCCAAGTATCCAATCTTTAGGCCCAAGCACTGTCGCATGATGAGGAACCATAGAAACAGTGAAGCCAGTGGACAGTAAGCAGGGACCGTGATGATAATGAGGTCTGATGAACTCCATATTGAGTGGGAAGAATAGGGACGTTGTGCTGAATATAGAGTCAACCTCAATTTCCCACATTTTTGCAAGTCATCTTCAAAAACATTTCCATTTCAATCTTAAAGTGATATTTTTAAAGGTTCAGATTAAAAAAATAAAAATAACAATGTCATACTTACCTGCTCTGTGCAATGGTTTTGCAGAGCAGCCCTGATGTCCCTTTCTTGGGTCCCCCACCGGCGCTCCTGGCTCCTACCTGTTGACCAGTGCCCCCAATAGCAAGCCGCTTTCTATAGGGTCACTGGTGCAAGCTCGCTCCCGAGCCTGGCTCTATGCTTCCATAAGACACATAGAGCTGTGACTCGGCCCGTCCCTCGCTCTCTCCTCATTGCCTCACTGGCTGTGATTGACAGCAGTGGGAATCAATGGCGATTGGGAGCCCCCGAGACAGCCAAGGCTCTAGTGCACATCTCTGGAATGATGGGGCTCAGGTAAGTATTAGGGGAGGCTGTGGGGGGAGCAGCACACAGAAGGTTTTTTTTACCTTCATGTAGAAAAAAAACCTTCAGCCTTTACAACCTCTTTAAGTCTGTAATGGAAAGGTGACAACCTTAATAAGTAACAGACTTATTAAGCATATGTTAGACTAGGATTTGTGATCTATTCTACTGACATACAGATGAACTGGCCAGAGTTAGGTTTCATACAATTTTCAGAATTCCTATGGTAATGGAGATACATTCCTAAATGATCATAAGAAAATAGACATTGTGCCTACATTATGAGGTTAAAGGGAACATATTACATCTTTTGAGGAGACTATGCATAAGATCCATATCATGTTTGATGTCTATCAAATCGTGATTCATTCTTTTCAATAATACATTGGTTGTTGTACTGTAAAACGTTGTCATCTGGAAAGATAGATATAGTTTGAGTAACTTACATTAAGGGAGTGTCTGCTGAAGTATAATAGAACACTGCAGCACTTCTACATCACACCTCTCAGTTTTTTGGATTGGGTGGGGGTTGTCGCAGTGACATCTTCTAATGGATCCACAATAAGGTGCTGCAATTGGCAACTGCAGCTCATAATTTTCATTGGAATCATGAATGAATGCTAAAAGTTATTAGATTGTAAGCTCCATGAGCAGGATCCTCCTAATCCCTCTGTATTGAACGTTATTGTAATTGATTGTTCTATTTCCCTTTATATTGTAAAGCATTGTGCAAATTGTTGGTGCTACCCCATCTCCCCCCCCCCCCCAGTAGGGGTATGTTATTGCACTGGTCTGGACTCAGAGTACTGCTGCATAAAATTGTGCTCACTACATAAACACCCTTCTGTGCTGTGATAGGGAGCACACACTGATAAGAAAATTTATGAGATTTCTGACGATCCTGCATTCTTTCTACTACACGTTTCCACGATTTCCGCAAGGCAATATAAAAAATCGATTGTAGAACATTTATTAAATGCCGGCAAGTCCTGCATTCCTCTACTTTGGAAACAACAAATACCACCAACTACTGCAAGCTGGTTACACAAAGTAGAAGATAAAAACAAAATGGAAGATCTGATACTCACGGCACAGCATAAGCATGAAAAGTATTCTAAGACTTGAAGACTGTGAAATCTGTTTATACTCTCTGAAGAAGGTAAGGCCCTATTTGGATCATAAATGTCATTCACAAGACGTTTGGGTTGAATACTTTTACTATTAGAGTTCTCCCTTCCCCTTTCATTCCCTTCCCACTCTCTATTTTTTCTTCTATTTTATCCTGACCTATTTATTATTTCTTCACTTTTGTCTTTAGAATAAGGAAAAGGGATTGGGAAGTCCCATGATGTTCTTAGTGGTCACTTTTCCTGTTCTAGGTCTCACAAAATAAAATGAAAAAACCTACACTGGATATACCTTTTATCATTCCTTATATGAGGCGTTGATACCTCAACACATCGTTTTATTGTTGGATATGCTGTAAGTTATATGTATGGACTTGATAATATTTGTATAAAGTTTAGAATGTTGTACATAGGCTCTGCCCTTTCTGGGCTTCAATTAACCTAGATTTGAAAAAAATAAAAAATTTATGAAAATTAGGAATATATGTTGATGAATCTAATATTGTGTATTGTACAAATTGCCCCTTTAACTAGAACCTTTCACCTAGGAACATCAGCTCAGCTATATATGTATTTCCTATAAATAAATGTGATGAACAAGATGTCTTTGTTAGGAGCAGTATGACTTACTTCTAAGACTCTTTTGTAATGTAAATGATAGTATGACTGACCTTGGACTATTTATAAGTTCACTTAGTATAGGCTTATTCATAAACTCACTCTCTATTGACTTATTATTCTTTATTGTTGTAATGTAAAGGACATGACTAACATATGATAATGCATATGTAAATAACATGACTGACATGATTTGCATATTCTTATACAGTATACTTGTATCTTAAATGTCTTGTGATTTGCATATGGCTTTCATTGATCCACATTGCATTAAGCTTATGTAACTTTGTTCCTATATAGATATATAGAAAGAGGAAAGAGTAGTGGGACTTTATATGAGACATGTTTATGCAGTGAATATTGAATAATAAAATAAAATGTAATTAAATTATATATAATTTAATAAAAATGAATGCAATGTGATGCCGCAATCATGCAATGCATGACTGCCCCACTGTAAGAGTCCAGGGCTTACTACGCATGCACAAATCTGTGCCAACTGGGCATGCGCCAAAGACGCCTCAGTGCGCTAAGCCGCACCTGCGCAGAAGACCTGATGGAAAAAGGCAGGAAAATGCCCAGGAGGCACACAGGAAGTGACCTCAACCTGATGGAAAAAGGCAAGAAAATACCCAGGAGGCGCACAGGAAGTGACCTTAACCTGATGAAAAAAAGGCGGTAAAATGCCCGGGAGGTGCACAGGAAGTGACCTCAAACTTCCCTATATAAGCCCAGCCCAGACACTGCCAAATTGCTGGATTATCTTCAGTCCCCCCCCCCCCTTATTCCTGTGCTAGTGTGTGATCTGTCTGAACTTATTGTGACCTGGAAACCTATTTGACTACTCTTGATTGCTGGCTTGCCATTTGACCTCGGATTTGTACCTTGACCATTCTACTTCTTCGCCCCTGTTGTACTCAGCTGCCAGATTGGAACCGACCCCAGCTTGGATCTCGACCATTCTTCTTCTGATTAACCCTTCTGTACTTCGTTGCCAGAGTGGACTTGACCTCGGCTCGGATCTCGAACTAAGGCTTGCACGGTGCTCCGCACCCCTGGCACCCATGCCACTCGGTGTCTACCAAGTCTCTGTCTCCATCTCCAGAGGATTCAAGGACCCGAGGTGCAAGGGAGGCCTCCTCACTACTTCGGTCTCTCCTCAGGTACGTGGCCCTCATGGCACCCACACATCTAATCAATTAATTGTAGTTAATAATAATAATAATATTAATATTAAACATAACAATAATGATAATAACAATAATAATTAAAATAATAATAATTGTAATAATAACATTAGTGTTAATAGCTTTTAAATATAAATAATTAATTTATCAGTAAACAATCATACAATGTATAGTAAACATGATTAATGTAAACATTGAAGATAAAAAATTATGATATAAATAGTTATATGAGCATGATCAACAGAGAAGATTCAAGATAACATCATATATCCAAAATACATCTCAATACATGATATTCAGAGAATTAAATATTAAAATATAAAAATCCATGATTAAGGCAGACTGGTCTTGGCACCCTTGGTTGTGGACTCTACGCGTTTCGTAGCCTATAGCTACTCATCAGGAGTGGGATGCAGTAATTAAATGAAAGGGTAAATGAAAAAAGTTTATTATCATATAATGCCCTCCAAGGGACACAGTTATGTACTGAAAGCCGCAGACTAATCAAAGTTTGACGGATCAGCTCATAAACTGGGCTCAGCTACAGGATGAAAAGGCGAAGGGCCTGGACTTTTTATTTTTAAATGTTTTAGATCAAACATTCTAGATCGATTGCACTCATTACACCTGTGGAGATGTGGTGTGGGGTGTGGCGTGGTAGTTGGGTTGTCCTATGGCTATTTTCCCTGGATCCCGCTCATTTGGAAGGAGAGGGTGGGGAGTCTCTTGCCTCAATCCCAGGTGAGACATTATGTCCAGGCCCTTCACATTTTCATCCCATATAAAGTCCCACTACTCTTTCCTCTTTCTATATATCTATATATCAGGGATAGAGACATGTCGGTGCTAGCTGTGGCAGGTCACTTTTGTCCCTATTCTGCCGTTTGTTCTTATATAATTGGGCCCATGGAATCAATCAAGTTACTACAACATATGGACACCATGGGTTGCATGCAGTCTGTACACATGTGATATCATATGTAGCGGCCTCACTCCCTTCTCTCATGAATCGGTTATCTGATAGCTCTTGTCTAGGGGTATCTTGTATGCAAGAGTGAGATGTGCCACGGCCCATGTCCTCCCCATTGCAGCGGGTGAGGTGAAGGCCAGTACCTGTTGTTCTCCTCGGGCCTGTGTGTTTCTTTAAGAGCCAAGTCTGTTGTGCACACAGGAGTCTTTCTTCTCCTACAAGTAAAACTTCGGATGCGGCAAGAACAGGGGCTTCAGATGCTTATCAAAAGTTTCAACATTATATTCAATGTTCTCTCCATCCTCCTGGCAGATAAACACCCTGTCTGCATGGATGTGACGGCCCAGCATCCACTCCGCTTTGCAGTCCCTGAATTGTTTAGACACTGATGGTGAACAGGACAAGTACCGGCGGGCATGAGGCACTTTGAGTTTTTCCCAGACAAACTCGTCATACCATCGCTGCCGCAAGACCTCGACTTCAAAAAGTAAGTCCCGAAGCAAATAGTGGTATTCCCATCCATATTCACGGGCAACCCTCTGACAAAATAGCCGCTGTAGTCGGGCCAAAGGTGGCATCGTGGCCCGCTCACCTTCTCCAGGCGGAACGATAGCTTCTGGATGCCGAGGTACTTTAACTACCTCCTGAGGTTTGAGTCTTGGTGCCCGCAGTGATGCGCGCTGTGTTCCCGCTACCGGAACGGGTGATGCTGCGGGTGGTGGAAGGACAAGCAGAGGACTAGGCTTCCTCGTAAACTCCGGGGTATCCGCCCGGGGCGTACTGCCTCCTGTGGACATAGGCAGATCCTGTGGTGCATGTAGCGCAAGCAATGGCATTTTGTCCCAGCCCTTGCATTGAAAGAGTTCATCAATTTCACCATCATCTCCACAGTCTGACAGCGATTCTAGGTCAGAGGTGTCATACATCTCTGCGGGTAGGTAGTTCCCGGTAGACACAGAGCCACCCTCCCTGGCGGGCTCCACCGACTGTGGACTCCCGACACCTCCAACCAACACCACAGTCCCAGCCCCTGGCTCACCTGGACCTTTGTAAGAACAGTGATGTCCAGGACTCTTCCGACCGGATCCATCCAGGCCCGGCAAGCGGCGGGGTGAAGCTCGACCACGACCACAGGACGCCTGTACCAGGCCGACTTTCCTTGTTTGAGGTGGGAGCAGGGAATCTGTGGCGACCGAAGCAGCATCCTCGGATGGTTGGGCAGTCACGTCGCCCTGGTCAGTGCGTACGGGGACCTCCGCAAAGGCCTGGATCTCTCCTTCCGGAGTAGCGGTACCTGTGGGGCAGTTGAGGCGAAGGGCCCGGGGCCTTACTCTGGATGGCTGCACCTCGAACAAGAATTCTTTGCATGCCTCGCAACGCCCGAATGGCTTCAGGTGGACCACCAGTCCCGAACATCCGGGACAGATCACGCCGAGGGCCTCCGTGTCTCTGCAAGTGTACAGAGCCAACTGCCCTCGGGGTCTAAGTCTTATCCCCGTGTCTGTAAGGGGAGCAGCAAAAGCAGTCATCTTCGTGGGGTAGGGAACCGGAATCCACGGGGAACTTGAGGTCATCCCGACTATCTGCTGCTCCATCACGCACTGACCTCGCGCTGGAGTCTCCACGTGTATCCCCCCACATGGCCAGACTCCTCCCATAATCTGCACGTTTTCGCGGGCTTCCACCAGCCTCCGCCCACGAACTGCGCAGTTACGGGGTGCCTCATGGCGCAGTGCAGTAAAAGCCCCCACATGTAGTACGTCACACGGCTGGACTTCTCCCTCTTCTCGCTCTTCCGCATGGGCCTTTCCCGTCTTAGGGTCATGTCCACGACTTCGAGCAGGGATGCACTTTGGCCAGTAACATGGCCGACCCACTCGGAACTCCTCTGGGCAGCGAAGTTCAAAACAGATGTTCTCAGTTCCATAGTCAAAACACACACGATCCCGGACTTCCGAGCCCCCACGTGTAGCGGCCTCACTCCCTTCTCTCGTGAATCGGTTATCCGATAGCTCTTGTCTAGGGGTATCTTGTATGCAAGAGTGAGATGCGCCACGGCTCATGTCCTCCCCATTGCAGCGGGTGAGGTGAAGGCCAGTACCTGTTGTTCTCCTCGGGCCTGTGTGTTTCTTTAAGAGCCAAGTCTGTTGTGCTGACTCTTCCCTTCGCTCCCATTAACCAGAGTACCACACACCGATAAGGGTCCAACACTTGTGTTTTATAGCACACGAATAAACAGTCCTTTGTCAGCCGACTGGTTGGGACCCATAAAACAGTTCAATACGGTGGGGTGAGCAGGTCGAGGCACAGCCCTAACAATCAAACTAAACCACTGTGGTTTCACCAGCGGTTGCTACAGCCATCGGCTTGAGAGAGAACTTGAATCTTCGGAGTCTCTACCAGCGACTCTAGAGAACATGAACTGGAGTACCTTCGCTGCGTTGCGGCTCCTGTCAGGGGGAAGATGTCCCTCCAAGGGAGTTACCAGAGGCCCCTCTGTCACCGGGTTGATGCTGCTCCGTGCTCTTCAGAAGGGTAACCTCTCCGGCCTCCTCGCCTCAGATATGGGCCCCATCCACCTCAGGGTCCCTCGGACTCATCCAACCTTGCGGAGCCCAGTCTAAGTCACTGGGCCCCAGGCCTCCGGTGTAGTACCTCACCCCAAGCTTAAGGTGCCTGAGATGGACGCCAACACTGCTCCGACCAGGCCATGGGCACCTGGGTCGGAACTCCGGACCGCCAGCACCCAGGCCAAGGGTGCCTGTGCGCGGGATAGCAAGAAGACCTCGTGGCGAGGGCGTCTACCCCCTTTTATGCCCTCCCCCCAGCCGGCACAGCAGGTTCTCCGCCCCGCTCTACCACTGCCAGAGCAGGACAAAAAGGGTGCAGCACTACAGCAGTGGTTCTACCTCGACTCGGGACAACATCGCCACCCACAGGTCAAGGACAAGGAGAACAGCACATTACCAAAGTCCTCCACGACTTAAATGGTCTAAACCCTCTCATGATTGGTACATCCTGGATTATACTACCACCCAGGTGCTCCCCCTAGATTTAGACCCCCGCTACACATATAATTGGGTCCTGCCCACCAGACAATATCCATGACACACACTGCCAAGATTACAAGAGAACCTAAAGACAGAAAAAAGTTGAATAAACACTATAGTGTTTGGGGTGTTTGGGTTGAAGGAACTTGACTGGCCTACACAGAGATGACCTCAACCCGATAGAACACCTTTGGGATGAATTAGAGCGGAGACTGGGAGCCAGGCCTTCTCGCCCAACATAAGTGCCTACTGCCTAACCTCACAAATGGGCTTCTGGAAGAATGGTCAAACATTCCCATAGACACACTCCTAAACCTTGTGGACAGCCTTCCCAGAAGAGTTGAAGCTGCAAAGGGTGGGCCAACTCAATATTGAACCCTACGGACTAAGACTGGGATGCCATTAAAGTTCATGTGTGTATAAAGGCAGGTGTCCCAATACTTTTGGTAATATAATGTGTATACAGTATATACAGTATAACAGCCCTCAAAAATTCCACTCGCCTGCTCGCAATTTGCGAGTGGAATTGAATGCAGGGCGAGTGAGGAGCGGGGGTGGACCAGGCTGACTGTTTCCTGGCTGAAGCGATTAGCCAGGTAACTGTCAGCCGGAGGACACAGAGTGGCAGGACCGGACTGCCCTGGCGCCGCTTTGAGCTGAGGTGAGGAGGCTGCAGCGCTCCCCTCCCTCTCTCTCCTCCTGTCTTGTGTATCACACACACAGCGGGGATGTCCCGCTGTGTGTCATGAAGCTGACTGTGTCTGTGCTCGGCGCGCGGTGTAACAAGGTCCCGCCCCCCCAGCCCAGCTTGTGTGATAGTATCAGTGTTTCGCCTATCAAACGAGCCATCTAGGGGGGCGGGACCTTTTTACACCGCGCGCCGAGCACAGACACATCCAGCTCCATGACACACAGCAGGACTTCCTGTGTGTGCAATACATCCAGGGGATTCCAGGTGAGTCTGTTGATGATGGGGCACAGTCAAGCTGCTATGATGGGGCACAGTCAAGCTGCTATGATGGGGCACAGTCAAGCTGTTATGATGGGGCACAGTCAAGCTGCATTGATGGGGCACAGTCAAGCTGCATTGATGGGGCACAGTCAAGCTGCATTGATGGGGCACAGAGAGGCTGCGGGCAGAGTGAGGCTGCGTTCACAGGCACAGAGAGGCTGCGTTCACAGGCACAGAGAGGCTGCGTTCATGGGCACAGTGAGGCTCCATTAACGGGCAGTGAGGCTGCAATGATGGGCGCAGTGAGGCTGCAATGATGGGCACAGTGAGGCTGCATTCATTGGCACCGTAAAGCTGCATTTGATGGGCGCAGTGAGGCTGCATTTGATGGGCGCAGTGAGGCTGCATTTGATGGGTGCAGTGAGGCTGCATTTGATGGCCGCAGTGAGGCTGCATTGATGGGCATAGTGCGGCTGCAATCATGGGCACCCTAAAGCTGCATTTGATGGGCACAGTGAGGCTGCATTTGATGGGTACTGATATGCTTTATGTTAATATTGTTAAAGTTGTTATTTCTTTTTGGAACTTAATTCTGCTGAAAACATTTAACAGTGTAATTTCATGAGATAATTTACAAGGGCGTGTTTAGGGGCGGACTTAGGGGTGGGGCAGGGGAGAGGTTGGGTGGGGCAACTGGTGGCGAGTAACTCTTAAGGCCTGGCTAGTGGCTTAGGACTTGAAATTTTGAGCCCTGCAGTATAATATATGTAAACTTTTTTTTTAGGATTTCAGGCTACAGCTTAACTAATTCAGCTCTTTGGACATACGTACTGTATGTAGTATATCCAAAGGGTGAACCATTAAAGTAGTATTAAACCCAAATCCAAAAATGTAATATATTGCAGCTTACCAATCATTAGATGTGGTGGCTGTATTAGTTTTCTTTTTTCGTTTTTTTCCCCTCAGTTTCTACCTGGTGATCTAGCCAGTAACACCCCCCCTGTATTATAAAGCCCCCACTCTGGATGAAGGAGCACAGGGGGCACCTTTCTACAGCAGCATTGTCTGTCTGGGGAAAGGGGAGTGTTAGAAGTACTAGCAGATTTGAATACACTAACAAATTGAAGCCAGCTAATACTTTAAAATCAGTTACAGCAAACATTTTTTTTTACCTAGGTTTATGTAAATAAATAAAAGCTACTAATTATAAGCACTCCAACAAGTGCTATATGGTTTGTCTCATCTCTGTATCTAACAAAACCTGTAGGAGCGCTTGCTCTTTTAAAACATACATTTACTGTCTGGAACACCAGATGAAAATAGAAGAAAGAAAGCTTACAAAAAGAAAACAAATGCAGCCATCACTTCTAAGAAATGGTATGCTGCAATATAATAAATGTTTGCTTTTGGGTTTATTACTCTTTAAAGCGGAGCTCCACCTGAAAGGGGAAGCTCCGCTTGTTTGCAACCTCCACTGCCACATTTGCCACTTTTTTGGGGGGTAGGGGAAGCGAGTACCTGGCTTTGAAAGGTACCGCTCCTACTTCAGGGTAAGATCGCTGTGGCGATCTACAGGGCAGTTTGGATCCTCCCCCTTCCCCCTCAGGTCCCAGAAGACTGTGAGACCATGCACAAAGTGCAGCACGACTCGCGCATGCGCAGTAGGAAATCGGCTGTGAAGCCAGAGGCTTCAGTGCCAGTTTCCCATAGTAAAAATACTGGAGTCTGCACCCAAAGCCGATTGAAGAATCGGCTGGGGTGCTCACATCGCTCGATCCCTGGGCATAAGGGAAAGCTAGAAAGCTCCCAGCTATAAAGTAAAAGCGATCTGGCGACATCTGGTGATCTGCCCCCCCCCCCCCCCCCCCCCTGCCTTGGTTTGCTGGGCTCTCTCACTCTTTCCAGGAGCCCAGGACCATATCCAATTGCTTCAGGATCAAAATCTGTTCCTCAAATTCCTCTTCACTGAACAAAACCAGAAGTGACAAGTATTTCACCCCTCTATATGGAGGGCTAGGGAGACATTGGGGTCTATAGGACCCCTAATGTCTATATAAAGAGTACCTGTCACCTGCCCAATACTATCACATGGGGATTGTTAACCCCTTGTGATAGCAATAAAGTTAAATAAAAAATAAATTAAAAAGTTAAAAATCAAAAAAAATTATTTGCCCCCCAAAAAAAAAAAATATATATATATATAAACGTTTTGGCCAATCAGGAAACGGGTTTCATACCTGCTTCCTGATTGCCCGGGAGGAGGATCAGTGTTGCAACAGTGAATGTTAATTCGCAATACACCTGGGTGAGCTCAGGACGCATGCTCTGTGATCTGAGCCCACACTATTTTAAAAGCCTATTGGAGCCTACGACTCTAATCAGGTGCTTAAAAAAAAAACCCCACCACTGTAATTCATGTGCCCGGTGACCTGAAAGGGGCCAGCCACATGAATAGGGGGCGGCAGCGGCAGCCGTGGATAGATTCATGCTATGCATGAATCTATCCACTGCATATAGGGGGGTGGTGAGGAGAGAGGGGGCGGCGCCACAGCGCCCCTAGTGGATGGGCCACCACTGGTCATTGGGAAGTTTTGTGCCCCATTGTTGGTGTCGTTGGGATAAATTGTGCCCTATCATTGGTGTCATTGGGCGGATTTGTGCCCTATCGTTAGTGTCATTAAGAGGATTTGTGCCCCATCGTTAGTGTCATTGGGATGAATTGTGCCCCATCATTGTTGTCATTGGGAAGATTTGTGCCCCATCACTGGTGTCATTGGGAAGAATTTTACCCCATCATTGGTGTCATTAAGAGGATTTGTGCCCCATCGTTAGTGTAAATGGGATAAATTGTGCCCTATCATTGGTGTCATTGGGAGAAACTGTGCTCCATTGTTGGTGTCATTGGGAGGAAAAGTGCCTCATTATTGTTGTCATTGGGAGGAATTGTGCCCCATTGTTGGTGTCATTGGGAGAAATTGTGCTCCATTGTTGGTGTCATTGGGAGAAATTGTGCTCCATTGTTGGTGTCATTGGGAGGAATTGTGCTCCATTGTTGTCATTGGGAGGAATTGTGCTCCATTGTTGGTGTCATTGGGAAGAATTGCGCCCCATTGTTGTTGTCATTGGGAGGAATTGTGCTCCATTGTTGTTGTCATTGGGAGGAATTGTGCTCCATTGTTGATATCAGTGGATGGAATTGTGCCCCAGGGGCCGGATAAAAGCAAGCAAAGGGCCGCATCTGGTCCCGGGCCGCAGTTACGAGACCACTGATCTAGCGGATGCACCGCACAGTGTGCAGTGAAATCAGACTAAGCTGTTTCATTACAGAAGAGGAACCTATACAACCTAGCAAGACTGAAGGTTAGGCTGGAACTCAACTTTAAAATAAAAATATCTCCTCCATATAAAACCTTGCTAAGCTGTCCCTGTGCTGTCTGATGCCGATAAATCCAGTCCTGCCCAGTAGATGGCATATAAATGATATCACTATAGGGTAACAACGTTATTATGTAACAGAATCCGATGACACATTGTTTTGAAACATATAACTACATTTCTCCTGAAATGATTATTTATTAGGTATGCCAGCATTCATGAGATCCAGTCTTCTTCCTGAGATCATAAATAATTAAATGTGACCCAGAATTGTGATCAAAGCACATGACATGCAAATATATATATTTTCTGTTTATTTTTTTACATAAGAAGTTATTGCTTCTTCACAGATAGAATTTATGAAAGAGAAACAAAGCTGAGCCTTCTATCTGCAGCTGTCACTAGAAATGACAAAAGGATTATGTTTACAGGTTTGTTTGTTTTTTGTAGAATTTTGTAAAACAAAAGTGTGAAAAAAGTTTCTACTAAAAAGTGCAACAATCTGACCTTATTTACCCCCCCCCCCTCCTCTGTGCCAAAATGCTGCGCTTGAGACCCGGTTCACACTGGGGCGGCACGACTTTGGGGGCGACTCGGCAAGGCGATCTCAAGACGACTTGAGAGGCGATTTGCAAAATGACTTCTGTATAGAAGTCAATGCAAGTCGCCCCGAGTCGCCCCCCAAAGTAGTACAGGAACCTTTTTCTAAGTCGGAGCGACTCGAGTCGCTCCTATTAGAACGGTTCCATTGAACAGAGCGGGACGCGACTTGTCAGGCGACTGAGTCGCCTGACGAGTCGCCCCTGTGTGAACCGGGTCTAATTAAAATCAAATATAAAACTCTGGGGGGAAAAGTTTGTTAAGGGTAAGTTCACCTTCAGTAATATGTTACCTTCCACCCGTATTTAGGGTGTAACATGTGACATGTTACTTTTGAGCCCCCACCATGCCCCCCCCCATGACAGATGGCAGGGGATCCTCTCACATTTTAAAATCTGTGTGGCTGTGTGGGGCTCCTTCTGCACATCTGCGTCATTCATTTGCAGGGATCTGTAAAGAAATTAACTACAAGTCCTGTCTGCCACCGTGGCAGATGGACTTGTAGTTTCAATGAACTGCAGGCGCCCAGATCAGCACACTGACTCTGGTATGTCTTTTATCGTAATATTACATGTGAAAATGATGGTAGGTAACCTGTCCCTGAGAGTTCTCCAGAGGCTATACAAGTAAAGGAGTGGGGTGCATGGGGTCATTCGTTATGATCGAAATTCATAAATTTGAAAATTCGAAAAATTCGTAAATTCGAAAATTGGAAATTCCGTAAATTTCGTAAGTTCGAAAATTCGAAATCCAGAAATTTGTAAATTTGAAAATTCGAAAATCTAAAATCCAGAAATTCGTAAATTCGAATATCCGAAAACCGGAAATTCTAAATTTCATAAAAACGAAAACTCATAAGTTCGAAAATTTTGAAAATCCAAAAATTTCCAAATATTCAAATTTCTGAATTTTCACATTTTCTGATTTTCGAATTTCCGAATTTTCCAAATTTTTAATTTTGTGATTTTCGAATTTCCGGATTTTCGAATTTTGTAAATTTATAAATTCGGAAATTCAAAAATTCTAAATCTGGAAATTAGAAAATTTGTGAAGTTGTAAATTCGGAGCTTTCGAATATTTGAATTTACGAATATTTTGAAAACAAATTTAAACGGGTTTTCGCTGATTTGGCTATTTCCAAATTTCCGAATTTGTCAAAATTTATTAAAAAGCTTTTGGAACTAAATGAAGTGCACATTTCTAATCACTTGTATCAACCTGTCGGTTGTTGACAGTATGTTTAACATGCATATGCTCTTATACCAAGGCTATTAACATTTTAGGATGTGCTGTGTTTTTAAGATGGTTTTGTAAAAATAAAGCTGCAATTATTTAATTAATGATGTAATATATGAAGGGCTCTTTCACGCGGGCGGACCGATCGAACCATCCATTGCCCTCTATGGAGCAGCGGATGTAAACAGACATGTGTCCGATTACACCTGTGAACATCTGATTCTTTCAGCTAAAAACAGACGGATGGGGGATCCGTTTCCCATCCATCTGGATGAGAGTCATCCCGACCACAGAGTCTGAATCCTGGACTGACACCCGTTCAGCCTCTCAATGAGCCGCTGAGAGCCTGAGACGGACGCTTCGCCCCCTCCACTAATCAGCGCTCCAATGAGCGAGGAGGGAGAAGAGCAGAGAGCTGTGACTGACAGTCTACAGCTCTCTGCTCGGGGAGCTCTGAAAACTGAGCGATCTGCGGTGTTCCATCGCTCAGTTCTCAGTGTAGAGGCGCTGGGGGACAGATGCAGCATCGGACCCATGCTGCATCCACCTAGGTAAGTATTAATAAGAAAAAATAATTCCTTTACTTATCTTTGAAGGCTGCAATCATAGGTGTGCACAGCCTATTGCATTAGGGTGTGCATGTGTATATATACTGACGGTGTCAGCAGAGCAATGGACGGTGTCAGTAGGGAAGAGATTGCTTGCAGTAGTTTTTATTTTTTACAATTTTTTACTTTATCTTATCATATTTTTTGGAGCCTTTAGGGGTCTTTGCTAAAATATTGGGGGTATAAACAGGGGGAATCTGCACCACACGGGGTGATTAGGGTGTGCCCAGGCACACCTGGCACACTCTGCGCGCACGCACGCCTATGGCTGTAATAAAGTCCCATGGGGAAATTCTGGGGTATGTAGGAGTTGGATACTGGCATAAATTGACCAGATGATGACAAATAAGGGGTCAATACCTGTTAGTGAGCGAGCACCCCCTTAGGGGGCACATGGAGGAGCACTAGAGGCTGCTGGATCATAGTAGGTGAAGAAGGGTCATGCGGAGCACAAGACACTTTGTGGACTGATTTAGCACTTTATATTTGTTTGGTCGTTTTATAAATAATTGCACATGTGATTTGGGTTTGTATATTTGATCTGTTGTATATAATTGACACACATTTGCTGCGGCCCTTTCGTTTTTTGCATTACCAGTAATGGTCTGCTTTTTTTTTAAATGTATGACTTAGTCAGTATAGTGTACAAGGGTTACACATTTAAAGCATCAGCTGATTGGCAATTCACGGAGTAAGCATATTAGATTATCATTTGTATCATATTATGTTTTGAATTTTAAGTGTATTTCACACACAGTAAGGGTGTTATCATTTTGGCAAATTTAACCTGCCATGCTATGATGTCAATGGGAACATGCTGCAACTGTGAGCCAAGCTTGTGGTTGAAGCACGGCTTTTCACTGCAAATTCCCCCTTTAGCTGAGAAAAAGAAACAGAAAAAAAGGCATTCAGGTGGCGGCAGTATCACCTCCTGAAAGGCATGGAAGCTGCTGATCTACGACACTCTGAAAAGCAATCCACCGGACCACCGCTGATCACTTTTGAGAGAGGTGGTAGAGACTGCTGCAGATGTAAACAAGGCACTAAAGCTGAAGCTGATTTTTTTTTGTTTAAATCAGCACCAAGGACAGTACTTACATAAATAATAAATGTCTGGAGTCCTGGTGGCTTCTCTGTTCCTTGAAATCTTCTGCCCCCTGGATACCCCTTAGCACGGGGGTCCGGATGCAGACCCTTCATTCATTCATCTGTCCTCCACTTAGTGCTTTTTATTGTGGGAACCAATAGTACAGCATCTATTAATGGGGGGGGGGGGGGAATGGGCAGAAAGGGTGGGCATAGTTGGCACTTTTGACGAGTGCCTGTGACGGGTAGAACCACTCATATTAAAGTGGCACTTAATTGTATCTGAGCACCACAAACTATTTAATTCATTTTTTTATATTCAGAGCAAACTTACCCCTTCATCCATGTCTCCTCACTTTATTTTGCTGAAAAAGCACAATGACCCACCCCTCCCCCACCCCTAGTATTTCTAGCCACAGCCATCTTGAGTATGGGCAGAAGACTCATGTAGCACTGACTTCCTGAGATCCATCTGCCCTTAGCTCAGGCATGCATGCAGGAAAGGCTGCTTAGCTGAGAAAGCCCCTCCTCCCATGAAGACTCCTGGGATGTATGGCATCATTTTGGTCTAAGCCAGAAACCAGGATGCAACTGAAGAAATGTAAAAAAAAAAAAAAAAGGTTAAACAAGTAAATTTAATCACTTGACTTCCAGAAGATTTACCCCCCTTCATGACCAGGCCATTTTTGCAATATGGCACTGCATTATTTTAACTGACAATTGCATGGTCATGCAACGCTGTACCTTTTTTCTCACAAATAGAGCTTTCTTTTGGTGGTATTTGATCACCGCTGCGTTTTTTTATTTTTTGCGCTATAAACAAAAAAAAATTATAATTTAAAAAAAGAAAAATCTAATTTCTTCATAAATTAAGGTCAGTATGTATTCTGCTACATATTTTGGTAAAACGAATCTCAATAAGCGTATATTGATTGTGTAGCACCCTCTAATGTGTGCTAGATGTAGTATAGGCTTTGTATTATAGGTTCTGTTAGTGTAGACAAATTTAGTTAGCTCAGGGCTAAGCCTGAGCTGTGAATCTGGGTCAGGGTTCAGTGAGTCAGGGCTGGATGACTCATCCTGACAGCTCCTTTGGTGCCTCCCCCTGGTCTAGAATGTTGAAGAAACCTCTAGAGTTAGTGGGTGGAGGTTAGGAGGAGCTGCCTGGAATATTTATGAGGGCCTCAGCCGATCCCCAGTAAAGGACTGGCAGGGGGCAAGGCTTACCTCATAAATAGGCATGAGCCATGCCAGCAGAAGTAGTCGGGTGGAAGATGGAGATATAGTGCTGAGAAGGCTGTCATAGGCCCTCTGGGTTGCCCCCTAGTCTGGGGGGGGGGGTGACATTAGGCCAGGGCTCGGGTGCTGGAAGGATCATGCGACAACACACAAAGAAAGCCCTTCCTGGAGGCACGGGAGCAAGAGAGAAGACAAAGTGAGTGGAGCAGCACTACTGGGGACTATCAAGGGGGGAGACTGCCACATGTAGTCAGTTCTCCCTGAAGACAGCAGTGGGCTAAGTCTTCATCCCTTTCCTGGGAGATCTCCTCAGAGTCAGCCGGGTGGGCTGGTGAGAGTCAGTCTGGAGGACTGTAGAGGAAAGTTAGCCTGGAGGGCTAGTGAAAGGGGCAGCTGCAGCCAGGTGGGTTGGCACTGGCAGTGCCTGAAAAGGTGGTGCTGGGACCAGTAGCCACAGGAGGAAAAGTACAAGCTGATCACTGTATTCTGCGACACAACTAGGGGCTTCAAGTTCCGGGCCATTGCTAAATCTGACTGTGCCTGTCAGATCCACTAACAGTGATCTAGCTGGAGACTGCAAGCAAGTGAGTGCAGGAGGAGTGTCAAGGAGACTGACTGTATATAGGAAGATGTCCCTGAAGTTGTCATTGACGTCAAGAGCGCATCCTCTGACCTCCCATCCCTATCCAAGTTAAAAAACCCTAATATATAACAAAAAAACTCACGGACTGTTCTCTGTCTCTCGTGTGCCTGTGACAAATTTGGTGTGCCTGGTTGTGCAGGGTGGGGGATCCCAGTTCATCTGTGACTCCTTAGTGGGTGCACTACAATTGGTTTGTGCAAAAGTTATAGCATCTCCAATAAGGTGACCAGATTTTTTAAATGAAATCTGCGGACATATTTTTTTTTTATACTAGTAATGGCGGCAATCAGCGTCTCTCTGCCCGTCGCCACCACCCGCCTCACAGCCTGTCAAGTCTCACTCTCCGGGCCCGGCTACTACTGGGTGGGGAGCCGAGGAAGATCACTCCGCCAGGGAAGGCAAGAAGATAAGCAGGCAGGCGGCTGACCGGAGCTTGAGCCAAGGCAGAAGAACATGCGAGCGGAGCTAAATGGGTATGCACCCGAAACTGAAGAAATATTCCCTCCGCTCCGACCAGCACATGATCACCAGAAAGGGGCAGATGATGGAAAAAAATACACCCCCTTAAGCTAGTAGGCACGGCGGAGCAGGGGGTGTGTAATTCAGATTTTTTTTTTTTTATTCTGCACTGACTGTCTTTAAAATTGCCCCAGCCCCTGTTCGAATCCAATCTGGGGACAAAACCGGGGACAAACTTGGTCCGGGGACAGTGTCCTCAATCCGGGGACTGTCCCCTGAAACCGGGGATGTCTGGTCACCCTAATCTTCAAACTATGGTATATATACTGGAATTTTTATTTTATTTTTTATACTAGTAATGGTGGCAATCAGCAACTTATAGCGGGACTGAGATATTGTGGCAGTCATTCTGACACTAACTGACACTTTATGGGAACCAGTGACATTAATATAGTGATCAGTACTACAAATATGCACTGTCACTGTACTAATGACACTGTCTGGGAAGGGGTTAAACACCTAGGGCGATCAAGGGGTTAAATGTGTGCCTAGCCAGTGTTTATGTGTACAGTGTGTGGTGGTTTTACCAAGGGAAGCTATGGATTTTATTCCCTGCTTTGTGGGGAAAAAATCTATTACTTGCCTGCTGACAGGACAGAGCTCTGTCTTGTTTTCATAGGCAAAGCCCTGTCCTGCCTGTTTCCCAGGCGATCGGAGGGTGCCAGCAGTGATCTATTGATCGGCACCCGGCGATCAGCATCTGCTGTGTTTAACCACAGCACGGCGAGTAGGGTGACCACGTTTCCCTGATTGCCCGGGACAGTCCCGCATTTTGTAGGTCTGTCCCGGGCACATTCATTCCAGGACAATACAGTGTCCCGGAATGAAACTGACACAGCCACCCCCCGAGCCAATCTGATGCCCCCAAAAAAGGGTGCAACATCACCGCTTTACTCACTGACAGTACTTGACCTGGCCGGGAATGCCTGGAGGAGCACAATCCCGCCCCCTGCTTGTGATTGTAGAAATCATAAATCCCGCCTCTTGTGACCAATCTCTGTGCTGTGATTCGTTACAGCACAAGCTGATTTTTGGGAAGGGAGGGTGTCCCTGATTGGTAGTTTGGAAATGTGATCACCCTAATGGCCAGGTCACGGGTGGCGCCCGCCCCCCTACCAAGAAGTGCTAAATCATGTACCTAGTGTGTGATCTGGTGCAGCAGGGTTGCCTTGCCGCCGTATATTTAAGTTATACAGTCGGCAAGCTGATAATATACTTTCCCTTGTATTTCCTAATGCTAACAGTATAAGGAATAAAAATAATTCATGTTGATTGAGAAAGTTTAGTTCCACTTTAAATCTTGCAGCACTAGAGGATCACAGCTTGCGTGGGTATCCGAGGCGAAGAGGAATGAAGATGTCAAAGAAAGACTATAGCAGCCACCAGTGCAAGGAACACTAGTCATTCAGGTAAATACCTTGTGCTGATATAGAGAGATCCTTTAGTGTAGCCATGGCCTAATGCAGGGGTAGGCAGCCTTAAAGTGGAGGAGATCTATCTGAACACGGGAGAAATCAAAGATCACCGGGCACAGTGTCGCCTCTTTACACCTGATTTAAACCCAGGGTTGCCGCTACCACTAGGGGGACTAGGCAGCCGCCTAGGGCGCACTGCCACCTAGGGCGCAGCCATGGCCTGTCACCTCATCATCCCCACTGGATGTAACCTCTGGAGCCGCTGTCCTTGTGTGGCGGGTCTGCTGGAGTGTGTACTGGAGGTCCGGAGGAGAGGGAATGTCTGCTGCCGGGGATCGTGCAGGGGCGGGGGGAGGAAACTATCACATGCAGTACACTGACAGATCCCTCCCCCGACTCCCTCAGCTGCAGAGCTGTTCGGCGGCTCAGGTCTCTGATGCCGAAGAGCTGGCCCGCCTCCTTCATGGTCACTGGTCAGGACTCGTGAGGGGGTGTGGCCAGCCAAGGGGTGATCCCGCCTGTCTCTGGGGGATGCGGAGCGGCCGGCCTCAGGGATGATTGCAGGTCCTTCTGGGCAGAGCAACATGGAGGTAAAAAAAAGGCTCTAAAAATGCTGTTTTGTTTTTTATGCAGCCACTGGACTGGGAGAAAATGGGTTGAAAACTTGCTAGCCTCAATATCTCACAGTCAAGGCAGTGCTACAGGACAAAAAGATATCATCTTGATCTTTGTCAACTTTATTTCTTCTATCTTTAGACTTTTACATAGAAGTAAAAAGTGCTGTTAGCTTACAAAGATCAAGATGGTATCTGGTTTCTCCTGTAGCACTGTCCTGACTGAGCCGTTTTCAACCCAATTTCTCCCAGTCCTCTGCCATGCTGCCACCCAGTCCTCTGTGTGCTGCCACCCAGTCCTCTGCAATGCTTTCACCCAGTCCTCTGCCATGCTGCCACCCAGTCCTCTGCATGCTGCTACCCAGTCCTCTGCAATGCTTTCACCCAGTCCTCTGCCATGCTGTCACACAGTCCTCTGCCATGCTGTCACACAGTCCTCTGCCATGCTGTCACCCAGTCCTCTGCCATTCTGTCACCCAGTCCTCTGCCATGCTGCCACCTAGTCCTCTGCCATGCTGCTACCCAGTCCTCTGCAATGCTTTCACCCAGTCCTCTGTCATGCTGTCACACAGTTCTCTGCCTGCTGTCACCCAGTCCTCTGCCATGCTGTCACCCAGTCCTCTGCCATGCTGTCACCCAGTCCTCTGCCTGCTGTCACCCAGTCCTCTGCCATGCTGTCACCCAGTCCTCTGCCATGCTGTCACCCAGTCCTCTGCAATGCTTTCACCCAGTCCTCTGCCATGCTGTCACCCAGTCCTCTGCCATGCTGTCACCCAGTTCTCTGCAATGCTGCCACCCAGTCCTCTGCAATGCTTTCACCCAATCCTCTGCCATGCTGTCACCCAGTCCTCTGCAATGCTGCCACCCAGTCCTCTGCAATGCTTTCACCCAGTCCTCTGCAATGCTGTCACCCAGTCCTCTGCAATGCTGCCACCCAGTCCTATGCAATGCTGCCACCCAGTCCTCTGCAATGCTTTCACCCAGTCCTCTGCCATGCTGTCACCCAGTCCTCTGCCTGCTGTCACCCAGTCCTCTGCCATGCTGTCACCAAGTCCTCTGCCATGCTGTCATCCAGTCCTCTGCCATGCAGTCACCCAGTCCTCTGCAATGCTGTCACCCAGTTCTCTGCCTGCTGTCACCCAGTCCTCTGTCATGCTGTCACCCAGTCCTCTGCAATGCTGTCACCCAGTCCTCTGCAATGCTGTCACCCAGTCCTCTGCAATGCTGTCACCCAGTCCTCTGCAATTCTGTCACCCAGTCCTCTGCAATGCTGTCACCCAGTCCTCTGCGATGCTGTCACCCAGTCCTCTGCGATGCTGTCACCCAGTCCTCTGCAATGCTGTCACCCAGTTCTCTGCCTGCTGTCACCCAGTCCTCTGCCATGCTGTCACCCAGTCCTCTGCAATGCTGTCACCCAGTCCTCTGCAATGCTGTCACCCAGTCCTCTGCAATGCTGTCACCCAGTCCTCTGCAATTCTGTCACCCAGTCCTCTGCAATGCTGTCACCCAGTCCTCTGCGATGCTGTCACCCAGTCCTCTGCAATGCTGTCACCCAGTCCTCTGCGATGCTGTCACTAGTTGCATTCAGCAGCTGCACCTTAGGGCTCAGTCACACGTAAAGTTGGGGGTGGTAAAAGAGCAGTAAATAATAGAAGTCTATGGCTAAGCGCAGCAAACCCACAGGAAAGCTGAAGGTACATTGCACGGCACCCAGGTGTGGGTAAACTGCAGCACATCACTGTGAAAGTAGCCTTATACTAATGTAGCAAGGTCCTGGGTCCCCTTTGGTCTAATGAGAACCTCCAGAGTCAGGGACAGCTGACATCCTTCTGTGTAGAGTGGGTTTCAAGGCATGGTGGGTGTAATGCAAGGTAGATTTATGGGTGCCAGACACTTCTTGAATGCAAAGAGATTTATTTTCTCTTGAAAAGAACTGTGGGAGAGAGGGTTTTAGGGCCACGACACCCTTTAGTAGTTGCAATGTTAATTAGCAGACTCAGAGACTTCTACAGGTGGACAGCCATGCAGGGAAAGGCACCCAGCTGGATACCACATCTGCATGTGTAGGAGCGCTGTCTCCTATGGCAACAGTTTCTATCACAAGTTGTAATGAACTTCTGTACTTCCTCTACAATCACTTCTTTTAGATCTTCACTCAACTGAGCTCCCAGTCTCTCTCTCACTAGACTTACTGATCCACTGCCACTGAATCCCCCGAGCTCTTTCAATCTTCACACTTAGTATCTTCCTCAAGCGTCACCCCCACTTCTCTGCTGGATCCCTAGCTTGGTACTCCAGATACTTCTCAAGCGTCACCCCACTGGCCTGCTCGGTCCCTAGCTTGACGCACAAGGCTGCTCTGCAAGCGTCACCTCTGCTGGCTGGGTCCCTGGCTTGTTACCCACTGAAGTTTCCAGATTCTTCACTGTCCCCACTAGGTGAGAATGCTGCTCCGGTACTTGCTTCCGCTACTCATGGTGGTCCCTGGTAATAAGGTGAATGGTCCCTTAGTGGCGACAGCTTCCTCTCTACCTCCGACCACGACATATTCTCCGGTTGGCAGAACCGTCACTTCTGGATGGACTACAATCCGCAATCCTAACCCTACGCTGCTCTCTTGCTTCTGGATAGGCCCTCAGACAGCCTAGCAGCCAGACGTCCCTGGGATAGACCTCAGGCTCTGGCCTAGCAGCCCGGGGCAGCACAACACATATCCACTCAGACAGCCGTCCAGGTGGCACAGAACTCTGATCACCTGACATCACCCAAATATATAGGTTCTCCCGACAGGCCAAAGGGATTTAAGAAACCCCCGCCCATTGGCTGAGATACCCCATATACTCCTAATCTGTCCTTGCAATGCCTTTGTTTTATTTAATGTCGCCAGGTACCCGGCCACCCAGAGACAGAAGAAAGAAGTGCAGCAATTCCAGACTTAGGGTGAAATCAATTGATCCCTAGCAATTAGGCAAGGCAACTATACCTGGCAAGTAAATTTAAGAGCAACCCTGCCTAAACATCAGGGTGCTACACTAATATGCCCAGCGTGTTGCGTCACACCGACCTGAAGATCTTTTCTTTCCTGCTGCTGTCGTCACTCTGGAGACCACTATCCGAGATAAGAAATGGAGTGCAGTTGGTATCTAGAGGGGGCATCGGCTTATGCAGCTCCTGCTCCCTTCTACAGCTCCAACCTTACAAGTAGTCCCTCTACATTGCACTCTGTTTGATGCTCTGGAATGGCAGGTCAGCAAAACCAGACCGCAATCTACCAGTCACCTGTCCACAATCTACTGGTAGATCACGATCTACAGGTTGCTGACCACCGGCCTAATGCCACCTACTATGGCATAATCCATTATGTGTGGAGCTAATGCATCTTTAAAGGTGTCATTCTTGTTGATTTGGAAGTTAGTGATAATAATACAAAAATGCGATAAAAAGTTGTTCTAAGCAGCCGCTAAAAGCATTAAAGATTTAAAAGCATCCCACAAAATGACTGCGCAGAACTAAATTTGACTCAGTCTCTGGACATGAGTAATCATGGAAAGTAGATCAATGCAATTAAAACGTTTAATAACGTATGAAGGATTGATTTACTTAGCTTGCAAACTCCTTTAGATTAATGTACATTTCCAGACAGGAATGGCATTCAGGCTGTTAAGGTAAGGCTAAGTCACTTAGCTACGTTGTGTATGGCTGCCAGTTTTATTCCGAGCATTGCTATACAGTGATGCAGAATTTGTTCACCGTTTCAGGTCCAGATTCAGCCCAAATGTTTGGCTGAATTCAGGCCAGAAATGGACCAAATTCGCCCAGGAGCCGCAGCGGAGATATGTGAACCGGCTCCATAGAGAGCCAGTCAAAATCTCCTATTCCTCGCATCCAATTCGCAATGGTGTGAACCCAGCCTAAAGGAGAAGTCCAGAATAAGCTCTTTGGCTGGGCTTCTCCTATGGGTCACAGGAGTGCAATTCGTTTTGCACTCCTGTGACCCGTTTTCAGCAGAGAGCGGTCTGAAGTCCGCTCTCTGCTGACGTCACTGGAATCAGTCCAGGCACTGTGTCATCCCGACAATAAAGTCTGGATCCGCCAGGTGCCTGGACTGATGCCTGTCTCAGCCTTTCAGCGAGACGCTCAGAGGCTGATATGGCTGCTCCCCGCCCCTCCACAGCTCAGCGCTCCAGTGAGCATGGGGGGGAGGGCAGAGCGGAGAGCTGACAGGCAGCAGCTCTCTGCTCGGGGAGCTGAGAGAACCGAGCCATCGGTGGGGTTTGACCGCTCGGTTCTCAGTGCAGAGGTGGCGGGGGGACAGACGCAGCATCCACCTAGGTAAGTATGATGGGGGAAAAAAAAACCATACTTCTCTTTTAAAGAAGACTTTACATTCATGTATGATCTCTTCCATCCCTGCCTACCCAGCTTCTTCAAACTGGTAAATGGTACAGAGGTCGCAGAAACCACTGTTACTGGGCACCATGGCAGACAATCAGCTGACTGGTCATGTGACAGGGAACATCAGCTCCTCCTCTTCACCAAAGATCATGTGCAGGTCTAGGAAGTCAGTCATGTGTCTATCCATGCATCTGGCCGCCTAATCTACATGGGCGTCCGCAGAATTTTTTTCAGGGGGGACATCATTTTAGGGTCACCCATGCGCCGCCCCTTTTCGACAATGTCATTATCACATTATCATGGTCAGGGCCTGCAGATGTAGTACAGTCCCCAGGATAAGTAAAAGTAAAGTAGAGTCCCGGCTGGACGATCGCCCACTCTGGGTTCCCCGGGGGTGACTGGTTAGTAGTGTAGCATGTCTGTACCCCAGCAGTGGCTCAGTCTTTCCCGCTCTGGTGGCACTGGGCAGCGTGGCGCTCTCTCTCTGGTGGCGCTGGGCGGGGTGGCTCTCTCTCTGGTGGCGCTGGGCAGTGTGGCTCTCTCTGGTGGCGCTGGGTAGCGCGCCCCTCTCTCTGGTGGTGCTGGGCAGCTTGGCTCTCTTTCTGGCTTCCGCTCAGCACACTCCTCTTTCTTTGTCCTGTAGCACTCACTCCCTCAGCTTTTTTCCAGGCTGCAGTCTCTCAATCTCTCTCTTGATCAAGCTGTAGCCTCCTCCCTGTGGAAAATGGGGCCAACAATCTTCGGGACTACATGTCCCATGATGCTCTCCTTTCCTAGTCTCATTTGATTGGCCCTTAGTTAAGGCCAATGGGGAAGGAATGGAGTGTGCAGGAAGCTGGGCAGGGAACCTATTGGGAGTCGCCGTCTATTCTCCCTGACAGGAGAAAAGGGGGGGGGGGCGAGTGGGGGAATCCGATCCCTGATTCCGGGGGGGGGCACTTGACCTCCCTTGCCCCTACCTGCGGACGCCCATGGCGGGGCGCTGAACACATGGATTCCAATGAGTTTTTTTTTTTTTAAGCACGTGATTAGAGCCAGAGGCTCTAATAGGCTTTAAAAAAGGGTGGGCTTGGGGCGCAGAGCATTGTCCTCGGAGCCCGCCCAGGTGTTTGACAATAGCAAATGAATATTCGCTATTGTCGCACTGATTCTCCTCCCAGCCAATCAGAAAAGCGGGTCCTGTGATTGGCTGAAAGGACAGGCGATCCTATTGGCCACTTAGGAGAAGAAGGAAGGAGATGCACGGCGGCCGTGAGGAGACGCACGAAAAGCCACCGCCTGTCGCCTGGAGGGAAGCGCTGCCCGCTGGATGGGGTAAGTGCGGGGCCAACCAACCGACCGACAAGGGGGTTCCAATTGACCCGACTGACCGACCCACGGGGGGAGGATGCAGGAGACTCGACCGACTGGGGGGGGGGGTGGCTGTGAGTGATTGTTTGTCACCCCCCCCCCCCCATCAAAAAAAAAAAAAAACAGTCACCACTGCTACAATCTTCCTAGTGTCCACTCCTTGTGCTGCCACTTCCTATTACACTCCAGCTACTGTAAAGAGACACAAAAAGGTTGATTCAGGTGCTTTAAATGTTTACATTAAAAAAAGAAATGTTAAGCTGTATTAATGATTAAAAAGCCACATTAATGTGTGTTTTTTTTTATGTACACAGAGTTCAATTTCAAATGTGTGTAGTATGCAAAGGAAAAGGGGAAAACAGAGTGGCTGAATGAAAAAAAAAACAAACAGTGTATGGCCAACCTTAGTTTGCTAGCGCACTGTGTTTCATAAACAATTGCTTTCTTTGTTTAGTAAAAAGTTTTTTAATCCTTTGTTGCAGGCTGATCTCCGGCAGCCTCTTTGTGGCCACTTCAAGTTTACATGTGCTGCAGCAATGGCTGCATGGTATTTCTCATTGTGGGTTTCCTGATGGTGACAACAGCGGACCTTATTTGTGCAATGTGTGTCAGCATGGCTGCTTGTAGATTCTATTGCAAGTGCACGTGACAGGGTGACAACATAGGAGAGTAAATTGGGAGAATGCGATAGAACATCGTCACCCTAAAGCAGGAAGGTCTTGAACAAGGACCTTCATGACAGCATCACCAGCTCCCACATTAGTCACTTTTTCATCTTTCCATCTATTAAATCTTCTGCCCTTGTTGTTTTAACTTTGGATAGTAAAACATTTTTTTGTTGCCAGTAAATACCTTATACAGCCCACTTCCTGTTTCTTGTCTGGTCATTATAAGGCTTATGACATCATGCACAGCTTTCTCTCTCTTACTCTCATGAGAGTTTGCCAGGAAGGGACTGGGGATGAGTCATAAGAGGGCCAATAAGAGCTGCGGAGCTGGAGGTGTGCCTCTGTGTGTCTGTGTAAATCCAGGAAGTTATCAGGCAGCAGCTTCAGCTGCCCACAGTTAAAATGGTTGCAGCCAGACTCAGTGGAGGGAAATTTCTGCAGCATAGTTGGCAAGTACAGAATCACAGTATATATAAAATAATATGCAAAGTGGTTGGATGGAAGCTTCAGAATGACAAAGATGTTTTTATTACAAATTATGTGAGAAGACTACAGTTCCACTTTAAATCTGAATCCAGGTATGGATACTTTGTCATAGTTACATTATTCCACTTGGACCAATGTAACTATACAAACATATCTATACCTGGAATTCAGCGTTAATGAAATTGAATTAAAACTAAAAACTGAAATTGAATTTTAAATGGCATTAACATGTTAAAGATTTATGTGTTTTAGCGGAATACATGCACACTCCAGCATCTGCTTAAACCTGAAAAATCCATTTTGGGTGGACTGTCTCCTAGAGATCCCAGATCACAGAAGTGTGATGACCAGACTGCAATGACCTTGTGTAAACTGCTGGCCACTATGCACTTTAAATTGATCTGGGGACATTAAGTAAAGAGCCTCAGAGTACATTAGTCTGACCCCTCCAGCTGATGCTGTCATAGACATCATCCTGCAGAGACAGTACTGCCCCTAGGTGGCATCAGAGGCCTGTTAGTGTCACCCTGTGCAGTCACAGAGTTCTCCTAGGAATGGTAGCTCAGTGTTACATTCAGAGATGCTGCAGTGTGATGTAAAATCATCAGATTCCTCTTACTGTAGCCATCTCTGAAACAGGTATTGGGATTTCCCAAAAATGGCTTCCTAATGGGCCATTTTAACCATAATGCAAAAGTATTTCCCTTGTGCACTGAGAAGTATTGCATGCTTTGCTTATGTAATGAAGACCAAGAGTGTCTGTTTTAGGAGTGCGTTAGTCTGTGATTTAAAGGGACAGAACAGGTATGCTTTGCTTTGTCTAAAGAGCATTTGAGGCTTCATGCTCATGGCCATACAACGCAAGAAATCTCCCCGGACCCACAGCTGCCGCATACAGCCGCCCATTGAGATGAGTTAGAACTGTACGTGGCTATGCTCCAGGGGTTTTGTAAAGCACCCACATGGGTGTCTGCCCTGAACACACATTATCTGCACTTGGAAGATATGACCTCAAACATACGGATGATTTACACAACCCTTGGTGCATAACTGCATGCAGTCACATCTTCTAAATGAATCTCAATGGGCGGCTGTATGCAACAGTTGCAGGTCCTGAGAGAGCAATTATGCAGGCGCCACACACTGTATGGTCCCTATGGCCCTGTGCATGAAGTCTTACAGATATATCCATAGCTTCAGTGCAGTAAAAATATGTAGCACTACCCCCCAGTTAAGAGAGCTGCTGGTATTAGTTTGGGCCTGTACCTCACTGCTGTCAACCCCCAATAAACTGGCTCTGACCCTCCACTGGCACAGCGGTTAAGCAAATGATATTGTGAAACCTACTGGTAATGAAAAACCACAACGCAGTATACATTCACCGTTCAGAACTAGAGTACCTGTGCTGGCCGTCTCTCTTTCCGGGACAGTTAATACTCCGCACAACGTGTTTGCTTAACCATAAAATATCTTTACTAGATATAAAAGAGGTTAGGTTAACAGACAGGCATTTACATATGCAGGGCCCTGCAAAGTCAAAGTTATGCACAATGTAACCAATATCTAGATATACAAATCCTATACACTCTAAAATGTCTTTAAAAGAACTAAGTTCGCGAGCTTCCCCCTCGTGGGCAGTATGGCGCCCAATGTCTCCGTGAGTTACAGTCTGGCCTGACTACTCCACACACACAGTTACTCCAATAGAAGGGATCTTCGCTAGCAACGTTGGTGCACTTTTATATTTGTAATCCAATGGGGTATCCACCATTAGCTATAATCCTGCTATAGTTTAGGGCCTAAAGTCACAAGCAATTAGACACAAACTCTAACTGCGCAACACACTGCTGTAATGGCGGTGAGTCCTATGCAAAGGGGTCCCGCGCCTAACAAACAGTTAAGAATCCTGGTCAAGTGCTCTCTCACCCGACCAGACCAATCCGCTTATCCGATCCCGCTGCTAGGCTCCAGCCCACGATCTCCCGGTCACCCATAGTCTCCGATCTCCCAGACAACCGATAGGGAAGGTGAAGGTGACTCGACTCTTGGGAGCTTCGAGATGTCAGCAGGCTCTCTGGACGAGGTCTCTCTCCTTCTCCGACCAGCAGGCTTTCTCCAGCTTGGTAGGCCCAGACTCTCCGGCCTAGACCAACACGATAGGCCCGAACAGGCTCCAAGTTGCTGGGCGGGCGATGTCCAAAGAGACTGCGCATTTCTCCTCCTCCCCTTAAATAATCCACCCCTAGCAGACCTTGCGCCGGGCAATGCACGATGGATGTTCAGTTGCACTGTGGGTATAGTAGTCTGTGTAGTATCCTTGCCATTGGAGTCCAACTCTCCCGGTACCACAAATCCCACCATACACTTCCCTACTTATAGTCAAGCAATAGTCAGCAGATCATCCAACAGGAAACCAGAGAAGATCCGGACTCACTTGATGGAATATAGTCTCTTATGAACACCATAAAGTGACACCCCGCTACAAATAGATCACAGAGGTTAAAAAAAAAAAAACAGGTTCGGATCCTGGGGGGTCCGGATCAGTGTCGGCCGCAGAGCATTGCACCCCGAACCCACCCACTTGTGTGACATTAGCAAATTAATATTCGTAAATGTCTTCCTGCTTCTCCCCCCGAACAATTAGAAAGTGGGTCCTGAGACCCGATTGCCTGGGAGTCCTAAGACCTGATTGGCCAGAAAAGTCCTAAGACCCAATTGGCCGGGAGGAGAAGCGACCACCGGGACTCGGAGGAGATACAGGGGGGAAGCCGCAACCTGGATGGGGTAAGTGCGGGGCTGGCGGGCGAGCGAAGCGGCAATTGCTCACCCGACAGTGCAGGTTTAGGAGATATTTACTGTACCTATAGGTAAGCCTTGTTATAGGCTTACCTATAGGTAAAAATCATACAAGGTAGTTTACTCCCACTTTAACTAGGAACAAAATTCGGGACATTTTTTTTCTCGGGGAAAGCTCCCTAAAACTGGGGATGTCTGGTTACTAATAGGGTAATACTGGCTGTGTTTTTGGTGGCTTTAAATGCATACCAATATTTAGGGTGCAAACTGAAACATGGTTGAATTCCCCAACCCTTTACAAGCTTCAATACAAAAATGTGATATATACACATTTTATTATCCTATTAATGTGGATGCATTTACTATATTTTGGGCAAAAGATGGACTATGCCTTTAAGGTATAAATGGGCCCTAAAAGATTTCTGAAGGTTTCAGAAACTTTTTTCAACCATCCATGGGCCTGATCTTATGCCCCAAAAAAATGGTCCTTTATTAGCATTAGTACATTTATATTTAAAAATACACAAATAAAAGGAAAAAACAGGAACAGATAGAACACCAAGGGTTGTATTAAAATAAAATAAAAAACTTGCACAGCAGTTTGTCTAATGAAAGTGCACTAAGAATTCATAATATACTTTGAGCCATCTAGTGGCAAAAAGCAATATCTTCCATTTAAAATCAATAAAAAGCATTTGACTAGAACACGTACGTACACTTTCACTGGGCAATTTGCTATGCAATTTTTTTTTTTAAAATACACATGTAAATGAAATAAACTATCCCAAATTAAACCAAAAAACCCCCCTAAAACAAAACAAAAACATTTTTTAAACAGTTGAATTTTTTAAACAAATTTACGCCTAAGCAACCTAATGAGCAAAACAAAGGGTTTTCACATGGTAACCATTGGGTGGCTGCCCTGCTGTGTCCACTGGGTTTTCTCTGCAAGATACCGGAGCAGATTGCCCTATAGAAGAAATTCAGGCCCGTGAAGGCAGATAAAAGCTAAATGATCTTCCCCTGCAGAGGGGATCTTTTAGTTATAGGTGAAGGCTGGTGACTTCAGTCAGTCATAGGGTATTATGTGTATTTGATTCTCTAACAGTAAGAGCTCCTTGCCATAATTTCCAACTCAAACTCACCGCAGAGATCTTACCAATAGGGACCCAGTGAATAGAAGAGATTGTCAGGTGCTTTAAATTGTTAGTAAGAGATACTTTTTTTTGTTGTTAAAATAAAAAAGATGTTATACTTACCTTACCCACTCTATACAATAATATTGCACAGAAAGGTCCCTTACCTCCTTGTTTGACAGTCCCCTCTTGGCGCTGTCTGCTCATCCAACCTATGGGTGCCTCCTTAGCTAACCAGGTGCTAAGACGGCCCCTGTGTGCGTGCATTCCCAAGCTGCGCTGTGCGTGTCCACTGACACACACAGCACCAGTAAGCTATGCCCCTGTTCACTCCTCACAGGAGTTTGACTGACAGCAACAGGAGCCTATAGCTCTGCTGCCGTTAGTGTCTCCTGTGAGACCAGGAAGTTAGGAGAGTGGTGCTGCAGCCAAGGCAATGCTGGAGTGGTGACAATAGACAGGAAAGTGTTTAGGGATGAGGTGGGTAGAACAAGTAGTGGGGATTATTTTATTTTTTTAACCTTAATGAAGGGAATGCATTAAGGTAAAAATGTTTTGATTTTAGAACCACTTATAGTCCCCAGTATCTATCAAATACCGCACTCTGGCCACTAGACGGTGCTAAGTATCACAGGAAATTCATATTTTACCTAGCACCAGCTAGTGGCCAAATGCAATAATTTCCATTTTAAATTAAAAAAAATCAGTTAACCAGTGTAGGAAATAGCACTAAACTGTTTTTAGTGACACTTGCACAGAACACATGTACATGCACATTCACTGGGCAAATTGCTAGGCAAATTTTTTTTATAAATACATTGCTAAATTAAAAAAATACCCTAAATACACCCAACAAACGCCCCCTAGGGATAATGGGAACCCGTCGAATTGTGCACAATATGTATGCAGATTCAAACTCACCGCAGAGATTTCACCAATAGAGACCCCGAGAGACAGAAGAGACTGTGGGGTGGTATAACTCTCCAACTATCAATTTTTGGTGCAATAACCCTTTAATCCACCTGTATGTTTTGGGGAAACAGCTGAAAGATCCACAGGAGACCCATGCAAGTACAGTCAGGATATATAAACTCCCTGCAGATAGTGTCCCTAGTGAGACACTAGTGGGATAGTTTCTCCAGCTAAGGATCCCAGTGCTACAATAGAAAAATAAAAGTCACGTAGTCACCATGCTCCCCTAAGTGAAAGCCCTGCATTCCTTAATGCTGTTACGCACGATGACATATATGCCTGTGGTTCTGAATTGGAAATTCCTGCTTTACAGTTGAATTGGCTTGTTTCCAGCCTGTTACTGGCACTGTGTTATGACATTACTGCTAGCCGTGCTAATGTAATTTTTCATACTGCTTGAGCAGAACAGCCAGCCCAGTGTAACAGTGGTGACGCATTACTCAGGGGACCTCAAACCATTATGTCACGTGACCTGTCACTTCTAATGCTTCTGTAGAATCCTTTTATGCATATACAGAACAACTCTCTTCTCTCCTGGTTACCTAAAATTGTGATGGGTGAAGACAGATGAATAACAACCATGTACACCTGTCCGATCTCCTATACCTGTGTATGTATTCTGGGTAACTTAAAGGTTTGGTAGTGGGTGGATTGTTTGGGAGCAATTAATATATTACTTTAATGATCTTTTATTTATACAGCCTCAGAATCTTCTGTAGAATGTGTTGGAAAAATATGAAATAAACTAAGCCAATTCCAGTCAACAGATGCTACCTGTCAATAAGTTACCAATGCATAAATCCCAGATCCTTCCCATAGACGTGAGCGTCCCCACAGAACTACAGGCCTCTTCCCCTCTCCTTAGGGTTAGGTCCTTGAAATACGTTGGAATTCAAATTACTCGCTCACCTGAGGACTATGTTAGGATTAACATAGAACCCCTGATAGCATTTTTGAAGTCTAATGCCGCGTACACACGACCGTTTTTAATTGTCATTGAAAAAAACTACGTTCCTCTCAAGCCTGCCTTGCCTACACACTATCGTGAAAAAAAATGCTCAAGCAAAGCACGGTGACGTACAACACGTACGACAGCACTATAAAGGGGAAGTTCTATTCGGATGGCGACACCCTTTGGGCTGCTTTTGCTGATCCTCGTATTAGTAAAGTTTGGTGAGAGCCAATTCACGCTTTTCAGCCTCATGCTCTTCAGTCCGTTACAGCGTGACGAATGTGCTATCTCCATTACGAACGTTAGTTTTACCAGAAGGAGCGCTCCTGTCTCATACTTGATTCTGAGCATGCGCATTTTTTTCCCCCTCGTAAAAGCATACACACTACCGTTTTTTACGACGTTAAAAAGAACGACGTGAAAAACGACGTGAAAAAATAGAGCAGGTTCTAATTTTTTTTAGGCCATTTTTCACGTCGTTAAAAATGCTCTGGAGCCTACACACGATCGTTTTTAATGACCAATTTAAAAAATGGCATTTTTCACGCCATGAAAAACGGCCGTGTGTACGCGGCATAAGACGCAAACGTGGGCCAAATTGCCCTTGGGTGTGATGGGCCGAGTAAACTTAATCAAAATGGTTCTCCTCCCTAAATTTTTATACGTACTTTGGCACGCCCCAGTTTACTTACCTCTCATAATTTTTAAATCCATCGAAGCTATCCTCAACTCTTTTGTGTGGGCCACAGCCCGACACAAATTGAACTGGCAAACGTTGAAGAATCCCACTGAGTTGGGAGGCGCGGCGCTACCAGACTTCAATTTCTATTACCTGGCGGCGCAACTGTCTCACTTTTTCTACTTGGACAAACACGACAAAGACCGTTATTTAGCACTGATATGTTCCCCCGACGCTCCCGGGCTCACTCACCCATTCCAGGTTTTTTTTAAAGACATGGAGGGTGCCTGGACAATGGGAAGTCGTAAAGGATTGCTATATCACCACTGCAGAATATGGGACGTGGTGAGACGCAAATTGAAAACGTCACCCACCCACTTTCATACACCCCTATGGGATAATCCTGGCCTAAGCGAATTGCTGACTGTTCCAGACCAGGTTCTTTTTACCAACCAAGGGGTAAGGTATTTGTCATATTTGTCATATTGCGTATCGTGGCACCATTCTGAAATCCTTTCAGCAATTTAAGGACTAACTCCATGCATTTTTGATACCTCCAGCTACGCCATGACCTCCGGGCTCAATTTGGGGGTGTCTCCCCTAACGTTGAACAGTTGGATATTATGGGCACCATAATAGGGCAGGACTCCCGAAAGCTCATCTCAATATTTTTTCTAACTCTCTTCTTCGCCCCCCTGCAGCAACTTTAGCATATAAACTTAAAGATCGGTGGTCTGGGGACGTGGGGGAGTTGTAGGATGACGAATGGGAGGACGCTTTAGATGCCTGTAAAAAGGTCTCGACTAGATTGTCAGACCGCCTCACAAAACTCTACATTCTCCACAGATCATACCTGACCCCTATCCGACTGGCCAAATATAAACCTGACCATAACCCACTGTGCCCAAGATGCAATAGTCCATCCAGTACCTTTTTTCATCTTCTTTGGTCATGCCCAGTGATACAGGACTATTGGTCGCATATAGTGAAGTTTATACACTTGGTTAGGAAATGCTGCCACTTGTAATGAGGTTCCTGATTGATCCTGTTTGCACTACCCCCTTTTTTTTTTTTATATTTTATTTTTCTTAATGTTGGGTTGTATGCATTTTACCTGTGTTAGGCTGGACCGCTGAGCATCCCTAGTGGTGACCCGGTGACTTGACCTTCCACGTTCCTGTAATCACTTATTCAGCCTATAAATTTTGTTATTGAATGTAGTGAATCGGTTATACATATTGTCCACTTGGATCCTCATGTTATAACTGCATTACTTGTACTGATTGTGTCACTGTGTATACCATGTGTAGCGGGGTATCGTTTCCTACTGTGAGGGGGTTGGCTCGGCAGCGGGTGTGTGTGACCCCCGAGATGGGCTCCCCACACAAAAACAGGCCCAGCAAACGGAGGTTATGGTTTTCAAAATCAAAAAGGTGCGGTTTATTTTCTATTTACAGTGACAAAACACAGCAAAGAAAAAGAAACATAAACAAAATAAATCCTGGTCAACTTGACCTCTGACTAAACATACAGGTTTCCTAACTAACAACTGGGATCAGCCTAGTGCTGTCCTAGTCCCTAAGTCCCTGGTTTTAAATGTCCAAGCAAATAGCCACACAGGCTTTGTCTCACCGCACAGGGGTTCACTCTCCCTAGACAGTCCACACAGGTCTGGGTCCAGGCATGAGCTAACATCTAATGAAGCTGGGAGTTCTTATAGAGGCCTAAATGAGCTGACAAGCTTCAGCTGGTCTCATCAACTCCCTGTCTGCACGACGCCCCACACTCTCCCTAGAGGTATGAGTCATCCATGAGCCCACTAGCCTCAGCTGGGCTTATACAACTCTCCACCTAGTTGTACAAGTCGGCGTAAAGCCTGAATCTGGGCGAAATATATCTACCCCCCTGGATGCAACCAGGTGACTTTACCTTCCTGCTGTCACACTACCCATAGACTACAGTTCCCAGCACGCTTTGCGGCACCCAGGGTGCAGTTCCCCGCGCAAGGACTGCTAGGGTGGACTTTAAAAGAGAGGGGAGGGGCCTCTCTCTTTCTCTTTGGACGCCGCCCCCCCTGCAAAAGGATCCCTGCACTTACCTGCTGCGCGTGCAAGGCCTGAAGCCTGGGCCTTGCGTTTGTTCCAGAGAGCCATCCGCTCCACCGTGAAGCCTGCGGAGCATCCGATCCACCTGAAGTGCCATCATCTTCTGGAGGACCGAAGACCCGGCGCATCCTGGGCACTATGAGGCGACTCGGTCGAGTGAGAGAGCGCCAGCTCAGAACCGCATCTGACTAACTTTGTTACCTACTAACTTTGCCTAGGCCCATCAGTGATTACAGTTATATTCTGGGGAGACTGTTTGCTGAACTAAGCATTTCGCCCTATTCCATGACGGAAAACCAGATGGTTTAAAAGTAAAGGGTATCTACCAACTTAAATTGCCAGCAAGAAGGGGGGACTTTAACCGTATTTTACTTCAGAAGGAAAAATGGTGGATCTTTCGGGTGGGCTCCTTAGCCCCCCACGGCTTGAATACCGAACTGAACCTGCAGGTTTTCCTTGAATCTTGAATAACAGAGTAGACCCCCTACCCTTCCCCTTCCCTTCCCCCTTTCCCTTCCTCCCCCTTTTCCCCTCCCCCTCCCCCTTCCCCCTTCCCCCCTTCCCTTCCCTTCCCTTCTCCCCCTTCCCCGTTTTCCACCCCCCCTCCTCCCCTCCCTCCCTTTTCCTCCCTTCCCTTCCCCTTTCCCCCTTCCCCTTCCCTGTTTCCCCTTTTCCTTCCCCCCCCTTCTTTTTCCTTTTCCTCTCCCTCTTCCCACACCATTCCCCACTCCCCTTCCCTTCCATCCTTCCCCCTCCCTTATCCCTTACCAATCCCTCTGAATTCAAGCCCACCATCTAAAATGCTTTTCCTCCTGGTAAAGTCAGTGTCCGAGACTTTTATAAGTTCATTCATATACATCAATTTTTGAAGTGATTCTTAGAAGCTATCTATTGTTTACTACAGTACTATTTTACTTAAAACCTCATGAAAAAGGCATAAAAAGGTACTAAATAACTCTAATAAGGCTTTCCTAGGTCTCTGTCTCGATGGCAATTAATTTTATGCAAAAGCTAGGCTTAACCTGTATGAGCACCTTCGCCTGCTACTAGCGGCACTTCCCTCCTTTCTTAACAAGCAACTTAAGAATGAAATCCTTCTACCCCTATTCTCCTTTTATATTATTATTTATATTACTATGATTATTTTCCAGGTATACTTCTCTTGATATAAGGTCAATCAAGTCCTTTTGCCGTCTCTATACAATCTCAGTGCACTCTGAGACCTTAGTATCAGTAGTTGTACTTATATCTAGTACTCTTACTCCGTATCACTCTGTCCCCTCCTGCCATTCTATTCTATGTAATGTCTAAATATAATTCTATCTCATCTCCACTGCGATAGAACTTGGCCTTAATGAAACGATCTGTCCTTTAATATATAACTGTCTTTTCATATTATGCAGAAAAGACCGTATTTTATTCTTACAAGTTAAAAAAAAGAGGGAACTATCCAGTAACGGGTTAAATTGTGGGCGGACCTGCTAATACAGGTAGCGTCCATAAGTAGACCCGCAAGCATTAACCACAGATTACGTCCAGACGAAGCTATGCAACATCAAAGCGAAATGCGTTGACGTCACGGAGGTCACGTGACGCCGGCAACGCAACCCCTCAGCCTGACAGTGGAGATTGATGCACGGAGGACACCGGCAGACAGCAGCGCCGGACGCAGTGGTTTTTCGAAGTCCCGGTCGGCGCGTGTGCAGCGTATACAGAGCGAATTCTGGAATCTCCACGCTGCCATAAGAACCGCTACAATCCGGCGTGCAAAGACCGGCGGACAGTGAGACATCCCACCGCAACAAGGAGGATCGGTAGAGCACAGAGCCACAGCTAACTCAAAGGACGCTGAGCAACTGAGAGGGTAAAGTACCAACGGGAGTCCAGTGAATTAAACTGGCCCCGCTCAGTATGTCAGTGGTAACTGAATCTCTTTCCTTCTGAATACACTAAGAAGTTGATGTACACCTGTGGCTACCCTAACTCCTAACCCTAACTCCTACCACTCCGCGCTGTATTGAATTACTGTCAGTCATGCTATTAGGGGTCATGTTCTTTAATTAACCTACGAACCAATGACTTAAACCCCTCATCATCCCCATCCCAACCGACCATTTTTTGGAGGAGATGTGATTAAGTTTACCATCTGGAAAAACCATACAGAAGGTTATCTGAGCATTATACTGTGATTCCTAAAGCGCAACAGGAACACTTGTCCCCTGTCCTTCCTCTTCCTAAATTCTATCCAATACTCCATGGACTTCCTTTCTCCTCCAGGAGGTTGATACTAATGGAACATCGTCATCTTCTCCAGTTGGGCCCAAATTTTATTAGGGTCTATTCACAGTGAAGCTGCACCATGGTATATTCTGTCCATATGACCATAATAGATTTATAAGCTGATCTTTATCAAGTTAGTTTTGCCATCCTGCAGCTCCACTTTGAATTCAATTGCCGGCGTCCGGACCATCTGTGCTGTGTGTCTTTCCCGTATTGTTGGTGATGGTACTGTTAGTTCTGTCTGTCCTCCTTGTTTGATTGTAATATTTTCCGAATTGACTCCTCCCCTAGGAGTCAATCGGTAAAATAGTGTAAGAAGTCATATTTTTACTCATCAAAGTATTTAACTGAATATATATGTATAAAATTGCTTTTCTTTTGATACTTAATAATAAATGGTATATATTTTTCTAACCCTATGGCCTAGACTAAATTGTCGTTTAAAAGTAGCCACTTTCTTTTTAATCCCCTTTCTATTACATCTGGGATTAATATTCTTTCCTTATGCAGTCTCCTAGGCTACAGACGACAAACTATATTCCTAACTCTAGTCATATATCCTTAGTTCATATTTAATGAACGGCCTTTTGGGTTGAACCACCCTGGTACTCGTTGTTCTTTTTCTTTTTCTTTTTGTATATTCTGGGGAGACTGTTTGCTGAACTGAGTTTATTAGTCTCCCCAGCTTCATGTGCACCACCGAGAGTTGCTAGCAAAGATTCTTCACAAACTATACCCCAAGTTATAGTCAGGCCTGACTGGGTAGCATAGGACATTGCTGGGCGCCATTTTTTTTGCTCACGAGGGAGGATAGCTGCAACGGGGTTATTATATTATCATTGCATTGCTGAATGTTATACCCTTTTAATGTGTACACCTATATTGCAGGGATCTGCATGAGATATTGTATACAAATTACCTTTTATACTTTTACCAATAGTAGAAAGTTATAGTTAAGTAATTTAGTTGTCAGTGTCAATTACTGTGCTGGGATATAAAGGGGTTGTGCCATATAATAGTATAGATATAGTACAGTTATACCATCCTCCCCCTTTCCTAACTGTGCCACAAGAGGTTAGAGCCGATTGCCAAGGGTTGACAGCGGTGCATTACAAGGCCCAAAACAAACATGCTCTTAAACTGAGGGTATCGCTATACGTGGGGGCTTGGTTCCGGGATCCTTGTATATTGCACGCTGCAATCAAGCCGGTCTGAAGTACCAGCATGGACTCGCAGGCAGTGACACAATGGTGCGCAGAGGAGGCTGTGGATCCAGTCCGGGCGGTAGCTATTTAACTCCCGGGAGGGATCCAGCAAAGAGAAGAAGTAAAGCAGCTAGTAAAGTCAATATCGCCACAATGGAAAGCATGGGCAGTGGATGTAAAGTCAGATACCTCGGGGGCATATGCACTAGTAGAATGGACAAGAGGAATTCCAGAAGAATTCAAAGGGCAAAGTGTAAAATACATAGATGACAGAACGTATCGTTTAGTGCATACTGGGGCTGTGAAGAAAGAGTCTCCACGAACCTCCCCACCGTTATCTCCGTCACTCTTCTCCAACATGGGAGGCAGTAGCGAAATGAAAGCCCCAAAGTCACCCCTGACCGCCATAAGTCCGGAACTTCTGACTGCTTTGGGGGACTTTGTTGCCAAGTGCCAGAAAACCAGCATGGTACATGTGGAAGCCGGGTACCGGAAACTCCGGGTGTTTTCAGGAACACAACCCGTACTACCCGGGGAGGAAGACTTCGACACCTGGATTGAGCAGGCAATGCAGGCAGTAGAAGGTTGGGAAGTTCCAGAAGCACAGAAGAAGCAGCGCATAAATGAAAGCTTGAAGGGTCCTGCTGCTGAGACTGTGAAAAATCTTAGGTGCAGCAATACTGTGTGTACTGCAATGAATTATCTGTCTATGTTGCAGGAGGAATTTGGCCAGCTGGAGAAGGTGTCGGAGCTGGTGTATCAATTTGAACATACTTTCCAACAGCCGAGGGAGAAGTTGTCCGAATATGTCTGGAGACTGAAAAGAATGCTGTGCCAGATTGTACTGAGAAAGGGAATGCAGCCACAGGTCATAGACGCTACCAGGATGAAGCAGATCCTGAGGGGAGCCTTGCGCTCGGATCCAGTTTGGCTTCACCTGAAGACCTCTGACGGAGTCATGGCTCTGAATTACACAGACCTTGTGTGGATCATAAGGGACGAAGAGGCCTTGATGAAGGATCAAGAGGGGGTTGAGAAGACCACCCCACCTGTTTCAGTGGGAGTCAGAACGGCAGTAGTTACCGAACGTGACTCAGAAGTAGAAACCTTGAAGTCTCAAATGGCCCAAGTACTGGATTTATTGACTCTTTATTGGCCAAGAACTCAGGAGCCAAGGAGAAAAAAGAGATCCGGAAGGAACCGGACCGGAATGTTCCCACTCCAGCATCCCCAAAAACATGGAAGGAAATTGTCTGCTTAAATTGTGGAGGAGTTGGCCACCCTGATAGAAGGTGTCCCAGTCCAAGGAAGAACAGTGGCATTCGGTACCAGCTGGCGGAAAACTTCAAAGGGCCCCGGTGAAGGAGTCAGCCGGGCGCCCGCTACCTACAGAAAGCTACAAGAAGATCCAAAAACAAGCAGAGCAAAAAGAGAAGGGAAACAATGCCCCTCCTAAAACCTCCCATACCGCCTGTCGGGAGTTGAAATTTGACAACCGGAAAAAGATCAATGCATACCAGGTCCAAAAAGGGTTGAGGTCCAGAGAAAAATGGAAAAAGAAGAAAATACCACTGGAAAAATCAAGGAGTCCAAAGGAGAAAATACCTCCTAACAAGTTCCCGGATAAATTAGTTGGACCCTCCCCTCTAGTCTCCGTTCAAGTGGAGGGAGTCTACACAAAGGCACTCCTAGACAAGTCTACACAAAGGCACGCCCAAGTGACTCTCTTATACAGAGACTTTTATCAGAAGCATTTGAGTCATGTGCCTTTGCAGAAGCTGGAAGACCTGAAGATAGGGGAGATTGGCACTCGTAGTTTCCCCTACGACGGTTATGTCTCAATCAGACTGGCCTTTGACCCCTCTGTGACCGGGAAGGCTGAAGTTTTTGACACCCTGGCAGTGGTTTGCCCTCGCCCACCAGGAGCCAACACGATGTCCATGTTGATAGGGACCAACACTAACTTGGTCCGGAGACTGCTGACCCCATTAGTGCAAGAGCGGAGTTCTCCCAAACAGAAGATTCACCCCATGCTGCAACAGGTATACCAGAAGTTGATCCTGGAGCAAAAGGCCCCAGAAGAGGGGGTGGGAAGAGTCTGGAGACTGTCTAGAAGAGAGAAGATACTGCAGCTGGAGAGGTGACCAGTCTTCAGGCTACGGTAAAACTCTCCTGGGAGCAGCCGGGTCCCTTTGTGGTCGTGGAGCCAGACCCCTTCAACACTCACCAAGGACTGGAAGTGATCCCTGAAGTGGTCCTGTTGAGGGCCTTGAATAAGGCAAAGGGCCAGATTCCAGTGAGTGTCAGAAATGTCACTAATTCTCCTGTGAAGATCCCAGCCCGGGTACTACTGGGCAAAGTGAATCCTGCTACCCCAGTGACCCTGTCTGAATTAAAGTCCAAAGAAGGAGAAGCCACCCTGGAGGAGCTCTGCCTTGAAGATACCGCCTTGCCACTGAAATGGAAGGAGAGAGCCAAGGCTCAGCTGACTAGGTGGACAAGAATATTCTCAGAAGATGAGTTTAATGTGGGGTGTGCGAGAAGTGCCACCCATAAAATCCGTCTTCAAGAAGACAAACCCTTTCGGGAGAGGGTCCGAAGAGTTCCACTGGCTGACCTGGAAGATTTGCGTGAGCAGTTGGCAGAGCTAAAGAGGACAGGGGTCATCCGAGAGTCCAGAAGTCCATATGCCTCCCCCATCGTGGTGGTGAGGAAGAAAAACGGGTAGCTGAGACTCTGCATAGACTACAGGACTCTCAACAGGAGGACCATACCCGACCAGTACACTACCCCCAGGATAGAAGATGCTTTGCAGAGTCTGTCTGGGGCCAAGTGGTTCAGTGTCATGGACCTGAAGAGTGGGTATTATCAAATCCCAATGCACCCTGAAGATAAGGAGAAGACGGCCTTCATCACCCCAGTGGGATGCTATGAATTCAATAGGATGACCCAAGGCCTGTCGGGAGCCCCCGCTACTTTCCAGAGATTGATGGAGAAGACCGTTGGGGATATGAATCTGATCGAAGTCCTGGTGTACCTAGACGACATCATTGTCTTCGGGAAGACTCTGGAGGAGCATGAGGAAAGATTGGAGAAAGTCCTGAAGAGACTCAGTGAAGAGGGATTAAAACTCTCCAGAGAAAAATGCCAGTTCTACCAGTCCTCGGTCCACTATCTGGGACACATAGTATCTGCAGAAGGAGTGTCTACAGACCCTGATAAACTGGATGCAGTCACCTCCTGGCCCAGACCAACTACAGTGACCCAGCTCAGATCCTTCCTAGGCTTCTGCTCCTACTACAGTAGATTTGTGGAAGGGTTTGCAAAAATTGCCAAACCCCTAAATGAGCTACTAAAGACGGAAGGGGAGGAAGATGATACTGGCCCCAGAAAGCCTGGAGAGTCCGTAGAAGACCAGTGGACAGGGGAGTGTGAAGAAGCCTTCCAAATGTTAAAGAAGAGTCTTACCACTGCACCAGTCCTGGCCTATGCTGATCCAAAAAAGCCATATGAACTGCATGTAGATGCCAGCCATGATGGTCTAGGAGGGGTGCTATACCAAGAATATGAAGGACAGTTGCGCCCAGTTGCCTACGTTAGAAGTCTGGCACCTACAGAAAAGAACTACCCCACCCACAAGTTGGAGTTCCTGGCCCTAAAGTGGGCAGTCGTGGATAAACTCAGAGATTACCTGTATGGAGCTGACTTCACAGTAAAGACTGACAATAATCCACTCACCTATCTCTTCACCACGGCCAAGCTGGATGCAACTAGTAACCGTTGGTTAGCAGCCCTAGCCGGATTCAACTTCAGCCAGAAGTATAGGCCCGGAGCTGGAAACCGTGATGCAGACGCATTGTCCAGAAGAGCCCACGCACCCACCCACCATTCAGAAGATTGGACCCAGGTAACCCCGGACGGGGTACGGGCCTTGTGTCAAGGAGTACAACTTCAAGCTAGTGGTGGGTCAAGGGCTGAAGAGATCGGTGTTTCAGCGGTGGGGGTGCCTAAGTGTTACTGTAATGTGACCCAAGTTGGAGAGGATGACCTGCCAAAGCTATCCAAAAAGGACCTAAGGAGAGACCAGCTGGAAGATCCTTGGGGAAGATTAGCATTGGAGACATTGGAGGACCAGGATCCAGGCAGACTTCTGAAGGACCCCTCAAAGGTGGCCCGGTTGGTCCATAAAGAATGGGACAAGTTACAGGTGCATCAAGGGGTGGTCTACCGAAGGGGCCCCTCTGATGACCTGGAAGAGAAGTGGCAGCTGTTTCTGCCGGAGAAATACAGAAGAACTGTTCTGGCTGCCTTACATGATAATCATGGCCACTTGGGGGCCGGACGAACATTTCAGCTTGTGAGGAATAGGGTCTATTGGCTCTGCATGCGGGCTGAAGTGGAAGAGTACTGTCACTCCTGTGCTCGCTGTATCCAGAGGAAGACATTGCCACGTCAAGCTGCCCCAATGGGCCATCTACAGAGCCAGGGACCTTTGGACTTGGTGTGCATTGACTTTCTCTGTCTAGAACCTGACTTAAGTGGACAAGGAAATGTTCTGGTGATAACCGACCATTTCACCTGTTATGCTCAGGCCTTTCCAGCTAAAGACCAGAAGGCCTCCACCGTAGCCAAAATCTTGGTGGAAAAATACTTTCTGCATTACGGGCTGCCACAGAGCCTGCACTCAGATCAAGGGAGAGACTTTGAGAGTCGATTAATTAAGAAATTGCTGGACTCTTTGGGTATCAAGAAAACCCGTACTACCATTTATCACCCCCAGGGTGATGCTCAGCCGGAGAGATTCAACAGGACTCTGTTAAATATGTTGGGAACTCTGAGTAGCGAACAGAAGCAGCATTGGAGCAAGCACATAGCAGCAATAGTGCATGCTTACAACAGTACCACTAGCGATGCCACAGGGTACTCTCCATACCGCCTAATGTTTGGCAGGGAAGCAAGACTGCCCGTGGATCTGGCATTCGGTATATCAACTGATCACACTTCGGCCACCTCACATAAGGGATATGTGGATAGACTAAGGAAGAGTTTGAAGCTAGCTTTTGAACAGGCCCAAGTGGCATCTGAGCAAAGAGGAGCCCGGAACAAGAGGAACTCTGACCTCAAAGTTCGAATCCAGGACTTGCAGCCAGGAGACAGAGTGCTGTTGCGAAACATAGGAGTTCCAGGGAAGCATAAACTAGCAGACAGATGGAGACCTGAACCATATGTGATCTGTAAGAAGGTACCAGACTTGCCGGTATATCAGCTAAAGCCAGAAGGAAAGATAGGGCCGCTGAAGACATGGCACAGAAACCACTTACTTTCACTTTCAGAAGCTGTTCGGATACCTCCTGTAGAAGATTCCCCTGGGCCATCATCAAGCTTGGATACACCTAGGCCCAACACTCGGTCTCAGGTATCTCAGTCTGGAGAATTCGATGTCTCTGAACAGAGCGAAGAAGAAGAGCTTGGATGGATGTGGCCCTCTCAGGCCCCGGAGCCCATGTCTATAGATCTTCCACCCTCTGAAGGTACTGTGTATAGTACATTGAATGTGGAAGCCACTGAGTTTGTTCCGTCTAGCCCTCTGTTTGAAGAGTGGGAAGATGCCACATGGTCACCTTCTGCTGATCATCAAGACTACTCTCAACACCTTCCTGCACCTGATTTGGATGTATCGGAAGCATTGGAACCCAGTGTACCTACTCCAGAAGAAGAGCCTGCGGCGGATGAAACAGTCACCCCAAGAGAACAGAGAGCCAAGAGAACCATTCGTCCTCCTCGGAAGTTAACCTATACCCAGATGGGGAAAAGATCCGAGGATACAGTGACTACTGCTCGAAGAACAATACCAACATCTGGTCCCTCCACTGTGCATTTGGTGGAGGGCAACCCCAGCTCACTTTCTGGCACAGTTAGGCAGGCCAACCCCATTGATGTGACCAGTGGGCAGGACAAGCTCCCTTCCCCCGTTTTGGTGGGAGTTTCCTCTGCCAACTTCTTTAGCAGCCCTTAATGAGTTTGTATTTTCCTACTGTTGATACTGTCTTTGGGGACCAAAGATTTCAAGTGGGGGGAGTGTTATATTCTTAATATCTAAAAATTTAATTTGGCCAGAAAAATATTGCATTAAGAATAAGAATTCCTCTAAATTAACTGGATGAATGGTTGGACTTATGATTTAATAAATCCCAAATGTGACCTGTTTGAACTTGAGATTCAGATTCCAGAAGCTGTCAGGGTTTTGATGGATTATGTGAATATATGCTCCATCCTAAGGTATTTCTATGTAAACTGAGATTTTCTGATGTATAGAACTATTTAGGTTGGCCTCATCTTCCCCCATTTCCTGTCTCTGTCTCTAATTAGGAGTTAAGCTACTTCCTATAGAAATTGTGTCCTCATATTTCTACTTGTACTCCCTCCTATTTTGGGGAGTGAAAGGGAGGTAATATTTCAAATGTCATGTAGGAGTGGTTACTGTTTAGGCGCAAACTTTAACAAAGAGTCCTGAAGTCTATAAATTAGTTGAGCTGAAAGCTAGGGTCGCTCTTTCACCCTTCATCTATCTACAGAAGCACACAGACTTTCTTCAGCTGCTATTCAGCATACACTGGGTTAATCGGCCATCTTTAAAAAGGAAATTTTAAGAAGTCAGAAGAGCACATGTCTTAAGAACTCTTTTATACTTGAATACTAATTTGAAACCTTTATGAAGCTATTGAATTAATATACTGTAACTGTATTAATTCCTTTTTAGTGTGTATAATAAAACACACGGTTTGATTTCAAGCTGATTCACAAATTTTGTTTAAGATGAATACAACAAGAATGGTTTACCGTTATTTCTATATTTAACATTGGCGAGCCAGCCAGGCTATCATCGATCTTCGAGTTATTTACCACTTCTCCCAGTGTTATCAGAGGGGACAGTGAGTACTGAAATTACTTTTGAAACGTTTGACAAGAACCTAGAAGAAGAATTTGATCGATGTATTCATCCTGAAGATCGGGAGAATTTTTTGCTGAGGTCTATTGGGTGAGTAGCGGGGTATCGTTTCCTACCCATAGACTACAGTTCCCAGCACGCTTTGCGGCACCCAGGGTGCAGTTCCCCGCGCAAGGACTGCTGGGGTGGACTTTAAAAGAGAGGGGAGGGGCCTCTCTCTTTCTCTTTGGACGCCGCCCTCCCTGCAAGAGGATCCCTGCACTTACCTGCTACGCGTGCAAGGCCTGAAGCCTGGGCCTTGCGTTTGTTCCAGAGAGCCTTCCGCTCCACCGAGAAGCCTGCGGAGCATCCGATCCACCTGAAGTGCCACCATCTTCTGGAGGACCGAAGACCCGGCGCATCGTGGGCACTGTGAGGCGACTCACAGTAGCGGAGGTACCGGACAGGAGTCGGTCCGGTCGGGTGAGAGAGCGCCAGCTCAGAACCGCATCTGACTAACTTTGTTGCCTACTAACTTTGCCTAGGCCCATCAGTGATTACAGTTATATTCTGGGGAGACTGTTTGCCGAACTGAGTTTATTAGTCTCCCCAGTAGCGATGAGCTCGGTGTTCGAGTCGAACATAGGTTCGACTCGAACATCGGCTGTTCGCAGCGTTCGGCGAACAACGAACGATTTGGGCCGTTCGCGCCAGATTCGAGTGACGCGAACGGCCCACAATACACTGCGCCATCGCAGTGTAATCCCGGCGCTGTGATTGGCCAAGCATGCACTGTGACCCTGCATGCTTGGCCAATCACAGCGCCGGCAGCGAGGAGAGCAATGATTGGCCACAGGCAGGATATAATTATAGCTGAGGGGGTTTAGTACATGCCCCACAGGCAGGATATAATTATAGCTGAGGGGGTTTAGTACATGCTCCACAATATAAAAGGGCGCCAGCGCGGCTGCCTTGTGTAGTGTGTTCCGGAGCAGGGAAAGTGAAGGATAGGCAGGGACAGTGTCAAATCGTGTCAAATCTATTCTTTGCTAAACCTTGTGTGTAGGGACAGAGAAGGATAGGCAGGGAGAGTGTCAGTGTCATATTCTTTGCTAAACCTTGTGTGTAGGGAGAGAGAAGGATAGGCAGGGAGAGTGTCAGTGTCATATTCTTTGCTAAACCTTGTGTGCAGGGAGAGAGAAGGATAGGCAGGGAGAGTGTCAGTGTCATATACTTTGATAAACCTTGTGTGCAGGGAGAGAGAATGATAGGCAGGGGACAGTGTCAGTGTCATTGTTGCTAAGCCTCCTGCACATTATACACCTGAAGTTAGCCCGTATTGCTGCTTTTTCCTGGTGTGTTACACCAACAGGATTTTGCGGCACTTACAGCGGGCGGAGTGTACCTCCTGACCATATTACACCTTAAATTAGCCTGTATTGCTGCTTTTTCCTGGTGTGTTACACCAACAGGATTTTGCGGCACTTACAGCGGGCGGAGTGTGCCTCCTGACCATATTACACCTTAACTTAGCCTGTATTGCTGCTTTTTCCTGGTGTGTTACACCAACAGGATTTTGCGGCACTTACAGCGGGCGGAGTGTACCTCCTGACCATATTACACCTTAACTTAGCCTGTATTGCTGCTTTTTCCTGGTGTGTTACACAAACAGGATTTTGCGGCACTTACAGCGGGCGGAGTGTGCCTCCTGACCATATTACACCTTAACTTAGCCTGTATTGCTGCTTTTTCCTGGTGTGTTACACCAACAGGATTTTGCGGCACTTACAGCGGGCGGAGTGTACCTCCTGACCATATTACACCTTAACTTAGCCTGTATTGCTGCTTTTTCCTGGTGTGTTACACAAACAGGATTTTGCGGCACTTACAGCGGGCGGAGTGTGCCTCCTGACCATATTACACCTTAACTTAGCCTGTATTGCTGCTTTTTCCTGGTGTGTTACACCAACAGGATTTTGCGGCACTTACAGCGGGCGGAGTGTGCCTCCTGACCATATTACACCTTAACTTAGCCTGTATTGCTGCTTTTCCCATTTCCCTGCAGGCCATTAGAATGTCTGGAAGGCAAACAAGGAGAGGCAGACAGTCAGGAGCCAAAAAAAGAGGGCAAGCAGGCTCTGTGTCTAGAGACAACAGTGCTGGTCGTGGACGCGGTGCATCGCCATCAGCACGTGGCCATGGGACACGCTTGTCCTTCTTTTCGGCAGCTGGACGTGTTGAGCCGCATCATGCCGAAGACTTGGTAGAGTGGATGACCAAGCCCTCCTCATCCTCCTCATCCTCTCTCACCCAGGCTCAGGGTACTGGCAAAGCAGCTGCCAAAGCGTCCTCTTCCCTGGTATCAATGTCATCATCAGTCACTCCTTCCCTAGACCAACCATGTCCTCCTGAGGAGTCCCCCGAACTGTTTGAGCACAGTGTTGGGTACATGCTCCAGGAGGATGCCCAGCGTTTCGAAGGGTCTGATGATGATACCCAGCTAGAGGAAGGCAGTAGTGTGAGAGCAGAGAGAGGGGATGCTCAAGAAGGACACCAATCTGGCAGTCATGTTCCAGCAGCTGCAGCATACTGCCAGATTGGCTCCAGTGATGAGGAGGGAGGGGATGATGAGGTCACTGACTCCACGTGGGTGCCTAATAGGAGAGAGGAGGAGGAGGAGGAGGATGAGGATGAGGAGGAGGCACATCTCCAACGAGGCAGGATGCCCTCGCGGGGCCAGCGTAAGGGGAGCACACCGACGGAATCACACCGCAGAGCTCCGCCTGTGCAGGGCTCTGCCTCTGCCCGTTATTCAAAAAGTTCTTTGGTGTGGGCCTTTTTTGAGTCGAGTGCATCAGATCGCACAGCTGCTGTTTGCAACATATGTCTCAAGCGTATATCGCGTGGCCAAAACATCACCCGCTTGGGCACCACATGCTTGACCAGACATATGTTGACCTGCCATGCAGCTCGTTGGCAAGCCTACCTTAAAGACCCACACCAAAGAACAAAGCTGACCTCTTCTTGCACCGCATCAGCTGGGATCTCCAACCCCACTATACCTTCAGTCCTCTCTGAAACCTGCTCTGAGAGGAATGAAGGTGTAGAATTAGGTGTGTCACAGCCAAGTACTTGCGGGCACTCTGCTAGCAGTACACCAACGTCCGATTCTAGCAGGCAAATTTCCCTGCCCCAGCTGCTGGACCGTCGAAAGAAGTTCACTCCCAGCCATCCACATGCCCAGCGGTTGAATGCTAGCTTGGCTAAATTGCTAGCGCTTCAACTGCTGCCTTTTCAGTTGGTAGACTCGGCCCCCTTCCGTGAGTTTGTGCAATGTGCGGTTCCTCAGTGGCAGGTTCCCAAACGCCACTTTTTCTCACGGAAGGCAATTCCGGCTCTCTACCGGCATGTGGAAGGCAATGTCTTGGCCTCGCTGGACAGGGCGGTCAGCGGTAAGGTGCATATTACCGCTGACTCATGGTCCAGCAGGCATGGACAGGGACGTTACCTTTCTTTCACAGCCCATTGGGTCACTCTTTTGGCAGCTGGGAAGGATGCAGGACAAGGTGCAGTAGTGTTGGAGGTTGTTCCACCGCCACGCCTCCAAAATGCTACTACTGGTTGTGACACACCTCTGTCCTCCACCCCCTCCTCTTCTTCTTCCTCCATGGCCTCTTCCTGTGCTTTGTCCTCGGAACCAGCGGTGCTCCGTAGGCGTTCAAGGGGCTACGCAAGTACGCAGGCAAAAAGATGCCATGCCGTGCTTGCGCTGGTGTGTTTGGGGGACAGGAGCCACACTGGGGCAGAGGTTCTGTCTGCTCTGCAGGGGCAGGCCGAGAGGTGGTTGACGCCACGCCAGCTTAAGCCAGGAATGGTAGTTTGCGACAATGGCACCAACCTCCTCTCCGCTCTCCGACAGGGACAACTGACCCATGTGCCCTGTGTGGCTCACGTCCTTAACCTGGTGGTGCAGCGGTTCTTGGGCAGGTACCCGGGCTTACAGGATGTCCTGAGGCAGGCCAGGAAAGTCTGTGTGCATTTCCGCAGATCTTATAATACCAGTGCTCGCCTGGCTGAGCTGCAAAAGGAGTTGAACCTGCCCAAGAACCGCCTTATATGTGACATGCCCACCAGGTGGAAATCAACGTTGGCCATGCTGCAGCGACTGCACACGCAGCAGAGGGCCATCAATGAGTACCTGTGCGACTACGGCACCAGGACAGGGTCAGGGGAGCTCAGGTTTTTTTCACCACGCCAGTGGGGCATGATCAGGGATGCATGCACTGTCCTGGCACCATTTGAGGAGGCCACGAGGATGGTGAGCAGTGACAGTGCATGCATCAGTGACACTGTACCTCTTGTCCACCTGTTGGAACATTCGCTGCATGGAATAATGGACAGGGCACTTGAGGCAGAACAGAGGCAGGAAGAGGAGGACTTCCTTGCCTCTCAAGGCCCCCTTTACCCAGACAGTGTTCCTTCTGTCCCACCCATCGCACAGGAAGAAGAGGAGGAGGAGGAGGAGGATTGTGTCAGCATGGAGGTGGAGCCTGGCACTCAGCATCAGCAGCAGCAGTCTTTTAGGGATGATTTACAGTCCCAAGAAACCCGTGGACTTGTACGTGGCTGGGAGGAGGTGGCTGCGGATCATGTCGTCCTTAATGACCCAGAGGACTCCGGACTGAATGCCTCAGCTAACCTACGCTGCATGGCCTCCCTGATCCTGCAAAGTCTGCGAAAGGATCCTCGTATTCTTCGGATCAAGGAGAGGGACCATTACTGGCTGGCCACTCTCCTTGATCCACGGTACAAGGGTAAGGTTGCGGACCTTATCTTACCGTCGCAGAGGGAGCAGAGGATCAGACAACTCCGGGAGGCCTTGCAGAAAGGTCTGTGCAACGCGTTCCCAGAGACTGGGAGGTTACAAACTCCTGGTCCTGGACAACGAGTTGCTGAGGCTTCGGTCAGTCAAAGAAGGAGCGGTGGGGAAGGTGGCCGTCTGACCGAAGCGTTCAGACAATTCTTTAGTTTGCAGCCCCAAGGTATGATCGGTTCCAGCAACCATCGCCAGCATCTGATATGCATGGTGCAGGAATACCTAGGGGCAAGGTCAGACTTGGACACCTTCCCCACCGAAAATCCTCTGGCTTACTGGGTCTTGAGGATGGATCACTGGCCAGAGCTTGCACAGTATGCAATTGAGCTACTGGCCTGTCCTGCATCCAGCGTTCTTTCAGAACGCACATTCAGTGCTGCTGGAGGATTTGTCACGGATCACAGGGTGCGCCTGTCCACCGACTCTGTTGATCGACTGACCTTCATAAAGATGAACCAGTCTTGGATCACCACCAGCTACCAAACACCTGAAGCTGATATAACAGACTAATTTATTTTCAAATGTCACATCCCTTCAAGACTGATGCTGATGCTGAGAGACTGTCCTGTTATGTTGACTGACTATCCTCCTCCTCCTCAATGATCCGATTGACGATGATAGCTTGGAAGAACATTTTTGTTTCTGGGTGCCGCCACCAGTGGCTAAGGCCCAATTTTTCAGCCCCTGTTTAACAGGGGTGTGTTATTACAATTTTTTATGCAATGCTTTGCAGCAGGGCTCATTCCTGCACTCCAACTAGAGTATCTGGGAGTGGTTGCAGTGTCGTGGCACCAGCACCAGTGGCTAAGGCCCAATTTTTCAGCCCCTGTTTAACAGGGGCGTGTAATTACAATTTTTGATGCAATACTTTGCAACAGGGCTCATTGCTGTGCTCCAAGTACAGTATCTGTGAGGGGTTGCAGTGTTGTGGCACCAGTGCCTAAGGCTCAATTTTTCTGCCCCTGTTTAACAGGGGCATGTAATTACAATTATTGATCTAATAATTCACAGCAGGGCCCATTCCTGCGCCCACCAAGACTAACTGTGAGGCCTTACAGTGTTGTGTCAACACCACCACCACCACCAAAGGCCCAAGTTTTCAGCCCCTGTTCAACAGGGGCATGCAATTACAATTCTTGATCTAATAATTCACAGCAGGGCCCATTCATGTGCCCACCAAGAGTAACTGTGAGGGCTCACAGTGTTGTGGCAACACCAACATGTAAGGGGCAAATTTCAGCTGAGTATATACGGCAGGCCCCTACTTTCAAACATCCAACTTACAAACGACTCCTCCTTGCAAACGGAAGGATACAACAGGAAGTGAGAGGAAATCTACCCCTAGGAAGGCAAATTCTCTCCTGTAAGAGTTAATATGGGAAAAAAAGTGTCTCCTCTCCACGGATTCTTTATCACCAATTCTTGTTTCAATAAAAACCCCAAATTTTCAAAAAACATTTGTCATTAGGACGGAAAGTGAGGTGAACTGTTCTGAACAGGTGCACACTGCACAGACAGCAAAACAAATGTTACAGGGGTGATAACCCTTCCCTATGTTTTCCAAAAAGCCTAAAAATAGATTTGGAGCTGGAGCTACACTTAAACAATGTACCTGTTCAAAATTACAAACAGATTCTACATAAGAACAAACCTACAGTCCCTGTCTTGTATGCACCGCCTGTATACGGCTGTTCAGAGTATATAGGGCCTTTTTTATTTTGTGTGCAGGGTTCCCCTTAATATCCATACAAGACCCAAAGGGGCTGATAATGGGCTGGGGTGGGGGGGGGGGGGTGTGTGATGGGGTAGCTATGCCATTTTTCTTAAAGATTTTCATCCATATTACCGGGACCAGACATTACATTAAAGCCGCAAGCAGTTTTAAATGGCTTTTTTTCCTTTAGAAATGTAATTTTGTGCAGGGACAGTTCTAAACACGGGAAACACGTGGCACTTCACAGGCATACTTTAGACACCCCCCCAGGTACGATATTTAAAGGAATATTTGACTTTTTTTTTTCACTTTATGCATCATTAAAATGACTGCTCCAGAAAAACGGCCGTTTTTAAAACTTCTTTTTGCATTGATACATGTCCCCTGGTGCAGAACCCGGGTTCCCAAACCCTTTTTAGGACAATAACATGCATAATAGTCGTTATAATTAGCACTTTAGATTTTGAATGTTCGCATCCATTGTATTTAATAGGGTTCTAAAGTTCGTGCAAACTTTCGGTCCGTTCGCGGATTCTGGTGCGAACCGAACCCGGGGGTGTTCGGCTCATCACTACTCCCCAGCTTTACCAAGTTAGCGATCATCGCTATCCCTTTTGGATTACAGTTTGTTCTTTATGTGCACCACCGAGAGTTGCTAGCGAAGATTCTTCACAAACTATACCCCAAGTTATAGTCAGGGCTGACTGGGTAGCATAGGACATTGCTGGGCGCCATTTTATTTGCTCACGAGTAGGGATGAGCTCGGTGTTCCAGTCGAACATACATTCGACTCGAACATCGGCTGTTCGATCGTTCGCCGAACAACGAACGATTTGGGCCGTTCGCGCCTAATTCGCGGCCCACAATGCACTACGCCATCGCAGTGTCATCCAGGCGCTGTGATTGGCCAAGCATGCACTGTGACCCTGCATGCTTGGCCAATCACAGCGCCGGCAGCGAGGAGAGCAATGATTGGCCACAGGCAGGATGCCTGTGGCCAATTATTGCTGAGGGTGTTTAGTACACGCCCCACACTATAAAAGGCCGCCAGCACGGCGGCCTAGTGTAGTGTGTTCCGGAGCAGGGAAAGAGAAGCATAGGCAGGGACAGTGACATTTTTTTTTCTTGCTTAACCTGGATTCCTTTAGTTTAGGGAAAGAGAAGGATAGGTAGGGAGAGTGTCAGTCTGTTTTACTGTGCTAAACCTTGTTTGTAGGGACAGGGAAGGACAGTGAGGGAAATTCTCATTGTGCTATACTGTGCTAAAGCATTCCTCATCAACCATCTTTAAAAAAAAAATTTTATAGGGACAGAAAACTATAGGTAGGGAGAGTGTCAGTGTGTTTTACTGTGCTAAACCTTGTTTGTAGGGACAGGGAAGGACAGTGAGGGAAATTCTCATTGTGCTATACTGTGCTAAAGCATTCCTCATCAACCATCTTTAAAAAAAATTTTTTATAGGGACAGAAAACTATAGGTAGGGAGAGTGTCAGTGTGTTTTACTGTGCTAAACCTTGTTTGTAGGGACAGGGAAGGACAGTGAGGGAAATTCTCATTGTGCTATACTGTGCTAAAGCATTCCTCATCAACCATCTTTAAAAAAAAAATTTTTTATAGGGACAGAAAACTATAGGTAGGGAGAGTGTCAGTGTGTTTTACTGTGCTAAACCTTGTTTGTAGGGACAGGGAAGGACAGTGAGGGAAATTCTCATTGTGCTATACTGTGCTAAAGCATTCCTCATCAACCATCTTTAAAAAAACATTTTTTATAGGGACAGAAAACTATAGGTAGGGAGAGTGTCAGTGTGTTTTACTGTGCTAAACCTTGTTTGTAGGGACAGGGAAGGACAGTGAGGGAAATTCTCATTGTGCTATACTGTGCTAAAGCATTCCTCATCAACCATCTTTAAAAAAAAAAATAATTATAGGGACAGAAAACTATAGGTAGGGAGAGTGTCAGTGTGTTTTACTGTGCTAAACCTTGTTTGTAGGGACAGGGAAGGACAGTGAGGGAAATTCTCATTGTGCTATACTGTGCTAAAGCATTCCTCATCAACCATCTTTAAAAAAAAAAAAATTATAGGGACAGAAAACTATAGGTAGGGAGAGTGTCAGTGTGTTTTACTGTGCTAAACCTTGTTTGTAGGGACAGGGAAGGACAGTGAGGGAAATTCTCATTGTGCTATACTGTGCTAAAGCATTCCTCATCAACCATCTTTGAAATCCTTGTTTTTTGGACAGTCAGGGAAATTGTCATTGTGCTATTCTGTGCAAAAGCAATCATCCTCAACCATATTTAGAAATCCTTAAGTAAAGGGACAGAGAAGGACACCTGAAGGTAGCCCTTATTCCTTTTTTTCCCATCTCCCTGCAGGCCATCCATTAGAATGTCTGGAAGGCAAACAAGGAGAGGCAGACAGTCAGGAGGCAATAAAAGAGGGCAAGCAGGCTCTGTGTCTGGGGGCAACAGTGCTGGTCGTGGACGCAGTGCATTGTCATCAGCACATGGCCATGGGACACGCTTGTCCTTCTTTTCGGCAGCTGGACATGTTGAGCCACATCATGCCGAAGACTTGGTAGAGTGGATGACCAAGCCCTCCTCCTCCTCCTCATCCTCTCTCACCCAGGCTCAGGGTACTGGCAAAGCAGCTGCCAAAGCGTCCTCTTCCCTGGTATCAATGTCAGACTCATCATCAGTCACTCCTTCCCTAGACCCACCATGTCCTCCTCCTGAGGAGTCCCCCGAACTGTTTGAGCACAGTGTTGGGTACATGCTCCAGGAGGATGCCCAGCGTTTCGAAGGGTCTGATGATGAAACCCAGCTAGAGGAAGGCAGTAGCGTGAGAGCAGACAGAGGGGATGCTCAAGAAGGACACCAATCTGGCAGTCATGTTCCAGCAGCTGCAGCATACTGCCAGATTGGCTCCAGTGATGAGGAGGGAGGGGATGATGAGGTCACTGACTCCACGTGGGTGCCTAATAGGAGAGAGGAGGAGGAGGAGGATGAGGAGGAGGCACATCTCCAACGAGGCAGGATGCCCTTTGGTGACCAGCGTAAGGGCAGTACACCGACGGAATCACACCGCAGAGCTCCGCCTGTGCAGGGCGCTGCCTCTGCCCGTCATTCAAAAAGTTCTTTGGTGTGGGCCTTTTTTGAGGCTAGTGCATCAGATCGCACAGCTGCTGTCAGGGACGTGCTGGGCTTGAACCTGGGACCTCTTCTGTGTCTGGCATTGACTCTTCCAGCGGAGCTATCTGAGATGCTGGACAGTTCCCTGCCTGATCTGCTGGATAACCTATCTGATCCATTAGACTACTCTGCTTGGTGTCTGATTACTGTTGAACTCTGAACCCCTTGCTCCTCCCATGTACTTCCTATAAAAGACATTCCAGAGATGTTGCCCCTTGTGGTTTGATCTGCTTCTGTTCCCTGAGTTCCTGATTCTGTGCTTGTATCCTGTTCCTGTGTTTGACCCGGCTTCCTGACCACGCTTCTGTCTCCAGTCCTGACCTCGGCTCGTTTGACCCTGCTCAGTTATCTGCCAGTCTGCCTGTTGCCAAGATTCGGCCTGGACTTTGACTACTCTCTGCCTGCCACTTGTGATGCTTACCTTGATGTGTATGACCCGGCTTGTCTGACTCTGCAAACCTGCACCAGCTTACCTGCATCCTCTGCTCTGCAAGCTGCACACGCTGACCTGCATCCTTTGCAATGCAAACCTGCACCTGCTGACCTGCATCCCTACTCTGCAAACCTGCACCTGCTGACCTGCATCCCTGCTCTGCAAACCTGCACCTGTTGACCTGCATCCCTGCTCTGCAAACCTGCACCTGCTGACCTGCATCCCTGCCCTGCAAACCGGCACCTGCTGACCTGCATCCTCTGCTCTGCAAGCTGCACCTGCTGACCTGCATCCGCTGCTTCCGGAACCAGCCGTTCCAGTCTCCACTCGGCTCCACCACTCCAAGCAGTGAGGATCAGACAGGCACCCTTACCTCACCGTGCTCTTACCACCACTGTCCCCACTCCAGTGGTCTCTGAGCCGGGGTTGTACGGGAGGTCCCTCTCCGCACGTCAGGCTCACACCTAAGGTACGTTACAGCTGCTGTTTGCAACATATGTCTCAAGCGTATATCGCGTGGCCAAAACATCAGCCGCTTGGGTACCACATGCCTGACCAGACATATGTTGATCTGCCATGCAGCTCGTTGGCAAGCCTACCTCAAAGACCCACACCAAAGAACAAAGCGGACCTCTCCTTGCACCGCATCAGCTGGGATCTCCAACCCCACTATAACTTCAGTCCTCTCTGAAACATGCACTGAGAGGAATGAAGGTGTAGAATTAGGTGTGTCACAGCCAAGTACTTGCGGCCACTCTGCTAGCAGTACACCGACGTCCGATTCTAGCAGGCAAATTTCCCTGCCCCAGCTGCTGGACCGTCAAAAGAAGTTCACTCCCAGCCATCCACATGCCCAGCGGTTGAATGCTAGCTTGGCTAAATTGCTAGCGCTTCAACTGCTGCCTTTTCAGTTGGTAGACTCGGCTCCCTTCCGTGAGTTTGTGCAATGTGCGGTTCCTCAGTGGCAGGTTCCCAAACGCCACTTTTTCTCACGGAAGGCTATTCCGGCTCTCTACCGGCATGTGGAAGGCAATGTCTTGGCCTCGCTGGACAGGGCGGTCAGCGGTAAGGTGCATATTACCGCTGACTCATGGTCCAGCAGGCATGGACAGGGACGTTACCTTTCTTTCACGGCCCATTGGGTCACTCTTTTGGCAGCTGGGAAGGATGCAGGACAAGGTGCAGTAGTGTTGGAGGTTGTTCCACCGCCACGCCTCCAAAATGCTACTACTGGTTGTGACACACCTCTCTCCTCCACCCCCTCCTCTTCTTCTTCCTCCATGGCCTCTTCCTGTGCTTTGTCCTCTGAACCAGCGGTGCTCCGTAGGCGTTCAAGGGGCTACGCAAGTACGCAGGCAAAAAGATGCCATGCCGTGCTTGCGCTGGTGTGTTTGGGGGACAGAAGCCACACTGGGGCAGAGGTCCTGTCTGCTCTGCAGGGCCAGGCCGAGAGGTGGTTGACGCCACGCCAGCTTAAGCCAGGAATGATGGTTTGCGACAATGGCACCAACCTCCTCTCCGCCCTTCCGACAGGGACAACTAACCCATGTGCCCTGTGTGGCTCACGTCCTTAACCTGGTGGTGCAGCGGTTCTTGGGCAGGTACCCGGGCTTACAGGATGTCCTGAGGCAGGCCAGGAAAGTCTGTGTGCATTTCCGCAGATCTTATAATGCCAGTGCTCGCCTGGCTGAGCTGCAAAAGGAGTTGAACCTGCCCAAGAACCGCCTTATATGTGACATGCCCACCAGGTGGAACTCAACGTTGGCCATGCTGCAGCGGCTGCACACGCAGCAGAGGGCCATCAATGAGTACCTGTGCGACTACGGCACCAGGACAGGGTCAGGGGAGCTTGGTTTTTTTTCTCCACGCCAGTGGGGCATGATCAGGGATGCATGCACTGTCCTGGCACCATTTGAGGAGGCCACGAGGATGGTGAGCAGTGACAGTGCATGCATCAGTGACACTGTACCTCTTGTCCACCTGTTGGAGCACACGCTGCGTGGAATAATGGACAGGGCACTTGAGGCAGAACAGAGGCAGGAAGAGGAGGACTTCCTTGCCTCTCAAGGCCCCCTTTACCCAGACAGTGTTCCTTCTGTCCCACCCATCGCACAGGAAGAGGACGAGGAGGAGGAGGAGGAGGAGGATTGTGTCAGCATGGAGGTGGAGCCTGGCACTCAGCAGCATCAACAGCAGCAGTCTTTTAGGGATGATTTACAGTCCCAAGAAACCCGTGGACTTGTACGTGGCTGGGAGGAGGTGGCTGCGGATCATGTCGTCCTTAGTGACCCAGAGGACTCCGGACCGAATGCCTCAGCTAACCTACGCTGCATGGCCTCCCTGATCCTGCAAAGTCTGCGGAAGGATCTTCGTATTCTTCGGATCAAGGAGAGGGACCATTACTGGCTGGCCACTCTCCTTGATCCACGGTACAAGGGTAAGGTTGCGGACCTTATGTTACCATCGCAGAGGGAGCAGAGGATGAGACAACTCCGGGAGGCCTTGCAGAAAGGTCTGTGCAACGCGTTCCCAGAGACTGGGAGGTTACAAACTCCTGGTCCTGGACAACGAGTTGCTGAGGCTTCGGCCAGTCAAAGAAGGAGCGGTGGGGAAGGTGGCCGTCTGACCGATGCGTTCAGACAATTCTTTAGTCCGCAGCCCCAAAGTATGATCGGTTCCAGCAACCATCACCAGCGTCTGATAAACATGGTGCAGGAATATCTAGGGGCAAGGTCAGACTTGGACACCTTCCCCACCGAAAATCCTCTGGCTTACTGGGTCTTGAGGATGGATCACTGGCCAGAGCTTGCACAGTATGCAATTGAGCTACTGGCCTGTCCTGCATCCAGCGTTCTTTCGGAACGCACATTCAGTGCTGCTGGAGGATTTGTCACGGATCACAGGGTGCGCCTGTCCACCGATTCGGTTGATCGACTGACTTTCATCAAGATGAACCAGTCTTGGATCACCACCAGCTACCACACACCTGATGCTGATATTACAGACTAATTGATTTTAACATGTCACATCCCTTCAAGACTGATGCTGATGCTGAGTGCCTGTGCTGTTATGTTGACTGGCTATCCTCCTCCTCCGAGTCCTCAATGATACGATTGATGATGATAGCTTGGAAGATCATTTTTGTTTATGGGTGCCGCCACCAGTGCCTAACGCCCAATTTTTCAGCCCCTGTTTAACAGGGGCGTGTAATTACAATTTTTGAAGCAATACTTTGCAACAGGGCTCATTGCTGTGCTCCAAGTACAGTATCTGTGAGGGGTTGCAGTGTTGTGCCACCAGTGCCTAAGGCCCAATTTTTCAGCCCCTGTTTAACAGGGGCGTGTAATTACAATTTTTGAAGCAATACTTTGCAACAGGGCTCATTGCTGTGCTCCAAGTACAGTATCTGTGAGGGGTTGCAGTGTTGTGCCACCAGTGCCTAAGGCCCAATTTTTCAGCCCCTGTTCAACAGGGGCATGTAATTACAATTCTTGATCTAATAATTCACAGCAGGGCCCATTGCTGCACCCACCAAGAGTAACTCTGAGGGCTTACAGTGTTGTGGCAACGCCACCACCACCACCACCACGAAAGGCCCAATTTTTCAGCCCCTGTTCAAAAGGGGCATGCAATTACAATTCTTGATCTAATAATTCACAGCAGGGCCCATTCCTGCACCCACCAAGAGTAACACTGAGGGCTTACAGTGTTGTGGCAACACCACCACCACCACCACGAAAGGCCTAATTTTTCAGCCCCTGTTCAATAGGGGCATGCAATTACAATTCTTGATCTAATAATTCACAGCAGGGCCCATTGCTGCACCCACCAAGAGTAACTGTCAGGGCTTACAGTGTTGTGGCACCAGCACCACCATCAAAGGCCCAATTTTTACTACCACTGTTCAACAATTATATGTAATTACAATTCCTGATATAATAGTTGACAGCAGGGCGTTCCAGCACCAACCAAGAGTAACTGTGAGTGCTTACAGTGTTGTGCCAACACCAACAACTAAGGGGCCTATTTCTGCAGAGTATATACGGCAGGTCCCTACTTTCAAACATCCAACTTACAAACGACTCCTACTTGCAAACGCAAGAAGACAACAGGAAGTGAGAGGAAATCTACCCCTAGGAAGGAAAATTCTCTCCTGTAAGAATTAATATGGGAGAAAGGTGTCTCCTCTGTACTGATGCTTTATCACCAATCCTTGTTTCAAGAAAAACACCACATTTCAAAAACAGTTGTCATTGGGACGGAAAGTGAGGTGAAATGTTCTGAACAGGGGCACAGACAGCAAAACAAATGTTACAGGGGTGATAACCCTTACCTATGTTTTCCAAAAAGTTTAAAAATAGATTTTTGGGCTGGAGCTACACTTAAACAATGTACCTGTTCAAAATTACAAACAGATTCTACATAAGAACAAACCTACAGTCCCTGTCTTGTATGCACCGCCTGTATACGGCTGTTCAGAGTATATAGGGCCTTTTTTATTTTATGTGCGGGGTTCCCCTTAATATCCATACAAGACCCAAAGGGGCTGGTAATGGGCTGGGGTAGGGGGGGGGGGGTCATGGGGTAGCTATGCCATTTTTCTTAAAGATTTTCATCCATATTACCGGGACCAGACATTACATTAAAGCCGCAAGCAGTTTTAAATGGCTTTTTTTTCCTTTAGAAGTGCCATTTTGTGCAGGGACAGTTCTAAACACGGGAAACACGTGGCACGTCACAGGCATACTTTAGACACCCCCCAGGTACGATATTTAAAGGAATATTTGACTTTTTTTTTTTCACTTTATGCATCATTAAAATGACTGCTCCCGAAAAACGACCGTTTTTAAAACTTCTTTTTGCATTGATACATGTCCCCTGGTGCAGAACCCGGGTTCCCAAACCCTTTTTAGGACAATAACATGCATAATAGTTGTTATAATTAGCACTTTAGAATTCGAACGTTCGCATCCATTGTATTTAATAGGGTTCTAATGTTCGTACGAACTTTCGGTCCGTTCGCGGGTTCTGGTGCGAACCGAACCCGGGGGTGTTCGGCTCATCACTACTCACGAGGGAGGATAGCTGCAACGGGGTTATTATATTATCATTGCATTGCTGAATGTTATACCCTTTTAATGTGTACACCTATATTGCAGGGATCTGCATGAGATATTGTATACAAATTACCTTTTATACTTTTACCAATAGTAAAAAGTTATAGTTAAGTAATTTGGTTGTCAGTGTCAATTACTGTGCTGGGATATAAAGGGGTTGTGCCATATAACAGTATAGATATAGTACAGTTATACCATCCTCCCCCTTTCCTAACTGTGCCACGAGAGGTTAGAGCCAATGGCCAGGGGTTGACAGCGGTGCATTACAAGGCCCAAAACAAACAGGCAGCCCTCTTAAACTGATGGTATCGCTATACATGTATGTCTATATTATTTCAAATAAAACACCACGTTATTTGTAAAAAAATATAAATAATTATAATATACCATTTCCAAACCTAGACTGCACCTATACCAACCCTATAACCCATTATACCAAACCTTTACCGCATCTAAGCCACATCTGCCGCACATCTGTGCTGAAACTATACTGTACTTATACTGTGTGCAGCTTAACTGGGACTGTCGTTAACACTCTTAAAGGGCCCCAGCAATAGCCGGCAGAAGAACATTCCAAAGGACTGTCTCTCCCCTAATAATTATTCTGAAAGTCCCCTTTGTTCCCCTGCCCCCCTACTCTACCACCTTCTTTTCTTTTGGACAGTGCATAACCAGTCAGTCTTGGAATAGCATCGCCACCACCATGCACCATACATGTGCTCTAGCGGTACAATTCCAGTAGCCGGTAGATTAAAACTTACTACTGACCACTACTGCACTTGAGGTGGCCTTGCTACTGTTTATGCTGATTTGGATGTCAAATATAATCGTATGCCTAGTCGTTACTGTTAATCACTTTGTATGCTAAATTGTGTTATTTCCATTGTCAATCCATTTTCTGCTTGCCTAGTTACCAGCTCTATTGGCTGACAATTTATTAAGCTTGCCTTTACTACCTGGTTTGGTGTCTGTTTCCTTTGATATAACACTACCACTGGGTACCAAGTATTACTTTTAGTTATTTCATGTGATATTGTAGGTTTGTACACTCAACCTAGTATGTTAGGGGGCTGAGATTTTTTGGAAGAGGTCAAGGCAAAGAACAGTGGAATCATCCTAACCCAGGGCTTGACAAATTTGCTTAGAATCTAGGTGCCAGCTAAAAAAGTTAGGAGACAGTTTTTTAAATCAGCTGTTCAGCACTCAGAACTTCATGTCTGGTGCGTCAGGCAATAAGAATTGCTCGGGCCTGGTGCCAAGCGAAAAAAGACCAAAAAGTAAAAAAACTAAGGTGGCACTGATGAGGCTGCTCTGATGGGCACTGATAGGTGGTGCTGATGAGGCTACGCTGATAAGCACAGATAGGCTGCACTGATTAGATGGCACTGATAGGCGGCACTGACAGGCGATACTGATGAGGCTGCGCTGATAAGCTGCACTGATGGGTACTGATAGGCGGCACTGATGGGCAATGCTGATAAGCACTGATAGGCTGCACTGATCAGGCCGTGCTGATGGGCACTGATGACGTGGCACTGACAGGTGATACTGATGAGGCTGCGCTGATAAGCTGCACTGATGGGTACTGATAGGCGGCACTGATGGGCGATGCTGATAAGCACTGATAGGCTGCACTGACCAGGCCGTGCTGATGGGCACTGATGAGGTGGCACTGACAGGTGGCACTTATCAGGCTGCGCTGATGGGCACTGATGAGGTGGCACTGATGGGCACTGAGGTGGAACTGACAGGCAGCACTGACATGCGGCACTAATGGGCACTGATGAGGCTGCGCTGATAAGCATTGATAGGTTGCACTGATTAGGTGGCACTTATGGGCACTGATAGGCTGCACTGATGGGCACTGTTAGGCGACGTTGATGAGGCTGCGCTAATAAGCACCGATAGGCTGTGCTGAAGGGCACTGACAGGTGGCACTCACTGATGAGCACTGATAGGCGACGCTCATAAGGCTGCACTGATGGGGTAGCACGGATAGGCGGCACTGATGAGGTGGCTCTGATAGTGGCGTCACTAGGGTTGATGTCCCCTGGTGCGGAAAAAAATTGTGTCGCCCCCCTCAGTACAGACCCCCCTCCACTAACTACAGACCCCCCTCCCGCAGTATAGATCTCCCTTAGTACAGATACCCCCATCAGTGTAGAATCCCCCCTCTTAGTGCGGACCCCATCAGCATAGAATCCCCCTTATTGCAGACACCCCCATCATTATAGAATCCCCCTTAGTACAGACCCCAGAAGTATAGACACCCCCTTAGTGCAGAGCCCCCTCACTATAGAATTCCCCCTTAGTACAGACCCCAGCAGTATACACCCCCCCTTAGTACAGACCCCAGAAGTATAGACACCCCCTTAGTGAAGACTCTCCCATCAGTATAGAATCCCCCCTTAGTACAGACCACTGCAGTATAGACACCCCACTTGATGCAGACCCCCCATCAGCATAGGCACCCCTCCCCTGCTGCACATGTCCATCTACATAATAGAGTGTACAGTACAGACCTCAGAACAGTGCGGATGTGTACACACAGCGGTGTGTGTCCCTCAGGCTCCTCCTTCTCACTGGATGTAAACAGAGGAGGAGGCGGCTTCGATCCGACTTCTGTGCCTCACTCGCTGTGTCAGTGGAGCGATCAGTGTATGGCAGCAGGCGGTGTTAGCGGTGCCGCAGCTGCTGCTATCCACGGGTGTCACCCGGGTGTGCCCCGCACCCCCACCTGGCAACGATCAAGCCCAGCTTTCAACCTGGGAAGATGATTTTGGAGGTGGACGGGCAGTGAGAGCAAGCTACGCTCATCACAGCACTGTCCACCAGAGGGCGCCGGTTTGCAGATAGGAGCATGTATCCCACTCCAGCAGGCCGCAAAGTCGCGGCCTCAATTATCGGCCAGCCCGACGCTAGTCCGCGCAACTGCTGCAGTGTAATCCAGGCGCCAGGATGTAATTTCCAGTCGCCATTGGGACCTGGCGCCTGGGTTTTGTCGAGCCCTGTCCTAACCAGCGGCTCCTAGTGGGGTAGAGCTACATTAGCATACTTCTTAAAGCTGAACTCCAACCTTACCTTCAGTCTTGCACAGTTGTACCGGCTCCTCCTCTGTACTGAAATTCTTTACTCTGATGTCACTGCACACTGTGGGCTTTCCATAGTGAATTCCACAGGAATTTTTTGGTTTCCTGGAACTGTGTTTTAAATGAGATTGGTGGTTGTGAGACAGCAAGAAGCCTGTAGTGGGTGTGTTTGGGAACACTTCTCCCGCATCACAAGTAGTGATGAGCCGAACACCCCCGGGTTCGGTTCGCACCAGAACCCGCGAACGGACCTAAAGTTCGCACGAACATTAGAACCCTATTAAATACAATGGATGCGAACGTTCGGATTCTAAAGTGCTAATTATAACGACTATTATCCATGTTATTGTCCGAAACAGAGTTTGGGAACCCGGCTTCTGCACCAGGGGACATGTATCAATGCAAAAAGAAGTTTTAAAAACGGACGTTTTCCGGGAGCAGTCATTTTAACCACTTAAGCCCCGGACCATTTGGTAGCTAGAGGACCAGAGGTGAATTCAGAATTTTGCACTGCGCTGCTTTAACTGTAAATTGTGCGGACATGCAATGTTGTACCCAAACGAAATTTGCGTCCTTTTCTTCCCACAAATAGAGCTTTCTTTTAATGGTATTTGATTGCCTCTGCGATTTTTAATTTTTGCGATATAAACGGAAAAAGACCGAAAATTTTGAAAAAAATGATATTTTCTACTTTTTGTTATAAGAAAAATCGAATAAACTCAATTGTAGTCATACATTTAGGCCAAAATGTATTCAGCCACATGTTTTTAGTAAAAAAAATGTCAATAAGCGTATATTTATTGGTTTGCGCAAAAGTTATAGAGTTTACAAACTAGGGTACATTTTCTGAAATTTACACAGCTTTAAATTTATGACTGCCTATCTCATTTCTTGAGGTGCTAAAATGACAGGGCAGTACAAAACCCCCCCAAATGACCCCATTTTGGAAAGTAGACACCCCAAGGAAATTGCTGAGAGGCATGTTGAGCCCATTGAATTTTTTTTTTTTTGTCCCAAGTGATTGAATAATGACTAAAAAAAAATAAAAAATAAAAAAATTACAAAAAGTTGTCACTAAATGATATATTGCTCACACATGCCATGGTTATATGTGGAATTTCACCCCAAAATACATTTTGCTGCTTCTCCTGAGTACGGGGATACCACATGTGTGGGACTTTTTGGGAGCCTAGCCGCGTACGGGACCCCGGAAACCAAGCACCGCGTTCAGGATTTCTAAGGGCGCAAATTTTTGATTTCACTCCTCACTACCTATCACAGTTTCGAAGGCCATAAAATGCCAAAATAGCACAAAACCCCCCCAAATGACCCCATTTTAGAAAGTAGACACCCCAAGGAAATTGCTGAGAGGCCTGTTGAGCCCATTGAATATAATTTTTTTTGTCCCAAGTGATTGAATAATGACAAAAAAAAAAAAAAAAAAATTACAAAAAGTTGTCACTAAATGATATATTGCTCACACATGCCATAGTTATATGTGGAATTACACCCCAAAATACATTTTTCTGCTTCTCCTGAGTACGGGGATACCACATGTGTGGGACTTTTTAGGAGCCTAGCCGCGTACGGGACCCCGAAAACCAAGCACCGCCTTCAGGATTTCTAGGCACAATTTTTTGATTTCACTCCTCACTACCTATCACAGTTTCGAAGGCCATAAAATGCCAAAATCGCACAAAACCCCCCCAAATGACCCCATTTTGGAATATAGACACCCCAAGCTATTTGCTGAGAGGAATGGCGAGTATTTTACAGCTCTCATTTGTTTTTGAAAATGAAGAAAGAAAATATATATATATATATATATATATATATATTTTTTTTTTGTTTTCAATTTTCAAAACTTTGTGACAAAAAGCGAGATCTGCAAAATACTCACAATACCTCTCAGCAAATAGCTTGGGGTGTCTACTTTCCAAAATGGGGTCATTTGGGGGGGTTTTGTGCTATCTGGGCATTCCATGGCCTCCGAAACTGTGATAGGCAGTGAGAAGTGAAATCAAAAATTTACACCCTTAGAAAGCCTGAAGGCGGTGCTTGGTTTTTGGGGTCCCGTACGCGGCTAGGCTCCCAAAAAGTCTCACACATGTGGTATCCCCGTACTCAGGAGAAGCAACAGAATGTATTTTGGGGTGTAATTCCACATATGCCCATGGCATGTTTGAGCAATATATCATTTAGTGACAACTTTGTGCAAAAAAAAAAAAAAAAATTTTCGTTTTTCCGCAACTTGTGTCCACATATAAAATATTCCATGGACTCGACATGCCTCTCAGTATATAGCTTGGGGTGTCTACTTTCCAAAATGGGGTCATTTGGGGGGGTTTTGAACTGTTCTGGCATTTTATGCACAACATTAGGAAGCTTACATCCACTCTTCTAACCACTTGAAGACAAAGCCCTTTTTGACACTTTTTGTTTACATGAAAATTTTTTTTTTTTTTGCAAGAAAATTATGTTGAACCCCCAAACATTATATATATATTTTTAAAGCAAAGGCCCTACAGATTAAAATGGTGGGTGTTGCATTTTTTTTTTCTACACAGTATTTGCGCAGCGATTTTTCAAACGCATTTTTTGGGTTAAAAAATACACTTTTTTTAATTTTAATGCACTAAAACACACTATATTGCCCAAATGTTTGATGAAATAAAAAAGATGATCTTAGGCCGAGTACATAGATACCAAACACGACATGCTTTAAAATTTCGCACAAACGCGCATTGGCGACAAACTACATACATTTTTAAAAGCCTTTAAAAGCCTTTACAGGTTACCCCAGTAGATTTACAGAGGAGGTCTACTGCTAAAATGATTGCCCTCGATCTGACCTTCGCGGTGATACCTCACATGCATGGTGCAATTGCTGTTTACATATGACGCCAGACCGACGCTTGCGTTCGCCATTGGGCAAGAGCAGGGCAGGACAGGGGTGCTTTTTTTTTTTTTCTTTTTTTTTATTATTAATTTTGCTTTTTTAATTTATTTTTAAATTGTTCCTTCCAAGTATTTTTTTTTTTTATCATTTTTATTGTTATCTCAGGGAATGTAAATATCCCCTATGATAGTGACAGGTACTCTTTTTTTGAAAAAACTGGGGTCTTCTAGACCCTAGATTTTTCCTCTGCCCTCAAAGCATCTGACCACACCAAGATCGGTGTGATAAAATGCTTTCCCAATTTCCCAATGGCGCTTTTTATATCCGGGGGGGGGGCATTCCCTCCCACTGCTTGTAAAAGCAGTCCAGAGGCTAATTAGCCGCTAGGATTGCTTTTACATGAAAGCTGGCCGCAGGCTGAAAAGAATGATACCAAGATGATACCTAAACCCGCAGGCATCATTCTGGTATAAACATTCAAAGTCCAGCAACATACCAGTACGTTGCTGGTCCTTGTTGGACATGTATTGTAATCTTTTTATTTCATGCAGCCAGTTGGCTGAACGAAAAAAGAGATTGATCGGTGGGTATGCCCACCATTAGAATACCGCCCTTCATCCACCCACTTCCAATGATGGGCATACACGCACCATTTATATATGCCGAAGCATGGGGGCATCCTCCCGCAAAAAAGTTATGCCGCACACACATGGTCGGACTTTTCCACGGGCAAGCCTCCGTCGGAATTTCGACCGTATGTACGCGGCATTAGGAGCAAAATCGCTCCTCCGCCCCTGCTGCCCCAATGCTTCGGCATATTTGCTTTTTTTTTTTAACTGTGGTGGTGAAATCACCTCCTACAGCACTGGAGTCGCAGGGATCAGGCCTGTCTCTGCGAACGCTGCAGTTATGTGTGTTTTTGTTTTGTAAGTACAACAAAACAATACTCCTGCGCTCTGATGTCTTGGTGTATGCGGGGCGTGTCGATCATTCCTCAGTAAACAGGCAACACTTTAGGAATCTTGCAGCCCTCCTCAGAACTATGGGTGTTCATACAACTGTAAAAAAACAAAAAACAGGAGGGCGCACCGACCGTATGCAGCAGGGGCCAACAGTAGATGCAAAGGTGTCCAATGTCCAGTGGGAGAGATGCATCTAGGATTCCACTCACTGTTAAGTAACACCCGCACTTCTAGTCCAAAGCTCCGAATGTGCCTCTCTCCCTTAATAGAAGGTTAGGTATAGGATGCAGTGAGTGGAATCCTAGATGCATCTCTCCCACTGGCAGATCATTGGACACCTTTGCATCTACTGTTGGCCCCTGCTGCATACGGTCGGTGCGCCCTCCTGTTTTTTGTTTGTTTTGTAAGTGACAGTGATCGATCGATACTGCACTTGGGTGGCCTGGGCTGGACGGAGGGGCAAAACGCAGGTGCCAGCAGGTATCTGGGCTGATCCCGCTAACACTGCGTTTTTGGGAACCCTAAACTGCTGGGGACGCTAGTATAGATCTGATCAGATCAGATATTGATCTGTTCAGATACTATACCACTAAGGGGGGTGTATGCTTCACGCGTGGGTGTTAGCGTTACTGGCACTAACCTGACGCTGCCTGGGGTGTGACTCAGACCCTCTCTGACGCTAAAACCTAATTGATATCACCCGCCGGGCGATCAGGGGGTTAAACCTTTATTGGGTTATATACACGGCGGGTGCCCTGACACTATAAAAAGCAAACTAACTAACCAGCGTCACCCGTAACACTTATATGGTGATCACTGGTGAAAGGGTTAACTAGGGGCAATCAGGGGGTTAAAACCTTTATTAGATAATATATGGGGGTACCTGACGCTATAAAAACCTGCGGCGAACCTAAAAAAAATTACCAGCTACCGATCTGCATCACCGACACTAAGACAGCGTTTAGAAAAACGATTGCTTAGCGACAGTGGTGATGGGGGTGAAAGGGTTACCTGGGGGGACGATCAAGGGGGTGTGACAGCAGGAAGGTAAAGTCACCTGGTTGCATCCAGGGGGGTAGATATATTTCTCCCAGATTCAGGCTTTATGCCGACTTATACAACTAGGGAGTTGATGAAGCCCAGCTGAGGCTAGTGGGCTCATGAATGACTCATACCTCTAGGGAGAGGGCTGGGCGTCGTGCAGACAGGGAGTTGATGAGGCCAGCTGAAGCTTGTCAGCTCATTTAGGCCTCTATAAAAAACTCCCAGCTTCATTAGATGTTAGCTCATGCCTGGAACCAGACCTGTGTGGACTGTCTAGGGAGAGTGAACCCCTGTGCGGTGAGGCAAAGCCTGTGTGGCTATTTGTTTGGACTTTTACTAAACCAGGGACTTAGGGACTAGGACAGCACCAGGCTGATCCCAGTTGTTAGTTTAGGAAACCTGCATGTTTAGTCAGAGGTCAAACTGACCAGGATTTATTTTGTTTGTTTCTTTTTGGCTTTGCTGTGTTTTTGTCACTGTACATAGAGAAATAAACCGCACCTTTTGATTTTGAAAACCACAACCTCCGTCTGCTGGCCCTGTTTTTGTGTGGGGAGCCCAACCAGGGGGTCACACACACCCGCTACCGAGTTAACCCCCTCACAGTTGGTGGAGAATGCGGGCAGTTTTTTTTAAGCCAGCATGGAGGAGATACTGAAACAGCTGGCTCTAGCAAATGCCAATCAACAGCAGACAAATGCAGGTTTGCAAAGGAGCCTTGCAGCCCAGCAGCAAGCTCATCAACAAGCCCAGCAGCAATCTGAGGCCCGCTTCATAGACCTGTTACAGAAGCAAGAGCAGAGACTACAACAAATGGAAGCAGTAATGCAGCAACGTCCGCAGACCAGTGAGGAAAGCCGTCCCACTAATACCGCGTCCTTTGGGGTGAGTCGTTTATTGACAAAAATGACTGGAGAGGATGATCCAGAGGTATTTTTGACCACATTTGAAAGGACTGCTGAAAGAGAAAAGTGGCCTGAGGAGCAGTGGGCTGGACTGGTGGCTCCTCTGTTAACTGGTGAATCGCAGAAGGCTTACTATGACCTAGAGCCTGACCAAGCAAAAGACTATGTGATGCTAAAAGCTGAAATATTGGCAAGGCTGGGTGTCACCCTGGCTGTCCGGGCTCAGCGTGTGCATAACTGGACTTTCCAGCTTGGAAAACCCCCCAGGTCTCAAATGTATGATCTCATTCACCTGAGCAGGAAGTGGCTACAGCCAGAGACTTTGTCCGCACCGGAGATTGTGGAACGTGTTGTGATGGATCGTTTCTTGAGAGCTCTTCCTACCGCCATTCAAAAGTGGGTAAGCCATGGAGACCCAGAAACGGCCGGTAAACTTGTGGATCGTGTAGAGAGATACTTGGCTACAGAGAACCTGACGGCCTCTTCCAGAGACTCTCGGACTTTCCACCCTAAGACCAGACCATCCCCAGGGGCGGATAAGAGGATTCCAAGGGGTGAGGGTGGAGAGAGTGAGAGGGTGGGAGCTCTACCCCAAGTTTGGCGAGAACAGCCTGGGAAATCAGCGGCTCAAGAGGCCGCAAGAAGGATCGTTTGCTACCGCTGCCGGCAAGCGGGACATATTGCAGCAAATTGCCCGGTTGTGGAGGAACCCATGCAATGTGACTTTCTGATGGACAGACGTCAGTCGCTGTGTGCGACAGTCGCATGCACTGCCATTCGGGGAACTGAGAAACATTTATGCAAAATGTGTATTAATGGTAGAAATGTTGTGGTATTACTGGATTCAGGTAGCCTTGTGACCCTGATAAAGGCTGAATTAGTTAAAACAGAGGTCTCTGGGAATAGCAAGGTAGCTGTTATTTGTGTGCATGGGGACACCCGAGAGTATCCAGTGACTACAGTGTGTTTCGAGACCCCCAAAGGTACCCTCTCTCATCCAGTGGGGTTAGTATCTCAATTACCGCATGATGCCATTGTGGGAAGGGATTTTCCGAAGTTCTGGGAACTGTGGGATGATCCTGAGCCCCCCACTGGTGCCCCTATGTACCAGGAATGTGATAGCCAGAACTCCTCTGAGAGTGGTGAGGACTCTCCAGAATTTCCCTTGTCAGTATTGGCAGGGGAGACTCAAGAAACTGGAGAGGAGCCCACCTCCTCAGACGAAAACCTACCGTCTGTGGAGTTTTCTGATCTGGAGGTTCACAGGGAAAATTTTGCCACAGAACAGTTAAAAGACCCCGCCCTAATAAAGGCACGGGAAAACGTAGTGGAAATAGATGGCGAGTTAGTGAACCCAGATAATACCTGCACTTACCCATACTTCAGCGTAGAGAAGGACCTACTGTATCGGGTGGCAAAAAGGGCAGAAGAAACCGTTGAGCAGCTGGTGGTGCCCAAACCTTACAGGAAGTTGGTGTTGGAGTTGGCCCATGGGCACATTCTTGGAGGTCATCTGGGGACAGAGAAAACCAGAGAGAGGGTATTACAGAGATTCTATTGGCCTGGGGTGATGAAGGACATAGAAAATTATTGTTCCTCCTGCCCTGTGTGTCAGAGGTCGGCCCCGATGCCACATTTCCGTAGCCCGCTGGTCCCTCTACCCATCATTGAGGTCCCGTTTGAGAGAATCGCAATGGATTTGGTAGGTCCTATAATCAAGTCCGCTAGGGGGCACCAGTACATATTGGTTATAATGGACTATGCCACCCGTTATCCAGAAGCGATCCCTCTCAGAAATACCTCGGCCAAAACCATAGCCAAAGAGCTATCTCTTGTTTTTAGCCGGGTGGGTATTTGTAAAGAACTGCTTACGGACCAAGGTACACCCTTTATGTCCCGGGTTATGAAAGAGCTGTGTAAATTGTTCAAAGTGACGCAATTGCGTACATCTGTGTATCACCCCCAAACCGATGGGCTGGTTGAAAGATTCAACAAAACCCTAAAACAAATGTTGAAGAAAGTGGTGGATAGAGATGGAAAGGATTGGGACTGTCTACTTCCTTATTTGATGTTTGCTATTAGGGAGGTGCCCCAATCCTCTACGGGATTCTCCCCCTTTGAGTTACTGTATGGGAGACACCCAAGAGGGCTGTTGGATATTGCCAAGGAAACTTGGGAAAGTGAGAGTTCTCCCCACAGGAGTGTGATTGAGCATGTCGCCCTGATGCAAGATCGAATTGCACAGGTAATGCCCATCGTGAAGGAACATTTGGCCCAAGCGCAGTTGGCACAGCAGAGAGTGTACAACCGTGGAGCAAAGACCCGTACCTTTTCCCCGGGGGATAGGATATTGGTACTTGTCCCTACAGTTGAAAGTAAATTCCTTGCCAAATGGCAAGGCCCCTACGAGATAATGGAAAAAGTGAGCGAAGTGAATTACAAGGTCAGACAACCAGGAAGGCGAAAGCCCGAACAGATATATCACGTTAATCTGTTGAAAGCCTGGAGGGATAGAGAGTCCCTAGTCGCAGAAACTTGGGCACCAGCTCAAACTGGTTGCGTGATTCCGGAGGTTGGAATAGCAGCCACCTTGTCACAACCCCAACAACAGGAGGTTAAGGAGTTTGTGCTTCGCAACAAGGAGGTGTTCTCTGAGCTGCCGGGACAAACATCTGGGGTAGAGCATGATATTATTACCCCGCCCGGTGAAAGGGTGAAGTTAAAACCCTATCGGATCCCAGAGGCCCGACGGGAGGCAATACGGGAGGAAGTACAGAAAATGCTGAACTTAGGGGTGATAGAGGAGTCCCAAAGTAATTGGTCTAGTCCCATTGTGTTGGTGCCTAAACCGGATGGGAGCTGGCGATTTTGTAACGATTTTCGTCAGTTGAACAAAGTTACAAAATTTGACACCTACCCCATGCCACGTATAGATGAGTTGATCGACCGGCTGGGAACAGCCCGATACATGACGACTCTTGACCTCACAAAAGGGTATTGGCAAATTCCCCTGGCCAAGTCGGCCAAAGAGAAAACCGCATTTGTAACCCCAGACGGGGCGTTCCAATATAAGAGAATGCCGTTCGGGTTACAGAATGCGCCGGCCACATTCCAGCGGAAAATGGACCAGATGCTGAGGCCCCATCGGAAGTATGCTGCGGCTTACCTGGATGACGTAATTGTCCATAGCACAGATTGGGCCTCACATCTGCCAAAAGTGCAAGCAGTCCTGGACTCTGTTCGGGAAGCGGGGTTTACGGCTAACCCCAAGAAGTGTACCATTGGGCAGGAGGAGGCCAAATATCTTGGGTACACCATTGGCAGGGGAGTAATAAAACCCCAACTCAACAAAGTCGAGGCCATCCAGAGTTGGCCACGTCCCAACAGCAAGAAGCAGGTACGAGCCTTTCTGGGAATCGCGGGTTATTATCGGCGCTTCATTCCCCACTTTGCTTCTAAGGCTGTGCCCCTAACCAACCTGACGAAAGGGAAAGGGTCGGTCATGATTAAATGGACCCCCGAGGCTGAGGCAGCATTCCAATTCTTGAAACAAGCCTTATGTAGCCAGCCAGTGTTGTACTCACCCGACTTCTCTAAAGACTTTGTCGTACAAAGTGATGCGTCAGATGTGGGGTTAGGAGCAGTATTGTCCCAGGTCTGGAACGGGGAAGAGCACCCAGTCATTTACCTCAGCAGGAAGTTGAAGTCCCATGAGGTAAATTACGCCACGGTTGAAAAGGAGTGTTTAGCGGTGAAGTGGGCTCTAGATTCCCTTCGGTACTATCTGCTAGGTAGGCACTTTGACATGGTTACGGATCACGCTCCGTTAAAGTGGATGGCTCAAAACAAGGAGACAAATAGAAGAGTGAATAGGTGGTTCCTGGCCCTACAGGAATTCAACTTCACAGTAAAGCATCGCCCTGGCGTTCAAATGGGGAATGTGGATGCTTTGTCTCGAGTACATGAATGCCTGATTGCTGGTGTTCCAACCCCAAGGTTAAAACAAGAGGGGGGGGTATGTGACAGCAGGAAGGTAAAGTCACCTGGTTGCATCCAGGGGGGTAGATATATTTCTCCCAGATTCAGGCTTTATGCCGACTTATACAACTAGGGAGTTGATGAAGCCCAGCTGAGGCTAGTGGGCTCATGAATGACTCATACCTCTAGGGAGAGGGCTGGGCGTCGTGCAGACAGGGAGTTGATGAGGCCAGCTGAAGCTTGTCAGCTCATTTAGGCCTCTATAAAAAACTCCCAGCTTCATTAGATGTTAGCTCATGCCTGGAACCAGACCTGTGTGGACTGTCTAGGGAGAGTGAACCCCTGTGCGGTGAGGCAAAGCCTGTGTGGCTATTTGTTTGGACTTTTACTAAACCAGGGACTTAGGGACTAGGACAGCACCAGGCTGATCCCAGTTGTTAGTTTAGGAAACCTGCATGTTTAGTCAGAGGTCAAACTGACCAGGATTTATTTTGTTTGTTTCTTTTTGGCTTTGCTGTGTTTTTGTCACTGTACATAGAGAAATAAACCGCACCTTTTGATTTTGAAAACCACAACCTCCGTCTGCTGGCCCTGTTTTTGTGTGGGGAGCCCAACCAGGGGGTCACACACACCCGCTACCGAGTTAACCCCCTCACAGGGGTTAAACCTTTATTAGATAATATATTGGGGTACCTGACGCTATAAAAACCTGCGGCGAACCTAAAAAAAAATACTGGCTACGATCTGCATCACTGACACTAAGACAGCGTTTAGAAAAACAATTGCTTAGCGACAGTGGTGATAGGGGGTGAAAGGGTTACCTGGGGGGCGATCAAGGGGGTTAAACCTTTATTAGATAATATATTGGGGTACCTGACGCTATAAAAACCTGCGGCGAACCTAAAAAAAATTACCGGCTACCGATCTGCATCACAGACACTAAGACAGCGTTTAGAAAAACGATCGCTTAGTGACAGTGGTGATAGGGGGTGAAAGGGTTACCTGGGGGGCGATCAAGGGGGTTACACCTTTATTAGATAATATATTGGGGTACCTGACGCTATAAAAACATGCGGCGAACCTAAAAAAAATTACTGGCTACGATCTGCATCACCGACACTAAGACAGCGTTTAGAAAAACAATTGCTTAGCGACAGTGGTGATAGGGGGTGAAAGGGTTACCTGGGGGGCGATCAAGGGGGTTAAACCTTTATTAGATAATATATTGGGGTACCTGACGCTATAAAAACCTGCGGCGAACCTAAAAAAAAATACCGGCTACCGATCTGCATCACAGACACTAAGACAGCGTTTAGAAAAACGATCGCTTAGTGATAGTGGTGATAGGGGGTGAAAGGGTTACCTGGGGGGCGATCAAGGGGGTTAAACCTTTATTAGATAATATATTGGGGTACCTGACGCTATAAAAACCTGCGGCGAACCTAAAAAAAATTACTGGCTGCCGATCGGCATCACTGACGCTAAGACAGCGATCAGAAAAATTATCGCTAAGCGACAGTGGTGATAGGGGGTGAAAGGGTTATCTGGGGGGTGATCAGGGGGTTAAACCTTTATTAGGGGGGGTTAGGGGGCTACACTGGACCTAAGACTAAACTTTGGTGACACTTTTACAGTCACAAATGTCACTGATTGCAGTGATCACTAAATAAATGGTCACTGCAATCAGTGACACTGTGACTGGGGGCTGGGGGGGTGATCTGGGGGGTGATCTGGGGTGTCCTGGGGGGGCGATTTATGTCCCTATGTGTCCTGGTGTCAGTGTAGTGTTGTGTGCACTGACTTGATATCTTCTCTTGTACGGCGCTCGGTATATGTGAGCGCCGCACCAGAGATGACATCACTTCCTCCTGCTCCCTCTGTCTGACACAGACAGAGGGGGCATTTCCATTCGCCGGGAGCGATCGCGAGGGGGTGGCCAGAAACTAATGGCTGCCCCCTCATCCCGGAACGCTCCCGGACACTTAGCCACCGCTCACTGTATAGAAGGGGGGTCCGATTGGACCCCCCAACTGTACAAAGGCAATCACGTACACTCTACGTGATTGTGCCTGTCGGTGCCATTCTGCCGACGTATATATACAGTGAGCGGTCGTTAAGTGGTTAATGATGCATAAAGTGAAAAAAAAAGAGTCAAATATTCCTTTAAATATTGTACCTGGGGGGTGTCTAAAGTATGCCTGTGAAGTGCCACGTGTTTCCCGTGTTTAGAACTGTCCCTGCACAAAATAACATTTCTAAAGGGAAAAAAGTCATTTAAAACTGCTTGCGGCTTTAATGCAATGTCTGGTCCCGGTAATATGGATGAAAATCTTTAGGAAAAATGGCATAGCTACCCCATCAACCCCCCCCCCTACCCCAGCCCATTACCAGCCCCTTTGGGTCTTGTATGGATATTAAGGGGAACCCCGCACACAAAATAAAAAAGGACCTATATACTCTGAACAGCCGTATACAGGCGGTGCATACAAGACAGGGACTGTAGGTTTGTTCTTATGTAGAATCTGTTTATAATTTTGAACAGCTGCATTGTTTAAGTGGAGCTCCATGGCAAATTCCTTTTTTTTAGCTTTTTGTAAAACATAGGGAACGGTTATCACCCCTGTCACATTTTTTTTGCTGTCTGTGCCCCTGTTCAGAACATTTCACCTCACTTTGCGTCCCAATGACAACTGTTTTTGAAATGTGGTGTTTTTATTGAAACAAGGATTGGTGATAAAGCATCAGTAGAGAGGAGACACCTTTCTCCCATATTAATTCTTAAAGGAGAGAATTTTCCTTCCAAGGGGTAGATTTCCTCTCACTTCCTGTTGTCTTCTTCCGTTTGCAAGTAGTAGTAGTTTGTAAGTTGGATGTTTGAAAGTAGGGACCTTCCGTATATACTCTGCAGAAATTGGCCCCTTAGGTGTTGGTGTTGGCACAACACTGAAAGCACTCACAGTTATTATTGGTGGGTGCTGGAACGCCCTGCTGTCAAGTATAATATCAGGAATTGTAATAACATATAATTGTTGATCAGTGGTAGTAAAAATTGGGCCTTTGATGGTGGTGCTGGTGCCACAACACTGTAAGGCCTGGCAGTTACTCTTGGTGGGCGCAGCAATGGTCCCTGCTGTGAATTATTAGATCAATAATTATAATTGCATGCCCCTGTTGAACAGGGGCTGAAAAATTGGGCCTTTGGTGGTGGTGGTGGTGGTGATGGTGGTGCTGGTGCCACAACACTGTAAGGCCTGACAGTTACTCTTGGTGGGCGCAGCAATGGTCCCTGCTGTGAATTATTAGATCAATAATTATAATTGCATGCCCCTGTTGAACAGGGGCTGAAAAATTGGGCCTTTGGTGGTGGTGGTGGTGGTGATGGTGGTGCTGGTGCCACAACACTGTAAGGCCTGACAGTTACTCTTGGTGGGCGCAGCAATGGTCCCTGCTGTGAATTATTAGATCAATAATTATAATTGCATGCCCCTGTTGAACAGGGGCTGAAAAATTGGGCCTTTGGTGGTGGTGGTGATGGTGGTGCTGGTGCCACAACACTGTAAGGCCTGACAGTTACTCTTGGTGGGCGCAGCAATGGTCCCTGCTGTGAATTATTAGATCAATAATTATAATTGCATGCCCCTGTTGAACAGGGGCTGAAAAATTGGGCCTTTGGTGGTGGTGGTGGTGGTGATGGTGGTGCTGGTGCCACAACACTGTAAGGCCTGACAGTTACTCTTGGTGGGCGCAGCAATGGTCCCTGCTGTGAATTATTAGATCAATAATTATAATTGCATGCCCCTGTTGAACAGGGGCTGAAAAATTGGGCCTTTGGTGGTGGTGGTGGTGGTGATGGTGGTGCTGGTGCCACAACACTGTAAGGCCTGAGAGTTACTCTTGGTGGGCGCAGCAATGGTCCCTGCTGTGAATTATTAGATCAATAATTATAATTGCATGCCCCTGTTGAACAGGGGCTGAAAAATTGGGCCTTTGGTGGTGGTGGTGGTGGTGGTGATGGTGGTGCTGGTGCCACAACACTGTAAGGCCTGACAGTTACTCTTGGTGGGCGCAGCAATGGTCCCTGCTGTGAATTATTAGATCAATAATTATAATTGCATGCCCCTGTTGAACAGGGGCTGAAAAATTGGGCCTTTGGTGGTGGTGGTGGTGGTGATGGTGGTGCTGGTGCCACAACACTGTAAGGCCTGACAGTTACTCTTGGTGGGCGCAGCAATGGGCCCTGCTGTGAATTATTAGATCAATAATTATAATTGCATGCCCCTGTTGAACAGGGGCTGAAAAATTGGGCCTTAGGCACTGGTGGCACAACACTGCAACCCCTCACAGATACTGTACTTGGAGCACAGCAATGAGGCCTGTTGTAAAGTATTGCATCAAAAATTTTAATTACACGCCCCTGTTAAACAGGGGCTGAAAAATTGGGCCTTAGCCACTGGTGGCGTCACCCATAAACCAAAATGATCTTCCAAGCTATCATCGTTAATCGTATCATTGAGGAGGAGGAGGAGGATAGCCAGTCAACATAACAGCACAGGAACTCAGCATCAGCATCAGTCTTGAAGGGATGTGACATTTTAAAATCAATTAGTCTGTTATATCAGCATCTGGTGTGTGGTAGCTGGTGGTGATCCAAGACTGGTTCATCTTGATGAAAGTCAGTCGATCAACCGAGTCGGTGGACAGGCGCACCCTGTGATCCGTGACAAATCCTCCAGCAGCACTGAATGTGCGTTCTGAAAGAACGCTGGATGCAGGACAGGCCAGTAGCTCAATTGCATACTGTGCAAGCTCTGGCCAGTGATCCATCCTCAAGACCCAGTAAGCCAGAGGATTTTCGGTGGGGAAGGTGTCAAAGTCTGACCTTGCCCCTAGGTATTCCTGGACCATGTATATCAGACGCTGGCGATGGTTGCTGGAACCGATCATACTTTGGGGCTGCGGACTAAAGAATTGTCTGAACGCATCGGTCAGACGGCCACCTTCCCCACCGCTCCTTCTTTGACTGCCCGAAGCCTCAGCAACTCGTTGTCCAGGACCAGGAGTTTGTAACCTCACAGTCTCTGGGAACGCGTTGCACAGACCTTTCTGCAAGGCCTCCCGGAGTTGTCTCATCCTCTGCTCCCTCTGTGACGGTACGATAAGGTCCGCAACCTTACCCTTGTACCGTGGATCAAGGAGAGTGGCCAGCCAGTAATGGTCCCTCTCCTTGATCCGAAGAATACGAGGATCCTTCCGCAGACTTTGCAGGATCAGGGAGGCCATGCAGCGTAGGTTAGCTGAGGCATTCGGTCCGGAGTCCTCTGGGTCACTAAGGACAACATGATCCGCAGCCACCTCCTCCCAGCCACGTACAAGTCCACTGGTTTCTTGGGACTGTAAATCATCCCTAAAAGACTGCTGCTGATGATGCTGAGTGCCAGCCTCCACCTCCATGCTGACACAATCCTCCTCCTCCTCCTCTTCCTGTGCGATGGGTGGGACAGAAGGAACACTGTCTGGGTAAAGGGGGCCTTGAGAGGCAAGGAAGTCCTCCTCTTCCTGCCTCTGTTCTGCCTCAAGTGCCCTGTCCATTATTCCACGCAGCGTGTGCTCCAACAGGTGGACAAGAGGTACAGTGTCACTGATGCATGCACTGTCACTGCTCACCATCCTCGTGGCCTCCTCAAATGGTGCCAGGACAGTGCATGCATCCCTGATCATGCCCCACTGGCATGGTGAAAAAAACCCGAGCTCCCCTGACCCTGTCCTGGTGCCGTAGTCGCACAGGTACTCATTGATGGCCCTCTGCTGCGTGTGCAGCCGCTGCAGCATGGCCAACGTTGAGTTCCACCTGGTGGGCATGTCACATATAAGGCGGTTCTTGGGCAGGTTCAACTCCTTTTGAAGCTCAGCCAGGCGAGCACTGGCATTATAAGATCTGCGGAAATGCACACAGACTTTCCTGGCCTGCCTCAGGACATCCTGTAAGCCCGGGTACCTGCCCAAGAACCGCTGCACCACCAGGTTAAGGATGTGAGCCATACAGGGCACATGGGTCAGTTGTCCCTGTCGGAGGGCGGAGAGGAGGTTGGTGTCATTGTCGCAAACCACCATTCCTGGCTTAAGCTGGCGTGGCGTCAACCACCTCTCGGCCTGCCCCTGCAGAGCAGACAGGACCTCTGCCCCAGTGTGGCTCCTGTCCCCCAAACACACCAGCGCAAGCACGGCATGGCATCTTTTTGCCTGCGTACTTGCGTAGCCCCTTGAACGCCTACGGAGCACCGCTGGTTCCGAGGACAAACCACAGGAAGAGGCCATGGAGGAAGAAGAAGAGGAGGGGGTGGAGGAGAGAGGTGTGTCACAACCAGTAGTAGCATTTTGGAGGCGTGGTGGTGGAACAACCTCCAACACTACTGCACCTTGTCCTGCATCCTTCCCAGCTGCCAAAAGAGTGACCCAATGGGCCGTGAAAGAAAGGTAACGTCCCTGTCCATGCCTGCTGGACCATGAGTCAGCGGTAATATGCACCTTACCGCTGACCGCCCTGTCCAGCGAGGCCAAGACATTGCCTTCCACATGCCTGTAGAGAGCCGGAATAGCCTTCCGTGCGAAAAAGTGGCGTTTGGGAACCTGCCACTGAGGAACCGCACATTGCACAAACTCACGGAAGGGGGCCGAGTCTACCAACTGAAAAGGTAGCAGTTGAAGCGCTAGCAATTTAGCCAAGCTAGCATTCAACCACTGGGCATGTGGATGGCTGGGAGTGAACTTCTTTCGACGGTCCAGCAGCTGGGGCAGGGAAATTTGCCTGCTAGAATCGGACGTCGGTGTACTGCTAGCAGAGTGCCCGCAAGTACTTGGCTGTGACACACCTAATTCTACACCTTCATTCCTCTCAGAGCAGGTTTCAGAGAGGACTGAAGGTATACTGGGGTTGGAGATCCCAGCTGATGCGGTGCAAGAAGAGGTCAGCTTTGTTCTTTGGTGTGGGTCTTTAAGGTAGGCTTGCCAACGAGCTGCATGGCAGGTCAACATATGTCTGATCAAGCATGTGGTGCCCAAGCGGCTGATGTTTTGGCCACGCGATATACGCTTGAGACATATGTTGCAAACAGCAGCTGTGCGATCTGATGCACTCGCCTCAAAAAAGGCCCACACCAAAGAACTTTTTGAATGACGGGCAGAGGCAGCGCCCTGCACAGGCGGAGCTCTGCGGTGTGATTCCGTCGGTGTGCTGCCCATACGCTGGCCACTCAAGGGCATCCTGCCTCGTTGGAGATGTGCCTCCTCCTCATCCTCCTCCTCCTCTCTCCTATTAGGCACCCACGTGGAGTCAGTGACCTCATCATCCCCTCCCTCCTCATCACTGGAGCCAATCTGGCAGTATGCTGCAGCTGCTGGAGCATGACTGCCAGATTGGTGTCCTTCTTGAGCATCCCCTCTCTCTGCTCTCACGCTGCTGCCTTCCTCTAGCTGGGTATCATCATCAGATCCTTCCAAACGCTGGGCATCCTCCTGGAGCATGTACCCAACACTGTGCTCAAACAGTTCGGGGGACTCCTCAGGAGGAGGGCATGGTGGGTCTAGGGAAGGATTGACTAATGAAGATAATGATACCAGAGAAGAGGATGCTTTGGCAGCTGCTTTGCCAGTACCCTGAGCCTGGGTGAGAGAGGATGAGGAGGATGAGGTGGGCTTGGTCATCCACTCTACCAAGTCTTCGGCATGATGTGGCTCAACATGTCCAGCTGCCGAAAACAAGGACAAGCGTGTCCCATGGCCATGTGCTGATGACAATGCACCGCGTACACGACCAGCACTGTTGCCCCCAGACACAGAGCCTGCTTGCCCTCTTTTTTTGCCTCCTGACTGTCTGCCTCTCCTTGGTTGCCTTCCAGACATTTTAATGGATGGCCTGCAGGGAGATGGGAAAAACAGCAATAAGGTCGACCTTCAGGTGTAAATTGTGCAGGAGGCTTAGCAACAATGACACTGACACTGTCCCCTGCCTATCCTTCTCTGTCCCTAAACACAAGGATTGAAAATATGGTTCAGCAAAAAAGTTTTAGAACAGAATAGCACACTGACACTTTCCCTCACTGTCCTACTCTGTCCCTCCCTACAAACAAGATTTAGCACAGAATAGCACACTGATAATTTCTACGAGTGTCCTTCTCTGTCCCTCAACTCAAGGATTGAAAATATGGAACAGCAAAATTGGTTTAGAACAGAATAGCACACTGTCAGTTTCACTCACTGTACCTCTCTGTCCCTCAACTCAAGGATTGAAAATATGGTTCAGCAAAATAGTTTTAGAACAGAATAGCACACTGACACTTTCCCTCACTGTACCTCTCTGTCCCTCAACTCAAGGATTGAAAATATGGAACAGCAAAATTGGTTTAGAACAGAATAGCACACTGTCAGTTTCACTCACTGTACCTCTCTGTCCCTCAACTCAAGGATTGAAAATATGGAACAGCAAAATTGGTTTAGAACAGAATAGCACACTGTCAGTTTCACTCACTGTACCTCTCTGTCCCTCAACTCAAGGATTGAAAATATGGAACAGCAAAATTGGTTTAGAACAGAATAGCACACTGTCAGTTTCACTCACTGTACCTCTCTGTCCCTCAACTCAAGGATTGAAAATATGGAACAGCAAAATTGGTTTAGAACAGAATAGCACACTGTCAGTTTCACTCACTGTACCTCTCTGTCCCTCAACTCAAGGATTGAAAATATGGAACAGCAAAATTGGTTTAGAACAGAATAGCACACTGTCAGTTTCACTCACTGTACCTCTCTGTCCCTCAACTCAAGGATTGAAAATATGGAACAGCAAAATTGGTTTAGAACAGAATAGCACACTGTCAGTTTCACTCACTGTACCTCTCTGTCCCTCAACTCAAGGATTGAAAATATGGAACAGCAAAATTGGTTTAGAACAGAATAGCACACTGTCAGTTTCACTCACTGTACCTCTCTGTCCCTCAACTCAAGGATTGAAAATATGGAACAGCAAAATTGGTTTAGAACAGAATAGCACACTGTCAGTTTCACTCACTGTACCTCTCTGTCCCTCAACTGAAGGATTGAAAATATGGAACAGCAAAATTGGTTTAGAGCAGAATAGCACACTGTCAGTTTCACTCACTGTACCTCTCTGTCCCTCAACTCAAGGATTGAAAATATGGAACAGCAAAATTGGTTTAGAACAGAATAGCACACTGTCAGTTTCACTCACTGTACCTCTCTGTCCCTCAACTCAAGGATTGAAAATATGGAACAGCAAAATTGGTTTAGAACAGAATAGCACACTGTCAGTTTCACTCACTGTACCTCTCTGTCCCTCAACTCAAGGATTGAAAATATGGAACAGCAAAATTGGTTTAGAACAGAATAGCACACTGTCAGTTTCACTCACTGTACCTCTCTGTCCCTCAACTCAAGGATTGAAAATATGGAACAGCAAAATTGGTTTAGAACAGAATAGCACACTGTCAGTTTCACTCACTGTACCTCTCTGTCCCTCAACTCAAGGATTGAAAATATGGAACAGCAAAATTGGTTTAGAACAGAATAGCACACTGTCAGTTTCACTCACTGTACCTCTCTGTCCCTCAACTCAAGGATTGAAAATATGGAACAGCAAAATTGGTTTAGAACAGAATAGCACACTGTCAGTTTCACTCACTGTACCTCTCTGTCCCTCAACTCAAGGATTGCAAATATGGAACAGCAAAATTGGTTTAGAACAGAATAGCACACTGTCAGTTTCACTCACTGTACCTCTCTGTCCCTCAACTCAAGGATTGAAAATATGGAACAGCAAAATTGGTTTAGAACAGAATAGCACACTGTCAGTTTCACTCACTGTACCTCTCTGTCCCTCAACTCAAGGATTGAAAATATGGAACAGCAAAATTGGTTTAGAACAGAATAGCACACTGTCAGTTTCACTCACTGTACCTCTCTGTCCCTCAACTCAAGGATTGAAAATATGGAACAGCAAAATTGGTTTAGAACAGAATAGCACACTGTCAGTTTCACTCACTGTACCTCTCTGTCCCTCAACTCAAGGATTGAAAATATGGAACAGCAAAATTGGTTTAGAACAGAATAGCACACTGTCAGTTTCACTCACTGTACCTCTCTGTCCCTCAACTCAAGGATTGAAAATATGGAACAGCAAAATTGGTTTAGAACAGAATAGCACACTGTCAGTTTCACTTACTGTACCTCTCTGTCCCTCAACTCAAGGATTGAAAATATGGAACAGCAAAATTGGTTTAGAACAGAATAGCACACTGTCAGTTTCACTCACTGTACCTCTCTGTCCCTCAACTCAAGGATTGAAAATATGGAACAGCAAAATTGGTTTAGAACAGAATAGCACACTGTCAGTTTCACTCACTGTACCTCTCTGTCCCTCAACTCAAGGATTGAAAATATGGAACAGCAAAATTGGTTTAGAACAGAATAGCACACTGTCAGTTTCACTCACTGTACCTCTCTGTCCCTCAACTCAAGGATTGAAAATATGGAACAGCAAAATTGGTTTAGAACAGAATAGCACACTGTCAGTTTCACTCACTGTACCTCTCTGTCCCTCAACTCAAGGATTGAAAATATGGTTCAGCAAAATAGTTTTAGAACAGAATAGCACACTGACACTTTCCCTCACTGTCCTACTCTGTCCCTCCCTACAAACAAGATTTAGCACAGAATAGCACACTGATAACTTCTACGAGTGTCCTTCTCTGTCCCTAAACTCAAGAATTGAAAATATGGAACAGCAAAATTGGTTTAGAACAGAATAGCACACTGTCAGTTTCACTCACTGTACCTCTCTGTCCCTCAACTCAAGGATTGAAAATATGGTTCAGCAAAATAGTTTTAGAACAGAATAGCACACTGACACTTTCCCTCACTGTCCTACTCTGTCCCTCCCTACAAACAAGATTTAGCACAGAATAGCACACTGATAATTTCTACGAGTGTCCTTCTCTGTCCCTAAACTCAAGGATTGAAAATATGGAACAGCAAAATTGGTTTAGAACAGAATAGCACACTGACACTTTCCCTCACTGTACCTCTCTGTCCCTACAAACAAGATTTAGCACAAAATAGCACACTGACACTTTCCCTCACTGTACCTCTCTGTCCCTAAACTCAAGGATTGAAAATATGTTTCAGCAAGATTGGTTTAGAACAGAATAGCACACTGACACTTTCCCTCACTGTACCTCTCTGTCCCTACAAACAAGGATTAGCACAGAATAGCACACTGTCACTGACACTCTCCCTACCTATCCTTATCTGTCCCTAAACACAAGGAATCCAGGATTATGTAAAGGAAAAATAATGACACTGTCCCTGCCTATGCTTCTCTTTCCCTGCTCCGGAACACACTACACAAGGCCGCCGCACTGGCGGCCTTTTATAGTGTGGGGCGTGTACTAAACCCCCTCAGCAATAATTGGCCACAGGCATCCTGCCTGTGGCCAATCATTGCTCTCCTCGCTGCCGGCGCTGTGATTGGCCAAGCATGCGGGGTCACAGTGCATGCTTGGCCAATCACAGCGCCTGGATGACACTGCGATGGCGTAGTGCATTGTGGGCCGTTCGCGTCACTTGAATTTGGCGCGAACGGCCCAAATCGTTCGATCTTCGTCGAACGATCGAACAGCCGATGTTCGAGTCGAACGTATGTTCGACTCGAACACGAAGCTCATCCCTAATCACAAGCTGGGGATCTCAGGTCTTTTACAGAAAAACAGAAAAGAAGGAGTTGCCCTTGGGACTTTGAATGAGGTGGTAGAGAGGGCGACTCCTTCTTTTCTGTTCTAATAGGGATGGAGATGGTAGAGTGGTTCGCATCAGACCTAATCTCCTTTTGTCTTTTACAGAGAAACGGGAAAGAGGTAGTCTGGTACCCTATAGTCATACCTGAATGATAAACTAAAGTTGTTGGCAGTTAAGTTGTTCAGCACTAATACCTCATACACACGATCGTTTTTCACGTTGTTAAAAATGCAATTTTTTAAATTGCGCATTAAAAACGATCGTGTGTAGGCTCCAGAGCATTTTTAACGACGTGAAAAACGGTAGTGTGTATGCTTTTACGAGGGGAAAAAAAACGCGCATGCTCAGAATCAAGTATGAGACGGGAGCGCTCGTTCTGGTAAAACTAGCGTTCGTAATGGAGATAGCACATTCGTCACGCTGTAACGGACTGAAAAGCACGAGGCTGAAAAGCGCGAATCGTCGCTCAACAAACTTTACTAACATGAAGGGTGGCGCCATTCGAACGGAACTTTCCCTTTATAGTGCCGTCGTATGTGTTGTACGTCACTGCGCTTTGCTCAAGCGTTTTTTTTAATGAACGTGTGTATGCAAGACAGGCTTGAGAGGAAACAAGAAAAATCACGTCGAGAAAAATGTCGTTTTTGAAAATGACATTAAAAACGATCGTGTGTACGCGGCATAAGGTTAATTTTGGGCTTTGAATGGAGTTTAGCTTAAAGCGGTTGTATACCGCAAAACTTTTTTTTTTTTTTGTCAACCTGCAAGGCAAAGGTATAATGAGCTAGTATGACTAGCATACTAGCTCATTATCAATCACTTACCTTAGATCGAAGCCCCCGCAGCGGTCCTCGGACACGTCCTCCGTCGAATCCATGATACCCGGAGTGACTTCCGGGTATCGCCGCTCCGGCGCTGTGATTGGCCGGAGCGGCGATGACGTCACTCCCGCACATGCGCGGGGAACGGCACGATCCCCGCACATGCGCGAATTTCCGGCAGTGTCCAGCAGGCTCCCATTCAAGAGCCGCCGCGCTCAGTGCGCCTGCGCCGTTATCTACGGCGCACATGCGCCGTAGATAGCGGTACAGTCTTTTTGCAAATATCTCAGAGACTGTGTAGGTCTCGGAGATATTGCAAGCACCTACAGGTAAGCCTTAATGTAGGCTTACCTGTAGGTGCTTGTACAAATTTTGGGTATACAACCACTTTAAAGTATTATTAAACCCTAAGTGTTTTTTTTGTTTAACACATTGAGCGCAATAAAGTAAACATTTTAAAGCAACACCTACAGTATAAACATCAGTGCTAAATACCTACAGTCAACAAAAAAATTATCACCTTGTTGATGCTGAATATGTTTTTTTTATCAATGCTCCTATGCTAAAAGCAACTCTGCTAACTTTCAGGAGCTGGCTGTGGTACTTGGCCATACATTTAGTGCCTGTGATTTTTCAGATATCTGCCGTCTATGGGCAGCCTACAGAATGTACATGTCATGAGATCATACTATCTGCAGCCCATATTCTAATCTGCCTGTCACATTGTTAGAGGATTTCCTCTCTTGAGCCTGGAATACACATAAGAGTTTAATCAGGGCTTCAGAAGCAGAGCTCAGTGATCACGTCCCTGACCTTCACCCGACTCAACCCAATTCCACTGCCTGTGGCAGATCTGAGTTAACGTAAGCTGCCAGGATATATCTATATAAATGTATATAGATTTAGATATCTATATATAGATATCTATATCTATATACAGTATATACTGTATATCATTAATTTACCATAAACTGGCCACGACCAGGTGCTCCTCGCAAGATTTCTGACAGAGGCGTGAAAAGAATTATCAAAAGAGTTGTCCAAGAGCCAAGGACCACTTGTGGAGAGCTTCAGAAAAGACCTGGAATTAGCAGGTACAATTGTATCAAAGAAAACAATAAGGCTACTTTCAGACTGGGGCGGGGGTGTGTTAGCAGTAAAGCTCTGCTAGATTTAGTTGGACTTTACCACTGTTATAGTCTCTAGTGGCGCTTTTTGGCTGCAAGAGACAGCAGTAAAGCGGAGCTCCGCCGGAAAAAAAAATATTAAAAGCCAGCAGCTACAGCTACAGCAGCTGCTGGCTTTTAATATTTGGACACTTACCTGTCCTGGAGTCCAGCGACGTCCGCAGCAGAGGACGAGCGATCGCTCGTCACTCTGCTCCTCCCTCCGCCATCCTCGCTGAGGGAACCAGGAAGTGAAGCCCTGCGGCTTCATGCCCGGTTCCCTATGGCGCATGCGCGAGTCGCACTGCGCCGTTCTGATTCGTCCTCCTGTGTTCTGGGAGCCGAGTGTCTCCCAGAACACTACGGGAAGTCTGGGGGAAGTGACGTCACTCCCGCAGATTCCCGGAGAGAGGACTCCCGTATGTGGGTGAAAATACCTGTCTTAGACAGGTATCTTCACCCCCCTCCCCCCTGAAAGGTGTCAATTGTGACACCGGAGGGGGGGAGGGTTCCAAATAGCAGAAGTGTATATTTAGGGTGGAGCTCCACTTTAATAAATGTAGAAAAATCTACTAAAACCAATGTCACTGTAAAAAAATTAACTTACTATAGCCTACCTTAAAAGTTAGCTTCAGTGAGAAACTTGACATTCACTTTCATTCACAATTTTTTTCATGTCTGGGAAGTAATTGGTCACCCCCGAGTCCGTTGTTGAGTTTATCATGAAAGCAGAACATCCGATACTGCAGGCTGATCTTCTTGACTAGTTTCAGGCCTGGCTGTCTGCTTTGATTTCTGTCCAGTGCAAGTAGAATGTAGGGCAGCGTCCAGGGCTCAGTACTATGTAGGGCAGTGCCCAGTGGTCAGTAGTAGGTAGGGCAGTGTACAGAGGTCAGTAGTAGGTAGGGCAGCCTCCAGGGCTCAGTAGTATGTAGGGCAGTGTACAGAGGTCAGTAATATGTAGGGCAGTGTACAGAGGTCAGTAATATGTAGGGCAGTGTACAGAGGTCAGTAATATGTAGGGCAGTGTACAGAGGTCAGCAGTATGTAGGGCAGTGTACGGAGGACAGTAGTGTGTAGGGCAGTGTACAGGGGTCAGTAGTACTGTATGTAGGGCAGTATACAGAGGTCAGTAGGATGTAGGGCAGTGTACAGAGGTCAGTAGTATGTAGGGCAGCTTCCAGGGCTCAGTAGTATGTAAGGCAATGTGCAGAGGTCAGTAGTAGGTAGGGCAGTGTACGTAGGTCAGTAGGATGTAGGGCAGTGTAAAGAGGTCAGTAGTATGTAGGGCAGTGTACAGAGATCAGTAGGATGTGGGGCAGTGTACAGAGGTCAGTAGAATGTAGGGCAGCGTACAGAGGTCAGTAGAATGTAGGGTGGCGTACAAAGGTTAGTAGGTTGTAGGGTGGCGAACAGAGGTCAGTAGTATGTAAAGCGGCATACAGAGGTCAGTGGGATGTTGGGCGGCGTACAGAGGTCAGTAGGATGTAGGGCGGAGTACGGGGGTCAGTAGCATGTAGGGCGGCGTACAGAGGTAAGTAGTATTTATGGTAGGGGTTGGGAGGACATGCTACAGGGAGATCCAGAGGGCAAAGGTAAAAGGGGGTCAGAAAGGCACAGTGCAGGGGAGTCAGGAGAGCACGGTACTGGGGGTTAAGGATTTTATGGTACTGGCAGATATGGAGGGCACAGTACAAGGGGATCAGGAGGGCTGGGGTCTCAAGAGAGCATGGCACTGGGGGGACAGGAGGGTATGGTATTGGGGGGATTAGTAGGGCTGGGGTGTCAGGAGAGCATAATACTGGGGGGTCAGAAGGGTATGGTACTGGAGGGTCAGTAGGGCTGGGGTGTTAGGAAGGTATGGTACTGGGGGGTCAGAAGGAAATGGTATTGTGGTGTCAGAAGGGTATGATGGCGGGACATCAGGGGTGGGGGCTGCCTCTGCAGCCTGGGATTGGGTAAGCGCGCGTATGCATTGCTCTGGAGCAGAGGGTTGGCAACAGTGGGACGTTTTTTGTGGTCTACCTTCACCTATCGGCGGTCGATGGGTAGCCCGCGATCGATGGGTTGCCAACCCCCGGTGTAGAGAGTGGTGTCATGTAATTGTAGCACTACCCCCGTAGGAGCTGCTGATTTAGATGTCGGGTCTACGTTCTGCCTATCAACCCCAAGAACTTGGCTCAAACCCTTCCCTTGGCACAACTGGTTTGCAGAGATATTGTGGGACCCACTGGTGTGATGGGAGCCACAATAGTATCACACAATAGTAATACAGTAAATAAAACCTTTACCTGACCATGGCACTTAATCAGTAGGGCGATAGATAACTCCACACAGTTGTCTGCTATATCAAAAATCAAAGTTTACTTAGTATTGAAAGTAGCAAATCAAAACAGCATTATGCCGCGTACACACGACCGTTTTTCATGACCAGAATTTTTTTTTCATTTGGTCATTAAAAACGATCCTGTGTAAGCTCCAGAGCATTTTTTGCGACGTGAAAAATGTCCATTAAAAAATTTGGAACATGCTCTATTTTTTCTCGTCGTTTTTCTCGTCGTGAAAAACAGCCGTGTGTAGGCTTTAACGACGTAAAAAAAAACGTGCATGCTCAGAAGCAAGTTATGAGATGGGAGCGCTCGTTCTGGTAAAACTAGCGTTCATAATGGAGATAGCACATTCGTCACGCTGTAACAAACTGAAGAGCACGAGGCTGAAAAGCGTGAATCGTCTCTCACCAAACTTTACTAACACGAGGATCAGCAAAAGCAGCCCAAAGAGTGGTGCCATCCGAATGGAACTTCCCCTTTATAGTGCCGTCGTACGTTTCGTACGTTTCGTACGTCACCGCGCTTTGTTCGAGCATTTTTTTTCACGATCGTGTGTAGGCAAGGCAGGCTTGAGAAGAATCACGTCGAGAAAAGCTTTGTTTTTTCAATGACATTAAAAAGGGTCGTGTGTACGGGGCATTACAGTTGACTGATGCAGGGCCCTGCAGAGTCAATAATATAAATAGGACAATGGTATACACAATATAAATGTCTATCTTCTATGTAATAAGTTCTGTGCTCGCGAGCTCCCCCTAGCGGGCAGTACCACCCTGTATCCCGTCCCTGTAAGTTTTCTAGTCAAGCCTGACTAAGATCAACATACAAGTTCCTCAGAAGTAGGAGTCTTCGCTAGCAAACGTTGGTGCACATACTATTTGTAATCCAAAGGGTATTGAAGAAACTGAACTCCCGCAATGCTTTTGGGAGTATGTAGCTTTCAGGCGATGCAAACGCCAATTTTAAACTGCGCACTACACACGATGCACTAAGTTCTGGTGCGTGGCGCACTATTCTAGTGATGGTGGGCCTTAACAGTCACAGGCCTATACAATAGTTAATAAATCCTGGGCAGGTGCCCGCTCACCCAAATAGGCCTAGTCCGCCTGGCAGGTTCCGCTGCTGATGCTTCAGTACACGATCCCTCCGCTGTCCCGGTCTTCCGTCCCTCACTCCGCCACACGAGATGTCGGTAGAGGGGAAGATGTCTGGACACTCTGAAACGTCAGCTGGGCTTCCCAAAGGAGGATTCTTCTCTCTTTTGCAGGCAGGCCTCTCCGACAACAGTAGGCCCAGGCTATGAGGCCTACACACACACAACAGGCCTCAACCAGACTCCTCTTGCTAGCAGGGCGATGTCCAGAGAAACCCTCCGTGGCTCCTCCTCTCCTTTAAGTAAACAGTCCCAGAAGGCCAAGCGACGAGGCAATGCACTGTGGGAGTACAGCTGCACTGTGGGTACTATAGTCTATTTACTACCCATGGCAACGGAGTCTCTTTCTCCCTGTACTACAAGTTCCAGCATGCCTTGCTTTGATATTATTAAACGAATAGGTTGATGCAACATAACAATTGAACACCGGAGGGAGCTAGGTTCCTTCTTGTTTGTCAACTGTAGTCTATATCTACATAGGAAATGGGAACCTTGCCACATAATGAAGTAGCACCACTCTGCTAAATTCTCCTGTGAGTCCAGGGTGGCATAATGACATCCCCCAGGGGGAGGGTACTCTACACCCTAAGCTCACAGGAAGTAGATTGACTGACACTGGGCAGTATACATTATTCAACCTAGAAAAGTAGGACCATTCAGTGGGTAAGAGGACTTTCTGTGGGGGACAGCACCAGAGATAGTGTATATATTTCAGCAGAAGTTGCCTTCCTTATTTTAACTTTTTCTGGGGAACTATTTTTTTTTACTTTTTTATTGAGCCAGACTTGGGCTCTAAAGGCTCACCTTAAGGATTAAGTGCTAAGGAGGGGTAGGCTAATTGTTATGGGATTGCTTTATGTGAAGGTTATGTATTTGTTGGTTCAGGGCATAGATATCCAAACTTTCTAAACAAAGGGCCAGTTTACTGCCCTTTATACTTTAGGCATACCTCCCAACTTTTGAACTTCAGAATGAGGGACACTTGGGGGGAAGCGACCGACGGCGCGCTACATGCACTGCGGCAAAAAGAAAGAGTCTCACTGACGCATACAAACCCCAGTACAGTCATTTAAAAAAATAAGAATAAAAAGCTTCCATTACAAATGATTTTGCATAAACTATGGGAGTGTGCGTTACACAAAGTGTGGAAGGATTCAGGAATGTGTTATGTATAGAGTGCATGGTTCAGGAGTGCACAATGTACAGAGTGCAGGGCTCAGGAGAGCACTAGGTACCTTTTTCATATGTTTTGGAGTGTGTTACGCTCAGAGTGCAGGGTTCAGGAGAGGGCTAGATACAGAGTGCAGGGTTCTGGAGTGTGTTATGCACAGGGTGCAGGGTTCTGCAGTTACATATAGAGTGCAGTGTTTTGGCGTGTGTTATGTACAGAGTGCAGGAGAGTGTTATGCACAGTGCATGGTTCTGGAGTGCGTTACGTACAGAGTGCAAGGGTTCAAGCGCGCTAGGTACAGAGTGCAGTCATCCATCCAGATCCCACTATTGCCCTTCTCCTCAACTATAACCTCTGCACCCCCCCTCACTACACACACATATAACAAACACACACACATCACACATACATACCACACACATACATATACACACCACACACACATACATATACACACATACATAACACACACTCACACACATCACACATACATACCACACACATGCATATACCAGTGTTAATTTAGTCGACTAAAATGACTAAAACATTTTAGTCGACTAAATGAATACTATTTTAGTTGACTAAAATATGACTAAAACAATTGAGATTACTAAAATACGACTAAAACTAAAATGGCATTTTAGTCAGACTAAAATGGGACTAAAACTAAAATGCCATTTTAGTCCTAAGACTAAGACTAAAACTAAATTGAAATTTGACTTCAAAATGAACACTGGTCTATAGTGCATGTTCATACCATAATAAGATATTAGATTTTTCATTCCAGCAGTATATAATGAGTTTGGAAATTGTAGAGAAATGTTAATTAATGCATTACAATTTAATTACACCCATTCGATTTTAGATGACTAAAATGAGTTTTAGTCGACTAAAATGCACTGGAGATTTTATTCGACTAAAACGTAGAACATTTTAGTCGACTAAAATGTACTGGAGATTTAGTCGACTAAATACGACTAAAACTAAAACTATTGCAGAAGACTAAAATGGGACTAAAACTTAAATGCCATTTTAGTCCCAAGACTAAGACTAATGCCCCGTACACACGATCGTTTTTCATGCCGTTAAAACTGCCATTTTAAAAAATGGCCCTGAAAAATGATCGTGTGTATGCTCCAGAGCATTTTTAACGACGTGAAAAACGGCCATTAAAAATTCCGGACATGCTCTCTTTTTTCACGTCGTTTTTTTTAACGACGTGAAAAACGATAGTGTGTATGCTTTCACGACGTGAAAAAAAACGCGCATGCTCAGAAGCAACTATGAGACGGGAGCGCTCGTTTTGGTAAAGCTAATGTTGGAAATGGAGATGGCACATTCGTCACGGTGGAATTAATAGCATCGTTTTAATGCTGCGCATTCCGTTCTTCTTTTGATAATGCTTTAAAATTACCCTCTTTTGATAATGACATTGAGAGTTTTATGCCAAACTTGTTTCTAAAGTAATTCCAAATTGCTATAATGATTGTAAAATATTATTTATAAGCCACACCTCCCTCCTAAATAATACTAATAATAATAAAATAATGTAATTCTCCTTTTTTCTTTAAATTATATTTTACTATTGTGTTTTTTTTTGTGGCCTTTTTTTTATTATTTTGGCTTAAATTATTCTTGTGTAAAGTTACCACAACAACCTTCCAAATGTGTCTCATTTGGCCTCAGGGAGGTTTGTGTCCCCTGATAATAACAATAATATAATTTGAGATGTCCCTGCCTGCTCCCTAGCAAGCTCTCTTTTGAAATACAAATCACATAGTCAAGTATTTTAAGGGCACTAATTTTTTTTTATTTCAGAACATTAACAAATTAAAGTGGAAGGCAGCACTGGAGAGCCTGCTTGCATTTGTGCATCCCTTTGACCCCACAAAAACCATCCAAGATGTCCAAACCAAAATAGAGATTAGATCCCCCAAAAAAAGGAGCCCAATCTTGTCTTGAGCTCCCAGAGGTCAGGAGCCACAGCAGATAAGTCCTATATGTCCCCAGTCTGTGGTACTACAGCAGGCATTATTTTCTCCTCTTCCTTGTAGCCTTCTCTCCAGCCTTCTCTGCAGCCTTGGTTGGTTTCTTCCTTGGAGGCTGGGGATCAGGAGGAGAGGTTGTGGCAGGAGGAGTAGTAGGAGGATGAGGAGTAGGGACAACCTCCGTTATGTCCGTGTACCTAGTGAGTTCACCCAGCACGCCCTTATTGATGACTTTCAATAGCAGGGTCTCACTGAATTTTTTTTTGCTGCAACTCCATTTGCCCTAGTTTGTGGGCGAGGACTGCGGCAAATCCCTCATCAACAGAGGGTGCCTCTCTGAGGGCCGCTGTTGCCTCTCTGAGGAAGGCCCTGGTTTCCTCCTCCACCTGCCTACCTCTCCTTGGCCCTCGTGGTTTAACTACCAGGGGAGGCATCTGGGCTCTTGTGCTGGGCCAAGCCTCCTCCTGGGTGCCACTGGGCCCAGCCTCCTCCTGGGTGCCACTGGGCCCTGCCTCCTCCTGATCCCCAACATCACCCTCTTCCTGGCTCTGCTCTGGCTGTAAAAAAAGAAAGGGACATTATTTATTTTGCCACATCATCATTCACAGACATTGTTCACCTCTAGACATTGTTGAAATCAATGCCAAAAGTTATGTCATTTTCATTGATTCCGCATCCTGGTTTTGTTGTCTTGTGCACATAAAATTAGGCCACTACTGTATCTTGCTCTTCACAAACTTTATTGGTAGAAGTGTACATACCTTTAACAATACTAACATCTATTTAAATTCTACAATTTTGTAAGATATAAATATAGATATCAATACTTTACCTGGCTCCATATCTCCAAATCTGCCTCCTCAAGGCCCTGATCTTGATCCTCAGAGGAAGCCAGAGCAGGGTTGACAGGAAGGCTGGAGGACTGGCTGCAGGAAAGGCTGGAGGGTTGGGTACAAGGAAGGCTGGATTGACCTCTGGGGGGAAGGGTGGAGAGAGATTCCCGCACTTCCAGCTGGTCATCCAGAAAAGCAAGCTTACTGTAGTACCACAGACTGGGTTTATAAACCTTATCTGCTGGTGCACCTGACCTCTGGGACCTCAGGACCATAGTCCTCTGGGTCCTGTATGTCCCTCTGATGGTCGCAATTTTGTTTTTGACATCTTGGAGAGTTGTTGTGGGTATCTTTGTTTGCACAAATGCAAGCAGGCTCTCCAGTGCTGCTTTCCTGGCGTCTTTATTTTTATTACCGCCACTTTTTGTTTGCCATAATATAGGGAGCTCTTGCCATTTGTCGATGAACTCCCCCATGAAGTCTGGGTTTTTAAAAGTATTCATGATATCTGTAAAAGCGAGAAACCCAAAAAAATATATATTTCAGGCAACATTCCTCAACTGTGCATTGTCTACATATTTTGAGCACACAAATCTCCTCGTCTGATGAACCTCAAAAAGTAAAATTGTTAGGTACCTTCGTCACGACGTTCGTTGCTAACTCCCTCTCCCGACAAATGAACGTATTTCCCAGACATGGATCTTCACTTGATATACACAGCGCATGCGTGAAACTCCGCACGCTTTCCCCGCCCCTGACGTTCGATATTGTACTTTCCCCGCCCCTTCTCGCTCGTAGTGCTGAACAAAACATGGCGGAGACACAGGTGGCTGAGATTACCTCTACAGAGGATGAAATTACAGAGGAGCCCAAATCAAGACCCAGGAGATATAAGGCATTCAACATGTCATTCGAGGAAATGGTGGAGATGGTCGCCATTTTAAAGAAGGAGGATTATGATGCCAAGCATGGTCCGTATAAAAGGCCTAATCTGGTCAAGTCCAGAATTATGGGCAAAGTGGTCAAAAGTCTTCACAAAAAATTTGGGGTGTGCAGAACGAAGGAACAGCTCAGAAAACGATGGTCAGATCTGAAGTTGCGGGAGGCCGACCAATATAAAAGAATCAAGAAAGTTATATTAAAAAGTAAGTAATTTTTTTTTAGTTTCCATGGTACATATTATTTTCTTGTATTCTGTCGTGTATTTTTAACTTTCATATAGTACACTGAAAGATACCATCTTTCAGGTTCGTCCGCACAGTAAACGGACGTATTAAACCTCTTTCTCCGTACAGTTCCTCAAACGATGTTTTAGGATCATCCAGTGTGAACACCCATGTATTTTGGTTTATTTGGGGGAGTAAATTTGGGCCTCACTTATTTTTTGGGTGCTAATCCAAAGGACATTTGTTCGTTTGAAAAAACGATATGCATGGTAATGTTAAGGGAGTGAATGCTCAGCAACTGATGAAACATCTGAACGCAGTAGTACAAGTGTGGGCCTAAAGCCAAAAAGCTTGAGGGTGTCACACACAGGTGATCCTGTGTAGATACTTTGGGGTGTTACAATGTGTCAAATTTGTGTTCAAAATGTATATGCTCTGGTTTGGGCTATGTATCCAATCATTTGTCCCGGTTGGCACAGGGGGTAAAATTTAAAATGGAGCATGCTTCAAAAGAATTATTACAAAGTATTTTTTCATGTTTCTTATTTTAACAAAATTGAGTCGCTACTAATGAAACTATTCCTTTTTTTCAATCTCCCTAGGGATTCGAAAAGCTACCTCAGATGAGACAATAATTGCAACACCTACAACAATAGCCCCAGAACCCCAGGATGGAGAGGAATGTGATGTTGTGGAAGTGGAAAGTGGCACCACAACAGGTCAGAGAGAAACCAGACACATGCATGTTAAATAGATGTAGGCCTACATATTCTATCCTACATATTTCTTTTTACATTTAGGTGCAGTTCTGGCCGAAGACCCCAATAAGTTGACACATCACAGTGCCCAGATCCTGATCCAATACCTCATGGTCTGCTGTCGTGACCTCGAAAAAATTAAGGGAGACTTGCTAGAGATCAGGGCAAATACAAAGCAGGTGGAGGAAAGGCTCCAAAATATCATGGCTGTGCTTGGGCGTGTCTAATGTTTTCACACCAAATAACGTTTTACTTGCAGAGTTTTATAAGTATTTTTGTTATTTTACCCTTTAATGACTAGCACATGTTTAGCTTTTTCAAAATTTTGACGAATATAGTTTGCTTATGCATGGCTGGTCATGCGTTTTAATACACCCGAAATTAAGGGAACATCCACATTTCTAAGGAAGTTTCCCACCTAAAAAAAAAGAAATAAAGGTATTTTTACATAACAAATAATTGTGGCTTCATTATGTAAATGTGGTGCTGAGTGAACTAATCAATGTTTGGTGTTTACACTGACAATGAAGGCTAATTAAAAGATTGTTTAATCCACATGGCAAAACAAGTGCACTAGGTAAACCTACCAGAAACCTCAAACATTATACAATAAAAAATCCAAACCAATCTTTACTCAAGAAAAAGTTTTATTTTTTTGGTATAAAATTATTAAAGATTGTCTGGCATTTCAATGGCCCCCCTACCCATAAAATAGTCCACATATTGGTTACGGACCTCACGTCCTGTTGGGGGGGCCAAGCCAGGACGGCCAGGTTCCAGGGCCACCAAAGTTTCTGCATTGATTAAAGAGGCCTCAGGCCCACTCAAAGATATATAACTCGTTGAATGCACGCTTAGGAAATTATGCAGCACACAGCACGTCATAACCACATGGTTCCATTTGTATGGGGCAAGGTGGATGGAGGTAAGGAAGAGGCGAAATCGGCTGGCCATGATCCCAAACGCATTTTCCACCACCCTTCTGGCTCTGGCCAGCCAATAATTGAACACCCTCCTCTCAGGGGTGAGGGTGCGTTGCGGGAATGGCCTCATCAAATGGGGTCCCAGGCCAAACGCCTCATCCACCACAAAGACAAAAGGTAGTCCCTCCACATTCTGCTCCGCTGGTGGCAAGGCCAGCAGATCCAAAAGGAGCCGTTCTCCAAACTCCGTCTGGGCAAAAACTCCTCCATCAGACATCCTGCCATTCTTGCCAACGTCCACATAGAGGAACTCGTAGGTGGCCGACACCACTGCCATCATCACGACGCTGTGGAACCCCTTATAATTATAATAAAAGGATCCCGAATGGGGTGGTGGGACGACCCGAACATGTTTGCCGTCGATGGCTCCTCCACAGTTCGGAAAGTTCCATCGCTGGGCAAACTCGGAAGCCACATTCTGCCATTCATGTGGCGAAGAAGGGAACTGTGGAATTAAAGAAATAATAAATTAATACTTGGAGCCAGAAACATTGAAAGCTGATTTCATACACACATTCATGGCCAACATTGGTAGAAACTGTTCAAAACATAAAAAATTGGAAGCAAGAAAAAACAAACAAAACAAAAAATTATGGGGGGGGGTTAAAGATGAGTTGGGAATATCACACATGAAGGCTGTAGCACTCTGTATTGAAGTTAACAAAAATGAAACATTCCTAGGCAAAATTTAGGGTGCGTTTTGGGTAAAGCACTACGATGGAACATAGAATAAAAAACATGGAAATGACTAGGCAAGGTAGGTATGGCCCCAGGATAGCATGCTGGAGAGGTTAGGTAAGCCAAATTTACAGGTAGGCCTCAAACCCCAAACTTTAAATAATAAAACATGGGGAGAAAGGGGACATTCCCTGCAGCTAAGAATCATGTGAATTAGGGACTGCAAATAAAGCAAATTAAAAATATCCAAAAATAAAAACCATACAATGTGAATTTTTGAAGAAGAACACTTACCTTAATATAGTCCTCCTGCAAAACTTGAAGGATGGCAGAACAAGTCTCTGGTATAATGATCCCCAGAGCCTGGGGGGATATGCCTGTGGAGAACTTAAGGTCCTGCAGGCTTCTCCCAGTAGCCAGGTATCGCAACGTGGCGATGAGCCTCTGCTCAGCACTGATGGCTTCCCGCATAACGGTGTCCTGCCTGGTAATATAGGGGGACACCAAAGCCAACAGCTGCTGAAATACGGGGTCAGACATCCTGAGAAAATTCCTGAAATCATCAGGATTATTCTCCCTGATCTCCCGCAACAAAGGCATGTGACAGAATTGGTGCCGCTGGAGCAACCAATTCTTGGTCCATGAACTCCTCCTGACCCTGCTCATGGCATGGAGTCGGGATACAGCATGAACCCCTGCACCAACTACAGCACGAACTCTACGACGAGTACGTAGCCGCAACATGGCTAGATAACGGTCGGCTGAACAGAACGAACTAGAAGAACGCACGGAAGAACAGCAAGGCCTATGAAGAACAAGCTGAAAAACACGAACGTGCAGAGCAGGCCGCACTGAATAAACAGATACGAACTGACTACAAGCAGTGCTAAACAGATACGAACCCACAGGCGCAAACTGAACTCCCGAAAACGATCTTCAAAGCACGAAGACTGAAAAGCGCGAATCGTCTCTCACCAAACTTTTACTAACACGCGGTAACACGGAATTAGCAAAAGCGTCCCAAAGGGTGGCGTCATTCGAATGGAACTTCCCCTTTATAGTGCCGTCGTACGTGTTGAACGTCACTGCGCTTTGCTTGATCGTTTTTTTTAATGATGGTGTGTACGCAAGGCAGGCTTGAGAGGAAACATGAAAAAAACGAGGAGAAAAACGTCGGTTTAAAAAATGACATTAAAAACGATCGTGTGTACGGGGCATGAAACTAAAATCGAAATTTGCTGCCAAAATTAACACTGGCATATATACACACCACACACACATACATAACACACACACACACACATATCACACATACATAACACACACACATACATATGTAGCGGCCTCACCCCATCTCCTTTGTCTAGGGGTATGTCACACGACAGGGTGAGATGCGCTACGGCCCATGTCCTCCCCATAGCTGTGGGTGAGGTGAAGGCCAGTACCAGATATTTCCTCGGGCCTATGTGCTTTTGTCTAGAATCAAGTCAGGCTGTGTCAACACTTCCCTCTGCTCCCATTAACCAGAGTTCCACACACCGATCACAGTCCAACTCTTGCTTTATTGTACATCTCACAATAAACAGTGCTTCAGTAGCCAACTGGTTGCGACTTGATAACATTTTGATACGGGAAATGAGCAGGTCGAGGCACTATCCTGGTTATTAGCTAAACCACTGCGATCTCGCCAGCGGTTACTATAGCATTAGCTAGAAAGGACTTAGAACTTGAGAGTTTCTACCAGCGACTCAAGAGAACGTAGATAGAAGTACCTTCGCTGCGCTGCGGCCCCTATCAGGGGAAGATGTCCCTCCAAGGGAGTTACCAGAGGCCCATCCGTCACTGGGTTGATGCTGCTCCAGACTCTCCGGACGGGTAACCTCCCCGGCCTCCTCACCTCAGACATGGGCCCCATCCACCTGCGGGATCCAGTCGAAGTCACTGGACCCCAGGCCTCCTAGTTCAGTACCTCACCCCAGGCTGAAGGTGCCTGGGATGGACTCCAACTCCATTCCGGTCAGGCCTAGGGCGCCTGGGCCAGAATCCGGAACCGCCCGCACCCAGGCCTAAGGTGCCTGGGCGCGTGAAGAAGATCCTCCTGAAGACCTCGTGGTTAGGGCGTCTCCCCCTTTTATCTCCTCCCATCGACACCACGGCAGGTTCCCTGCCCTCGCCGTACCATCTCCGGAAAGGGACAAAAAGGGTAGCACTATAATTGCAAATCTACCTTGAGCCTCCAGGTACCCCGCCACCCAGAGGCCAAGAAGATTATTACACCATCCAATCCTCCACGAACACAAATGGTCCACTATTCCCATACTTACACACCTGAGTGTCCCACCTAAATTTAGAGACCCCGCTACATACTCCCCCCTGTGATTTGATGCTGGTCCCCAGCGTCTGGTGCAAACCCATGTCTCCCATGGAGTGATGACACAAGCCTAGCCCCAGAGGCTATCCCTAAATCTTTGAACCTCAACCATACCAAGACCTGCTCAAAGGGGAAAGGGAATATAAAACGATAAAACTTTTCCCTAAAAACATCTATCATGTACACATATACAATCCCTCCCTTCACTGTCTAAGAACCACCCCATACTCAGCAGTCTTGACAGGCGAATCTCCTGCAGAAGGGAAGAGAAAAAAAAAACAACACACAAGAAAAGCCACATCCTGACATTTTTGTGTTAATTTGGAATGAATGCGTCCATCAACCAATAGACCCATTCGCTCCAATGAGTAAAGTGATGCGCGTGTAAAAAAAAACAAACAGCCGTTGCACAACACTGCCACCTGGTGATAGTGCCGCGGTAATGACACTTGGTGCAATCTTCATTCTTCCTGCGTCCCTACACTAATTCTACCCCAAAGTCTGTCTTTGAGCCGTGAGGAAGAGAGAACAAACAAAAACTGCTCTCATTCCTCCAAAGAGTAGAAAACAAAAGCCCAAATAAAAAACTAGGGCACAGTTCGAATGCTCCGGCAAGAACACTTCCAGAAGATTGTAGGAAAGGAAACAACAAGTGAGTCTCTTCTCACAAATAGAACTTCGGGTCAGGCAAAAACGAGGGCTTTAGATGTTTATCAAAAACTTCAATTGAATAGTCAGCATCCTCTCCATCCTTCCTGCAGATGCGCACCTTGTCTGCGTGGATATGGCGGCCCCACATCCAGTCTGCTCTGCAGTCCCGAAACTTTTTCGACACGGGTGGCGAACAGGACAAATATCTTCGTGCATGGGGTACTTTGAGCTTTTCCCAAACAAATTCGTCATACCATCTCTGGCGTATGACCTCAACTTCAAAAAGTAAGTCCCGAGGCAAGTAGGGATATTCCCACCCATACTCACGGGCGACTCTCTGTGAGAAAAGTCGTTGCAATCTGGCCAAAGGAGGCATGGCTTCCCGCTCACCTTCTCGGGGTTGAACGATGGCCTCCGGGTGCCGAGGTACTTTCACTACCTCTGATGGCTTTTCTCTCGGTGCTCGTAGTGAGGCTCGCTGCATCCCCGCCACCAAGACGGGCGATATTGTAGATTGTGGGAAGGCACTTTGAGGACTAGACTTCCTCGTAGACTCCGGGGCTTGTACCTGGGGCGTACTGTCTCCTATTGACTTAGGGGAATCCTGCGGTACACGTAACACAGGCAATGGGAGTTTGTCCCAGCCCTTCCGATGAAACAGTTCATCAATCTCACCGTCATCTCCACAATCTGACAGCGACTCTAGGTCGGAAGTGTCATACATCTCGGCGGGAAGGTAGTCTCTGGTAGACGTGGTACTACCCTCCCTTGCGGGCTCCACCGGCTGTGGACCCCCGACACCTCCAACCACCACCACAGTCCCAGCCCCTGGCTCACCTTGACCTTTTGTAGAACTGGGATGTCCAGGACTCTTCCAACCGGATCCATCCAGGCCAGGCAAGCGACGGGGTGAAGCTCGACCACGACCACAGGAGGCCTGCACCAGGCCAACTTTCCTCTTTGGAGGTGGGAGCAGAGAATCGGTGGTGACCGAAGCAGCATCCTCTGATTTTTCTCTCTCAGTCTCTGATTGGGCAGTCACATCGCCCTGGTCAGTGCGTACGGGAACCTCCGCAAAGGCCTGGATCTCTCCTTCTAGAGTAGCGGTACCTGTGAGGCTGTTGAGGCGAAGGGCCCGGGGCCTTACTGTGGATGGCTCCACCTCGAACAAGAATTCTTTGCATGCCTCGCAACGCCCGAATGGCTTCAGGTGGACCACCAGTCCCGAGCATACGGGACAGATCACGCCGAGGGCCTCGGTGTCTCTGCATGAGTACAAAGCCAACTGTCCTCGGGGCCTGAGTCTTATCCCCGTGTCTGTAAGGGGAGCAGCGAACGTAGTCATCTTCGTGGGGTAGGGAACCGGAATCCACGGGGAGCTTGAGGCCATCCCGACTGTCTGCTGCTCCATCACGCACTGACCACGCGCCGAAGCCTCCACGTGAGTTCCTCCACATGGCCAGACTCCTCCCATGACTTGCACGTTTTCGCGGGCTTCCATCAAGCTCCGCCCACAAACTGTACAGTCACAGGGTGCCTCGTGGCGCAGTGCAATAAAAGCCCCCACATGTAGTACTTCACACGGCTGGACTCCTCCCTCTTCTCGCTCCTCTGCATGGGCCTTTCCCGTCCTAGGGTCATTTCCACGACTTTGAGCAGGGATGCACTTTGGCCAATCACATGGCCGACCTGCTCGGAACTCCTCCAGGCAGAAAAGTCCAGACACAGCCATTCTTTCTTCCAAAGTTAAAACACATATCATCCCGGACTCACGAGCCCCCACGTGTAGCGGCCTCACCCCGTCTCCTTTGTCTAGGGGTATGTCACACGACAGGGTGAGATGCGCTACGGCCCATGTCCTCCCCATAGCTGTGGGTGAGGTGAAGGCCAGTACCAGATATTTCCTCGGGCCTATGTGCTTTTGTCTAGAATCAAGTCCCGCTTGTCATGGATATGCATTAATGTCTGTCTGCCATCTTACCTTCCTCCTCATGTGTTCATCTAGAGACCAGACCTCCTTCACCTGGCTTCCTTTATAATCTCCTCCCAGCCTGACTCCACCCCAGGCCCTATCACAGAACACTATATTAACCTGTGCACTGCAAGCCTGCTTTGCTGATCAACGTGTTTGTTAGGCATTGTGTGTTTGGGTTCCTGCCTGCCGTGTGCTACGTCTGTCTCTCTGTTACGTTATTGGCTTGTCCCCGACTATCCCTGTCTGCTCGTGACCCTTGACCTTCGGCTCATTCTTCGTTATCCTTGTCTGCTTGTGGCCCCTGACCTTCAGCTTGTTATTCGGTTCTCTCTTATCGTGTGCTGCTGCTTCCCCTCTTTTCCCCTTATCCTACGGGGCGTGAGCTAGGAAACTACAGGGGCCGCGACCTGGTCCCAGCCTGCAGCTAACATCCTCACCACTAGAGGCCCTGGAGAAGACCAGCTGGGTCTTAGACTCCGCGCCCTGGGGAATCTTGGCTCTAGCTTCCGTTTGGATCCCGGTTGTGCTCCTCTGGTCCCGCTTTCCACAACCACCCAGTTTCCTATCCGCAGAAGCCAGCCATAGGGTTCACTACCTCGCGGTGCACTCCTGTCCCCCTACGGTGTGCATCTGTCACCTGGCCACAGGTGATCCTGACAGTTTGATCAGCCATGAACCCGGCTGACATCCCGCTCCCCGCGGATGATACATTGCAGGGCATAGTTCGCAGACTTGAGACCCAGGAATCAAATCAGACTCAGGTGATGCGATTCCTCCAGGATCTGGCTTCTCGATTCGAGCAGCTTCAGGTCTCCTTGGGAACCCCGAATCCGCAACCCCAAGTACAACCAGCGGCTGTACCTATCGCACCAGTCGCAGCCTCACACTCACTAAGATTGCCAGCTCCGTCCCGTTTCTCTGGGGACTCCAAGGCCTGCAGGGGGTTTCTCAGCCAATGCACAATTTATTTTGAGCTTCAGCCTCAAAGCTTCCTGTCTGACCGGGCTAAGGTAGCCTATATCATTTCCCTCCTCTCCGGTGAAGCTTTGGCCTGGGCTGCCCCCCTGTGGGAGAGGAACGATCCGGTGGTTTCCAGTCTGTCCGATTTCTTGAAGCTCTTTCGTAATATCTTCGAAGAGCCGGCTCGGGCTTCTTCAGCGGCTAGTGCTGTCTTACGTCTTCGCCAAGAATCTAGTTCAGTGGGGCAATATGCTCTTCAGTTCCGTATCCACACAGCTGAATTGAGCTGGAATAATGAGGCCCTGGTCGCTACCTTTTTACATGGCCTCTCTGACCGAGTGAAAGACGAATTAGCGGGAAGAGCCATTCCCGTCGGTCTGGACGATGTAATTTTATTATGCAACCAGATCGACATTCGTTTTCAAGAGAGGTCCTTAGAAAAAAGACGCCAGCACTCTCTGGGTCCTAGCCAGTCTGAGCTCCCCTCCCTTCATTCCGTGGAGCATCCTCTACCTGCTGAAGAACCTATGCAGCTGGGCCGGACCAGACTAACCCCCGAAGAACGTGCTAGGCGCAGAACTCTGGGCTTGTGCCTCTATTGTGGGGGCAAGGGTCATTTTCGTGACTCCTGCTCGCTTCGTCCGGGAAACGCTCGGGTCTAATACATTTGGAAGGTGGAGTATTGGACCCAGAAACATCACCTTCTCGCCTGCTCTTGCCGGTGTTCCTTCATGTAGGCACTTCTCCTCAGTCAACCCTTGCATACCTGGATTCCGGGGCTGCCGGCAATTTTATGGATTGGAGAACTGCTTCTTCTATGAAGCTTACCCTTTCACCTCTCACTACCCCATTGGTAGTCTCGGCAATTGATGGCACTGTTCTCCCAGGGGGCCCTATTCGCTTCCAGACGCTACCCATTAGGATGTCGGTAGGGATTCTCCACCAGGAGTGGATATCCTTTCTTATTCTACCCAAGGCCTCTACCCCAGTTGTATTGGGCCTCCCTTGGCTACAGCTCCACTCTCCACATGTGGACTGGGTCTCTGGGCAGATCCTGGCCTGATGTTCCTCATGTTTCTCGTCGTGTCTTCTCAAGGTGACCCCCAAGGAGAGTCTTCCGGTTGCTGCCACTTCTGTTTCTTCTGATCTTCCTGCTGCATACAGCGATTACCGGGATGTGTTCTGTAAGAAATCAGCTGAGGTGCTTCCTCCCCACAGGTCTTTTGACTGTGCTATTGATCTTGTCCCCGGAGCAACTCTACCCAGGGGTCGTACCTACCCTCTGTCCATCCCAGAGACCCAGGCCATGTCGGAGTATGTCGCAGAGAATCTGGAGAGAGGTTTCATCCGGAAATCCTCATCGCCTGCAGGGGCAGGGTTCTTTTTTGTTGCCAAAAAGGATGGTACCTTAAGACCCTGCATCGATTATCGGGGTTTAAATGCGGTTACTATTAAAAATCGATACCCCTTACCCTTAATATCTGAGCTATTCGATAGGTTGAAGGGTGCCTCCATTTTCACCAAGTTGGATCTCAGAGGCGCGTACAATCTCATTCGAATACGGGAGGGTGACGAATGGAAGACTGCATTCAACACTAGAGACGGGCATTACGAATATCTGGTGATGCCTTTTGGTCTGTGTAATGCTCCAGCCGTGTTTCAAAACTTTGTCAATGAAATCTTCAGAGATCTGCTGTACCAGTTTGTTGTCATCTATCTGGATGACATTCTGATCTTTTCTGAAAATCTGCTCGTCCACAGAAACCATGTCCGCACTGTACTTCAACGTCTTAGAGAGAACAATCTCTATGCCAAGCTGGAGAAATGTTCCTTTGAATGTTCTGAGGTCCTGTTTTTGGGGTGCTTCGTCTCATGTTCGGGTCTTCGTATGGACCCTGGGAAGGTCTTGGCTATCACCAACTGGCCTCTTCCTGCTAGCCTCAAGGCCACACAGCGCTTTCTTGGCTTCACTAATTATTATAGGCAGTTCATAAGGAATTACTCTTCCATTGCCGCGCCTATTATCGCTTTGACCAAGAAGGGTGTGAATGCCAGAGACTGGCCTCCCGAAGCTGTCTCTGCATTTCACAACCTGAAACAGGCCTTTGTTTCTGGCCCCCTCTTGAGGAGACCAAATCCTGGGAATGCATTTTTTATTGAAGTGGACGCTTCCTCAATGGGGGTGGGAGCTGTGCTTCTTCAAATCTTTGAGAAGAGACGCCAACCATGTGCGTTCTTCTCCAAAAAAAATTCTCAAGCAGAGAGGAATTATGCCATCGGTGATCGGGAACTTCTCGCAATTAAATTGGCGTTAGAGGAGTGGCGTCATCATTTGGAGGGTTCCCCTCACTCCATAACGATCTTTACCGATCACAAGAATTTACAGTATCTGCAGAATGCTAAACGTCTGAATCCTAGACAGGCCAGGTGGAGTCTCTTTGCCCGTTTTAATTTCACGATTACCTACAAACCTGGTTCCTGCAACGGTCGGGCTGATGCGCTCTCTAGGTCATTTGACACTTTGGACGAGGAGTCCGCCCCTGAACCTGAGCCGATCATTCCCACCTCATGCATTGTTGCCCACTCTACCACCCTGAAGTTAAAAATTCCGCCTGGTAAGACCTTTGTCCCCACTGAGCTAAGAGCTAAGATCCTTCGTTGGGGACATGATTCCAAGGTGGCAGGGCATTCTGGATTCCTCCGATCCTTCCTACTCATCAGTCGTCACTACTGGTGGCCTAATCTCCGCTCAGACGTCAAAGACTACGTTAAAGCTTGTCATGTCTGTGCTCAGTCCAAATCCTCCACACAAGCTCCTGCTGGTCTCCTCATGCCCTTGCCCATTCCTAAGGAACCCTGGGCCCATATTGCCATGGATTTTATCACCGATCTCCCACTGTCTGAGAATAATACTGTCATTTGGGTGGTAATCGATCGATTCTCCAAGATGGCTCATTTTGTTCCTCTTCCTGGTCTTCCTTCTGCCCCTGCCTTGGTTCCCATTTTCATTCGGGAAATTCTCCGCCTACATGGGGTCCCTTCTCATATTGTTTCCGACAGGGGAGTCCAATTCACGTCTCGTTTTTGGAGAGCCTTTTGCAAATCCCTCAATATTGTCTTGGATTTTTCTTCTTCTCACCATCCCCAATCCAATGGACAGACTGAGAGGGTTAATCAGGAGTTAGAGGTCTTTCTTCGCACCTTTGTGTCTTCTCACCATGACGATTGGTCCTCTCTACTGCCGTGGGCAGAATTCTCCCATAACAATCATGTGAATACCAGTTCGCAGAAGACACCCTTTTTCACAGTTTATGGAAAACACCCTCAACTTCCTCTTCCCATGATCTGTTCTCCAGACATTCCAGCTTTGGCTTCGGTTCAGGAGTCTCTCAATTCCGTTTGGGGTCACGTTCATGATTCCCTCCGGGCAGCTGCTGAAAAATTCAAAGGCTTTGCCGACCGCCGCAGGCGTAAACCGCCTTCTCTTCAGCCAGGGGACAAAGTCTGGCTCTCTACCAGGAACATCAAGCTCCGAGTTCCTTCTCTGAAGTTTGCTCCACGATTCATCGGTCCATACACGGTAACTGCTAAACTGAATCCGGTTTGTTTCAAACTCCAGATTCCTAAGAGCCTTAAAATCACTAACTCCTTTCATGTTGCTCTTCTAAAGCCTTTAGTCCTCAATAAATTCTCTCGTCCTCTCCCTACCGTGGCGCCTGTCTCTGAGGATAATCAGGAGTACGAGATCAGTCAAATTCTGGACTCCCGACTCTGTAAAGGCGTTCTTCAGTACCTCGTTCATTGGAAAGGGTTTGGTCCTGAGGAGAGGTCTTGGATCACTGCATCTGAGGTCTTTGCACCTCGTCTGTTAAAGGAGTTTCATCTGAAGTTTCCCTCTAAACCTGGGCCCAGGCGGGGAAGGGGGAGGCCTCGTAAGAGGGAGGGTACTGTCATGGATATGCATTAATGTCTGTCTGCCATCTTACCTTCCTCCTCATGTGTTCATCTAGAGACCAGACCTCCTTGTCATGGATATGCATTAATGTCTGTCTGCCATCTTACCTTCCTCCTCATGTGTTCATCTAGAGACCAGACCTCCTTCACCTGGCTTCCTTTATAATCTCCTCCCAGCCTGACTCCACCCCAGGCCCTATCACAGAACACTATATTAACCTGTGCACTGCAAGCCTGCTTTGCTGATCAACGTGTTTGTTAGGCATTGTGTGTTTGGGTTCCTGCCTGCCGTGTGCTACGTCTGTCTCTCTGTTACGTTATTGGCTTGTCCCCGACTATCCCTGTCTGCTCGTGACCCTTGACCTTCGGCTCATTCTTCGTTATCCTTGTCTGCTTGTGGCCCCTGACCTTCAGCTTGTTATTCGGTTCTCTCTTATCGTGTGCTGCTGCTTCCCCTCTTTTCCCCTTATCCTACGGGGCGTGAGCTAGGAAACTCCAGGGGCCGCGACCTGGTCCCAGCCTGCAGCTAACATCCTCACCACTAGAGGCCCTGGAGAAGACCAGCTGGGTCTTAGACTCCGCGCCCTGGGGAATCTTGGCTCTAGCTTCCGTTTGGATCCCGGTTGTGCTCCTCTGGTCCCGCTTTCCACAACCACCCAGTTTCCTATCCGCAGAAGCCAGCCATAGGGTTCACTACCTCGCGGTGCACTCCTGTCCCCCTACGGTGTGCATCTGTCACCTGGCCACAGGTGATCCTGACAGTTTGATCAGCCATGAACCCGGCTGACATCCCGCTCCCCGCGGATGATCCATTGCAGGGCATAGTTCGCAGACTTGAGACCCAGGAATCAAATCAGACTCAGGTGATGCGATTCCTCCAGGATCTGGCTTCTCGATTCGAGCAGCTTCAGGTCTCCTTGGGAACCCCGAATCCGCAACCCCAAGTACAACCAGCGGCTGTACCTATCGCACCAGTCGCAGCCTCACACTCACTAAGATTGCCAGCTCCGTCCCGTTTCTCTGGGGACTCCAAGGCCTGCAGGGGGTTTCTCAGCCAATGCACAATTTATTTTGAGCTTCAGCCTCAAAGCTTCCTGTCTGACCGGGCTAAGGTAGCCTATATCATTTCCCTCCTCTCCGGGGGAAGCTTTGGCCTGGGCTGCCCCCCTGTGGGAGAGGAACGATCCGGTGGTTTCCAGTCTGTCCGATTTCTTGAAGCTCTTTCGTAATATCTTCGAAGAGCCGGCTCGGGCTTCTTCAGCGGCTAGTGCTGTCTTACGTCTTCGCCAAGAATCTAGTTCAGTGGGGCAATATGCTCTTCAGTTCCGTATCCACACAGCTGAATTGAGCTGGAATAATGAGGCCCTGGTCGCTACCTTTTTACATGGCCTCTCTGACCGAGTGAAAGACGAATTAGCGGGAAGAGCCATTCCCGTCGGTCTGGACGATGTAATTTTATTATGCAACCAGATCGACATTCGTTTTCAAGAGAGGTCCTTAGAAAAAAGACGCCAGCACTCTCTGGGTCCTAGCCAGTCTGAGCTCCCCTCCCTTCATTCCGTGGAGCATCCTCTACCTGCTGAAGAACCTATGCAGCTGGGCCGGACCAGACTAACCCCCGAAGAACGTGCTAGGCGCAGAACTCTGGGCTTGTGCCTCTATTGTGGGGGCAAGGGTCATTTTCGTGACTCCTGCTCGCTTCGTCCGGGAAACGCTCGGGTCTAATACATTTGGAAGGTGGAGTATTGGACCCAGAAACATCACCTTCTCGCCTGCTCTTGCCGGTGTTCCTTCATGTAGGCACTTCTCCTCAGTCAACCCTTGCATACCTGGATTCCGGGGCTGCCGGCAATTTTATGGATTGGAGAACTGCTTCTTCTATGAAGCTTACCCTTTCACCTCTCACTACCCCATTGGTAGTCTCGGCAATTGATGGCACTGTTCTCCCAGGGGGCCCTATTCGCTTCCAGACGCTACCCATTAGGATGTCGGTAGGGATTCTCCACCAGGAGTGGATATCCTTTCTTATTCTACCCAAGGCCTCTACCCCAGTTGTATTGGGCCTCCCTTGGCTACAGCTCCACTCTCCACATGTGGACTGGGTCTCTGGGCAGATCCTGGCCTGATGTTCCTCATGTTTCTCGTCGTGTCTTCTCAAGGTGACCCCCAAGGAGAGTCTTCCGGTTGCTGCCACTTCTGTTTCTTCTGATCTTCCTGCTGCATACAGCGATTACCGGGATGTGTTCTGTAAGAAATCAGCTGAGGTGCTTCCTCCCCACAGGTCTTTTGACTGTGCTATTGATCTTGTCCCCGGAGCAACTCTACCCAGGGGTCGTACCTACCCTCTGTCCATCCCAGAGACCCAGGCCATGTCGGAGTATGTCGCAGAGAATCTGGAGAGAGGTTTCATCCGGAAATCCTCATCGCCTGCAGGGGCAGGGTTCTTTTTTGTTGCCAAAAAGGATGGTACCTTAAGACCCTGCATCGATTATCGGGGTTTAAATGCGGTTACTATTAAAAATCGATACCCCTTACCCTTAATATCTGAGCTATTCGATAGGTTGAAGGGTGCCTCCATTTTCACCAAGTTGGATCTCAGAGGCGCGTACAATCTCATTCGAATACGGGAGGGTGACGAATGGAAGACTGCATTCAACACTAGAGACGGGCATTACGAATATCTGGTGATGCCTTTTGGTCTGTGTAATGCTCCAGCCGTGTTTCAAAACTTTGTCAATGAAATCTTCAGAGATCTGCTGTACCAGTTTGTTGTCATCTATCTGGATGACATTCTGATCTTTTCTGAAAATCTGCTCGTCCACAGAAACCATGTCCGCACTGTACTTCAACGTCTTAGAGAGAACAATCTCTATGCCAAGCTGGAGAAATGTTCCTTTGAATGTTCTGAGGTCCTGTTTTTGGGGTGCTTCGTCTCATGTTCGGGTCTTCGTATGGACCCTGGGAAGGTCTTGGCTATCACCAACTGGCCTCTTCCTGCTAGCCTCAAGGCCACACAGCGCTTTCTTGGCTTCACTAATTATTATAGGCAGTTCATAAGGAATTACTCTTCCATTGCCGCGCCTATTATCGCTTTGACCAAGAAGGGTGTGAATGCCAGAGACTGGCCTCCCGAAGCTGTCTCTGCATTTCACAACCTGAAACAGGCCTTTGTTTCTGGCCCCCTCTTGAGGAGACCAAATCCTGGGAATGCATTTTTTATTGAAGTGGACGCTTCCTCAATGGGGGTGGGAGCTGTGCTTCTTCAAATCTTTGAGAAGAGACGCCAACCATGTGCGTTCTTCTCCAAAAAAAATTCTCAAGCAGAGAGGAATTATGCCATCGGTGATCGGGAACTTCTCGCAATTAAATTGGCGTTAGAGGAGTGGCGTCATCATTTGGAGGGTTCCCCTCACTCCATAACGATCTTTACCGATCACAAGAATTTACAGTATCTGCAGAATGCTAAACGTCTGAATCCTAGACAGGCCAGGTGGAGTCTCTTTGCCCGTTTTAATTTCACGATTACCTACAAACCTGGTTCCTGCAACGGTCGGGCTGATGCGCTCTCTAGGTCATTTGACACTTTGGACGAGGAGTCCGCCCCTGAACCTGAGCCGATCATTCCCACCTCATGCATTGTTGCCCACTCTACCACCCTGAAGTTAAAAATTCCGCCTGGTAAGACCTTTGTCCCCACTGAGCTAAGAGCTAAGATCCTTCGTTGGGGACATGATTCCAAGGTGGCAGGGCATTCTGGATTCCTCCGATCCTTCCTACTCATCAGTCGTCACTACTGGTGGCCTAATCTCCGCTCAGACGTCAAAGACTACGTTAAAGCTTGTCATGTCTGTGCTCAGTCCAAATCCTCCACACAAGCTCCTGCTGGTCTCCTCATGCCCTTGCCCATTCCTAAGGAACCCTGGGCCCATATTGCCATGGATTTTATCACCGATCTCCCACTGTCTGAGAATAATACTGTCATTTGGGTGGTAATCGATCGATTCTCCAAGATGGCTCATTTTGTTCCTCTTCCTGGTCTTCCTTCTGCCCCTGCCTTGGTTCCCATTTTCATTCGGGAAATTCTCCGCCTACATGGGGTCCCTTCTCATATTGTTTCCGACAGGGGAGTCCAATTCACGTCTCGTTTTTGGAGAGCCTTTTGCAAATCCCTCAATATTGTCTTGGATTTTTCTTCTTCTCACCATCCCCAATCCAATGGACAGACTGAGAGGGTTAATCAGGAGTTAGAGGTCTTTCTTCGCACCTTTGTGTCTTCTCACCATGACGATTGGTCCTCTCTACTGCCGTGGGCAGAATTCTCCCATAACAATCATGTGAATACCAGTTCGCAGAAGACACCCTTTTTCACAGTTTATGGAAAACACCCTCAACTTCCTCTTCCCATGATCTGTTCTCCAGACATTCCAGCTTTGGCTTCGGTTCAGGAGTCTCTCAATTCCGTTTGGGGTCACGTTCATGATTCCCTCCGGGCAGCTGCTGAAAAATTCAAAGGCTTTGCCGACCGCCGCAGGCGTAAACCGCCTTCTCTTCAGCCAGGGGACAAAGTCTGGCTCTCTACCAGGAACATCAAGCTCCGAGTTCCTTCTCTGAAGTTTGCTCCACGATTCATCGGTCCATACACGGTAACTGCTAAACTGAATCCGGTTTGTTTCAAACTCCAGATTCCTAAGAGCCTTAAAATCACTAACTCCTTTCATGTTGCTCTTCTAAAGCCTTTAGTCCTCAATAAATTCTCTCGTCCTCTCCCTACCGTGGCGCCTGTCTCTGAGGATAATCAGGAGTACGAGATCAGTCAAATTCTGGACTCCCGACTCTGTAAAGGCGTTCTTCAGTACCTCGTTCATTGGAAAGGGTTTGGTCCTGAGGAGAGGTCTTGGATCACTGCATCTGAGGTCTTTGCACCTCGTCTGTTAAAGGAGTTTCATCTGAAGTTTCCCTCTAAACCTGGGCCCAGGCGGGGAAGGGGGAGGCCTCGTAAGAGGGAGGGTACTGTCATGGATATGCATTAATGTCTGTCTGCCATCTTACCTTCCTCCTCATGTGTTCATCTAGAGACCAGACCTCCTTGTCATGGATATGCATTAATGTCTGTCTGCCATCTTACCTTCCTCCTCATGTGTTCATCTAGAGACCAGACCTCCTTCACCTGGCTTCCTTTATAATCTCCTCCCAGCCTGACTCCACCCCAGGCCCTATCACAGAACACTATATTAACCTGTGCACTGCAAGCCTGCTTTGCTGATCAACGTGTTTGTTAGGCATTGTGTGTTTGGATTCCTGCCTGCCGTGTGCTACGTCTGTCTCTCTGTTACGTTATTGGCTTGTCCCCGACTATCCCTGTCTGCTCGTGACCCTTGACCTTCGGCTCGTTCTTCGTTATCCTTGTCTGCTTGTGGCCCCTGACCTTCAGCTTGTTATTCGGTTCTCTCTATCGTGTGCTGCTGCTTCCCCTCTTTTCCCCTTATCCTACGGGGCGTGAGCTAGGAAACTCCAGGGGCCGCGACCTGGTCCCAGCCTGCAGCGTAACATCCTCACCACTAGAGGCCTTGGAGAAGACCAGCTGGGTCTTAGACTCCGCGCCCTGGGGAATCTTGGCTCTCGCTTCCGTTAGGATCCCGGTTGTGCTCCTCTGGTCCCGCTTTCCACAACCACCCCGTTTCCTATCCGCAGAAGCCAGCCATAGGGTTCACTACCCCGCGGTGCACTCCTGTCCCCCTACGGTGTGCATCTGTCACCTGGCCACAGGTGACCCCGACAGTTTGATCAGCCATGAACCCGGCTGACATCCCGCTTCCTGCGGATGATCCATTGCAGGGCATAGTTCGCAGACTTGAGTCCCAGGAATCAAATCAGACCCAGGTGATGCGATTCCTCCAGGATCTGGCTTCTCGATTCGAGCAGCTTCAGGTCTCCTTGGGAACCCCGAATCCGCAACCCCAGGTACAACCAGCGGCTGTACCTATTGCACCAGTCGCAGCCTCACACTCACTAAGATTGCCAGCTCCGTTCCGTTTCTCTGGGGACTCCAAGGCCTGCAGGGGCTTTCTCAGCCAATGCACAATTCATTTTGAGCTTCAGCCTCAAAGCTTCCTGTCTGACCGGGCTAAGGTAGCCTATATCATTTCCCTCCTCTCCGGTGAAGCTTTGGCCTGGGCTGCCCCCCTGTGGGAGAGGAACGATCCGGTGGTTTCCAGTCTGTCCGATTTCTTGAAGCTCTTTCATAATATCTTCGAAGAGCCGGCTCGGGCTTCTTCAGCGGCTAGTGCTGTCTTACGTCTTCGCCAAGAGTCTAGTTCAGTGGGGCAATATGCTCTTCAGTTCCGTATCCACACAGCTGAATTGAGCTGGAATAATGAGGCCCTGGTCGCTACCTTTTTACATGGCCTCTCTGACCGAGTGAAAGACGAATTAGCGGGAAGAGCCATTCCCGTCGGTCTGGACGATGTAATTTCATTATGCAACCAGATCGACATTCGTTTTCAAGAGAGGTCCTTAGAAAAAAGACGCCAGCACTCTCTGGGTCCTAGCCAGTCTGAGCTCCCCTCCCTTCATTCCGTGGAGCATCCTCTACCTGCTGAAGAACCTATGCAGCTGGGCCGGACCGGACTAACCCCCGAAGAACGTGCTAGGCGCAGAACTCTGGGCTTGTGCCTCTATTGTGGGGGCAAGGGTCATTTTCGTGACTTTTGCTCGCTTCTGTCCGGAGAACGCTCGGGCGTAATACATTTGGAAGGTGGAGTATTGGACCCAGAAACATCACCTTCTCGCCTGCTCTTGCCGGTGTTCCTTCATGTAGGCACTTCTCCTCAGTCAACCCTTGCATACCTGGATTCCGGGGCTGCCGGCAATTTTATGGATTGGAGAACTGCTTCTTCTATGAAGCTTACCCTTTCACCTCTCACTACCCCATTGGTAGTCTCGGCAATTGATGGCACTGTTCTCCCAGGGGGCCCTATTCGCTTCCAGACGCTACCCATTAGGATGTCGGTAGGGATTCTCCACCAGGAGTGGATATCCTTTCTTATTCTACCCAAGGCCTCTACCCCAGTTGTATTGGGCCTCCCTTGGCTACAGCTCCACTCTCCACATGTGGACTGGGTCTCTGGGCAGATCCTGGCCTGGGGTTCCTCATGTTTCTCATCGTGTCTTCTCAAGGTGACCCCCAAGGAGAGTCTTCCGGTTGCTGCCACTTCTGTTTCTTCTGATCTTCCTGCTGCATACAGCGATTACCGGGATGTGTTCTGTAAAAAATCAGCTGAGGTGCTTCCTCCCCACAGGTCTTTTGACTGTGCTATTGATCTTGTCCCCGGAGCAACTCTACCCAGGGGTCGTACCTACCCTCTGTCCATCCCAGAGACCCAGGCCATGTCGGAGTATGTCGCAGAGAATCTGGAGAGAGGTTTCATCCGGAAATCCTCATCGCCTGCAGGGGCAGGGTTCTTTTTTGTTGCCAAAAAGGATGGTACCTTAAGACCCTGCATCGATTATCGGGGTTTAAATGCGGTTACTATTAAAAATCGATACCCCTTACCCTTAATATCTGAGCTATTCGATAGGTTGAAGGGTGCCTCCATTTTCACCAAGTTGGATCTCAGAGGCGCGTACAATCTCATTCGAATACGGGAGGGTGACGAATGGAAGACTGCATTCAACACTAGAGACGGGCATTACGAATATCTGGTGATGCCTTTTGGTCTGTGTAATGCTCCAGCCGTGTTTCAAAACTTTGTCAATGAAATCTTCAGAGATCTGCTGTACCAGTTTGTTGTCATCTATCTGGATGACATTCTGATCTTTTCTGAAAATCTGCTCGTCCACAGAAACCATGTCCGCACTGTACTTCAACGTCTTAGAGAGAACAATCTCTATGCCAAGCTGGAGAAATGTTCCTTTGAATGTTCTGAGGTCCTGTTTTTGGGGTGCTTCGTCTCATGTTCGGGGCTTCGTATGGATCCTGGGAAGGTCTTGGCTATCACCAACTGGCCTCTTCCTGCTAGCCTCAAGGCCACACAGCGCTTTCTTGGCTTCACTAATTATTATAGGCAGTTCATAAGGAATTACTCTTCCATTGCCGCGCCTATTATCGCTTTGACCAAGAAGGGTGTGAATGCCAGAGACTGGCCTCCCGAAGCTGTCTCTGCATTTCACAACCTGAAACAGGCCTTTGGTTTCTGGCCCCCTCTTGAGGAGACCAAATCCTGGGAATGCATTTTTTATTGAAGTGGACGCTTCCTCAATGGGGGTGGGAGCTGTGCTTCTTCAAATCTTTGAGAAGAGACGCCAACCATGTGCGTTCTTCTCCAAAAAAAATTCTCAGGCAGAGAGGAATTATGCCATCGGTGATCGGGAACTTCTCGCAATTAAATTGGCGTTAGAGGAGTGGCGTCATCTCTTGGAGGGTTCCCCTCACTCCATAACGATCTTTACCGATCACAAGAATTTACAGTATCTACAGAATGCTAAACGTCTGAATCCTAGACAGGCCAGGTGGAGTCTCTTCTTTGCCCGTTTTAATTTCACGATTACCTACAAACCTGGTTCCTGCAACGGTCGGGCTGATGCGCTCTCTAGGTCATTTGACACTTTGGACGAGGAGTCCGCCCCTGAACCTGAGCCGATCATTCCCACCTCATGCATTGTTGTCCACTCTACCACCCTGAAGTCTAAAATTCCGCCTGGTAAGACCTTTGTCCCCACTGAGCTAAGAGCTAAGATCCTTCGTTGGGGACATGATTCCAAGGTGGCAGGGCATTCTGGATTCCTCCGATCCTACCTACTCATCAATCGTCACTACTGGTGGCCTAATCTCCGCTCAGACGTCAAAGACTACGTTAAAGCTTGTCATGTCTGTGCTCAGTCCAAATCCTCCACACAAGCTCCTGCTGGTCTCCTCATGCCCTTGCCCATTCCTAAGGAACCCTGGGCCCATATTGCCATGGATTTTATCACCGATCTCCCACTGTCTGAGAATAATACTGTCATTTGGGTGGTAATCGATCGATTCTCCAAGATGGCTCATTTTGTTCCTCTTCCTGGTCTTCCTTCTGCCCCTGCCTTGGTTCCCATTTTCATTCGGGAAATTCTCTGCCTACATGGGGTCCCTTCTCATATTGTTTCCGACAGGGGAGTCCAATTCACATCTCGTTTTTGGAGAGCCTTTTGCAAATCCCTCAATATTGTCTTGGATTTTTCTTCCTCTTACCATCCCCAATCCAATGGACAGACTGAGAGGGTTAATCAGGAGTTAGAGGTCTTTCTTCGCACCTTTGTGTCTTCTCACCATGACGATTGGTCCTCTCTACTCCCGTGGGCAGAATTCTCCCATAACAATCATGTGAATACCAGTTCGCAGAAGACACCCTTTTTCACAGTTTATGGAAAACACCCTCAACTTCCTCTTCCCATGATCTGTTCTCCAGACATTCCAGCTTTGGCTTCGGTTCAGGAGTCTCTCAATTCCGTTTGGGGTCACGTTCATGATTCCCTCCGGGCAGCTGCTGAAAAATTCAAAGGCTTTGCCGACCGCCGCAGGCGTAAACCGCCTTCTCTTCAGCCAGGGGACAAAGTCTGGCTCTCTACCAGGAACATCAAGCTCCGAGTTCCTTCTCTGAAGTTTGCTCCACGATTCATCGGTCCATACACGGTAACTGCTAAACTGAATCCGGTTTGTTTCAAACTCCAGATTTCTAAGAGCCTTAAAATCACTAACTCCTTTCATGTTGCTCTTCTAAAGCCTTTAGTCCTCAATAAATTCTCTCGTCCTCTCCCTACCGTGGCGCCTGTCTCTGAGGATAATCAGGAGTACGAGATCAGTCAAATTCTGGACTCCCGACTCTGTAAAGGCGTTCTTCAGTACCTCGTTCATTGGAAAGGGTTTGGTCCTGAGGAGAGGTCTTGGATCACTGCATCTGAGGTCTTTGCACCTCGTCTGTTAAAAGGAGTTTCATCTGAAGTTTCCCTCTAAACCTGGGCCCAGGCGGGGAAGGGGGAGGCCTCGTAAGAGGGAGGGTACTGTCATGGATATGCATTAATGTCTGTCTGCCATCTTACCTTCCTCCTCATGTTCTCATCTAGAGACCAGACCTCCTTCACCTGGCTTCCTTTATAATCTCCTCCCAGCCTGACTCCACCCCAGGCCCTATCACAGAACACTATATTAACCTGTGCACTGCAAGCCTGCTTTGCTGATCAACGTGTTTGTTAGGCATTGTGTGTTTGGGTTCCTGCCTGCCGTGTGCTACGTCTGTCTCTCTGTTACGTTATTGGCTTGTCCCCGACTATCCCTGTCTGCTCGTGACCCTTGACCTTCGGCTCGTTCTTCGTTATCCTTGTCTGCTTGTGGCCCCTGACCTTCAGCTTGTTATTCGGTTCTCTCTATCGTGTGCTGCTGCTTCCCCTCTTTTCCCCTTATCCTACGGGGCGTGAGCTAGGAAACTCCAGGGGCCGCGACCTGGTCCCAGCCTGCAGCGTAACATCCTCACCACTAGAGGCCCTGGAGAAGACCAGCTGGGTCTTAGACTCCGCGCCCTGGGGAATCTTGGCTCTCGCTTCCGTTAGGATCCCGGTTGTGCTCCTCTGGTCCCGCTTTCCACAACCACCCCGTTTCCTATCCGCAGAAGCCAGCCATAGGGTTCACTACCCCGCGGTGCACTCCTGTCCCCCTACGGTGTGCATCTGTCACCTGGCCACAGGTGACCCCGACACTCCTTCACCTGGCTTCCTTTATAATCTCCTCCCAGCCTGACTCCACCCCAGGCCCTATCACAGAACACTATATTAACCTGTGCACTGCAAGCCTGCTTTGCTGATCAACGTGTTTGTTAGGCATTGTGTGTTTGGGTTCCTGCCTGCCGTGTGCTACGTCTGTCTCTCTGTTACGTTATTGGCTTGTCCCCGACTATCCCTGTCTGCTCGTGACCCTTGACCTTCGGCTCGTTCTTCGTTATCCTTGTCTGCTTGTGGCCCCTGACCTTCAGCTTGTTATTCGGTTCTCTCTTATCGTGTGCTGCTGCTTCCCCTCTTTTCCCCTTATCCTACGGGGCGTGAGCTAGGAAACTCCAGGGGCCGCGACCTGGTCCCAGCCTGCAGCATAACATCCTCACCACTAGAGGCCCTGGAGAAGACCAGCTGGGTCTTAGACTCCGCGCCCTGGGGAATCTTGGCTCTAGCTTCCGTTAGGATCCCGGTTGTGCTCCTCTGGTCCCGCTTTCCACAACCACCCAGTTTCCTATCCGCAGAAGCCAGCCATAGGGTTCACTACCTCGCGGTGCACTCCTGTCCCCCTACGGTGTGCATCTGTCACCTGGCCAGAGGTGACCCTGACACCCGGCCTCCTCACCTCAGACATGGGCCCCATCCACCTTAGGGACCCTCGGACGCCTCCACCCTCGCGGGATCCAGTCGAAGTCACTGGACCCCAGGCCTCCTAGTTTAGTACCTCACCCCAGGCTGAAGGTGCCTAGGATGGACTCCAACTCCATTCCGGTCAGGCCTAGGGCGCCTGGGCCGGAATCCGGAACCGCCCGCACCCAGGCCTAAGGTGCCTGGGCGCGTGAAGAAGATCCTCCTGAAGACCTTGTGGTTAGGGCGTCTCCCCCTTTTATCTCCTCCCATCGACACCACGGCAGGTTCCCCGCCCTCGCCGTACCATCTCCGGAAAGGGACAAAAAGGGTAGCACTGTAATGGCAAATCTACCTTGAGCCTCCAGGTACCCCGCCACCCAGAGGCCAAGAAGATTATTACACCATCCAATCCTCCACGAACACAAATGGTCCACTATTCCCATACTTACACACCTGAGTGTCCCACCTAAATTTAGAGACCCCGCTACACATACATAACACATACACATCACACACCACACACCACACACATACATATATACACCCATAACACACACACATCCACACACATACATACCACACACACATACCACATACATATACACACCACACACACACACATACATACATAACACACACATACCACACACACACATACATACATACATAACACACACACACATACATATACATACATACATACAGTACATATACACACGCTTTTGTAAAAGTAGAACCTTTCTGTAGATGTCTTCTATCTAGTGCAGCCACAGCTTCCTTCTCCTTTAAGGCTGCATTCACATCTGATCGTTTTGTAGCCTGAAGCCTGAAGCTACAAAACGCTAGAGGGGGAAAAAAACATTATTCTCTATGGAGATGGTTCACATCTCCACTCCAAAACGCCTGAAGCCGAACGCCTGAAGCTCAAACAAGTTCCAGACCCTTTTTTGTCGCGCGAATCGGGCAGATTTGGGCATTTTAGGAGTCATAGAATGTAATGGAAACTCTCCATTCAAGCGTTTAGCGCGACAACGAGCGTTTCGACGGGCGCAAATTCGACATCGGTAAAAACGCTCGAAGCGCTACGCTCAGGTGTGAATGCAGTCTCAGTGCACTGGGTATTTTCGGCTCCTGGAGCAGAAAGGAGGTAAAGATTAGGGGGCAGGTCACCCACCTCCTCCCTCCTCGAACATGTTGCAGTCAGCCTTTCACTTGTCTCGACTTTCAGTGCAGAGCAGAGAGGCTGTTGAAGGAGCCGAGCTGTTACTTTCACTTTCAACTGCAGAAGCCAGTCTTCTGTGTTTAGGTGAAAGTGGGGAGCTGCCTGTGAGTGCAGGGCTAATGGAGGCTGAAAAAACCCTGGGGGAGAGAAATAGACAGCTGATCCTGACCCTCTGCAACTCTGTCCTGGCCAGCAATATATGAATGCGGACTCTTTCCTATGCACTGGTTTGACAGAGGGGCGGGTCTGGGTAGCAGTCCCGCCCATACCCGACATCACACTCCCCTTTTGACAGGTGAAGTCTCTCATTGAGGCTTCACAGTGTGCATCCAGCTGACCTGCTAGCCAATACCTAGCTGTACTGGATGTGCTCACTGCTGCAGGTCCTACTGAGAAAGAACTTAGCTTGTAGACAATAGCATTATGCGGGAAAATTTCCTCTATGGCGGGACCGGACTGTGGCTAGCGGGAGTAAAAAATGCATCCGTGTGGGTGTAAACAATGTCTAAGGCTTGGTGGTCAGTGGGAATAAAAAAAATGACACCTGTAGTCAGTAGGAGGAGTAATACATACCTCCCAACTTTCTGAGATGGGAATGAGGGACACCTATTAGCAAATGTATGTAGGCATAGGACACACAGCCTGCCACGCCCCCCTTAAAGGAGAATTGTACAAAAACAATGATTGGTTAAACCTACAAGGGCTTTTTTTACCACTACTATTCTTTTATACTGACTTTTGGAATTTACAAATGCAGCAATTTAGAATTTGGATGAAAGGTTTAGAACTGGGAAACACTTTTTGAAAGATAAAGTGTATTTTATATACAACTATATAGATCAGACCAAAATGAGGGACAAATGAGGAGGAACGAGGGACAAAGGGACTTTGTTCCGAATCAGGGACAGTCCCTCAAAATTAGGGACAGTTGGGAATAGTGCCTCATCATTGGTATTAGTAGGTCAGATAGTGCCCCATTGTTGGTTACAGTGTCAATGGGAGGAAAAGTGCCTCATCATTGGTATTAGTGGGAGGAATAGTGTTCCATTGTTTATATCAGTAGGAATTATTCCTCATTGTAGGTTTCAGTTGAAGAAATATTGCCCCATTGTTGGTGTCAGAGGAAGGAATTATGCCATGCTGTTGGTGTCAGTAGAAAGGAATAGTGCCTTGTATCAGAATCAGTGGCGTAGCGTGGGTTGTCTGCGCCCGGGGCAAGGCAAGAAATTTGCGCCCCCTAACCTGCAGACTTTTCGCACTCCCCAAGTCCCTTCCCTTCCTACAGTAGTACTGACCTACCTGATTCCTACACTGACCACTACACTGACCGACCTGATTCCTACACTGACCACTAGTGATGAGCCGAACACCCCCGGGTTCGGTTCGCACCAGAACCCGCGAACGGACCGAAAGTTCGTACGAACATTAGAACCCTATTAAATACAATGGATGCGAACGTTCGAATTCTAAAGTGCTAATTATAACAACTATTATGCATGTTATTGTCCTAAAAAGGGTTTGGGAACCCGGGTTCTGCACCAGGGGACATGTATCAATGCAAAAAGAAGTTTTAAAAACGGTCGTTTTTCGGGAGCAGTCATTTTAATGATGCATAAAGTGAAAAAAAAAAGTCAAATATTCCTTTAAATATCGTACCTGGGGGGTGTCTAAAGTATGCCTGTGAAGTGCCACGTGTTTCCCGTGTTTAGAACTGTCCCTGCACAAAATGACACTTCTAAAGGAAAAAAAAGCCATTTAAAACTTCTTGCGGCTTTAATGTAATGTCTGGTCCCGGTAATATGGATGAAAATCTTTAAGAAAAATGGCATAGCTACCCCATGACCCCCCCCCCACCCCAGCCCATTACCAGCCCCTTTGGGTCTTGTATGGATATTAAGGGGAACCCCGCACATAAAATAAAAAAGGCCCTATATACTCTGAACAGCCGTATACAGGCGGTGCATACAAGACAGGGACTGTAGGTTTGTTCTTATGTAGAATGTGTTTGTAATTTTGAACAGGTACATTGTTGAACTGTAGCTCCAGCCCAAAAATCTATTTTTAAACTTTTTGGGAAACATAGGTAAGGGTTATCACCCCTGTAACATTTGTTTTGCTGTCTGTGCCCCTGTTCAGAACATTTCACCTCACTTTCCGTCCCAATGACAACTGTTTTTGAAATGTGGTGTTTTTCTTGAAACAAGGATTGCTGATAAAGCATCAGTACAGAGGAGACACCTTTCTCCCATATTTATTCTTACAGGAGAGAATTTTCCTTCCTAGGGGTAGATTTCCTCTCACTTCCTGTTGTCTTCTTTCGTTTGCAAGTAGGAGTCGTTTGTAAGTTGGATGTTTGAAAGTAGGGACCTGCCGTATATACTCTGCAGAAATAGGCCCCTTAGTTGTTGGTGTTGGCACAACACTGTAAGCACTCACAGTTACTCTTGGTTGGTGCTGGAACGCCCTGCTGTCAACTATTATATCAGGAATTTTAATTACATATAATTGTTGAACAGTGGTAGTAAAAATTGGGGCTTTGATGGTGGTGCTGGTGCCACAACACTGTAAGCCCTGACAGTTACTCTTGGTGGGTGCAGCAATGGGCCCTGCTGTGAATTATTAGATCAAGAATTGTAATTGCATGCCCCTGTTGAACAGGGGCTGAAAAATTGGGCTTTTCGTGGTGGTGGTGGTGGTGGTGGTGTTGCCACAACACTGTAAGCCCTCAGAGTTACTCTTGGTGGGTGCAGGAATGGGCCCTGCTGTGAATTATTAGATCAAGAATTGTAATTACATGCCCCTTTTGAACAGTGGCTGAAAAATTGGGCCTTTCGTGGTGGTGGTGGTGGTGGCGTTGCCACAACACTGTAAGCCCTCAGACTTACTCTTGGTGGGTGCAGGAATGGGCCCTGCTGTGAATTATTACATCAAGAATTGTAATTGCATGCCCCTGTTGAACAGGGGCTGAAAAATTGGGCCTTAGGCACTGGTGGCACAACACTACAACCCCTCACAGATACTGTACTTGGAGCACAGCAATGAGCCCTGTTGCAAAGTATTGCTTCAAAAATTGTAATGACACGCCCCTGTTAAACAGGGGCTGAAAAATTGGGCCTTAGGCACTGGTGGCACAACACTACAACCCCTCACAGATACTGTACTTGGAGCACAGCAATGAGCCCTATGGCAAATTATTGCTAAAAAAATTGTAAGTACACGCCCCTGTAAAACAGGGGCTGAAAAATTGGGCCTTAGCCACTGGTGGCGGCACCCATAAACAAAAATGATCTTCCAAGCTATCATCATCAATCGTATCATTGAGGACTCGGAGGAGGAGGATAGCCAGTCAACATAACAGCACAGGCACTCAGCATCAGCATCAGTCTTGAAGGGACGTGACATGTTAAAATCAATTAGTCTGTTATATCAGCATCAGGTGTGTGGTAGCTGGTGGTGATCCAAGACTGGTTCATCTTGATGAAAGTCAGTCGATCAACCGAGTCGGTGGACAGGCGCACCCTGTGATCCGTGACAAATCCTCCAGCAGCACTGAATGTGCGTTCCGAAAGAACGCTGGATGCAGGACAGGCCAGTAGCTCAATTGCATACTGTGCAAGCTCTGGCCAGTGATCCATCCTCAAGACCCAGTAAGCCAGAGGATTTTCGGTGGGGAAGGTGTCCAAGTCTGACCTTGCCCCTAGATATTCCTGCACCATGTTTATCAGACGCTGGCGATGGTTGCTGGAACCAATCATACTTTGGGGCTGCGGACTAAAGAATTGTCTGAACGCATCGGTCAGACGGCCACCTTCCCCACCGCTCCTTCTTTGACTGGCCGAAGCCTCAGCAACTCGTTGTCCTGGACCAGGAGTTTGTAACCTCCCAGTCTCTGGGAACGCGTTGCACAGACCTTTCTGCAAGGCCTCTCGGAGTTGTCTCATCCTCTGCTCCCTCTGCGACGGTAACATAAGGTCCGCAACCTTACCCTTGTACCGTGGATCAAGGAGAGTGGCCAGCCAGTAATGGTCCCTCTCCTTGATCCGAAGAATACGAGGATCCTTCCGCAGACTTTGCAGGATCAGGGAGGCCATGCAGCGTAGGTTTGCTGAGGCATTCGCTCCGGAGTCCTCTGGGTCACTAAGGACGACATGATCCGCAGTCACCTCCTCCCAGCCACGTACAAGTCCACTGGTTTCTTGGGACTGTAAATCATCCCTAAAAGACTGCTGCTGATGATGCTGAGTGCCAGCCTCCACCTCCATGCTGACACAATCCTCCTCCTTCTCCTCCTCCTCCTCCTCTTCCTCTTCCTGTGCGATGGGTGGGACAGAAGGAACACTGTCTGGGTAAAGGGGGCCTTGAGAGGCAAGGAAGTCCTCCTCTTCCTGCCTCTGTTCTGCCTCAAGTGCCCTGTCCATTATTCCACGCAGCGTGTGCTCCAACAGGTGGACAAGAGGTACAGTGTCACTGATGCATGCACTGTCACTGCTCACCATCCTCGTGGCCTCCTCAAATGGTGCCAGGACAGTGCATGCATCCCTGATCATGCCCCACTGGCGTGGAGAAAAAAAACCAAGCTCCCCTGACCCTGTCCTGGTGCCGTAGTCGCACAGGTACTCATTGATGGCCCTCTGCTGCGTGTGCAGCCGCTGCAGCATGGCCAACGTTGAGTTCCACCTGGTGGGCATGTCACATATAAGGCGGTTCTTGGGCAGGTTCAACTCCTTTTGCAGCTCAGCCAGGCGAGCACTGGCATTATAAGATCTGCGGAAATGCACACAGACTTTCCTGGCCTGCCTCAGGACATCCTGTAAGCCCGGGTACCTGCCCAAGAACCGCTGCACCACCAGGTTAAGGACGTGAGCCACACAGGGCACATGGGTCAGTTGTCCCTGTCGGAGGGCGGAGAGGAGGTTGGTGCCATTGTCGCAAACCACCATTCCTGGCTTAAGCTGGCGTGGCGTCAACCACCTCTCGGCCTGGCCCTGCAGAGCAGACAGGACCTCTGCCCCAGTGTGGCTTCTGTCCCCCAAACACACCAGCGCAAGCACGGCATGGCATCTTTTTGCCTGCGTACTTGCGTAGCCCCGTGAACGGCTACGGAGCACCGCTGGTTCATAGGACAAACCACAGGAAGAGGCCATGGAGGAAGAAGAAGAGGAGGGGGTGGAGGAGAGAGGTGTGTCACAACCAGTAGTAGCATTTTGGAGGCGTGGCGGTGGGACAACCTCCAACACTACTGCACCTTGTCCTGCATCCTTCCCAGCTGCCAAAAGAGTGACCCAATGGGCCGTGAAAGAAAGGTGTCATGGATATGCATTAATGTCTGTCTGCCATCTTACCTTCCTCCTCATGTGTTCATCTAGAGACCAGACCTCCTTCACCTGGCTTCCTTTATAATCTCCTCCCAGCCTGACTCCACCCCAGGCCCTATCACTGAACACTATATTAACCTGTGCACTGCAAGCCTGCTTTGCTGATCAACGTGTTTGTTAGGCATTGTGTGTTTGGGTTCCTGCCTGCCGTGTGCTACGTCTGTCTCTCTGTTACGTTATTGGCTTGTCCCCGACCATCCCTGTCTGCTCGTGACCCTTGACCTTCGGCTCGTTCTTCGTTATCCTTGTCTGCTTGTGGCCCCTGACCTTCGGCTTGTTATTCGGTTCTCTCTATCGTGTGCTGCTGCTTCCCCTTATCCTACGGGGCGTGAGCTAGGAAACTCCAGGGGCCGCGACCTGGTCCCAGCCTGCAGCGTAACATCCTCACCACTAGAGGCCCTGGAGAAGACCAGCTGGGTCTTAGACTCCGCGCCCTGGGGAATCTTGGCTCTCGCTTCCGTTGGGATCCCGGTTGTGCTCCTCTGGTCCCGCTTTCCACAACCACCCAGTTTCCTATCCACAGAAGCCAGCCATAGGGTTCACTACCTCGCGGTGCACTCCTGTCCCCCTACGGTGTGCATCTGTCACCTGGCCACAGGTGACCCTGACAGTTTGATCAGCCATGAACCCGGCTGACATCCCGCTTCCCGCGGATGATCCATTGCAGGGCATAGTTCGCAGACTTGAGACCCAGGAATCAAATCAGACCCAGGTGATGCGATTCCTCCAGGATCTGGCTTCTCGATTCGAGCAGCTTCAGGTCTCCTTGGGAACCCCGAATCCGCAACCCCAAGTACAACCAGCGGCTGTACCTATCGCACCAGTCGCAGCCTCACACTCACTAAGATTGCCAGCTCCGTTCCGTTTCTCTGGGGACTCCAAGGCCTGCAGGGGGTTTCTCAGCCAATGCACTATTCATTTTGAGCTTCAGCCTCAAAGCTTCCTATCTGACCGGGCTAAGGTAGCCTATATCATTTCCCTCCTCTCCGGTGAAGCTTTGGCCTGGGCTGCCCCCCTGTGGGAGAGAAACGATCCGGTGGTTTCCAGTCTGTCCGAATTCTTGAAGCTCTTTCGTAATATCTTCGAAGAGCCGGCTCGGGCTTCTTCAGCGGCTAGTGCTGTCTTACGTCTTCGCCAAGAATCTAGTTCAGTGGGGCAATATGCTCTTCAGTTCCGTATCCACACAGCTGAATTGAGCTGGAATAATGAGGCCCTGGTCGCTACCTTTTTACATGGCCTCTCTGACCGAGTGAAAGACGAATTAGCGGGAAGAGCCATTCCCGTCGGTCTGGACGATGTAATTTCATTATGCAACCAGATCGACATTCGTTTTCAAGAGAGGTCCTTAGAAAAAAGACGCCAGCACTCTCTGGGTCCTAGCCAGTCTGAGCTCCCCTCCCTTCATTCCGTGGAGCATCCTCTACCTGCTGAAGAACCTATGCAGCTGGGCCGGACCAGACTAACCCCCGAAGAACGTGCTAGGCGCAGAACTCTGGGCTTGTGCCTCTATTGTGGGGGCAAGGGTCATTTTCGTGACTCCTGCTCGCTTCGTCCGGGAAACGCTCGGGTCTAATACATTTGGAAGGTGGAGTATTGGACCCAGAAACATCACCTTCTCGCCTGCTCTTGCCGGTGTCCCTTCATGTAGGCACTTCTCCTCAGTCAACCCTTGCATACCTGGATTCCGGGGCTGCCGGCAATTTCATGGATTGGAGAACTGCTTCTTCTATGAAGCTTACCCTTTCACCTCTCACTACCCCATTGGTAGTCTCGGCAATTGATGGCACTGTTCTCCCAGGGGGCCCTATTCGCTTCCAGACGCTACCCATTAGGATGTCGGTAGGGATTCTCCACCAGGAGTGGATATCCTTTCTTATTCTACCCAAGGCCTCTACCCCAGTTGTATTGGGCCTCCCTTGGCTACAGCTCCACTCTCCACATGTGGACTGGGTCTCTGGGCAGATCCTGGCCTGGGGTTCCTCATGTTTCTCGTCGTGTCTTCTCAAGGTGACCCCCAAGGAGAGTCTTCCGGTTGCTGCCACTTCTGTTTCTTCTGATCTTCCCGCCGCATACAGCGATTACCGGGATGTGTTCTGTAAAAAATCAGCTGAGGTGCTTCCTCCCCACAGGTCTTTTGACTGTGCTATTGATCTTGTCCCCGGAGCAACTCTACCCAGGGGTCGTACCTACCCTCTGTCCATCCCAGAGACCCAGGCCATGTCGGAGTATGTAGCAGAGAATCTGGAGAGAGGGTTCATCCGGAAATCCTCATCGCCTGCAGGGGCAGGGTTCTTTTTTGTTGCCAAAAAGGATGGTACCTTAAGACCCTGCATCGATTATCGGGGTTTAAATGCGGTTACTATTAAAAATCGATACCCCTTACCCTTAATATCTGAGCTATTCGATAGGTTGAAGGGTGCCTCCATTTTCACCAAGTTGGATCTCAGAGGCGCGTACAATCTCATTCGAATACGGGAGGGTGACGAATGGAAGACTGCATTTAACACTAGAGACGGGCATTACGAATATCTGGTGATGCCTTTTGGTCTGTGTAATGCTCCAGCCGTGTTTCAAAACTTTGTCAATGAAATCTTCAGAGATCTGCTGTACCAGTTTGTTGTCATCTATCTGGATGACATTCTGATCTTTTCTGAAAATCTGCTCGTCCACAGAAACCATGTCCGCACTGTACTTCAACGTCTTAGAGAGAACAATCTCTATGCCAAGCTGGAGAAATGTTCCTTTGAATGTTCTGAGGTCCTGTTTTTGGGGTGCTTTGTCTCATGTTCGGGGCTTCGTATGGACCCTGGGAAGGTCTTGGCTATCACCAACTGGCCTCTTCCTGCTAGCCTCAAGGCCACACAGCGCTTTCTTGGCTTCACTAATTATTATAGGCAGTTCATAAGGAATTACTCTTCCATTGCCGCGCCTATTATCGCTTTGACCAAGAAGGGTGTGAATGCCAGAGACTGGCCTCCCGAAGCTGTCTCTGCATTTCACAACCTGAAACAGGCCTTTGTTTCTGGCCCCCTCTTGAGGAGACCAAATCCTGGGAATGCATTTTTTATTGAAGTGGACGCTTCCTCAATGGGGGTGGGAGCTGTGCTTCTTCAAATCTTTGAGAAGAGACGCCAACCATGTGCGTTCTTCTCCAAAAAAATTTCTCAGGCAGAGAGGAATTATGCCATCGGTGATCGGGAACTTCTCGCAATTAAATTGGCGTTAGAGGAGTGGCGTCATCTCTTGGAGGGTTCCCCTCACTCCATAACGATCTTTACCGATCACAAGAATTTACAGTATCTACAGAATGCTAAACGTCTGAATCCTAGACAGGCCAGGTGGAGTCTCTTCTTTGCCCGTTTTAATTTCACGATTACCTACAAACCTGGTTCCTGCAACGGTCGGGCTGATGCGCTCTCTAGGTCATTTGACACTTTGGACGAGGAGTCCGCCCCTGAACCTGAGCCGATCATTCCCACCTCATGCATTGTTGCCCACTCTACCACCCTGAAGTCTAAAATTCCGCCTGGTAAGACCTTTGTCCCCACTGAGCTAAGAGCTAAGATCCTTCGTTGGGGACATGATTCCAAGGTGGCAGGGCATTCTGGATTCCTCCGATCCTTCCTACTCATCAGTCGTCACTACTGGTGGCCTAATCTCCGCTCAGACGTCAAAGACTACGTTAAAGCTTGTCATGTCTGTGCTCAGTCCAAATCCTCCACACAAGCTCCTGCTGGTCTCCTCATGCCCTTGCCTATTCCTAAGGAACCCTGGGCCCATATTGCCATGGATTTTATCACCGATCTCCCACTGTCTGAGAATAATACAGTCATTTGGGTGGTAATCGATCGATTCTCCAAGATGGCTCATTTTGTTCCTCTTCCTGGTCTTCCTTCTGCCCCTGCCTTGGTTCCCATTTTCATTCGAGAAATTCTCCGCCTACATGGGGTCCCTTCTCATATTGTTTCCGACAGGGGAGTCCAATTCACGTCTCGTTTTTGGAGAGCCTTTTGCAAATCCCTCAATATTGTCTTGGATTTTTCTTCTTCTTACCATCCCCAATCCAATGGACAGACTGAGAGGGTTAATCAGGAGTTAGAGGTCTTTCTTCGCACCTTTGTGTCTTCTCACCATGACGATTGGTCCTCTCTACTCCCGTGGGCAGAATTCTCCCATAACAATCATGTGAATACCAGTTCGCAGAAGACACCCTTTTTCACAGTTTATGGAAAACACCCTCAACTTCCTCTTCCTATGATCTGTTCTCCAGACATTCCAGCTTTGGCTTCGGTTCAGGAGTCTCTCAATTCCGTTTGGGGTCACGTTCATGATTCCCTCCGGGCAGCTGCTGAAAAATTCAAAGGCTTTGCCGACCGCCGCAGGCGTAAACCGCCTTCTCTTCAGCCAGGGGACAAAGTCTGGCTCTCTACCAGGAACATCAAGCTCCGAGTTCCTTCTCTGAAGTTTGCTCCACGATTCATCGGTCCATACACGGTAACTGCTAAACTGAATCCGGTTTGTTTCAAACTCCAGATTCCTAAGAGCCTTAAAATCACTAACTCCTTTCATGTTGCTCTTCTAAAGCCTTTAGTCCTCAATAAATTCTCTCGTCCTCTTCCTACCGTGGCGCCTGTCTCTGAGGATAATCAGGAGTACGAGATCAGTCAAATTCTGGACTCCCGACTCTGTAAAGGCGTTCTTCAGTACCTCGTTCATTGGAAAGGGTTTGGTCCTGAGGAGAGGTCTTGGATCACTGCATCTGAGGTCTTTGCACCTCGTCTGTTAAAGGAGTTTCATCTGAAGTTTCCCTCTAAACCTGGGCCCAGGCGGGGAAGGGGGAGGCCTCGTAAGAGGGAGGGTACTGTCATGGATATGCATTAATGTCTGTCTGCCATCTTACCTTCCTCCTCATGTGTTCATCTAGAGACCAGACCTCCTTCACCTGGCTTCCTTTATAATCTCCTCCCAGCCTGACTCCACCCCAGGCCCTATCACTGAACACTATATTAACCTGTGCACTGCAAGCCTGCTTTGCTGATCAACGTGTTTGTTAGGCATTGTGTGTTTGGGTTCCTGCCTGCCGTGTGCTACGTCTGTCTCTCTGTTACGTTATTGGCTTGTCCCCGACCATCCCTGTCTGCTCGTGACCCTTGACCTTCGGCTCGTTCTTCGTTATCCTTGTCTGCTTGTGGCCCCTGACCTTCGGCTTGTTATTCGGTTCTCTCTATCGTGTGCTGCTGCTTCCCCTTATCCTACGGGGCGTGAGCTAGGAAACTCCAGGGGCCGCGACCTGGTCCCAGCCTGCAGCGTAACATCCTCACCACTAGAGGCCCTGGAGAAGACCAGCTGGGTCTTAGACTCCGCGCCCTGGGGAATCTTGGCTCTCGCTTCCGTTGGGATCCCGGTTGTGCTCCTCTGGTCCCGCTTTCCACAACCACCCAGTTTCCTATCCACAGAAGCCAGCCATAGGGTTCACTACCTCGCGGTGCACTCCTGTCCCCCTACGGTGTGCATCTGTCACCTGGCCACAGGTGACCCTGACAAAAGGTAATGTCCCTGTCCATGCCTGCTGGACCATGAGTCAGCGGTAATATGCACCTTACCGCTGACCGCCCTGTCCAGCGAGGCCAAGACATTGCCTTCCACATGCCGGTAGAGAGCCGGAATAGCCTTCCGTGAGAAAAAGTGGCGTTTGGGAACCTGCCACTGAGGAACCGCACATTGCACAAACTCACGGAAGGGGGCCGAGTCTACCAACTGAAAAGGCAGCAGTTGAAGCGCTAGCAATTTAGCCAAGCTAGCATTCAACCGCTGGGCATGTGGATGGCTGGGAGTGAACTTCTTTCGACGGTCCAGCAGCTGGGGCAGGGAAATTTGCCTGCTAGAATCGGACGTCGGTGTACTGCTAGCAGAGTGGCCGCAAGTACTTGGCTGTGACACACCTAATTCTACACCTTCATTCCTCTCAGTGCATGTTTCAGAGAGGACTGAAGTTATAGTGGGGTTGGAGATCCCAGCTGATGCGGTGCAAGGAGAGGTCCGCTTTGTTCTTTGGTGTGGGTCTTTGAGGTAGGCTTGCCAACGAGCTGCATGGCAGGTCAACATATGTCTGGTCAGGCATGTGGTACCCAAGCGGCTGATGTTTTGGCCACGCGATATACGCTTGAGACATATGTTGCAAACAGCAGCTGTGCGATCTGATGCACTAGCCTCAAAAAAGGCCCACACCAAGGAACTTTTTGAATGACGGGCAGAGGCAGCGCCCTGCACAGGCGGAGCTCTGCGGTGTGATTCCGTCGGTGTACTGCCCTTACGCTGGCCACCAAAGGGCATCCTGTCTCGTTGGAGATGTGCCTCCTCCTCATCCTCCTCCTCCTCTCTCCTATTAGGCACCCACGTGGAGTCAGTGACCTCATCATCCCCTCCCTCCTCATCACTGGAGCCAATCTGGCAGTATGCTGCAGCTGCTGGAACATGACTGCCAGATTGGTGTCCTTCTTGAGCATCCCCTCTGTCTGCTCTCACCCTACTGCCTTCCTGTAGCTGGGTTTCATCATCAGACCCTTCGAAACGCTGGGCATCCTCCTGGAGCATGTACCCAACACTGTGCTCAAACAGTTCGGGGGACTCCTCAGGAGGAGGACATGGTGGGTCTAGGGAAGGAGTGACTGATGATGAGTCTGACATTGATACCAGGGAAGAGGACGCTTTGGCAGCTGCTTTGCCAGTACCCTGAGCCTGGGTGAGAGAGGATGAGGAGGAGGAGGAGGGCTTGGTCATCCACTCTACCAAGTCTTCGGCATGATGTGGCTCAACATGTCCAGCTGCGGAAAAGAAGGACAAGCGTGTCCCATGGCCATGTGCTGATGACAATGCACCGCGTCCACGACCAGCACTGTTGCCCCCAGACACAGAGCCTGCTTGCCCTCTTTTATTGCCTCCTGACTGTCTGCCTCTCCTTGTTTGCCTTCCAGACATTCTAATAGATGGCCTGCAGGGAGATGGGAAAAAAGCAATAAGGGCTACCTTCAGGTGTCCTTCTCTGTCCCTTGAAACAAGGACTTGCACAGTGAAAGAAACTGACACTCTCCCTACCTACAGTTTTCTGTCCCTAGAAAAAATGTTTTTTTTAAGCACAATATAGCACAAGGAGAATTCACTCACTGTCCTTCCAGGTCCCTAGAAACAAGGACTTGCACAGTGAAAGAAACTGACACTCTCCCTACCTACAGTTTTCTGTCCCTAGAAAAAATGTTTTTTTTAAGCACAATATAGCACAAGGAGAATTCACTCACTGTCCTTCCAGGTCCCTAGAAACAAGGACTTGCACAGTGAAAGAAACTGACACTCTCCCTACCTACAGTTTTCTGTCCCTAGAAAAAATGTTTTTTTTAAGCACAATATAGCACAAGGAGAATTCACTCACTGTCCTTCCAGGTCCCTGGAAACAAGGACTTGCACAGTGAAAGAAACTGACACTCTCCCTACCTACAGTTTTCTGTCCCTAGAAAAAATGTTTTTTTTAAGCACAATATAGCACAAGGAGAATTCACTCACTGTCCTTCCAGGTCCCTGGAAACAAGGACTTGCACAGTGAAAGAAACTGACACTCTCCCTACCTACAGTTTTCTGTCCCTAGAAAAAATGTTTTTTTTAAGCACACTATAGCACAAGGAGAATTCACTCACTGTCCTTCCAGGTCCCTGGAAACAAGGACTTGCACAGTGAAAGAAACTGACACTCTCCCTACCTACAGTTTTCTGTCCCTAGAAAAAATGTTTTTTTTAAGCACAATATAGCACAAGGAGAATTCACTCACTGTCCTTCCAGGTCCCTAGAAACAAGGACTTGCACAGTGAAAGAAACTGACACTCTCCCTACCTACAGTTTTCTGTCCCTAGAAAAAATGTTTTTTTTAAGCACAATATAGCACAAGGAGAATTCACTCACTGTCCTTCCAGGTCCCTAGAAACAAGGACTTGCACAGTGAAAGAAACTGACACTCTCCCTACCTACAGTTTTCTGTCCCTAGAAAAAATGTTTTTTTTAAGCACACTATAGCACAAGGAGAATTCACTCACTGTCCTTCCCAGTCCCTAGAAACAAGGACTTGCACAGTGAAAGAAACTGACACTCTCCCTACCTACAGTTTTCTGTCCCTAGAAAAAATGTTTTTTTTAAGCACACTATAGCACAAGGAGAATTCACTCACTGTCCTTCCCAGTCCCTAGAAACAAGGACTTGCACAGTGAAAGAAACTGACACTCTCCCTACCTACAGTTTTCTGTCCCTAGAAAAAATGTTTTTTTTAAGCACACTATAGCACAAGGAGAATTCACTCACTGTCCTTCCCAGTCCCTAGAAACAAGGACTTGCACAGTGAAAGAAACTGACACTCTCCCTACCTACAGTTTTCTGTCCCTAGAAAAAATGTTTTTTTTAAGCACACTATAGCACAAGGAGAATTCACTCACTGTCCTTCCCAGTCCCTAGAAACAAGGACTTGCACAGTGAAAGAAACTGACACTCTCCCTACCTACAGTTTTCTGTCCCTAGAAAAAATGTTTTTTTTAAGCACAATATAGCACAAGGAGAATTCACTCACTGTCCTTCCAGGTCCCTGGAAACAAGGACTTGCACAGTGAAAGAAACTGACACTCTCCCTACCTACAGTTTTCTGTCCCTAGAAAAAATGTTTTTTTTAAGCACACTATAGCACAAGGAGAATTCACTCACTGTCCTTCCAGGTCCCTGGAAACAAGGACTTGCACAGTGAAAGAAACTGACACTCTCCCTACCTACAGTTTTCTGTCCCTAGAAAAAATGTTTTTTTTAAGCACAATATAGCACAAGGAGAATTCACTCACTGTCCTTCCAGGTCCCTAGAAACAAGGACTTGCACAGTGAAAGAAACTGACACTCTCCCTACCTACAGTTTTCTGTCCCTAGAAAAAATGTTTTTTTTAAGCACAATATAGCACAAGGAGAATTCACTCACTGTCCTTCCAGGTCCCTAGAAACAAGGACTTGCACAGTGAAAGAAACTGACACTCTCCCTACCTACAGTTTTCTGTCCCTAGAAAAAATGTTTTTTTTAAGCACACTATAGCACAAGCACAAAACACACTGACACTCTCCCTACCTATCCTTCTCTTTCCCTAAACTAAAGGAATCCAGGTTAAGCAAGAAAGAAATAAAAGTCACTGTCCCTGCCTATGCTGCTCTATCCCTGCTCCGGAACACACTACACTAGGCCGCCGTGCTGGCGGCCTTTTATAGTGTGGGGCGTGTACTAAACACCCTCAGCAATAATTGGCCACAGGCATCCTGCCTGTGGCCAATCATTGCTCTCCTCGCTGCCGGCGCTGTGATTGGCCAAGCATGCGGGGTCACAGTGCATGCTTGGCCAATCACAGCGCCTGGATGACACTGCGATGGCGTAGTGCATTGTGGGCCGTTCGCGTCACTCGAATTTGGCGCGAACGGCCCAAATCGTTCGATCTTCGTCGAACGATCGAACAGCCGATGTTCGAGTCGAACGTATGTTCGACTCGAACACGAAGCTCATCCCTACTGACCACTACACTGACCTACCTGATTCCTACATCACTATACTACACTACACTAACCACTACACTCTACACCCTCCACTACACTGTCCACTACACTACACACTAAACTGCCCACTACACAAAACTGCCCACTACACTACACATTAAACTGCCCACTACACTACACTCTACACCATGGATATGCAATTAGCGGACCTCCAGCTGTTGCAAAACTACAAGTCCCATCATGCCTCTGCCTCTGGGTGTCATGCGTGCTGCTGTCAGAGTCTCGCTATGACTCATGGGACTTGTAGTTTGGCAACAGCTGGAGGTCCGCTAATTGCATATCCCTGCTCTACACTGTCCACACTACACTGTCCACTACACTACACACTAAACTGCCCACTACACAAAACTGCCCACTGCACACTACACTGCACTAGACACTACACTACACATCACACTAAACTACACACTACTCACTAAACACTACACTACACACTAAACACTACACTACACACTACACCAGTGGTAGCTGGTGCTGAAAAAAAACGGGGGGGGGGGGCAAACAAACTAAAAAAAAATAGAAAAAAACCCTCATCAATTGCAGCCACTGTGCCATCAAATGCTGCCATTGTGCCATCAAATGCAGCCACTGTGCCATCAAATGCTGCCACTGTGCCATCAATTTCTGCCACTGTGTCATCAATTTCTGCCACTGTGCCCATCAATTGCTGCCACTGTGCCCATCAATTGCTGCCACTGTGCCCATCAATTGCTGACACTGTGCCATCAATTCTGCGACTGTGCCTTCAAATACTGTGACTGTGCCCATCAAACGCAGCCACTGTGCCATCAAATGCTGCCACTATGCCATCAAACGCTGCCACTGTGCCATCAAATGCAGCCACTGTGTCATCAAACGCTGCCACTGTGCCATCAAAAGCTGACACTGTGCCATCAAAAACTGCGACTGACATCAAATGCAGCCACTGTGCCAACAAATACAGCCACTGTGCCATCAAGCGCAGCCACTGTGCCATCAAATGCTGCCACTATGCCATCAAACGCTGCCACTGTGCCATCAAATGCAGCCACTGTGCCATCAAACGCTGCCACTGTGCCATCAAAAGCTGACACTGTGCCATCAAATGCTGCGACTGTGCCATCAAATACTGCGACTGTGCCCATCAAAGGCAGCCACTGTGCCATCAAATGCTGCCACTGTGCCCATCAATTGCTGCCACTGTGCCCATCAATTGCTGACACTGTGCCCTTCAAATTCTGACATTGTGCCATCAATTCTGCGACTGTGCCATAAAATACTGTGACTGTGCCCATCAAACGCAGCCACTGTGCCATCAAATGCTGCCACTATGCCATCAAACGCTGCCACTGTGCCATCAAATGCAGCCACTGTGCCATCAAACGCTGCCACTGTGCCATCAAAAGCTGACACTGTGCCATCAAAAACTGCGACTGACATCAAATGCAGCCACTGTGCCAACAAATACAGCCACTGTGCCATCAAATGCTGCCACTGTGCCATCAATTTCTGCCACTGTGTCATCAATTGCTGCCACTGTGCCCATCAATTGCTGCCACTGTGCCCATCAAATGCTGACACTGTGCCCTTCAAATGCTGACACTGTGCCATCAATTCTGCGACTGTGCCATCAAATACTGAGACTGTGCCCATCAAACGCAGCCACTGTGCCATCAAATGCTGCCACTATGCCATCAAACGCTGCCACTGTGCCATCAAACGCTGCCACTGTGCCATCAAACGCTGCCACTGTGCCATCAAACGCTGACACTGTGCCATCAAAAGCTGACTATGTGCCATCAAATGCTGCGACTGTGCCATCAAATACTGCGACTGTGCCCATCAAACGCAGCCACTGTGCCATCAAATGCTGCCACTGTGCCATCAAACGCTGCCACTGTGCCATCAAACGCAGCCACTGTGCCATCAAATGCTGCCACTGTGCCATCAAACGCTGCCACTGTGCCATCAAATGCAGCCACTGTGCCATCAAACTCTGATTCAGAATAGTGCCCCAAGGGCTGAATAAAGGAAAGGAAAGCCCTGTGGGCTGCAGTTTGGAGACCATTGCTCAGTATGGAAAAAATAGCAGCTACTATAGATGCTGATTCTCAGGGCTGAAAATCTTTATCTGAAAACAGAAGTCTTCCAACATTGAAAACAGGACTGGATAAATCTGTAAGTAAAATTGAAAACTTCTTTATGTGAATATAAAATAAATGAGATTAAAGGGGTTGTAAAGGTTTGTTTTTTATTTTCTAAATAGGTTCCTTTAAGCTAGTGCATTGTTGGTTCACTTACCTTTTCCTTCGATTTCCCTTCTAAATGTTTTTTTTCTTTGTCTGAATTTCTCACTTCCTGTTCCTCCTCAGTAAGCTTGCCCCCATCATCCGAGCGGTGGTTAGTCAGCCAGAACAGCTTACTGAACAGCTTACTGAGGAGGAACAGGGAGTGAGAAATTCAGACAAATGCCCCATACACACGATCGTTTTTCATGCCGTTAAAAATGCCATTTTAAAAAATGGCCATTAAAAATGATCGTGTGTATGCTCCAGAGCATTTTTAACGACGTGAAAAACGGCCATTAAAAATTTCGAACATGCTCTCTTTTTTCACGTAGTTTTTCATGTCGTTTTTTTTAACGACATGAAAAACGATAGTGTGTATGCTTTAACGACGTGAAAAAAAACACGCATGCTCAGAATCAAGTATGAGACGGGAGCGCTCGTTCTGGTAAAACTAGCGTTCGTAATGGAGATAGCACATTCGTCACGCAGTAACGGACTGAAAAGCACGAGGCTGAAAAGCGCGAATCGTTGCTCAACAAACTTTACTAACATTAAGGGTGGAGCCATTCGAGCGGAACTTCCCCTTTATAGTGCCGTTGTACGTGGTATACGTCACTGCGCTTTGCTTGATCGTTTTTTAAAATGATCGTGTGTACGCAAGACAGGCTTGAGAGGAAACATGAAAAAAAACTACGTGAAAAACGGCAAGAAAAAAAATGGCAAGAAAAACGATCGTGTGTATGGGGCATAAGAAAACAAAGAAAAAAAAACATTTAGAAGGGAAATCGAAGGAAAAGGTAAGTGAACCAACAATGCACTAGCTTAAAGTGGTTGTAAACCCACTTTGACAACTAGCACCTACAGGTAAGCCTAGATTAAGGCTTACCTGTAAGTGCAAGAAATATCTCCCTAACCTACACGGTTAAGGAGATATTTGCAGAAAACACTGCACCGATGTCTACGACGCATGCGTGCTGTAGACAACGGCGCAGGTGCACTGAGCGTCCTGGCATAATGAATGGGAAACGCAGGGATTATGCCAATCCCGCGCACATGCGTGGGATCATGCTGGTCCAGCGCGCATGCACGGGAGTGACGTCATCGCCGCTCCGGCCAATCACAACGCCGGAGCGGCGATACCAGGAAGAAGCTCCGAGGGGACATGGTAGCGGCGGCGGAGGGGAACGAGGAGGACTTCGGGGGCTTCAATTTCAGGTAAGTGCCACATAATGAGCTAGTATGCTATGCATACTAGCTCATTATGCCTTTCTCTTGCAGGGTTTTATTTTATCCAGTTTTTTCAGGGGGGTTTACTTCCTCTTTAAAGGAACCTATTTAGAAAATAAAAAACGAACCTTGACAACCCCTTTAACCTTAATTCTACACAAGCGGTGACAAAAAGTTTTTTTTTTAGATTTGTGCATATAGTTTATTTAAAGTTTTGTCCATAACATTTTATAATTCCGTTAGGAACCTCACATACTTTATTTACATCCATCATATATTATTAAACCAGAACATGGTGGATCTAATTTTCAGTTCCTTGTAGTTATAGCACAATACGATTGCAGTGGTCACAATCGCAAACAATAACCCAATATTTTTGAAAAATCAACAAGTATACTCATGTAGCGGGTATTTGAATTTAGGGGAGGCATCTGGGTGGTAGTGTAACCCAGATGCATTGATTGTTAGGAAATCTGTGACCCTTTTGTGGTTCTTGGAGGACTCTGGTGGTGTGAGGTTCCCTGCGGCCTGCAGGTGGCGCTGTTGCCCTGGGCCGGAGCTGAACACTCACCGCAAGACTGCATCCCTTTTTGTCCTTTGCTGGCGCTGGTACAGCGGGGCAGGGAAACTGCTGTGACGCAAAGAGAGAAGAGATAAAAGGGGCGGACGCCCTGACCTCAGGGTTCAGAGTTCGGAGTGGGAGGATGCGGCCGCACCCAGGCACCTTCAGCCTGGGTGCTGGCGTTCCGGAGTTCCGGGCCCAGGTGCCCTTGACCTGGCCGGAGCGGGAGATGGAGTCCATCTCAGGCACCTTTAGCCTGGGGTGAGGTACTGTGGCGGAAGCCTGGAGCTCAGTACCTTTGACTAAGTTCCGCGAGGGTGGAGGAATCCGAGGGGGCCCTAACTCCTTGGGTGCCCGTGTCTGAGACAAGGAGGCCGGTGAGCGGAACTTCTCCAGAGAGTCCAGCGCAGCATTGCTGGTGACGGAGGGGCCTCCGGTAACTGTCTTGGACGGATGTCTTCCCCCTGATAGGGGCTACGTTAGCGAAGGTAATCCATGTTCTGTTCAATATAGTCAGTGGCAGTGACTATTTGCCATTGGTGACATCACAGTGGTTAGCTCTATCTAAAAGGATTGTGCCTCGACCTACTCCCTACAAATACTGAACTGTTCGTTGGGTCCCAACCTGTCTGTGCTGAATTACTATTTGTTGAGAAGAATAAATACGAGTTGGACCCTTTTCAGTGTGTGGAACTTCAGTTACTGGAAGCAAAGGGGGGTCATTCAGTAAAGGATTTGACTCTGGGACATACACACAAAGCCCGATAGTTCTGGCCTTCACCTCTATGCATTGGAGGACATGGGCCATGGTGTATCTCATCCCTCCCCCCAGTACCAACCCCTAGACGAGACAAAAAAGCCGTGAATGAGAAGGGGTGAGTGGGGTGAGGTCGCTACACGTGGGGGCATCGTGTACGGGATGTGTGTTGTGTCGGAATTTGAACTTTGCTGTCCGGAGGAGTTCCGAGTAGGTCGGCCATATTGGCCAACGCGCCATGAGGCACACCATAGCTGCGCAGTTCGTGGGCGGGGAGAAGGAAAAGCCTGCAAACAAATGCAGAGTGTGGGAGGAGTCTGGCCATGTGGAAGGACATACGTGGAGATTCCGGCGCGAAGGGGTCAGTGCGCATTGGAGCAGCAAACAGCCAGGATGACTTCAAATACCCCGTGGATTTCTGCTTCTTCCATCACAGAGATGACTTATTTTGCTGCCCCGATCACAGACACAGGAATAAGACTAAGGCCCCGGGGGCGGTTGGCTCTGTATACCTGCAGAGACATAGAGGCCCTCGGTGTGATCTGTCCCGGCTGTTCGGGACTGGTGGTGCAGTTGAAGCCGTTCGGGCGATGTGAGGTCTGCAAAGAGTTCCTCTTCGAGGTGGAGCCATCCACAGAATGGCCTCGTGCCTTCCACCTCAACTACCTCACAGGTACTGCCACTCCGGAGGGAGAGATCGATGCCTATGTGTTTCCTGCGCGCTCTGACCAGGGCGAAGTGACTGCCCCAAAGGAGATTGAGAGAGAGAAATCCGAGGATGCTGCCTCGGTCACCACAAGCTCCCTGCTCCCACAGCCGATGAGGAAAGTTGGCCTGGTGATGGCATCCTGTGGTCGTGGAAGAGCTTCGCCCCATCGCTTGCCTGGCCTGGATGGATCCAGAGGGAAGAGCCCTGGACATCCCTGTTCTTCAAAAGGCCCAGGTGAGCCAGGGGTTGGGACTGTGTGTGTGGTTGGAGGTGTCGGGAGCCCACGGTCGGTGGAACCCATCGAGGGGGGTGATTCCGTGTCTACGGGGAATTACCTGCCCATAGAGTGTTATGACACCTCTGACCTAGAGTCGCTATCGGATGCCGGTGATGATGGGGAGATAGATTAAATCTTCCACAAGAAGGGATGGGACAAGTAGCCGTTACCCTCGTCCCGTGTCTTAAGGGACCCACCTATGTCCATTGGGGATAGTACACCCCGGGTGGAGGCCTCGGAGCCTAGGGAGGAATCTGGTTCCCTGTCTGTGATCCCATTTCTTGAGCCAGCGGCTGTTTCACCTGCTCCTGTTGCGGGAGTGCAATGTGCATTACTGCGGGCCCCTAGGCCCAAATCTACAGAGGTGGTGAATGTACCTCGCCATCCGGAGTCCATTGTTCTACCTGGAGTAGGGGACCGTGCCACAATGCCATCTCTGGCTAGGCTGCAGCGTCTCTTTTGTTAGAAAGTTGCCCGAGAATATGGGTGGGAATACCCATATCTACCCCGAGAACTGCTCTACGAGGTGGAAGTTTTTCGGCAGCGGTGGTACAATGATTTTGTCTGGACAAAGCTGAAAGTACCTCATGCACGCCGATACCTCTCATGCTCACCTACGGTCACCAGAAAATTCAAGGACTGTAAGGCGGAGTGGATGGTGGGAAGGCACATCCATGCGGACAAGGTGGTAATTTGTCGGAAGGATGGAGGGAACATTGAGTACAATGTGGAGGCTTTTGACCAGCACTTAAAGCCTTTGTTCTTGCCGGATCCAAAGTTCTATTTATAGGAGAAAGAGACTCCTTTCCATTTCTTTTATTGCTAAATTACAGGGACTGTGCTCTAACTTTTTTTTTTTTTGGGATGTTTTACTCTTTGGAGAAATGGGAGCTGTTGTTGTTTTGTTCTCCCTCCTTCTCCTCCCATCAAGGAAAAGAAATCAGTGACTTTGGGGCTTAGCCAGTATAGGGTCACAGCACAGAGAAGCAGAAGTTCATCTGGATCTGACAAGTGCCTTTACCGCGGCATTGCCACCAGGTGGCGGTGTTGCGCAACGATTGTTTGCTTCACACTCTGCACTATACTTATTGGAGCGAATGGGTTTCTTTACGGATAGACCCATTCCTTCCAAGAAAACACATACATTATGCTAGGATGTGTATTTCTTTGTTTTTTCCCTCTGCAGGAGAATTCATCTATCAAGGCTGCTGAGAATGGGGTGGTCCTTAGATAGCGAGGGAGGGAATTTCAATGTGTAAAGTCATTTAAAGTTTTTTTTATACCAAGTTCATTGTTTTATATTCCTGTTTCCCTTTCCCATTTTAGGTCCTGGCACAATTCATGACTAAATTGTTGAGTTTGGTTCTATGTGTAGTTTGGTCTCTGGGTCGAACTTATGTTACCACTCCTTGGGAGACATGGGTTTGCACCAGACACTGGGGACCAGTGTCAAATTACCAGGGGGAGAGTGTAGCGGGTATTTGAATTTAGGGGAGGCATCTGGGTGGTAGTGTAACCCAGATGCATTGATTGTTAGGGAATCTGAGACCCTTTTGTGGTTCTTGGAGGACTCTGGTGGCGTGAGGTTCCTGTGGCCTGCAGGTGGCGCTGTCGCCCTGGGCCGGAGCTGAACACTCACCGCAAGACTGCATCCCTTTTTGTCCTTTCCTGCCGCTGGTACAGCGGGGCAGGGAACCTGCTGTGACGCAAAGGGAGAGGAGATAAAAGGGGCGGATGCCCTGATCAGAGTTCGGAGTCGGAGGATGCGGCCGCACCCAGGCACCTTCAGCCTGGGTGCTGGCGTTCCAGAGTTCCGGGCCCAGGTGCCCTTGACCTGGCCGGAGCGGGAGATGGATTCCATCTCAGGCGCCTTTAGCCTGGGGTGAGGTACTGTGGCGGAAGCCTGGAGCTCAGTACCTTCGACTGAGTTCCGCGAGGGTGGAGGAATCCGAGGGGGCCCTAACTCCTTGGGTGCCCGTGTCTGAGACAAGGAGGCCGGTGAGCGAAACTTCTCCCGAGAGTCCAGCACAGCATTGCTGGTGACGGTGGGGCCTCCGGTAACTGTCTTGGACGGATGTCTTCCCCCTGATAGGGGCTACGTTAGCAAAGGTAATCCATGTTCTGTTCAATATAGTCAATATAGTGACTATTCGCCATTGGTGACATCACAGTGGTTAGCTCTATCTAAAAGCATTGTGCCTCGACCTACTCCCTACAAATACTGAACTGTTCGTTGGGTCCCTACCTGTCTGTGCTGAATGACTATTTGTTGAGAAGAATAAATACATGTTGGACTCTTTTCAGTGTGTGGAACTTCAGTTACTGGAAGCAAAGGGGGGTCATTCAGTAAAGGATTTGACTCTGGGACATACACACAAAGCCTGATAGTTCTGGCCTTCACCTCTATGCATTGGAGGACATGGGCCGTGGAGTATCTCATCCCTCCCCCCAGTACTAACCCCTAGACGAGACAAACAAGCCGTGAATGAGAAGGGGTGAGAGGGGAGAGGTCGCTACACTCATTTACCCCTTTATGGAAAGATTTTTGCTGTTCTAAGTCAAATATCCTATCAGCTGTATAGCAGCTTACAAATATTGCTTATTACTGCATTCCAAGTAGAACTGTCTCCAGACAAAAGTGTCTGCTTTACCACTACCAGCCTATGCTAGACAGATGGGTCAGCAGTCAGGGAATCATGTTATTGCTGTGTTATGCCATGTACACACGATCGGTTTTACAGATGAAAACAATCCGATGGACTTTTCTCATCGGACAAACCTATCGTGTATGGGTCCCATCTGTCTTTTTTCCATTGGTGAGAAAAAATAGAATATGTTTTAAATTTATCCAATGGGAAAAAAAAACAATAGCAAATTCAGATCGTCTGTGTGGAACTCCATCGGAGAAAAAACCCACGCATGCTCAGAATCAAGTCGACGCATGCTCAGAACCATTGAACTTAATTTTTCTCGGCTCGTCGGAGTGTTTTACGTCACGGCGTTTGGGACGGTCGGATTTTTGACTGATGGTGTGTAGGTAAGACTGATGGAAGTCAGCTTTATAGGATTTCCGATGGAAAAATCCATCGGATTAGAATCCATAGGAAATCCGATCGTGTGTACAGGGCTTAAGTGTTGCAAGCTAGCTACTATCCTTATGGCTAGTCAACTGATTAAAGCATATCTACACCTATGATCAAAAATATAATATATTGCGGCCTATTAGTCCTTAGATGTGGTTACTAATACTGAATAAAAATAAATCAGACTTTATTGCAGCAACCTGCAGCACAGCACCTAAAGGATCTTCTAAAAACCAGAAGATATCTACCCGGGAGGTCTTCTATCCATATATGACCCGACTCACTATCTGAGAGGGTGTCCTGACCAGCTGGCTTCTTTTCAGATCCTCATAGCCTTCTACTACTATCTATCAATTTTCTTATACTACACCAATATCAATTAAGCTTCTCGTTTTATGGCTTTGATGGGAGATCTAAGCAGGTGGACCCCTGTGGCTTTTGCCTTCCTATCCCTGGTTTTAAATACAGCAGTTGACATCCTTTCATATTTCTCCATTGTTAGGCAGTGTTTTCCTGCTACAGACACCTCTGAAGAAGAGTCCTCGAAACGCGTCAGTTATCTTTATCTATATCACTTTGGGACTGTTCCCCAGTAATCGCTGTTCTTTTATTTAATTTCTGTATTAGATATATATATATATATATATCAATCGCTGTCAACAATATATAATCTAGGATGCTTTTTACATTTTTGTACCAATAAATTACCAAAACCTTTTATTGTCGATACTCTTTAGTTTGTGCCTGTATAGTCCCATCCCCAAGAGGGGTATCTGTTCTATGTATGTATTTAAGGGATGACAGCACACAGCAATATTTAGCCAGATCTATATACTTATCTGTCTTTGGGCCTTGTGAGTACAGACACTTCTGGATCGTGGGGAACTTGTGCTCTAACTATCCCTCTGGTACCTAGTATAGTCAGCTGTGTGTCTGTTAAAGGGGACACTGGCTGGTGTCCTGAAAAGCTATGCCCAGGTACTTTACTGCTTAAAGGGACTTTGCTATACTGGTTCTACTACTACTAATTAAACTACAGGAAGATTAGGTCCTCAGTGTACATAGTACACTGAGGATTAATTCTTGGAGGATCCCACCACTTCTTTCATTCCTATCCAAGTTCTCCAGAAATAAAAACAACATCCCCTAGATTGGTCTTTGGAGAAAGAGTGAATGAGCCTGTTGTGTGCCTGGCTGTGGGGCTGAAGTTGGGAAGACCTGGACCTGGACAAGTGATTTCTGTGGCTTCTACAGGAGTAGCGCTACATAAAAAATCAGCACAAGTGATATTACTTACATTTAATACAAAGTTTCCTGGTTCTGGCTGTAATAGCGGAATTTCGAAGTCCTCTGCCCCACTCCCATACCCACAGCTGTAATCTTCTGGTGCTGCATGTGAATGGTGGAGGTGGGTAAAAAGGGTGGGCTATGTCGGCATGCTTGACGAGTGCCTGTCAAAGGTCCAGCTCTGGTATTAACCCCAACAGCAATGGAAAATAAAGCTGCAGGGTATGGGAGGGCAGCAGAGGGCTTCCATTTTCTACTATTTGAGCCAGCACCAACACGAGGGACACTTTGGATTAAATGTAAGTCATTTCCCTTGTGCTAATTAAAAAAATATATATATACTTAGGGTCTAGGCAATCAGGTCTTGAAGGCACAAAAAATAGAACTATAGCAAACCACAATGGAAAAAAAAATCCCCAAAGAACTCTGCAGCGGGCACTCTTTGGAGGCAGGAGACATATCACAAGTGTAAGGACTAGGGATGAGCCGAACACCCCCCTGTTCGGTTCGCACCAGAACCTGCGAACGGACAGAAAGTTTGCGCGAACTTTAGAACCCTATTAAATACAATGGACACGAACGTTCGAAATCTTAAGTGCGAATTATAATGGCTAATATGAAAGTTATTGTCCTAAAAAGGGTTTGGGGACCCGGGTTCTGCACCAGGGGAGATGTATCAATGCAAAAATAAGTTTTAAAAACGGAAGTTTTTTCGGGAGCAGTGATTTTAATGATGCATAATGTGAAAAAAAAAGTGAAATATTCCTTTAAATATCGTACCTGGGGGGTGTCTAAAGTATGCATGTGAAGTGGCACGTGTTTCCCGTGTTTAGAACTGTCCCTGCACAAAATGACATTTCTAAAGGAAAAAAAGTCATTTAAAACTGCTTGCGGCTTTAATGTAATGTCTGGTCCCGGCAATATGGATGAAAATCATTGAGAAAAATGGCATGGCTACCCCATCACCCCCCCCCACCCCAGCCCATTACCAGCCCGTTTGAGTCTTGTATGTGTAGCGGGTGTTAAATTTAGTGGGGTGTATCTGGGCAGTAGATGGCCCAGATACATTGATTTTAGGGATTTATGGACATTTTGGAGTGTGGGAGGTATGAATGGTGTCATGTTCCCTGCGGTCCCTGGGTGGCGCTGTCACCTGGGACCGGGGTTGAACTACCATTCTAGAGCCGTGCCCTTTTTGTCCTCTCTCGGCAGTAGTACGGCAGGGCGGGGAACCCGCTGTGCCTGCTGGGAGAGGATATAAGAGGGGGCGGACATCTTGCGCACAAGGTCCATTCCCCAGGCACCTTCGGCCTGGGGGCTGCTGTGGTTCGTCTGTGCCCAAGGGCCCTTGGCCTGGGCGCGTGGAGTCGAGGTCCATCCCAGGCACCTTCAGCCTGGGGTGAGGTACTACATCAGGAGGCCTGGGGCCCAGTACCTTCGACTGGGTCCCACGAGGGCGAAGCATTCCTAAGGTGCCCCCGGTATTGGGTGCCTGAATCCTGGGCGTAAGGGACCGGAGACGTGACCTCCCCGTAGAGCCAGCGCAGCATTTGCTGGTGCCGGTGGAGGCCTCTGGTGACCGTCCGGATGGATGTCTTCCTCTGACAGGGGTCGTTTGTTCTAAAGGAGGTACTTCATGTTCTCATGGTCTGTGGCAGGGATCCATCTTTCTCAGGTCAGTGGCAGGCCTCATCCAAGGCCTGTGGCAGGGGCCTCAACGTTCACCCAGGTCAGTGGCAGTGACCAAACTCACGGTCGGTGGCAGCGACTGTGCGTCAAGCCTGTTTGCACTGAACGGAACAGGAGAACTTTCATTCATTAGTTGTGCCTGGACCTACTCTTCCCTACACCTTGTCTGTTCTTTTAAAAGTCAACCAGTTCAAGTCAATAAAACAGTGTTGGACTTTTCTTGGTGTGGAACTCGTGTTACTGGAAGCTAAGTGTCCCTGTCAGTGACAATCATCCTCCATAGGAGAAGCTGAGGTTCCGGCCTAAAGTGCAGACCCGATGGTAAACGGTTAGCTCATATCTCTGCATCCTACATCAGAGAGCCGAGCTGGTGGTGTGCATCTTTCCCCCTTCTCCCATATAGCCCTAGACAAGTAGAACCAGCCGTGAAGAGAGGGGAGAAGCTGGGGAAAGACCGCTACACGTGGGGGCTCTGGGTCCAGGATTTGTGTTTATGCAATGGAGCCAAAGCTATCGGAGTTTGAACTTTGCTGCCCAGAAGAGTTTCGAGTAGGTCGGCCATATTGGCCACTGCACCAGCAGGCACACCCTCCCTGCACAGTTTGTGGGCATGACATGGAGAAGGCCCGCAAACTGGTGTGCCAGAGGGGAGGAGTCCAGCCATGTGAAGAGGTACACGTGGGGACTTTATGTAGTTATGCAGTGCACGATGGAGCAGCAATCAGTCACTATGTTTAGCAATGCTGGGTCCCACGAGGGCGAAGCATTCCTAAGGTGCCCCCGGTATTGGGTGCCTGAATCCTGGGCGTAAGGGACCGGAGACGTGACCTCCCCGTAGAGCCAGTGCAGCATTTGCTGGTGCCGGTGGAGGCCTCTGGTGACCGTCCGGATGGATGTCTTCCTCTGACAGGGGTCGTTTGTTCTAAAAGAGGTACTTCATGTTCTCATGGTCTGTGGCAGGGACCCATCTTTCTCAGGTCAGTGGCAGGCCTCATCCAAGGCCTGTGGCAGGGGCCTCAACGTTCACCCAGGTCAGTGGCAGTGACCAAACTCACGGTCGGCCTGTTTGCACTGAACGGAACAGGAGAACTTTCATTCATTAGTTGTGCCTGGACCTACTCTTCCCTACACCTTGTCTGTTCTTTTAAAAGTCAACCAGTTCAAGTCAATCAAACAGTGTTGGGCTTTTCTTGGTGTGGAACTCGTGTTACTGGAAGCTAAGTGTCCCTGTCAGTGACAGTGACAATCATCCTCCATAGGAGAAGCTGAGGTTCCGGCTTAACCACTTAACGACCGCCCACCGCCGATTTACGTCGGCAGAATGGCACGGACAGGCAGAATCACGTAGATCTACGTGATCGCCTTTGTGCAGTTGGGGGTCCATCCGGACCCCCCTTCACTGCAGTGAGCGGCCGTTAAGTGTTCGGGAGCGATCAGGCATGAGGGGGCGGCCGCTCGATTCCGCCCCCCCCCTCGCGATCGCTCCCGGCCAATGAAAATGCTTCCTCCGCCATGTGATGTAAACAAGGCTGGAGGAAGTGATGTCATCTCCCTCGCCGCGGTCTTTTCGTTCCCGGCGCCGAGGAGAGAAGACAGAGGTTAGTGCTCCAACAGTCCACTGACACGTAGGTACACATAGGCACACAAATCACCCCCCAGTCACCCCCAGATCACCCCCCAGGTCACCCCAAAGCCCCCAATCACAGTGTCACTGATTGCAGTGATCATTTATTTTACTGATCACTGCATTTAGTGTCATCTGTGATTGTAAAAAGTTGCAGGGCAGTTAGGATTAGGCCCCTTTAGGTCCAGGGTAGCCCCCTAACCCCCCCTAATAAAGGTTTAACCCCTTGATCACCCCCCAGGTAACCCTTTCACCCCCTAACTTCAGCGTCACTAAGCGATTGTTTTTCCGATCGCTGTATTCGTGTCGCTGGTGTTTTAGATAGGCAGTTATTTTTTTTTTAGGTTCGCCGCAGGTTTTTATTAGTGTCAGGTACCCCCATATATTATTTTAACCCCCTGATTGCCCCTAGAGTTAACCCTTTCACCAGTGATCGCCGTATAAGCGTCACTGGTGTCACTGGTTAGCCAGTAAGTTATCTAGTTATTTAGGTAACCCGTCAGGTTTTTATATAGCGTCGGGTACCCCCATATTTAACCTAATAAAGGTTTTAACCCCCTGATTGCCCCTAGTTAACCCTTTCACCAGTGATCACCATATAAAGGTTACGGGTGACGCTGGTTGATTAGTTTGCTTTTTATAGCATCAGGGCACCCGCCGTATATAACCCAATAAAGGTTTAACCCCCCTGATCGCCCGGCGGGTGAGATCAATTAGGTTTTAGCGCCAGAGAGGGTCTGCGTCGCCCCAGGCAGTGTTAGGTTAGTGCCAGTAACGCTAACACCCACGCGCAAAGCATACACCCCCCTTAGTGGTATAGTATCTGATCAGATCTATACTAGCATCCCCAGCGGTTTAGGGTTCCCAAAAACGCAGTGTTAGCGGGATCAGCCCAGATACCTGCTAGCGCCTGCGTTTAGCCCCTCCGCCCAGCCCAGCCCAGCCCACCCAAGTGCAGTATCGATTGATCACTGTCACTTACCAAACACAACACACATAACTGCAGCGTTCGCAGAGACAGGCCTGATCCCTGCGATCGCTAACAGTTTTTTTGTAGCGTTTGATATATTTGCTGACGACAGTCAGGTGCTTTTTTTCCTGCGAATCTTACTAGTGTACCCCTAAATTTAGAGCCCAAAATGGCAAGACGAAGGTACACTAGTAAAGAGGCCTACGAGATTCTGAGCATGACAGATAGTGAACGAAGAGGTCACGTATCTGTCAGATTCAGGCTCAGAATATCTTCCCGTAGAAGACAGTGACGTCAGCGGCCCCACGTCAGATAGCTCTGACGACGAAGTTGAGGTCCCTGCTAAGGTCAGGTGTACCCGATCCCGATCTTCTGAGGTTGTTGAGGAGCAAGAACCGCAGGTCTCTCGTATCATGGAGCAGAGTAGTACTAGCGCCGCTATTCCTTCTGGTGAACTGGCAAGCACCAGCGGCCTAGTACAGCCTGGACGTACATCCAGCACTGCAGTAACACTTGGTGACGTGGCGAGTCCCATAAGTGCAGTTCAAGCTGGCGAGGTGGCAAGCACAAGTAGTGTCCCGCTGCCACCAAGAAGACAAAGGCAGGCCCGTCGTGCCCATACTGCCCTTCCTGCAGAATTCGCCTATCCTGATTGGGTCCCCACCACTTCTGCAGAACCCGTACTTCCCCCATTCACTGCCCAACCCGGTATTCAGGTGGAAACAGCTGATTTTATTCCAATTGATTTTTATTCGCTGTTTTTCACGGAAGATCTCTATAGATCTATTGTGGACCAGAGTAATTTATATGCTGGTCAATTTATCGCCGCTAACCCCCAGTTGCCTAAAATTGCCAGAAATTGGAAACCAATTACGGTTTCCGAATTTAAGACCTTTCTGGGCCTTTCCCTCAACATGGGCACACATAAATTTCCGTCATTGCGTGCTTATTGGTCCACGCACCCAATTGACCACATGCCCGTGTTCTCTGCCTCCATGTCCAGGGCACGATACGAGCAGATTTTGCGGTTCATGCACTTCAACGACAATGAACTTTGTCGTCCACGTGGGGACCCTGAATACGACCGGCTCTATAAAATTCGGCCCCTCATAAACCACTTCAACGAACGTTTTGCAGCCTTGTTTACTCCCGATCAAGTTGTCTGCGTTGATGAGTCCCTGATTAAATTTTCTGGCCGCTTGTCTTTCAAGCAGTACCTTCCCAGCAAGCGTGCCAGATACGGGGTCAAGCTCTACAAGTTCTGTGACAGGGCAACAGGCTATGTAGTGAACTTTACGGTTTATGAGGGAAAAGATAGTCAGATTGAGTCGGTCAACTGCCCGGATTACATAGGGAGCGCTGGCAAGATAGTGTGAAACTTGGTGTCACCCTTATTCGGAAAGGGGTACCACTTGTATGTGGACAATTATTACACGAGCGTGCCACTGTTTAGTCACTTGTTTGATCATCAGATTGGAGCATGTGGCACCGTGCGACCTAATCGCCGGGGCTTTCCCCAGCGGCTTGTAGATGCCCGTCTTAGGCTGGGGGAGAGAGCCTGCTTGAAGTGTAATAACTTGCTCGCTATGAAGTGGAGGGACAATAAGAATGTTTTCCTTCTTACCTCCCTTCATGCAGACACGACAGTCCAAATTCGTACGGCGACTGGTGTTGTGGAGAAACCCCTCTGTGTCCACGAATATAACCAAAATATGGGAGGGGTGGACCTCAACGACCAGTTGATGGCGCCGTATCTAATTGACCGTAAGGCGAGACGCTGGTACAAAAAAGTGTCTCTATCATTATTCCAATTGGCTTTGCTGAACGCTCATGTGCTATACAGAGCTTCAGGCGGGACGTTATCTCTTCTATCTCATAATGAGATAGTCACAGAACTCCTGTATCCAGGCGGTTCTGCACCTCACCATCCCCAACCAAATGCAGTAAGCCGGCTGCATGAGAGGCATTATTCGTATGTCCTCCCGAGTACCCCTACCCAAAGCCACCCCCAAAAAAGATGTCGTGTCTGTAGCAAGCGCGGATTTAGGCGTGACACCCGTAGTTTTTGTCCACTCTGTCCTGACAAGCCTGGTCTTTGCCAAGGTGAATGTTTTGAACGCTACCACTCAAAAGTGAAGTTTTAGCGTAGGGTACAGCATTTCACAGACAAGGACACACTTACACAGGGTCTCCCAAGATGCCATTACATTCTGAGAGACCCGAACCATTACAGTTGTAAAGTTACAAAAAAAAGTGTAAAAAAGAAAAAAAAAAACGTAAAAAACAAAACACAAAAAAAATATAAAATAAAAAAACCAAAAATAGTTGTCGTTTTATTGTTCTCTCTCTCTCTATTTTCTCTCTATTGTTCTGCTCTTTTTTACTGTATTCTATTCTGCAATGTTTTATCATGCTTGCTTTTCAGGTATGTAATTTTTTGTTTTCAGGTGCGCCATTCAACTGCAGCGCGGAATTATTTATCTTGACAGCAACAGCGTTTGCTCCCACGATACATAAAGCCGTGACTCCAGTGCTGTAGGAGGTGATTTCACCACCACAGTTAAAAAAAAGAGCATATATGCCGAAGCATGGGGGCAGCAGGGGCGGAGGAGCGATTTTGCTCCTAATGCCGCGTACATACGGTCGAAATTCCGACGGAGGCCTGCCCGTGGAAAATTCCGACCGTGTGTACGCGGCATAACTTTTTTGCGGGAGGATGCCCCCATGCTTCGGCATATATATATTTTAGGCACAGGTTGCGTTAAAACATTTTTTTATTTTTTACTAGGATTTGTTTTGGTATTTGCTTTGCAGGTATGGCATGGTAAGGTCTTACTGTTGTACTGTAATGTTACTTTGTTTTAATGTTAACCACCATTTGCTTAGCAGGTACGCCATTCAGTTGCAGCGCGGATCTATTTATCTTGACAGCAACAGCGTTTGCTCCCACGATACATAAAGCCGTGACTCCAACGCTGTAGGAGGTGATTTCACCACCACAGTTAAAAAAAGAGCATATATGCCGAAGCATGGGGGCAGCAGGGGCGGAGGAGCGATTTTGCTCCTAATGCCGCGTATATACGGTCGAAATTCCAACGGAGGCTTGCCCGTGGAAAAGTCCGACCGTGTGTACGCGGCATAACCTTTTATGCCGCGTACATACGGTCGAAATTCCGACGAAGGCTTGACCGTGTGTACGCGGCATAACTTTTTTGCGGGAGGATGCCCCCATGCTTCGGCATATATGCCCATCATTAGAAGTGGGTGGATGAAGGGAGGTATTCTAATGGTGGGCATACCCACCAATCAATTTCTTTTTTTCGTTCAGCCAATAGGCTGTATGAAAAAAAAGATTACAATACATGTCCAACAAGGACCAGCAACGTACTGGTATGTTGCTGGACTTTGAATGTTTATACCAGAATGATGCCTGCGGGTTTAGGTATCATCTTGGTATCATTCTTTTCAGCCAGCAGCCGGCTTTCATGTAAAAGCAATTCTAGCAGATAATTAGCCTCTAGACTGCTTTTACAAGCAGTGGGAGGGAATGTCCCCCCCCCCGGATATAAAAAGCGCCATTGGGAAATTGGGAAAGCATTTTATCACACCGATCTTGGTGTGGTCAGATGCTTTGAGGGCAGAGGAAAGATCTAGGGTCTAACCCCCCAATTTTTTTCAAAAAAAGAGTACCTGTCACTACTTATTGCTATCATAGGGGATATTTACATTCCCTGAGATAACGATAAAAATGGTAAAAAAATAAAATATGGAAGGCACAGTTTAAAAATAAAATAAAAAAGCCAAATAAATAAAAAAAAAAAAAAAAAAAGCACCGCTGTCCCCCCCTGCTCTTGCGCAAAGGCGAACGCAAGCGTCGGTCTAGCGTCATATGTAAACAGCAATTGCATCATGCATGTGAGGTATCACCGCGAAGGTCAGATCGAGGGCAGTCATTTTAGCAGTAGACCTCCTCTGTAAATCTAACGTGGTAACCTGTAAAGGCTTTTAAATGCTTTTAAAAATGAATGTAGTTGGTCGCCGCTGCGCGTTTGTGCGCAATTTTAAAGCATGTCGTGTTTGGTATCCATGTACTCGGCCTATGATCATCTTTTTTATTTCATCAAACATTTGGGCAATATAGTGTTTTTTAGTGCATTAAAAATAAAACAAGTGTGTTTTTCCCCCAAAAAATGCGTTTGAAAAATCGCTGCGCAAATACTGTGTGGAAAAAAAAATGCAACACCCACTATTTTAATCTGTAGGGCCTTTGCTTTAAAAAAATATATAATGTTTGGGGGTTCAACATAATTTTCTTGCAAAAAAAAAAATTTTTTTCATGTAAACAAAAAGTGTCAGAAAGGGCTTTGTCTTCAAGTGGTTAGAAGAGTGGATGATGTGTGACATAAGCTTCCTAATGTTGTGCATAAAATGCCAGGACAGTTCAAAACCCCCCCAAATGACCCCATTTTGTAAAGTAGACACCTCAAGCTATTTGCTGAGAGGCATGTTGAGCCCATTGAATATTTTTTTTTTTGTCCCAAGTGATTGAATAATGACCAAAAAAAAAAAAAAAATGTACAAAAAGTTGTCACTAAATTATATATTGCTCAAACATGCCATGGGCATATGTGGAATTACACCCCAAAATACATTCTGTTGCTTCTCCTGAGTACGGGGATACCACATGTGTGGGACTTTTTGGGAGCCTAGTCGCGTACGGGACCCCAAAAACCAAGCACCGCCTTCAGGATTTCTATGGGTGTAAATTTTTGATTTCACTCCTCACTGCCTATCACAGTTTCAGAGGCCATGGAATGCCCAGATGGCACAAAACCCCCCCAAATGACCCCATTTTGGAAAGTAGACACCCCAAGCTATTTGCTGAGAGGTATGTTGAGTATTTTGCAGATCTCGCTTTTTGTCACAAAGTTTTGAAAATGTAAAAAAAGAAAAAAAAAAGAAAAACAAATGTCTTTCTTAATTTTCAAAAACAAATGAGAGCTGTAAAATACTCACCATGCCTCTCAGCAAATAGCTTGGGGTGTCTACTTTCCAAAATGGGGTCATTTGTGGGGGTTTTGGGCTATTTTGACATTTTATGGCCTTCAAAACTGTGATAGGTAGTGAGGAGTGAAATCAAAAATTTATGCCCTTAGAAACCTTGAAGGCGGTGCTTGGTTTTTGGGGTCCCGTACGCGGCTAGGCTCCCAAAAAGTCCTACACATGTGGTATCCTTGTACTCAGGAGAAGCAGCAGAATGTATTTTGGGGTGTAATTTCACATATAACCATGGCATGTGTGAGCAATATATCATTTAGTGACAACTTTTTGTACATTTTTTTTTTCTTTTTGTCATTATTCAATCATTTGGGACAAAAAAAAAAAATATTCAATGGGCTCAACATGCCTCTCAGCAAATAGCTTGGGGTGTCTACTTTCCAAAATGGGGTCATTTGGGGGGGTTTTGTGCCATCTTGGCATTTTATGGCCTTCAAAACTGTGATAGGTAGTGAGGAGCGAAATCAAAAATTTATGCCCTTAGAAACCTTGAAGGCGGTGCTTGGTTTTTGGGGTCCCGTACGCGGCTAGGCTCCCAAAAAGTCCCACACATGTGCTATCCCCGTACTCAGGAGAAGCAGCAGAATGTATTTTGGGGTGTAATTTCACATATGCCCATGGCATGTGTGAGCAATATATCATTTAGTGACAACTTTGTGCAAAAATAAAAAAGTTTGTCATATTCCCGCAACCTGTGGCAAAATATAAAATATTCCATGGACTCAACATGCCTCTCAGCAAATAGCTTGGGGTGTCTACTTTCCAAAATGGGGTAATTTGGGGGGGTTTTGTGCTATTTTGGCATTTTATGGCCTTCGAAACTGTGATCGGTAGTGAGGAGTGAAATCAAAAATTTGCGCCCTTAGAAATCCTGAAGGCGGAGCTTAGTTTCCGGGGTCCCGTACGTGGCTAGGCTCCTAAAAAGTCCCACACATGTGGTATCCCCGTACTCAGGAAAAGCAGCAGAATGTATTTTGGGGTGCAATTCCACATATAACCATGGCATGTGTGAGCAATATATCATTTAGTGACAACTTTTTGTACATTTTTTTTTTCTTTTTGTCATTATTCAATCATTTGGGACAAAAAAAAAATATTCAATGGGGTCAACATGCCTCTCAGCAAATAGCTTGGGGTGTCTACTTTCCAAAATGGGGTCATTTGGGGGGGTTTTGTGCCATCTTGGCATTTTATGGCCTTCAAAACTGTGATAGGTAGTGAGGAGTGAAATCAAAAATTTAGGCCCTTAGAAACCTTGAAGGCGGTGCTTGGTTTTTGGGGTCCCGTACGCGGCTAGGCTCCCAAAAAGTCCCACACATGTGGTATCCCCGTACTCAGGAGAAGCAGCAGAATGTATTTTGGGGTGTAATTTCACATATGCCCATGGCATGTGTGAGCAATATATCATTTAGTGACACCTTTGTGCAAAAAAAAAAAAGTTTGTCATATTCCCGCAACTTGTGGCAAAATATAAAATATTCCATGGACTGAACATGCCTCTCAGTAAATAGCTTGGGGTGTCTACTTTCCAAAATGGGGTCATTTGGGGGGGGTTTTGTGCTATTTTGGCATTTTATGGCCTTCAAAACTGTGATAGGTAGTGAGGAGTGAAATCAAAAATTTGCGCCCTTAGAAATCCTGAAGGCGGTGCTTGGTTTCCGGGGTCCCGTACGTGGCTAGGCTCCTAAAAAGTCCCACACATGTAGTATCCCCGTACTCAGGAGAAGCAGCAGAATGTATTTTGGGGTTCAATTCCACATATAACCATGGCATGTGTGAGCAATATATCATTTAGTGACAACTTTTTGTAATTTTTTTATTTTTTTTGTCATTATTCAATCACTTGGGACAAAAAAAAAAATATTCAATGGGCTCAACATGCCTCTCAGCAATTTCCTTGGGGTGTCTACTTTCCAAAATGGGGTCATTTGGGGGGGTTTTGTACTGCCCTGCCATTTTAGCACCTCAAGAAATGAGATAGGCAGTCATAAATTTAAAGCTGTGTAAATTTCAGAAAATGTACCCTAGTTTGTAAACGCTATAACTTTTGCGCAAACCAATAAATATACGCTTATTGACATTTTTTTTACTAAAGACATGTGGCTGAATACATTTTGGCCTAAATGTATGACTAAAATTGAGTTTATTCGATTTTTCTTATAACAAAAAGTAGAAAATATAATTTTTTTTCAAAATTTTCGGTCTTTTTCTGTTTATATCGCAAAAAATAAAAATCGCAGAGGCAATCAAATACCATTAAAAGAAAGCTCTATTTGTGGGAAGAAAAGGACGCAAATTTCATTTGGGTACAACATTGCATGTCCGCACAATTTACAGTTAAAGCAGCGCAGTGCCGAATCCCAAAAACAGGCCTGGTCCTAATGGCCCGAAATGGTCCGGGGCTTAAGTGGTTAAAGCGCAGACCCGATGGTAAACGGTTAGCTCATATCTCTGCATACTACATCAGAGAGGCGAGCTGGTGAAGTGCATCTTTCCCCCTTCTCCCATATACCCCTAGACAAGTAGAACCAGCTGTGAAGAGAGGGGAGAAGCTGGGGAAAGACCGCTACATATGGATATTAAGGGGAACCCCGCACCCAAAGTAAAAAAAGGCCCTATATACTCTGAACAGCAGTATACAGGCGGTGCAAACAAGACAGGGACTGTAGGTTTGTTCTTAAGTAGAATCTGTTTGTAATTTGGAACAGGTAAATTTTTTAAGTGTAGCTCCAGCCAAAAAATCTGTTTTTAAGCTTTTTGGAGAACATAGGGAAGGGTTATCACCCCTGTAACATTTGTTTTGCTGTCTGTGCACCTGTTCAGAACATTTCACCTCACTTTCTGTCCCAATGACAAATGTTTTTTGAAAATGTGGGTTTTTTATTGAAACAAGGATTGGTGATAAAGCATCAGTAGAGATGCCTTTTTCCCATATTAACTCTTACAGGAGAGAATTTCCCTTCCTAGGGGTAGATTTCCTCTAATTTCCTGTTGTCTCCTTCCGTTTGCAAGTAGGAGTTGTTTGTAAGTTGAATGTTTGAAAGTAGGGGCCTGCTGTATATACTCTGCAGAAATTTCCCCCTTAGGTGTTGGTGTTGCCACAACACTGTAAGCCCTCACAGTTACTCTTGGTGGGAGCGCAGGAATGGGCCCAGCAGTGAAATATTAGATCAAGAATTGTAATTACATGCCCCTGTTAAAGGGGCAGAAAAATTGGGCCTTAGGCACTGGTACTGGTGCCACAACACTGCAACCCTTCATAGATACTGTACTTGGAGCACAGCAATGAGCCCTGTTGCAAAGTATTAGATCAAGAATTGTAATTACATGCCCCTGTTAAACAGGGGCAGAAAAATTGGGCCTTAGGCACGGGTGCTGGTGCCACAACACTGCAACCCCTCACAGATACTGTACTTGGAGCGCAGCAATGAGCCCTGTTGCAAAGTATTGCATCAAAAAATTTAATTACATGCCCCTGTTAAACAGGGGCAGAAAAATTGGGCCTTAGGCACTGGTGCTGGTGCCACAACACTGCAACCCCTCACAGATACTGTAGTTGGAGCACAGCATCGAGCCCTGCTGCAAAGCATTGCATCAAAAATTGTAAATACACGCCCCTGTTAAACAGGGGCTTAAAAATTGGGCCTTAGCCACGGGTGGCGGTGCCCAGAACCAAAAATGTTCTTTCAAGCTATCAGCATGATTATTGAGGAGGAAGAGGATAGTCACTCAGCATAATAGAATAGTCACTCTGCGTCAGCATAGGCAGTCTTGAAGGGATCTGACATTTCAAAGAAAATTATTCTGTTACATCAGCATCAGGTGCTTGGTAGCTGGTGGTGATCCAAGACTGATTCATTTTTATGAAGGTCAGTCAATCGACCGAGTCAGTTGACAGGCGCACCCTGTGATCGGTTAGAAAGTTCCGAAAGAACGCTGGATGCAGGACAGGCCAGTATCTCAATTGCATACTGTGCAAGCTCTGGCCAGTGATCCATCCTCAAGACCCAGTAACCCAGAGGATTTTCGGTGGGAAAGGTGTCCAAGTCTGATCTTGCCCCTAGGTATTCCTGCACCATGTAAACCAGACGCTGGCGATGGTTGCTAGAACCGATCATACCTTGGGACTAAAAAATTGTCTGAACGCATCGGTTAGACGGCCACCTTCTCCACCGCTCTTTCTTTGACTGACCGAAGCCTCAGCAACACTTTGTCCAGGACCAGGAATTTGTAACCTCCCAGTCTCTGGGAACGCGTTGCACAGACCTTTCTGCAAGGCCTCCCGAAGATGCCTCATCCTCTGCTCCCTCTGCGACGGCAAAATAAGGTCCGCAACCTTACCCTTGTAACGTGGATCAAGGAGGGTTGCCAGCCAGTAATGATCCCACTCCTTGATCGCACGAATACGAGGATCCTTCCGCAGGCTTTGCAGGATCAGGGAGGCCATGCAGCGAATGTTTGCTGGGGCATTCAGTGCGGAGTCCTCTGGGTCACTGAGGACAACATGATCCGCAGCCACCTCCTCCCAGCCACGTACAAGTCCATGGGTGTCTTGGGACTGTAATTGATCCCTTGAAGACTGCTGATGATGCTGAGTGCTAGTCTCCACCTCCATACTGACACAATCCTCCTCCTCCTCATCCTCTTCCTGTGTGATAGCCAGGCCAGCAGGAACACTGTCTGGATAAAGGGGGCCTTGAGAGGTAAGGAAGTCCTCCTCTTCCTGCCTCTGTTCTGCCTCAAGTGCCATTCTTCCTGCCTCTGTTCTGCCTCAAGTGCTATGTCCATTATTCCACGCAGTGTGTGCTCCAACAGGTGGACAAGAGGGACAGTGTCACTGATGCATGCACTGTCACTGCTAACCATCCTCGTGGCCTCCTCAAATGGTGCCAGGACAGTGCATGCATCCCTGATCATGGCCCACTGGCGTGGGGAAAAAAATCCAAACTCCCCTGACCCTGTCCTTGTGCCATATTGCAACAGATACTCATTGATGGCCCTCTGCTGCATGTGCAGCCGCTGCAGCATGGCCAACGTAGAGTTCCACTTTGTGGGCATGTCACAAATTAGGCGCTTCTTTGGCAGGTTGTAATCCTTTTGCAGCTCAGCCAGCCGAGCACTGGCATTATATGACCGGCAGAAATGCCCACAGAGTTTCCTGGCCTGCTTCAGGACCTCCTGTAAGCCCGGGTACCTGCCCAAGAACCGCTGCACTACCAAGTTAAGGACGTGAGCCAAACAGGGCACATGGGTCAGTTGTCCCTGTCGGAGGGCAGAGAGGAGGTTGGTGCCATTGTCGGAAACCACCTTTCCTGGCTTAAGCTGGCGTGGCGTCAACCACCTCTGAGCCTGCCCCTGCAGAGCTGACAGAATCTCTGCCTACTGTGGGTCCTGTCCCCCAAGCACACCAGCTCAAGCACCGCCTGGCATCTTTTTGCCTGCGTACTGGCGTAACCCCTTGAACGCCTACGGAGCACCGCTGGTTCCGAGGACAAATCAGCACAGGAAGAGGCCATGGAGGAAGAAGAAGAGGAGGGGGTGGAGGAGAGAGGTGTGTCAGAATCACCACTAGTAGCATTTTGGAGGCGTGGTGGTGGAACAACCTCCAACACTACTGCACCCTGTCCTGCATCCTTCCCAGCTGCCAGCAGAGTCACCCAATGCACCGTGAAAGATAGGTAATGTCCCTGTCCATGCCTTCTGGACCATGAGTCAGCGGTAATATGCACCTTACCGCTGACCGCCCTGTCCAGCGAGGCCAAGACATTGCCTTCCACATGCCAGTAGAGAGCCTGAATCGCCTTCCGTGAAAAAAAAGTGGCGTTTGGGAACCTGCCACTGAGGAACCGCACATTCCACAAACTAACGGAAGGGGGCAGAGTCTACCAACTGAAAAGGCAGCAGTTGAAGTGCTAGCAATTTAGCCAAGCTAGCATTCAACCGCTGGGCATGTGGATGGCTGGGAGCGAACTTCTTTCGGAGGTGCAGCAGCTGGGGCAGGGAAATTTGCCTGGTACAATCGGACATCGGTGTACCAATAGCAGATTGCCCGCAAGTACTTGGCTGTGACACACCTAATTCTACACCTTCATTCCTCTCAGTGCAGGTTTCTGAGAGGACTGAAGGTATAGTGGGGTTGGAGATCCCAGCTGATGAGGAGCAAAGGAGAGGTCCGCTTTGTTCTTTGGTGTGGGTCTTTTAGATGTGCTTGCCAATGGACTGCATGGCAGGTCGACATATGTCTGGTCAAGCACGTGGTGCCCAAGCGGCTGATGTTTTGGCCACGCGAGATACGCTTTAGACATATGTTGCAAATGGCAATGGTGCGATCTGCTGCACACGTCTGAAAAAAGTCCCACACCAAAGAACTTTTTGAATAACGCGCAGAGACAGCAGCGCCCTGCACATGCGGAGCTCTGCGGTGTGATGCAGTCGGTGTGCTGCTCTTAAGCTGGCCCCTGGAGGGCATCCTGCCTCGTTGGAGATGTGCCTCCTCCTCCTCCTCCTCCTACTCTCTCCTATCAGGCACCCACGTGGAGTCAGTGACCTCCTCATCACTGGAGCCAATCTGGCAGTATGCTGCATCTGGGGGAACATGACTGCCAGATAGCTGACCTTGTTGGGCACCCCCTCTCTTTGGGCTCACGTTACTACCCCCTCTCTCTGAGCTCACGTTACTGCCTTCCTCCAGCTGGGTTCCATCATCGGAGCCTTCAAAACACTGGGCATCCTCCTGGAGCATGTACCCAACACTGTGCTCAAACAGTTCGGGGGACTCCTCAGGAGGAAATGGTGGGGCTAGGGAAGGAGTGACTGATGCCATTGAGCCGAGGGAAGAGGCCGCTTTGGCAGCTGCTTTGCCAGACAAAGTACCCTGAGCCTGGGTGAGAGAGGATGAGGAGGACGGCTTGGTCATCCACTCTACCAAGTCTTCGGCATGTTGCGGCTCAACATGGCCAGCTGCCGAAAAGAAGGACAAGCGTGTCCCACGGCCACGTGCTGATGAGGATTCACCATGTCCACGACCAGCAGCACTGTTGCCTTTAGACACAGAGCCTGCTTGCCCTCTTTTATTGCCTCGTGACTGTCTGCCTCTCATTGTTTGCCTTCCAGACATACTAATGGCCTGCTGTGGTGTTAGTATGGGAAAAGCAGCAATTGTTTTCAGTTAGTTTTAGGTGAAAACTTGCAGAGGACACAGTACACTGAAAATACTTGCAGCCCTCTGCTTGTGGTTTTATTATGAGAACACCACTATAATGTTCACTAACTGTATTCAGGTGAGCTTTAGGTGAACGCTATGCAAAGCACACAGTAGTACACTAAGTGAAACACTGACTGTCTGCAGCTAGCACAATCACCGACTTGCCTGTCACAGTATAGAGAATAACTGTATTCAGGTGAGCTTTAGGTGAATGCTATGCAAAGCACACAGTAGTACACTAGGTGAAACACTGACTGTCTGCAGCTAGCACAATCACCGGCCTGCCTGTCACAGTATAGAGAATAACTGTATTCAGGTGAGCTTTAGGTGAACGCTATGCAAAGCACACAGTAGTACACTAAGTGAAACACTGACTGTCTGCAGCTAGCACAATCACAGGCCTGCCTTACACAGTATAGAGAATACCTGTATTCAGGTGAGCTTTAGGTGAACGCTATGCAAAGCACACAGTAGTACACTAAGTGAAACACTGACTGTCTGCAGCTAGCACAATCACCGGCCTGCCTGTCACAGTATAGAGAATAACTGTATTCAGGTGAGCTTTAGGTGAACGCTATGCAAAGCACATAGTAGTACACTAAGTGAAACACTGACTGTCTGCAGCTCGTATCATGTCCGCAGTCTCTGGCTATCTTTTGTATTATGTTCACAGTCTCTGACTAATTCCTGTATCATGTCTGCAGTCTCTATCTCTTGTATCATGTCCGCAGTCTCTGACCATCTCTTATAGAGAGAGAGAGATTTTTACCGCTCCAGGTGAATGCATTCCAACAATCTATAATGTCAGGACTACCGTGCGTGCCAGCAATGCACGTAGCATATGAAGAAGAAAAATAAAAAATATATGGACAGCCGCACTCCAAAAACCTTTGACGGTTGCCTTTATTGTAAAGGATGGAAAATTACACCAAAAATCATCACAGCATAGCCGGGGTAACTGCTTACATGTTTCGCACTGCAAGTCAGTGCTTACTCATAGCTTTGAGTAAGCACTGACTTGCAGTGCGAAACATGTAAGCAGTTACCCCGGCTATGTTGTGATGATTTTTGGTGTAATTTTCCATCCTTTACAATAAAGGCGACCGTCAAAGGTTTTTGGAGTGCGGCTGTCCATATATTTTTTATTTTTCTTCTTCATCTGACCATCTCTTGTATCATGCCCACAGCCTCTGATCATCTCTTGTATCATGTCCGCAGCCTCTGACCATCTCTTGTATCATGCCCACAGTCCTTGATAATCTCTTGAATCAAGTCTGCAGTGTCTAACCATCTCTTGTATCATGTCCGCAGTCTCTGGCTATCTTTTGTATTATGTTCACAGTCTCTGACTAATTCTTGTATCATGTCCACAGTCTCTGACCATCGCTTGTAGCATGTCCGTAGTCTCTGGCCATCTCTTGTGTCATTCCCATGGTCTTTGACAATGTCCTGTTGTGTGCCTGCTGTCTCTGAGACTGAATGTTCACTGAATTTTATGTGTGGCCCTTTGGTGATGTCGAGTGTTGCACTTGAGGCCCCCCACATCAAGAAAGCTGACCACCACTACCAGTGTGCCATTGTTGACCTTGCTAAGTAATTTGCAGGATGGTGTTGGCAGAGATCTGAGAAATGGCAAAGCAAGATAAAGGTAAGTACCCAGCACAGGGTAGGTGGGGTGTGGATTTTACTGAATTATACATGAACCCTAAAATTACTGAAAACTGCTATGTATTCATTTTCCAAAATTGCATTCAGCCATTCTGAATTGTGTGTGGACATTTCCTCATGAGAGGAAGGATGACAGATTTTTATGGTCCCATTTTTCCATTTCAGGAAAATGTGGATGGGTAATGATGTCTATCTGGCCTTCCCAGAAAAATACAATATTACTTCTGATTTATTGATTTTATAATGTAACGCTGACATATCCAAAGCTGATGATGAGTGATTAGTTGGTTGACCAGAATGCACTGACATGTCGGTAACGTCAGCAATGGTTACTAAATAATAAGAGCATCCCTTCCAGTGTCAATTATTGCTATGGTGCAATGGTTGAGATCACTTTTCTCTAATCAAGGTGCTAAATATAGTTTAAAAAGAACTCCAAATAATTTTGTGAAAAAAAAAAAAGAACTCCAAATACAATAGAGGGTCAAATACACTATATTGCCAAAAGTATTGGGTCACCTGCCTTTACACGCACATTAACTTTAATGGCATCCCAGTCTTAGTGCGTATGGTTCAATATTGAGCTGACCCACCCTTTGCAGCTATAACAGCTTCAACTTTTCTGGGAAGGCTTTCCACAAGGTTTAGAAGTGTGTCTATGGGAATGTTTGACCAGTCTTTCAGAAGCGCATTTGTGAGGTCAGGCACTGATGTTGGAAGAGAAGGCCTGGCTCACGAGTTTGGGGTGGAGGAACTTGACTGGCATGCACAGAGTCCTGACCTCAACCCGATAGAACACCTTTGGAATGAATTAGAGCAGAGACTGCGAGCCAGGCCTTCTCATCCAACATCAGAGTCTGACCTCACAAATGCGCTTCTGCCAGAGTGGTCAAATATTCCTATAGACACACTCCTAAACCTTGTGGACAGCCTTCCCAGGAGAGTTGAAGCTGTTATAGCTGCAAAGGGTGGGCCAACTCAGGACTAAAGCCTCGTACACACGACCGGTTTTCTGCTGGGAGAGCTTTCTTGCAGAGAAAAACGTTCCTGTGTATGGTTTCTTGTCGAGATTCCCGGCAGTTTTCTCGACAAGAAAAATAGAGAAACTGCTCTCTATTTTCTCGTCAGGATTCTCGTTTTTCTCGTCGGGATTCTCGTCGGCCTGTTTCCCGACGAGAAAACCGGTCGTGTGTATGCTTTTCTGAGTCTTAAAAAAAACGCGCATGCTCAGAATCAAGTATGAGACGGGAGCGCTTCTTCTGGTAAAACTAGCATTCGTAATGGAGATAGCACATTCGTCACGCTGTAACGAACTAAGGGCAGGAAGAATGAAAAGCGCGAATCGTCTCTCCCCAAACTTTTCCTAACACGCGGTAACACAAGATCAGCAAAAGCAGCCCAAGGGGTGGCGCCATTGGAATCTAACTTCCCCTTTATACTGCCGTTGTACGTGTTGTACGTCACCGCGCTTTACAACGACGAGATTTTTAATTGACAGTGTGTATGCAAGGAAAGCTTTACAAGAATCCCGTCAAGCTTGACAAGAATCTCGTCGAGAAACCCAATTTTTTTTTTTTTTACGACGGCATTCTCGGCCCTGTGTACGAGGCTTTAGACTGGGATGCCATTAAAGTTAATGTGCGTGTAAAGGCAGGTGTCCCAATACTTTTGGCGATATAGTGCGTTTGAAACATTTATTTTTGCCCACGGCAATCAGTTAGCCTTCTGCTGTCCTTCACAGTCCAGGTTTAGGGCTCCTTGCACATGAATGTCATAATTTGCTGATGTTTACTCAGGAACTTGTTGACAGAAATCCCTGAGTAAAAAAACTGTGCGTAAAGACCTGAGTAATGTTGAGTATAGGCGTGTAAAGGTGCATGTATAGATGAGTGAAATTCTTCTTTATTGCCAGTGCAACTTGGTTGCATTCCCTACAGTCCATTTAACACAGTGTCCTATGGAACACGTTCTGTAGTGCAAATCTGCATAATGCAAAAAAGCACTAAAAATGCATAGGTGTAAATCAGGCCTTAGTCTGTAGGGTTCAAAATTGAGTTGGCCCACCCTTTGCAGCTATAACAACTTCAACTCTTCTGGGAAGGCTGTCCACAAGGTTTAGGAGTGTCTATAGGAATGTTTGACTATTCTTCCAGAAGTGCATTTGTGAGTTCAGGCACTGATGTTGGAGGAAAAAGCATGGCTTGCAGTCTCCTCTCTAATTCATCCCAAAGGTGTTTTATTGGCTTGAGGTCAGGACTCTGTGCAGGCCAGTCAAGTTCCTCCACCCCAAACTCGCTCATCCATGTCTTTATGGACCTTGCTTTGTGCACTGGTGCGCAGTCATGTTGGAATAGGAAGGGGCCGTCCCCAAACTGTTCTCACAAAGTTGGGAGCATGAAAATGTCCAAAATGTCTTGGTATGCTGACGCCTTAAGAGTTCCCTTCACTGGAACTAAGGGGCCAAGCCCAACCTCTGAAAAACAACCCCACACCATAATCCCCCCCTCCATCAAACTTTACACTTGGCACCAGTGGTGTATTTAGGTTTTGTGCTGCCCTAGGCCTGACTAAACTTGCGCACCCCCTAATTTAAATATGACCCACCCCTTTGTATCAAGGCCACACCCCTTTCTTTTTAAGGCCCGCCCTGTCATCTTCATGGGAGGAAGACAGAGGGACGCCGTGGGAAGAGGACAGAGGGACGCCGTGGGAAGAGGACAGAGGGACACCGTGGGAAGAGGACAGAGGGACACCGTGGGAAGAGGACAGAGGGACACCGTGGGAAGAGGACAGAGGGACACCGTGGGAAGAGAACAGAGGGACGCCGTGGGAAGAGGACAGAGGGACGCCAAGGGAAGAGGACAGAGAGACGCCGTGGGAAGAGGACAGAGAGATGCCGTGGGAAGAGGACAGAGAGGGACGTTGTGGCAGTCAATAAGGCCTAGAGGATAGAAGGTTAGGCACTTCCTAATGGCTCAGTCCCTGGGAACAGTAATGAACAATGGCCAACAGGCCCTCTTACCAGACCCAGCGAAACCGCAACAGTGATCCCTCTGGCTGGACGTTCACTCTAGTCAGTAGTGTAGCATGTCTGTACCCTGGCAGTGGCTCGGTCTTTCTCCCTCTCTGGTGGTGTGTGTACAACGTGGCTCCCTCTCTGGTGGTGCGGTTACAACGTGGTTCCCTCTCTAGTGGTGCGGTTACAGTGTGGCTCCCTCTCTGGTGGTGCGGTTACAGTGGGGCTCCCTCTCTGGTGGTGCGGTTACAGTGTGGCTCCCTCTTTGGTGGTGCGGTTACAGTGTGGCTCCCTCTCTGGTGGTGTGGTTACAGCGTGGCTCCCTCTCTGGTGGTGTGGTTACAGTGTGGCTCCCTCTCTGGTGGTGTGGTTACAGCGTGGCTCCCTCTCTGGTGGTGCGGTTACAACGTGGCTCCCTCTCTGGTGGTGCGGTTACAACGTGGCTCCCTCTCTGGTGGTGCGGTTACAACATGGCTCCCTCTCTGGTGGTGCGGTTACAACATGGCTCCCTCTCTGGTGGTGCAGTTACAACGTGGCTCCCTCTCTGGTGGTGCGGTTACAGCGCTGCTCCCTCTCTGGTGGTGCGGTTACAACGTGGCTCTCTCTGGTGGTGCGGGTACAACGTGGCTCCCACTCTGACCTCCCCCTGTGCAGTCCTCTCTTTTTCTCCTCTGTAGCACTGTGCTTTTTGCCGGGTCCCTGGTTCTCTCTCCCCCCCAGAGTGCATGCTGAGGAACTGTAGCCTGCCTGCTGTCTATGGATACACTGGGGCCGCAGAAACACCACCAATCTTCCAGGACTACATTTCCCATGATGCCCCACTGCCTCAGTGTGTTCTGATTGGCCCTCTGCTGTGGCCAATGGGGACGGAATCAGAGTGAGCAGGAAGCCGGGCGGCGCATTGGAGGAACCCGATCTGAGTCGCTCTCTCTCTCTTCTCCTGTTCAGCTGACAGGAGAAAGGACGGGGCGAGCAAGGGAGATACTGTGCAGCGCTCCTCTCCCTGTCACAGCGCCGCCGCTGCTGCCGAGCTGATCACTGCTTTGCAGATGGGAGGGGGCGGGGGGGCTGACTGCAACCGCTACAGCTGCTTCCTGGTCCATAGCAGTGCCGCTGGATTTAAATGTAATCTCCTGATGGCGGCCCTGCGTACGGGAGCCGGGAGAAGGACGCGGGTGTTTTTTTTGTGCGGGGTCGGCTTTTTCGCCGCCCCCCGCAAAGTGTCGCCCTAGGCCTGGGCCTTGTCGGCCTAGGCCAAAATACAGCACTGCTTGGCACAATGCAGTCAGGCAAGTACAGTTCTCCTGGCAACTGGCAAACCCAGACACGTTTTGTTGGATTGCCAGACAGAGAAGGGTGATGTGTCACTCCAGAAAACATGTCTCCACTGGTCTAGAGTCCAGTGATGGTGTGCTTTACACCACTGCATTCAACGCTTTGCATTGCACTTGGTGATGTAAGGCTTGGAGGCAGCTGCTCGGCCATGGAAACCCATTCCATGAGGTTCTCTACGCACTGTTGTTGTGCTAATCTGAAGGCCACACAAAGTTTGGAGATCTGTAGCTATTGACTCTGCAGACAGTTGGAGACTTCTATGCATGTGCGCTTCAGCATGCGTTGACCACGCTCTATGATTTTACGTGGCTTACCACTTCGTGGCTGAATTGCTGTTGTTCCCTGTTGCTTTCACTTTGTTACAATACTACTGAAACAGTGGACTGTGGAATATATAATAGCAAGGAAATTTCACGGATGGACTTATTGCACAGGTGGCAGCCTATCACGGTACCACGCATAGCTCCTGAGAGCGACCCATTCTTTCACAAATGTTTGTATGAGCAGTCTGCATGCCTAGGTGCTTGATTGTACATCTGTGGCCATGGAGGTGGTAGGAACACCTGAATCCAATGATTTGGAGGGTGTCCCAATACTTTTGGCACAAAATTCTCATTTGCCAACATGGCAAAAGGACTCGTAGATCTGAATGGAGCACAAATATGTTGACATCACCACATTTTCAGTCCATTGAATAGTTCCTCCAACCCCCTAACTGAAGGTATGTACTTCCATATGGACTTGGGGCTGGGGGAAGAGTATGGGGCAGGTGAACTGATCACGGTTGCAATGCTCTGTGGTCTCTGCAAACATTTAATATATGCACAATTTTTTTTATTATTTTGGCTGCATTTTTTTATATTTTGCAAAAGGTGGAATACCCCTTTAAAGCTAGTAAGCAATTTACCTCTATTTTTGTTGCTTAAAGTGGAACTCTATTCAGAAAATTAAGTCCTGCTAGATCATTAGATGCCAGCCCCTTTTCATTTATAGTTTATTATTATATTATACAGGATTATGTTAGGTATGCAAAACATTAAAAACAAGTTTTTATGGGTAAAATGCTGCTTTAATATTGTTTTTCGAAAAACGACCTACAGCAGAAAATTAAGCTTTTTTTAATCTTTATCCTGTGTTTTTACAACATACGAGTGGCTATGTACAGTGCCTTGAAAAAGTATTCATACCCCTTGAAATTTTCCAAATTTTGTCATGTTACAACCAAAAATTTTAATTTATTTTATTGGGATTGTATGTGCTAGACCAACACAAAGTGGCACATAATTGTGAAGTGGAAGGAAAATTATATTTTTTTTACAAATAAATATGTGAAAAGTGTGGCTTTCATTTGAATTCAGCCCCCTTTACTCTGATACCCCTAACTAAAATCTAGTGGAACCAATTGCCTTCAGAAGTCACCTAATTAGTAAATAGAGTCCACCTGTGTGTAATTTAATCTTAGTATAAATATACCTGTTTTGTGTAGCCCTCAGAGGTTTGTTGGAGAACCTTAGTGAACAAACAGCATCATGAAGGCCAAGGAACACGCCAGACAGGGAGCAATGTTCAATCCATCATCCGAAAATGGAAAGAGTATGGCACAACTGCAAACCTACCAAGACATGGCTGTCCACCTAAACTGTTAGGCCGGGCAAGGAGAGCATTAATCAGAGAAGCCAAGAGGCCCAGGGTAACTCTGGAGGAGCTGCAGAGATCCACAGCTCAGGTGGGAGAATCTGTCCACAGGACAACTATTAGTCGTGCACTCCACAAATCTGGCCTTTATGGAAGAGTGGCAAGAAGAAAGACATTGTTGAAAGAAAGCCATAAGAAGTCCTGTTTGCAGTTTGCGAGAAGCCATGTGGGGGACAAAGCAAACATGTGGAAGAAGGTGCTCTGGTCAGATGAGACCAAAATTGTACTTTTTGGCCTAAAAGCAAAACGCTATGTGTGGCGGAAAATTAACACTGCACATCACCCTGAACACACCATCCTAACTGTGAAACATGGTGGTGGCAGCATGATGTTGTGGGGATGCTTTTCTTCAGAAGGGACAGGGAAGCTGGTCAGAGTTGATGGGAAGATGGATGGAGCAAAATGTAGGGCAATCTTAGAAGAAAATCTGTTAGAGTCTGCAAAGGACTTGAGACTGTGTCAGAGGTTCACCTTCCAGCAAGGGCAATGACCCTAAACATACAGCCAGAGCTACAATGGAATGGTTTAGATAAAAGCATATTCATGTGTTAGATTGGTCCAGTCAAAGTCCAGACCTAAATCCAACTGAGAATCTGTGGACAATTGAAAATTGCTGTTCACAGACGCTCTCCATCCAATCTGACAGAGCTTTTGCTATGTTACAAAGAAGAATGGGCAAAAATGTCACTCTCTAGATGTGCAAAGCTGGTAAAGATATAGACAAAAAGACTTGTTTGTAATTACAGTGAAAGGTGTGTAGCGGGGTGTTCCCCTTTAACGCAGAGAGACTACGTTACCCAGAACCCTGTTCGGCAATGTTTCCACCGCAGAGACTCATGGGAGGGGTTATAAAAGGAGGAGGCGAGGCTGGGCTCGGCCTCTTTGGGACACGAGACTTCAGAGACTGATCCTCCTGTGCGGATGTGTCGGAGTGCAAGGCCTGAAGCCTGAGGTCTTGCGCAGCACTAAAGAGCCTTCCACCCCTCTGCGAGCCGGGGTGGCATCTGACTTCGCTAACTACTGCATTCGTTGGATCGGGGGCCCGATCGCTGGAGACACAGTGTGTGTGTGACACAGTTGGTGGAAGTTCCCAGACTGGGACCGCGGTCCGGGAGGGTGAGAGGGCGTATGCCCAAACCATATACTGTTGTTGCTAATAGGCCTATAGACTGCCGTGGCCCACAAGTTGTTCCTGTTACTTTCACTGAAGAACCTTATCAGAGCTGAACTCAGTTCGCATAGCAAAGTGTTTACCCCATCTTTATCTTTCCCATTGGATTACAAATCATACTCTGTTAATGTGCATCACCGTTAAAGACCTGCCGGTGAAGAAAAGAACATCATCCCCTATAGACTAAGTTGTAGATATCAGAACCAGGCCTGGTCAGTTTTTCTAATTTGTTTGGTTACTGCGCCACAGGACGCCTAGCTAACGGTCGCCCACGTGGGGCACTTGTTGCTGTTAACTCCATATTCATAGTGTGTTAGTGTTGCAGGGCTCTGCATTATATATATATTTTGTGAACTGTGAGAAATGTTAACCCCTGATTTCTATCAAAAGCTTAAATAAATCTTATACCCGTTTTATACTATTATTGTCTTGATGTTTAATTACTCATACAGTATAAGACATACATATTGCTGTCAGAACTAGTTGTGCCAGTAGGGGGTCGAGTATATTGCCGGGGGTTGGCGGAGCTGTCTTCAGGGCCCAAACTAAATCTGCGGCCTTCTTAAGTGAAGGTATCGCTACAGGTGGTTCTACAAAGTATTGACTTGGGGGGGCTGACTACAAATGCATGCTACATATTTCACACATTTATCATTTTCCTTCCACTTCACAATTGTGTTGGTCTATCACATAAAATACATTTACGTTTTTGGTTGTAACATGAGAAAAATGTAAAGGGGTATGAACACTTTTTCAAGGCACCGTACAATGCAGTTTAATCCTGAATGAACAAAGCATGGACTCTTCTTACATTACCTTTTTATGCTGACTGTACAGTCGGCAATTTTGTAAGATACAATTTTGATCCCCGTGCGGTTTTGAGTGACAGAATGATGAAAACTAATGGAAATTGGGAAACCATCTTTCAACTGGCATAACATTCATTTTGATTCATTTCCATCAGAGTTTCGATTGTTGGGTTCGTTGACACCAGGAAACAACTGCAACAGTAGGTGGCAGACTGCTATGATTGAAAGCCGATGGAAAGCTTCCAAAATTGCCTTGTATGTTTCCTAAGGGAGTAAGTATCTACAATTCTGCATATGTTATTACTTTAGCGGAAGTATGCTAGATCAAGAAAGTAATATGTGAAAGTTGCATTAAAATGTACTTCACAGTAAACATTACAATACTGCTCAAGGAAATATAGTATAGTTTTACTGTAGAAGGATGGAATTCCAAACGCACATCGCCTGGCAGAAGGCAGATTTAGTGGCGAACTTTATATCCTTCACATAATGGTACTGCTGTCTCAAGCAATGATTCTGCAGCATTATCTGGGAAAGGATTGGATGCTGCATTCAATATCCTCACCTCCAGCCCAGAGTACACTGCAGTCCCTGGACAATAGTAAAGAGAGAGACTTTTAGTGCTATTGATTCTGTCCATCTGTCCCTCACTGTAACCGATCCTAATTCCACCCCAAAGTCTTGCGAACATGTCATGTATTCCTAAACGTCAGCTTAACCCTCACTGTACTGTAAGATTCTACACCAGAAGGAGGAATGGCGAAGTCTAAAGCAGATCTAAATCCAATCACTATAATCACATATACGTCATAGCATGGTAATGACATTTCAAAATGTTTTCAGTATTTTAAATCTGCCACACAGCATACCCATTCTCCAGTAAAAAACCTGACTGCTTGATAACTTAAACGAGTATTAAACCCAAAGCAAACATTTATCATATTGCAGCTTATCAATTCTTAGATGTGGTGGCTGCATTCGTTTTCATTTTTAGGCTTTATTTCCTTTATTTTCACCTGGTGATCTGGCCAAGTCTACTGTTTTTATCAGAACACGCTGTCCTTCAGATGTAGTAGTTAGAAGATCTAAGCAAACCTATTACAACTGACAAGGGGTGCTTACAATGATCAGCTTTTATTTATTTATGTGAAACCTTTATCCTAAAGGGAACAAAACTGTTGCTGTAACTGTGTATAATATATTAGCTGGAGTTTGGCTTCAATTTGTTAGTGTATTTAAAGTGGTTGTAAAGGCACAAGTTTTTTTTTAGCTTCATGCATTCTATGCATGAAGCTAAAAAAACTTCTGTATGCAGGAGCCCCCCCAGACCCCCCTATTACTTACTTAAGCCCCATCTCGATCCAGCAATGTCTATGAGAACCTTGCCTCTCCGGGGACTCGCGCTCCTCAATCACAGCCAGTGAACTAACCAGGAGACAGAGGGGAAGGGGCTGAACCGTGGATCTGTGTGACTGGACAGAGACGCGGGTTGAGAGAACGCCTATTTCAGTGTCCTCAGAGCAAGCTGCTTGCTGTGGGGGCGCCCGGCAGGAGGGAGGAGCCAGGAGCACCGGCGAGGGACCCTGAGAAGAGGAGGCTCTGGGTTGCTCTGTGCAAAGCCATTACACAGAGCAGGTAAGTATAAAAATAAAACTAATGCAGCCACCACATCTGAGTAAAGTGTGGGCCTCTAACAGGATCGGGTGGGCTGAAGGGTTTGGGGGTACCATCATCCTTGTGTAGCGGCCTCACTCTCTCTCTCTCTTGTATCGGTTGTTTGTGGCTGTTGTCTAGGGGTACTCTGGAGGAGAGAGTGCAGGTCACTACGCCAAGCTCTCACCCTCCGTGTATGTGAGTGTAGCGGCCTCACCCCATCTCTTTTGTCTAGGGGTATGTCACACGACAGGGTGAGATGCGCTACGGCCCATGTCCTCCCCATAGCTGTGGGTGAGGTGAAGGCCAGCACCAGATATTTCCTCGGGCCTATGTGCTTTTGTCTAGAATTAAGTCCTGCTGTGCCAACACTTCCCTCTGCTCCCATTAAATAGAGTTCCACACACCGATCACAGTCCAACTCTTGCTTTATTGTACATCTCACAATAAACAGTGCTTCAGTAGCCAACTGGTTGCGACTTGATAACATTTTGATACAGGGGATGAGCAGGTTTGAGGCACTATCCTGGTTATTAGCTAAACCACTGCGATCTCGCCAGCGGTTACTATAGCCTTGGCTAGAAAGGACTTAGAACTTGAGAGTCTCTACCAGCGACTCAAGAGAACAAAGATAGGAGTACCTTCACTGCGTTGCGGCCCCTATCAGGGGAAGATGTCCCTCCAAGGGAGTTACCAGAGGCCCATCCGTCACTGGGTTGATGCTGCTCCAGACTCTCCAAATGGGTAACCTCCCCGGCCTCCTCACCTCAGACATGGGCCCCATCCACTTCAGGGACCCTCGGACTTCTCCACCCTCGCGGGACCCAGTCGAAGTCACTGGGCCCTAGGCCTCCTGGTTTAGTACCTCACCCCAGGCTGAAGGTGCCTGGGATGGACTCCAACTCCATTCCGGTCAGGCCTAGGGCACCTGAGCCGGAATCCGGACCCGCCCGCACCCAGGCCTAAGGTGCCTGGGCGCGTGATGATCGACCTCCCGAAGAGCAAGACCTCATGACTAGGGCGTCTCCCCCTTTTATCCCCTCCAATGACGCCACGGCAGGTTCCCCGCCCTCGCCGTACCATCTCCGAGAAGGGACAAAAAGGACAGCACTATGGCAGTGAATCTACCTTGAGCCTGCGGGTACCTGCCACCCACAGGCCAAGGAGATTATTACACCGCCCAATCCTCCACGAATACAAATGGTCATTACTCCCATACCTACACACCTGAACTTCCACCCAGGTGTACCCCACCTAAATTTAAAGACCCCGCTACATGAGGTTTGAGCAAAGTCTTTTCTTAATTACCTTCGAGTCTGCATTCTGCATATGGAGCCTCCGCTTCTTCCGTGGAGGTGTATCTGCCAGTAATAGAGCCCCACACCATTAAAAGTTCAACACTCCTTTATTTCTTCAATGCCAGAATGAACATAATCAGTTAAACTACCATAATAGACAGACAGTGGTGTGGATACGAGTAGGCCCAGGCACAATGAACTCTCCTATCCCTTTCTCGTGCGGATAGGCCTGGCGCACGGTCTCTGCCACCGACCGTGAAGTTGGTAGCTGCCACCTACCGGGTGAACTGTTTGGAGTCTCTGTCATGACCTTAGAGTAACGGTCTCTGTCACCGACCTTAGAACATGGACCACCTTCCGTGTGAATATGGCCCCTGTTTAGCGAGGACATCAATCCCGACGGTCTCCGGAGGCCCTATCCCGGCACTGGCAATCTGCTGCACCAGATCTACGGGAAGGTCACCTGCGCAGTCCCTTACGCCTGGATTCAGACACCCGATTCTGTGGGTGTCTTAGGATGGTTCCTCCCGGGCGGATCCCAGTGGAAGAAGCTGGGCCCCAGGCCTGAACGATGCACCTCACTCCAGACTGAGGGTGTCTGGGGTGACTCCCGAACTCCACGTGTCCAGGCCTGGGCCGCCTGGACACCGACCGCTGGACAGCAGCCCTCAGGCTAAAGGTGCCTGGGACTTGGACCTCGTGGCGAAGATGTCCGCCCCCTTTATAGCCTCTCCCAGCTAGCACAGCGGGTTCCCCGCCCCGCCGTACAACCGCTGCGAGAGACCAAAAAGGGTACGGCACTCCATCGATGGTTCAACCCCGGCCCAAAGCGACAGTGCCACCCGCTGGGCCGCAGGGAACTGGACATCACTGATGTCTCCACCCGAATCAACATACTGAAAAGTACCTACCCGCTATACTCTCCCCCCGGTTGTTTGACACTGGTCCCCAGTGTCTGGAGCAAACTATTCCCAAAAGAGTCTGACATAGCCCAATCCAGAAAGCAACTAAAAATTTCAAAAATGTAAAAAAAAAAAAAAAATTTTTAAAACGAACTAAACCGTTGTGCCTGAGCCTAACATGAAAGGGGAGGGAAGGGAAACAAACAACACCTAACACCATTACATATTCACAAATCACATTAACATTTTCCCCACCCATCCTAACTAAGACGCGCCCCATTCTCAGCGGTCTTGATGAGACGTTCTCCTGCAGAGGGGAAAAGAAACATTAACACACACAACCCTGACACATATGTTCGTGTAAGAACGAAAAAACTGCTCCGTAAAGAAATCCTTTCCTTCCATAAGTGTGTGTGTGAAAAGTGAATATCGATGTGCAACACTGCCACCTGGTGACAGTATCGCGGTAACTGCACCTGTTGAAGACTTTTCCTCCATCTTCTTCTGCAGCTCTAACTACCCCAAAGTCCACGATCACTCTGTGAAAAGGAAAAACTGAAGAACAAACAACGGCAACAGTCCTCCAATTCCTCCAAAGAGCACAAACACCCGTTAAACTCGGGTACAGGCACTGGGCTTCCGGGTAACAGAACAACAACCCCCGGAAAGTTCAGCAGCAGTAGATTAAGCAAGAACGGAGTCTTTTCCCTCCTATAGATAGAACCTTGGGTGCGGCAGGACAAGAGGCTTCAAATGCTGGTCCATTGTCTCTAAATGGTATTCAACATCCTCCCCTTCTTTCCGTCGAATCAGCACCTTATCCGCGTGGATGTGCCGACCCAACATCCATTCTGCCTTACAGTCCTTGAAGCGTTGAGATGCTTTGGGGGAACATGTGAGGTACCTGCGGGCGTGTGGGACCTGAATGTGCGTCCACACAAAGTCATTGTACCAGCGCTCCCTGCAAACCTCTACCTTATACAAAAGTTCCTTGGATAAATACGGGCATTCCCATCCGTACTCGTTGGCAACCTTTTGGCAGAAAAGGCATTGTAGTCTCGCTAACGGAGGCATGGTATGGCGATCTCTTTCTCCCGGCAGAACAATAGCATCCGGGTGCCGAGGTACTTTGATCACCTCCGTCCTGGGCATAGGTGCCCACAATAACAGTCTCTTTCCCCCGGTAATAGATGCAGGTGGCACCGGGGGTGGAAGGGCAGACTGGGGACAGGATCCCTCCTCAGGTGCTGGTGCCTCCACCCGGGGTGTACTATCCCCTGTTGACATCGGTGGATCCCTGACTCGGCGGGACGAGGAGAGAGGCATCTTGTCCCAACCCTTTTGAGCAAAAAGTTTGTCTATGACGACGTCGTCTCCCAAATCGGAGAGCGACTCTAGGTTGGAGGTGTCACACTCCTCCGCGGGCAGGTAGCCTGTAGTAGAGACTGAATCGCTACCTCCCGTGAACACACAGGGCCGTGACTCCCCAACACCTCCGCCCGAACACCAAGTCCCCTTGCCCGGCTTACCTTGGCCCATACTTGAGGAGGGATGTCCAGGACTCTTCCTACCAGATCCATCCGGGCCGGGCGTAGGCGGACAGGATGATCCACCGCAACCGCTGGACGGGTCTTCCTCTTCGGCGGTGGATGCTGGGAAGCAGTGGTGACCGAGTCAGCATCCTCGGATTTCTCCCGTGTCTCACTAATCACGACCTTCCCCGCAGTCGCTGCAGTGCGCACAGGGACGGCTGTCAAAGCAGTGATTCCTCCTTCCTGAGTGGTGGTGCCTGTTGTGCGGTTGAGGTGGATGGTTTTTGGCTTCTCAACAGGTGGCTCCACCTCAAATAAGAACTCCCCGCAGGCCTCGCAGCGCCCGAACGGCTTCAGCTGACACACCAGTCTCGAACAGCCGGGACAAATCAAACCCAGGGCCTTAACGTCCATGCATGAGTACAGGGCGAATCGTCCCCCGGGCTTTAGCCGGATCCCCGTATCCGTTATCGGAGCAGCAGTAGTAGTCAAACTCGTGGTAGAAGGATGAAATGGAATCCACAATGTATTTCCGAACATGGCGACTCTCTGCTGATCCATTGCGCACTGTAAGGTTGGCGCCAAAGTCCCCACGTGTAGTCCTTCACACGACTGGACTCCTCCCCTTCTTTGCCCCAGTTCGCGGGCTTTCCTCTCTCGGCCCAAGTCACGCCCACGAACTGAGCAGGGAGGGTGTGCCTCTTGGCGCAGTGGCCAATATGGTCGACCTACTCGGAACTCTTCCGGGCAGACACATTCAAATTCCACAACTTCAGCTCCATAGTAACACAAACACATCCCGGACAAGATGCCCCCACGTGTAGGGCCTCACTCTCTCTCTCTTGTATCGGTTGTTTGTGGCTGTTGTCTAGGGGTACTCTGGAGGAGAGAGTGCAGGTCACTATGCCAAGCTCTCACCCTCCGTGTATGTGAGGTTTGAGCAAAGTCTTTTCTTAATTACCTTCGGGTCTGCATTCTGCATATGGAGCCTCCGCTTCTTCCGTGGAGGTGTATCTGCCAGTAATAGAGCCCCACACCATTAAAAGTTCAACACTCCTTTATTTCTTCAATGCCAGATTGAACATAATCAGTTGAACTTCCATAACAGACAGACAGGGGTGTGGGTACGAGTAGGCCCAAGCACAATGAACTCTCCTATCCCTTTCTCGTGCGGATAGGCCTGGCGCACGGTCTCTGCCACCGACCGTGAAGTTGGTAGCTGCCACCTACCGGGTGAACTGTTTGGAGTCTCTGTCACGACCTTAGAGTAACGGTCTCTGTCACCGACCTTAGAACATGGACCACCTTCCGTGTGAATATGGCCCCTGTTTGGCGAGGACATCCATCCCGACGGTCTCCGGAGGCCCCATCCCGGCACTGGCAATCTGCTGCACCAGATCTACGGGAAGGTCACCTGCGCGGTCCCTTACGCCTGGATTCAGACACCCGATTCTGTGGGTGCCTTAGGATGGTTCCTCCCGGGTATATCCCAGTGGAAGAAGCTGGGCCCCAGGCCTGAACGATGCAAACGATGTAAAGGTGCCTGGGACTCGGACCTCGTGGCGAAGATGTCCGCCCCCTTTATAGCCACTCCCAGCTAGCACAGAGGGTTCCCCGCCCCGCCGTACAACCGCTGCGAGAGACCAAAAAGGGTACGGCACTCCAGCGATGGTTCAACCCCCGCCCAAGCGACAGCGCCACCCGCTGGGCCGCAGGGAACTGGACATCACTGATGTCTCCACCCGAATCAACATACTGAAAAGTACCTACCCGCTACACTTGCAATAGTGGATATAGAGAACTGGGGGCACTCCCCACTATGTCCCCAGAAAAAAAGATGAATGGACTATCTTGGTACTCAAAACATTTACAATAATGTAGTAAAAAATGTAATTTTGATGATACAAAATATTAAAAAGAACACAAATTCACATATATGAACAAAAACATCTTTAAATCGTGTGTTATTGAACTGGTAAGAACTATTTATGCTGGTAATGTAATATCCTCAGACATCAGCTTAGGGCACAAGATGTAATCAATCCTCAATGTACAATAAATCCTTGACATGTTTCGCGGAAAAACAACCGCTTCTTCAGGAGGAATAATATAAAGTACCATCTGTAACAGAAGCATAATGACATAGTGACATATTTAATAGCATATACAATAATAACAGTACTGAAGGGGAAATGGTCACTGAGTTGCCTACCCATGAGGAACCAGCACTCAACCACATCTAATTATTGGTAAGTTACAATATATTATAGAAAAAGACGAAAGAAGGAGAGAGAGAGAGAGAGAGAGAGTGAGTAAGAAACAAAAAATAAGAGAGTAACAAAGAAAGAGAGAGAGAGAGAGAAAGAAAGAGAGCGTGAGATAGAGAATAAGAAAGAGAGAGAGAAAGAAAGAGAGAAAAAGAGTGTGGGAGAGAGTAAGAAAGAAAAAGAGAGAGAGAAAGAAAAAAAGAAAAGAAAGAGAGAGTGTGTGTGTGAGAGACCGAGAGAAAAAAAGAGAGAGAGAGCGAGAGGGAGAGAGCGAGTGGGTGAGAGCGAGAGGGAGAGAAAGAAAGAAAGAAAATCTGTCCCCCAAGCATACATAAGATATAATTCTAATTTTGTCTAGGGAGAGCTAATAGAGGGTAGGGTGACCACGTGTCCCGGATTGCCCGGGACAGTCCCGCATTTTGCAGGTCTGTCCCGGGCACATTCATTCCATCACAATACAGTGTCCCGGAATGAAACCTACACAGCTACCCCCTGGGCCAATCTGATGCCCCCAAAAAAGGCCGCCACATCACCGCTTTACTCACTGACAGTACTTGTCCTGGCCGGGAATGCCTGGAGGAGCACAATCCCGCCCCCTGCTTGTGATTGGAGAAATCATAAATCCTGCCTCTTGTGTCCGATCACTGTGCTGTGATTTGTTACAGCACAAGCTGATTTTTGGGAAGGGAGGGTGTCCCTGAATGGTAGTTTGGAAATGTGGTCACCCTATTAGAGGGTGATGTGATGTACTGCAAGTTCAGCCCCACCATGCACAGAGAATTTCCAACTTAAAGGGGTTGTAAATGTTCGTGTTTTTTCACCTTAATGCATCCTATGCATTAAGGTGAAAAAACACCTGGCAATCACGGGCCCCCCAGCCCCCCCTTTTACTCACCTGAGCCAGTTCACCTGCTCTGCGCGTCCTCTGCGTCTTCTTCTCCACAGAGTCTCGGTAGTGATTGGATAGATTGATAGCAGTGCAGCCATTGGCTCCCGCTGCTTTCAATCAAATCCAATGACGTGGGGCCGAGTCATACACTCTGCGGCTATGAACGCCGACTGTATGACACAGGAGCACGCCCGCAAGGTAACCCCCTCAGGAGAGAGCTTCCCAGAGGGGGTTAGCTATTGCGGGGAGGAGCCGCGAGACCCACCGTGGGACCCCAGAACAGGAGAATCGGGACCACTCTGTGCAAAACAAACTGCACAGTTGAGGTAAGTATGAAATGTTTGTTATTTAAAAAAAAAAAAAAATTAACCTTTTACAACCACTTTAATGAACAGCAATCTAAGCTCCAGCAGACTGGGAGGGGACATCACTGGGGCAGGTTAGCTCTGCAAGTTAACCCTTTACACAGGTAAACAGTAGCTGCCACCATGTGGCTGAAGTCTAGTTACATTGCCCTAGCTTGGGCCAATGCAGTATGCATAGCTCATACCTGACCAATCCCTGTGTAAGCTGCAAATTGCTATAGTAGTTGCCGCTACTACAGTGATAGTGTCAGTCTTCCAGATCGAAAACAGCTGCCTTTTTTTATAGTTACCATGGGGGTTGCTCACTTGCCTCCATTCAGAGAAAGCTTTGTATTTTTTTCAATGAATGCAAGGATTCTCTGATTTGATGAGGTGGAGATTGTGACATCACTGCCCTGACTCTCCACCATGTCCAATCAGAGAACGCCTAGTATTTATTGAAAAAAAAATATGAGGGTTTCCCCTAAATGATGGCGTGCATCTGCCTGTGCTTACTTTTCAGAAGGGAAGCCAATTGCCACTGGACCTAGAAGAACCTGCTATAACTGTATACACATCCTGTTCACAGCATCAACTGGGGCAATTCTGATCTTATTTATTGCAGATACATAGACCCCTCAATTTATGCAGCACTTTAGATATAATATGTATTATACATTCAGTCCCTGTCATCAAGGAGCTTACACTCTAAGGCCCCTAACTCACATTCATACATACTAAGGCCAATTCAGACAGGAGCCAATTAACCTTCCAGCATGTCTTTGGAGTGTGGGAGGAAACCGGAGTACCCAGGGGAAACCCACACAGGCACAGGGAGAACATTCAAACTCCAGGCAGGTAGTGTTGTGGTTTGGATTACAAGAAACGACCTTGTGCTGCCAGGCGGAAGGGCTAACCACTTAGCCATTGAGCTAACCTTTAGGAAATGTCTGTGACACGCCCTGACACACCAGACAGGAATGTAGCAGAGTTTAAAATATAGTAGTTTTCTTCATAGAGGCAAGGATTCTTTAATGACTGGTGATTAGAGCATTTAGATGTTTAACAATTTTTAAATATCGCTTTCCGCTGCATGCACATGGGTTTACGAATAAATGCTCCAAATGTGCTGCCAGAAGTTGGCAGAAAAATGCCTGTAGTGTTCTGTTTTTACGCATGTTACACACATATGTACAAGAGACATTTACACACATTTTTGCTTGTATTGCGTTTGAATGCATAAGCCCATTCTGTTGTCAAGAATAATAATTTATTGCAGCCACTAGAATAAATTTACACTCATATGCATGCGTTTAGTAGGGATGAGCCGAACACCCCCGGGTTCGGTTCGCACCAGAACCCGCAAACGGACCGAAAGTTCGCACGAACGTTAGAACCCTATTAAATACAATGGATGCGAACGTTCGAAATCTAAAGTGCTAATTATAACGACTAATATGCATGTTATTGTCCTAAAAAGGGATTGGGAACCCGGGTTCTGCACCAGGGGACATGTATCAATGCAAAAAGAATTTTTAAAAACTAACGTTTTTCGGGAGCAGTCATTTTAATGATGCATAAATTGAAAAAAAAAAAAGTCAAATATTCCTTTAAATATCGTACCTGGGGTGTGTGTAAAGTATGCCTGTGAAGTGGCACGCGTTTCCCGTGTTTAGAACTGTCCCTGCACAAAATGACATTTCTAAAGGAAAAAAAAGCCATTTAAAACTGCTTGCGGCTTTAATGTAATGTCTGGTCCCAGTAATATGGATGAAAATCTTTGAGAAAAATGGCATAGCTACCCCATCACACCCCCCCCCCTACCCCTACCCCATCCCATTACCAGCCCCTTTGGGTCTTGTATGGATATTAAGGGGAACCCCACACACAAAATAAAAAAGGCCCTATATACTCTGAACAGCCGTATACAGGCGGTACATACAAGACAGGGACTGTAGGTTTGTTCTTATGTAGAATCTGTTTGTAATTTTGAACAGGTACATTGTTTAAGTGTAGCTCCAGACAAAAAATCTATTTTTAAGCTTTTTGGAAAACATAGGGAAGGGTTATCACCCCTGTAACATTTGTTTTGCTGTCTGTGCCCCTGTTCAGAACATTTCACCTCACTTTCCGTCCCAATGACAAATGTTTTTGAAAAGTGGGGTTTTTATTGAAACAAGGATTGGTGATAAAGCATCAGTAGAGAGGAGACACCTTTTTCCCATATTAACTCTTACAGGAGAGAATTTCCCTTTCATGGGGTAGATTTCCTCTCACTTCCTGTTGTCTCCTTTCGTTTGCAAGTAGAAGTCGTTTGTAAGTTGGATGTTTGAAAGTAGGGGCCTGCCGTATATACTCTGCTGAAATTTGCCCCTTACATGTTGGTGTTGCCACAACACTGTAAGCCCTCACAGTTACTCTTGCTGGGCGCATGAATGGGCCCTGCTGTGAATTATTAGATCAAGAATTGTAATTGCATGCCCCTGTTGAACAGGGGCTGAAAAATTGGGCCTTTGGTGGTGGTGGTGGTGTTGACACAACACTGTAAGGCCTCACAGTTACTCTTGGTGGGCGCAGGAATGGGCCCTACTGTGAATTATTAGATCAAGAATTGTAATTACATGCCCCTGTTAAACAGGGGCAGAAAAATTGGGCCTTAGGCACTGGTGCCACAACACTGCAACCCCTCACAGATACTGTACTTGGAGCACAGCAATGAGCCCTGTTGCAAAGTATTGCATCAAAAAATTTAATTACACGCCCCTGTTAAATAGGGGCTGAAAAATTGGGCCTTAGGCACTGGTGCTGGTGCCACGACACTGCAACCTCTCCCAGATACTCTATTTGGAGTGCAGGAATGAGCCCTGCTGCAAAGCATTGCATAAAAAGTTGTAATTACATGCCCCTGTTAAACAGGGGCTGAAAAATTGGGCCTTAGCCACTGGTGGCGGCACCCAGAAACAAAAATGTTCTTCCAAGCTATTATCATCAATCGGATCATTGAGGAGGAGGAGGATAGTCAGTCAACATAACAGGACAGTCACTCAGCATCAGTCTTGAAGAGATGTGACATTTGAAAATAAATTAGTCTGTTATATCAGCTTCAGGTGTTTGGTAGCTGGTGGTGATCCAAGACTGGTTCATCTTTATGAAGGTCAGTCGATCAACCGAGTCGGTGGACAGGCGCACCCTGTGATCCGTGACAAATCCTCCAGCAGCACTGAATGTGTGTTCTGAGAGAACGCTGGATGCAGGACAGGCCAGTAGCTCAATTGCATACTGTGCAAGCTCTGGCCAGTGATCCATCCTCAAGACCCAGTAAGCCAGAGGATTTTCGGTGGGGAAGGTGTCCGAGTCTGACCTTGCCCCTAGGTATTCCTACACCATGTATATCAGATGCTGGCGATGGTTGCTGGAACCGATCATACCTTGGGGCTGCGGACTGAAGAATTGTCTGAACGCATCGGTCAGACGGCCACCTTCCCCACCGCTCCTTCTTTGACTGACCGAAGCCTCAGCAACTCGTTGTCCAGGACCAGGAGTTTGTAACCTCCCAGTCTCTGGGAACGCGTTGCACAGACCTTTCTGCAAGGCCTCCCGGAGTTGTCTCATCCTCTGCTCCCTCTGCGACGGTAAGATAAGGTCCACAACCTTACCCTTGTACCGTGGATCAAGGAGAGTGGCCAGCCAGTAATGGTCCCTCTCCTTGATCCGAAGAATACGAGGATCCTTCCACAGACTTTGCAGGATCAGGGAGGCCATGCAGCGTAGGTTAGCTGAGGCATTCGGTCCGGAGTCCTCTGGGTCACTAAGGACAACATGATCCGCAGCCACCTCCTCCCAGCCACGTACAAGTCCACGGGTTTCTTGGGACTGTAAATCATCCCTAAAAGACTGCTGCTGATGATGCTGAGTGCCAGGCTCCACCTCCATGATGACACAATCCTCCTCCTCCTCCTCCTCTTCCTGTGTGATGGGTGGGACAGAAGGAACACTGTCTGGGTAAAGGGGGCCTTGAGAGGCAAGGAAGTCCTCCTCTTCCTGCCTCTGTTCTGCCTCAAGTGCCCTGTCCATTATTCCACGCAGCGTATGTTAAACAGGTGGACAAGAGGTACAGTGTCACTGATGCATGCACTGTCACTGCTCACCATCCTCGTGGCCTCCTCAAATGGTGCCGGGACAGTGCATGCATCCCTGATCATGCCCCACTGGCGTGGTGAAAAAAACCTGAGCTCCCCTGACCCTGTCCTGGTGCTGTAGTCGCACGGGTACTCATTGATGGCCCTCTGCTGCATGTGCAGCCACTTCAGCATGGCCAACGTTGAGTTCCACCTGGTGGGCATGTCACATATAAGGCGGTTCTTGGGCAGGTTCAACTCCTTTTGCAGCTCAGCCAGGCGAGCACTGGCATTATAAGATCTGCGGAAATGCACACAGACTTTCCTGGCCTGCCTCAGGACATCCTGTAAGCCCGGGTACCTGCCCAAGAACCGCTGCACCACCAGGTTAAGGACGTGAGCCACACAGGGCACATGGGTCAGTTGTCCCTGTCGGAGGGCGGAGAGGAGGTTGGTGCCATTGTCGCAAACCACCATTCCTGCCTTAAGCTGGCGTGGCATCAACCACCTCTCGGCCTGCCCCTGCAGAGCAGACAGAACCTCTGCCCCAGTGTGGCTCCTGTCCCCCAAAAACACCAGCGCAAGCACAGCATGGCATCTTTTTGCCTGCGTACTTGCGTAGCCCCTTGAACGCCTACGGAGCACCGCTGGTTCCGAGGACAAAGCACAGGAAGATGCCATGGAGGAAGAAGAAGAGGAGGGGGTGGAGGAGAGAGGTGTGTCACAACCAGTAGTAGCATTTTGGAGGTGTGGCGGCGGAACAACCTCCAACACTACTGCACCTTGTCCTGCATCCTTCCCAGCTGCCAAAAGAGTGACCCAATGGGCCGTGAAAGAAAGGTAACGTCCCGGTCCATGCCTGCTGGACCATGAGTCAGCGGTAATATGCACCTTACCGCTGACCGCCCTGTCCAGCGAGGCCAAGACATTGCCTTCCACATGCCGGTAGAGAGCCGGAATCGCCTTCCGTGAGAAAAAGTGGCGTTTGGGAACCTGCCACTGAGGAACCGCACATTGCACAAACTCACGGAAGGGGGCCGAGTCTACCAACTGAAAAGGCAGCAGTTGAAGCGCTAGCAATTTAGCCAAGCTAGCATTCAAACGCTGGGCATGTGGATGGCTGGGAGTGAACTTCTTTCGACGGTCCAGCAGCTGGGGCAGGGAAATTTGCCTGCTAGAATCGGACGTCTGTGTACTGCTAGCAGAGTGCCCGCAAGTACTTGGCCGTGACACACCTAATTCTACACCTTCATTCCTCTCAGTGCAGGTTTCAGAGAGGACTGAAGGTATAGTGGGGTTGGAGATCCCAGCTGATGCGGTGCAAGGAGAGGTCCGCTTTGTTCTTTGGTGTGGGTCTTAAAGGTAGGCTTGCCAACGAGCTGCATGGCAGGTCAACATATGTCTGGTCAAGCATGTGGTGCCCAAGCGGCTGATGTTTTGGCCACGCGATATACGCTTGAGACATATGTTGCAAACAGCAGCTGTGCGATCTCGACTCAAAAAAGGCCCACACCAAAGAACTTTTTGAATAACGGGCAGAGGCAGCGCCCTGCACAGGCGGAGCTCTGCGGTGTGATTCAGTCGGTGTGCTGCCCTTACGCTGGCCCCCCGAGGGAATCCTGCCTCATTGGAGATGTGCCTCCTCCTCATCCTCCTCCTCTCTCCTATTAGGCACCCACGTGGAGTCAGTCACCTCATCATCCCCTCCCTCCTCATCACTGGAGCCAATCTGGCAGTATGCTGCAGCTGCTGGAACATGACTGCCAGATTGGTGTCCTTCTTGAGCATTCCCTCTCTCTGCTCTCACACTACTGCCTTCCTCTAGCTGGGTATCATCATCAGACCCTTTGAAATGCTGGGCATCCTCCTGGAGCATGTACCCAACACTGTGCTCAAACAGTTCGGGGGACTCCTCAGGAGGACATGGTGGGTCTAGGGAAGGAGTGACTGATGATGACATTGATACCAGGGAAGAGGACGCTTTGGCAGCTGCTTTGCCAGTACCCTGAGCCTGGATGAGAGAGGATGAGGAGGATGAGGAGGGCTTGGTCATCCACTCTACCAAGTCTTTGGCATGATGCGGCTCAACACGTCCAGCTGCCGAAAATAAGGACAAGCGTGTCCCATGGCCACGTGCTGATGACGATGCACCGTGTCCACGACCAGCACTGTTGTCTCTAGACACAGAGCCTGCTTGCCCTCTTTTATTGGCTCCTGACTGTCTGCCTCTCCTTGTTTGCCTTCCAGACATTCTAATGGCCTGCAGGGAGATGGGAAAACCAGCAATAAGGGGTAGCTTCAGGTGTATATTTTGCAGGAAGCACACTACGCCCGCTGTAAGTGCTGCAGATGACTGGCTGTGTTACACAACAGGAAAAAACAGCAATAAGGGCTAGCTTCAGGTGTTTATTTTGCAGGAAGCACACTCCGCCCGCTGTAAGTGCTGCAAATGCCTGTTAGTGTAACACAAAAGAAAAAAAGCTCCAGCAATAAGGGCTAGCTTCAGGTGTATAATGTGCAGGAGGCACACTCCACCCGCTGTAAGTGCTGCAAATGCCTGTTAGTGTAACACACCAGGAAAACACAGCAATACGGGCTAGCTTCAGGTGTATATTTAGCAGGAAGCACACTCCGCCCGCTGTAAGTGCTGCAAATACCTGTTAGTGTAACACACCAGGAAAACACAGCAATACGGGCTAGCTTCAGGTGTATAATGTGCAGGAGGCACACTCCGCCCGCTGCAAGTGCTGCAAATGCCTGTTAGTGTAACACACCAGGAAAACACAGCAATATGGGCTAGCTTCAGGTGTATATTTAGCAGGAAGCACACTCCGCCCGCTGTAAATGCTGCAAATGCCTGTTAGTGTAACACACCAGGAAAACACAGCAATACGGGCTAGCTTCAGGTGTATATTTAGCAGGAAGCACACTCCGCCTGCTGTAAGTGCTGCAAATGCCTGTTAGTGTAACACACCAGGAAAACACAGCAATACGGGCTAGCTTCAGGTGTAAATTTAGCAGGAAGCACATTCCGCCCGCTGTAAGTGCTGCAAATGCCTGTTAGTGTAACACACCAGGAAAACACAGCAATACGGGCTAGCTTCAGGTGTATAATGTGCAGGAGGCACACTCCGCCCGCTGTAAGTGCTGCAAATGCCTGTTAGTGTAACACACCAGGAAAACACAGCAATACGGGCTAGCTTCAGGTGTATATTTAGCAGGAAGCACACTCCGCCCGCTGTAAGTGCTGCAAATGCCTGTTAGTGTAACACACCAGGAAAACACAGCAATACGGGCTAGCTTCAGGAGTATACTGTGCAGGAGGCTTAGCAACAATGACACTGACACTGTCCCCTGCTTATCCTTCTCTCTTCCTGCACACAAGGTTTATCAAAGAATATGACACTGACACTCTCCCTGCCTATCCTTCTCTCTCCCTGCACACAAGGTTTAGAAAAGAATATGACACTGACACTGTCCGCTGCCTATCCTTCTCTCTCCCTGCACACAAGGTTTAGCAAAGAAGATGACACTGACACTCTCCCTGCCTATCCTTCTCTCTCCCTACACACAAGAATAGCACAAATAATAGCACAATGACACTGTCCCTGCCTATCCTTCTCTTTCCCTGCGCCGGAACACACTACACAAGGCCGCCGCGCTGGCGGCCTTTTATAGTGTGGGGCGTGTGCTAAACCCCCTGAGCTATAATTGGCCACAGGCAACCTGCCTGTGGCCAATTATGGCTCTCCTAGCTGCCGGCGCTGTGATTGGCCAAGCATGCGGGGTCACAGTGCATGCTTGGCCAATCACAGCGCCGGGATTGCACTGCGATGGCACAGTGTATTGTGGGCCGTTCGCGTCACTCGAATTTGGCGCGAACGGCCCAAATAGTTCAATCTTCGTCGAACGATCGAACAGCCGATGTTCGAGTCGAACGTATGTTCGACTCGAACACCGAGCTCATCCCTAGCGTTCAGGCGTGTTTGCTTACTTCCGGGCTTAAATTACACAGAGAAACTCCACTCTGAATGCAGGTTTGGGGCATTTCTTTTTACGCCCCGGACCACTGCTCTAAAATACACCTGTAAGCGACACAACGTGCATATGAACATTAGATAACCTAGAGCTGCTTTCAGAGGTGTAAAAAAATGCCAGGTTCCTCTAACAGAGATTTTTTTTTTTCTGCCTGGATGCATGAGGCCTAAATGAAAAGAATAGCGGTGTAAGCAAATATTTACAGAAAAGATATTACAAAATCAACAGTAAGCAAAAATGAAATAAAAGGGATTACAAGTAAAAAAGCAATTATCAAAGTTTTCCTGGTCTTTAGGTTATGTGCAGGGTAATTAGTTTGCAGAATATTCTAATCTGTTAGAGTCACCGACTCACTTAGCATTTCTTTCATAGTTCCAATGGTAATAACAGTCCTAAAAGCCTCAAACCTGTGTCCATGAATAAATTAGAACCAAAGATATGTCACCAGCACATCAAGGATCTCCAAAAAGTCCAAAAGTTGTATTAAACAATCACATCACAGCATAAAACAGCAATGTTTCGGGCCTCGCGGGGCCCCTTTGTTAGGGATCCAAATGTACAAGCATACCTTCCAACCGTCCCGGATTCCGCGGGACCGTCCCGAGCTTTAAAGTAAGTCTCGGGGTCCTGCAGATCTGCTAAGTGCCGAGAATTCAAAGAAATTCTGTCATGACTCTCTCTCTCTCTCTCTCTCTCTCTCTATATATGTGTAGCGGGGTCCTCAATTTAGTGGGATACACCTGGGGGTAGTGTGACCCAAGTGTGTGATTATGTTAGGGTTCAGACCCCTTTTTGTTGTTCGTGGAGGATTGGGTGGTGCAATATTCTCCTTGACCAGTGGGTGTCAGTGTACCTACTGGCTCAGGGTAGAATCACTACCAGAGTGCTACCCTTCTTTTGTCCCTTTGCGGAGATGGTACGGCTGGGGTGGGGAACCCGCCGTGGTGTCGATGTGAGGAGATAAAAGGGGGAGACGCCCTCGCCACAAGGTTCTTTTCTTCGGGGATGATCCCTTCACGCACCTAGGCACCTTAGGCCTGGGTGCGGGCGGTTCAAGGTTCCGGCCTAGGCGCCCTAGGCTTGGCCGGAATGAAGTTGGAGTCCATCCCAGGCACCTTCAGCCTGGGATGAGGTACTATTGAGGAGGCCTGGGACCCGGTGGCTTCGACTGGGTCCCGCGAGGGTGAAGTTGCTCCAGGGCGCCCCTTGCGAGGGGACCCGCATCTGAGGTGAGGAGGCTGGGGAGGTCACCCGTCCGAAGACCCGGTGTAGTGTCAACCCGGTGACGGATGGGCCTTCAGTAACTCCCTTGGAGGACATCTTCCCCTGATAGGGGCTATAGCGCAGTGGAGGAGCTTTAATCAAGACTCCTGCAACCCCTGGTCATAGCACAGGGAGTGTAGGGACTAGGAATCTGTACAGTGCCTCGACCTGCTTCCCCATCGTATCATGCCGTTGCATTTGACTGTATGTGAAGATACGCAATAAACCTGAGTTTGGACTTTGATGGGTGTATGGACTCTGTTAATGGGAGCAAAGGGAGATTCTGGCACGGAAGGACTAACCCTCGGAACCGGCACACATTTGGCCCGAGGAAAAGATTGGTATTGGCCTTCACCTCACCCGCAGCCGTGGGGAGGACATGGGCCGTAGCGCACCTCACTCTGTCCGTGATATACCCCTAGCTAAAGAGGACGGGGTGAGGGGGTGGCTACACGTGGGGGCTCGTGAGTCCGGGATGAAATGTGTGTTGACCCTGAGGTTTGGAACGGCTGTGTTTGAACTTTGCTGCCCGGAGGAGGTCCGAGCAGGTCGGCCATGTGATTGGCCAAAGTGCATCCCTGCTCGGAGTTGTGGACATGACCCTAAGTCGGGAAAGGCCCACGCGGAGGAGCGTAAAAAAGGGAGAGGTCCAGCCGTGTGAAGTACTACATGTGGGGACTGTTAATGCACTGCGCTACGAGGCACCCCGTGACTGTACAATTCGTGGGCGGAGGCTGGCGGAAGCCCGCGAAAGTGTGCAAGTCGTGGGAGGAGTCTGGCTACGTGTGGAGATACATGTGGAGACTCCGGCGCGTGGTCAGCGCGTGATGGAGCAGCAAGTGGTCGGAGTGAACTCAGGCTCCCAGTGGATGTCGGTACTTTATCCTTTCAAGATGACTGCATTTGCTGCTCCCCTGACAGACACGGGAATAAGACTTAGGCCCCGAGGACAGTTGGCTCTGTATTCATGCAGAGACACGGAGGCTCTCGGTGTGATCTGTCCCGGATGCTCGGGACTGGTGGTCCAACTAAAGCCATTCGGGCGATGTGAAGCGTGCAAAGAGTTTCTTTTTGAGGTCGAATCATCCACAGTAAGGCCCCGGGCCCTTCGCCTCAACTGCATCACAGGAACCGCCACTCCGGAGGGAGAGATCCAGGCCTCTGCGGAGGTTCCCGTACGCGCTGACCAGGGCGAAGTGACTGCCCAACCAGAGACAGAGAGAGAAATCCGAGGACACTGCTTCGGTCACCACAGACTCCCTGCTGCCACCCCCGAAGAGGAAGATAGGCCTGGTGCAGGCCTCCTGTGGTCGTGGTCGAGCTTCGCCCCGCTGCTTGCTGGACCTGGATGGATCCGGTCGGAAAAATCCTGGACATCCCAGTGCTGAAAGAGGTCCAGGTGAGCCAGGGGCTGGGACTGTGTGTGTGGTTGGAGGTGTCGGGAGTCCACAGCCGGTGGAGCCCACAAGGGAGGGTAGCCTTCCGTCTACTAGAGACTACCTTCCCGCCGAGATGTATGACACCTCCGATCTAGAGTCGCTGTCGGACTGTGGGGATGACGGAGAAATAGATGAACTGTTTCACCGGAAGGGCTGGGACAAACGCCCGTTACCCGTGCAGAGTAAGCCACAGGATTCCCCCATGTCCATAGATGACAGTATGCTTCGGGTGCAAGCCCCGGAGTTATTGAGGAAGCCTAGTCCTCCAAATAGCCTTCCACATTCAACCACATCACCCGCTCTGATAGTGGGGATGCAGCGTGCTTCATTGCGGGCACCAAGAGCAAAGCCGCCTGAGATGGTGAAGGTACCTCGGCACCCGGAGGCCATCGTACAGCCAGGAGAAGGGGAGCGAGATGTGATGCCGCCTCTAGCTCGATTGCAGAGACTTTTCTCCCAGAGAGTCGCCCGTGAATATGGGTGGGAGTACCCCTACTTGCCTCGGGACTTATTGTATGAAGTCGAGGTCTTGCGACCACGGTGGTATGACGAGTTTGTGTGGGAGAAACTCAAAGTGCCCCATGCCCGGCGATACCTGTCATGTTCGCCGCCGGTGTCTAAAAAGTTTAAAGACTGTACAGCTGATTGGAGACTGGGACGCCATATCCATGCTGATAAGGTGCTCATCTGCAGGAAAGAAGGAGAAGACGTCGAATATTCGGTGGAAGTATTTGACAAACACCTGAAGCCCTTGTTTTTGCCGGATCCAAGATTTTACTTGTAGGAGAAGTGAAATCCTATTTTGTTGCTGTTGAAACTTTCTGGAAGAGACATTCCCAGACTCCTAGAACTGTGCCCTACTTTTGTTTTGATTTGGGCTTTTCTTTCACTCACTGGAGACTTGGGAGCTGTTGTTTTTTTTTTGGTTCTCCCTTTTCTTCATGTGCCAAAAGGGCAGAGACATTTGGGGATAGAGTTAGAGTAGGAAAGCAGGAAGAATGAAGACTTCGGCAAGTGTTGTGACCGCGGCGCTGTCACCAGGTGGCAGTGTTGTGCAACGATTGTTTGAAAATGTTACACATACGTCACTTTACTTATTGGAGTGAATGGGTTTCTCGGCTGACAGACCCATTCATGCCAAATGGTACAGATTGTTAGGATGTTGTTTCTTTTGTTTCCCTTCTGCAGGAGATTCATCGATCAAGACTGCTGAGAGTGGGGTGGTTTTTGATTAGGAATGGGAGGGATTGTAAATGGGTACAAATCAGAAGTTTTATATGAGAGTTTATCGTTTTATATATTTTTTTCTTCCGTTGAACAGGTCTTGGCATGTACAGTATTCAAAGTTTGGGGACAGCCTTTGGGGTTCACTCCATGTCACCACGTTAATGGGAGACATGGGTGTGCACCTGACGCTGGGGACCAGCGTCAAATCACAGGGGGAGTGTGTAGCGGGGTCCTCAATTTAGTGGGATACACCTGGGGGTAGTGTGACCCAAGTGTGTGATTATGTTAGGGTTCAGACCCCTTTTTGTTGTTCGTGGAGGATTGGGTGGTGCAATATTCTCCTTGACCAGTGGGTGTCAGTGTACCTACTGGCTCAGGGTAGAATCACTACCAGAGTGCTACCCTTCTTTTGTCCCTTTACGGAGATGGTACGGCGGGGAACCCGCCGTGGTGTCGATGTGAGGAGATAAAAGGGGGAGACGCCCTCGCCACGAGGTTCTTTTCTTCGGGGATGATCCCTTCACACACCCAAGCACCTTAGGCCTGGGTGCGGGCGGTTCAAGGTTCCGGCCTAGGCGCCCTAGGCCTGGCCGGAATGAAGATGGAGTCCATCCCAGGCACCTTCAGCCTGGGATGAGGTACTATTGAGGAGGCCTGGGACCCGGTGGCTCCGACTGGGTCCCGCGAGGGTGAAGTTGCTCCAGGGCGCCCCTTGCGAGGGGACCCGCATCTGAGGTGAGGAGGCTGGGGAGGTCACCCGTCCGAAGACCCGGTGTAGTGTCAACCCGGTGACGGATGGGCCTTCGGTAACTCCCTTGGAGGACATCTTCCCCTGATAGGGGCTATAGCGCAGCGGAGGAGCTTTAATCAAGACTACTGCAACCCCTGGTCATAGCACAGGGAGTGTAGGGACTAGGAATCTGTACAGTGCCTCGACCTGCTTCCCCATCGTATCATGCCGTTGCATTTGACTGTATGTGAAGATACACAATAAACCTGAGTTTGGACTTTGATGGGTGTATGGACTCTGTTAATGGGAGCAAAGGGAGATTCTGGCACGGAAGGACTAACCCTCGGAACCGGCACACATTTGGCCCGAGGAAAAGATTGGTATTGGCCTTCACCTCACCCGCAGCCTTGGGGAGGACATGGGCCGTAGCGCACCTCACTCTGTCCGTGATATACCCCTAGCTAAAGAGGACGGGGTGAGGGGGTGGCTACATATATATATATATATATATATATATATATATATATATATAATTACTGTGTATTGTAAAGATACGGGGTGATTAAACTCTAGTGGTGGATGTGTTTCCAAGAAATAGTGCCAGTCCAGACTGCATTTTTTATTTATTTTTTGGAAAGCGCGAACGCAGTCCCCTACTACCACAAATTATGTAGTCAAGTTTCCCGCATTTGGGGAAATCGCAGGGGTCAGCACAGCCGGAGTGCATTGGCCGAGCCTTGCCCTGGGAGGACCATCTTCGTGATCATGGTATCTCCTCTGCCAGGTAAGTATCAGACTGCATTGTTAAAGGCATGGCAGCCCACTTTTATTTAAAGGAACAGAAAGTTCAAAAATAGACAACAACAATTTCCCTTGCAGGGGGCTCCACCATTACTGTAACTTGCTGGTTCAGCCTCCTGGCTTACTCACTTGCCACACGGCTGCTTCAGGCCTCACGCCTAAGCCTTAGGTCTGCTCCTAACACCAACACAAGTACCCTTCGGTCAAGCTCTCTTGTAGCTTATTTGGGATCAGCTTTGCGCTGCATTGTTGCGGACTACATCTGCCTCCTGCAGACACGTACGCTCAAGAGAAGAAGGGAGCCCTCCTAACTCCCATGCACAGACCTCGTGTCTGTTGGATGGAGTCTCCTGACTTCTTGGCCAGACCTCATGTCTGCCCGGGTGGAGCCGTCTCTAAGTGGGAGCCCTGAGCTCTAACCCTGGGAAGATTATGAACCCAGCACACAGGTGTGCAATCAACACGCCAGCCGCTCTAAAAATCTGGGTGAAAATGCTAATAAACACAGTGACATGGGGTTTCCTCTCTACAGTATAAAAAAACAGAGAAAAACGCATGGTACGAGAGTCCGGGAGCCGCGCACCCCAATATTATGTAGGAAAAGGGAAGTTTCCCCCGGGGTTTTTTTTTGCGGCATATTGTATTTCATCAAGAAAAAGGCATAGTCAAATCTATGTCTTTTATTATACAATGAATAAAAATACAGTTGCAAAAATTGGTTAAAAATTGTACACTCTGGTTACACACAGTTTATGAAAAATAACAATAATGTTATATAATAGTCAACAATACAATACATTCTATGCAATGAGAAATTGGCATCCATGTGAGTACCACGACGCGTTTAGACCATCGCGGTCTTCTTCAGGGGATTTGTACTCTGGTGAAAATATACATCAGAAGAATTTGTAAAATTTTACCATTTTGACCAAATACTAATGGTAGGTAGGTAGTCGTGAATTTCTATTTACCGCTCAAGGGATGAAATTCGGAGCGTGGCATATAACCAGAGATGATGAGTGTATTATATAGAGGACCGGGGATCAATGCATGGTGTCACCCACTCCACCAGAGCAGGCACCAACACAGAAAAGGCTTGCAGAGGGTCACACATGGGGACCTTCAGATCGGGAAGGGATGGACGACACCTGTGATGTGGTTCAAATGATAATTTAATGAAAATTATGTAAAATATTGGTGTGTTTTGCCAACATTTTTATTTAACATTTTTATTTTTAAGTGTCAGGTAAGGTTTACCCACAGTCGCATATTTGGGTCTGTGTTGTTTTTAACCGCAACGTGGGTTGAAACAAGTAGTTAAAGTAGAATTATGATAATCTAGTTAAGTATCGTGGGGTAAGGTATGTCTAGTTATAATATCAATACCATAAAGGTATGGTAGATATAGTGATTAATGTGTGTAAGGTCAACCGCATAAAGGGATATAGATGTTGGGAAGTAAGTGTGAAAGAGTGACCTGTGAAATGAATGACATGTGAATGTGAATGTGTAGTGGAGTGTATGGGAAAAACGAATATGGTGGATAGAAAATATTTGTGTGAAATTAAATGTGCAAGAAAAGTAAATGCGGCACAAACCAATGTGAATCAGAAAATTGGAAAAAATAAATTAGTAAGTGAGAGTGCATAGGATATGTGCCTGTTAAGCCCTGTACACACGATCGGATTTCCTATGGATTCTAATCCGATGGACTTTTCCATCGGAAATCTGATGAAGCTGACTTCCATCAGTCTTGCCTACACACCATCAGTCAAAAATCCGACCGTCTCAAACGCTGTGACGTAAAACACTCCGACAAGCTGAGAAAAATGAAGTTCAATGCTTCAGAGCATGCGTCGACTTGATTCTGAGCATTTGTGGGTTTTTTGTCCGATGGAGTTCCACACAGACGATCGGAATTTGCTATCGTTTTTTTTCCCATCGGATAAATTTAAAACATGTTCTATTTTTTCTCACCGATGGACAAAAGACCGATGGGGCCCATACATGATCGGTTTGTCCAAAGAGAAAAGTCCATCGGACTGTTTTCATCTGTAAAACCTATTGTGTGTACACGACATCAGTGGAAGTGTATGACCTAATTATTGGAGTGTGTGGTACAGAATGTTGAGATAATAAGTAATATTAGGCATTGAGGTACTAAAGATTATAATAACTGTATTATAGAGTCAACATTAAAATGTTAGAGACTATTGAGAAAGTAGGTTAAATGTGCTGGATGTGGTACTTACATACTGTATGCTCCAATCCTGGGTGTATGGAAGGAGTTGTCCTCGGATCGCTTAGGCCGGTTTCACACTGGGGCGGTGGGGTATTTTTAGCGGCGCTATATCGTCGGGATTGCAGAGGTATTCGTCCGCGGTTTGCGGGCGGTATTACCGCGGTATTCCATTAATTTCAATGTCTTTCCATTTTTATGTCATCTGGCTGGAAAACTGTCGGAGGAAGATTCCAATCCTTCCCTGCTACAATTTCCTTTTCATGCAGTTTTGAATGCAGCGAGTCATCTCACAACCTATTTACAGTCACTTCACAGTTTTTACTTGTAGAGGAAGACTTCAACCCTTCCCTGCCACAATTTCTTTTTTATGAAATTTTGAATGCAGCGAGTCACCTCACAACCTATTTACAGTCACTTCAAAAAAAAATTTTTCTTTTTGTGTTTATTGGGACACTAATTGATAATTTTTCTTGGGACATTTTTTTGTATTAATTGTATTCCAGTTTGCACTTTGATTTTTGCACATATTTGTTGGTAGCGCATTTTTTTTATTATTTGTCAATATTTTTGTATAGCTGTATATTCCAGCTATTTTTTTAGATGCAGCACCCATCACTTATATCTCATTAGTCTTTTATAAGGATCATATTCCTTTGAAATAACTTTTTATTGGTACCAGAGTTTTCTTTTGAACCTTTGTTTTTTGCAGCACAGGGGATGCGCGAATTTTTCCACGCTTTACAATATCTCACCAGAATATAATCTTTTCTGCTGCTCCCCTCTCACATTATTTATTAGTAATATATTGTTAAGTTGGTTTATACCACACACTAATATCCAATTCTTATAGGATTGTGTCAATATGGACATCTTTGATTACCATAAAAATAGGAAAATCAATCCGGATGAGGTCTTTGACCAAAGCAATCCAGAAATGGATGGGATTCGGGGGATTTTCATTCATGCGACTTAAAAATGTCCTCATAGCTGAATTGCATGCCTCCTGGGACATAGTTTTTCTCGAACGGTATTTGAAAGAAAAAATGATCCCCAGGAGCCTTCGGTGGAATGTGTATCCAGATAGAGGGGATGCAGAACTTAGTGAATGGTTTCTCTATTTTAACAATGCTGGTTTGGCTTTTTTGGAGTTTTTGGTTTCTCGTAAGAGAGCCAAGGTGGTCAGGTTACAGCAGGAGATCAATGATATCAAAGAAAGATTAGGCTCTATGAGTAAAGAGGGACTATATCAGATCTACACTAAGGAACTTCGGGATATCATAATAGAGGAAGAAGAAGAACAGCGTATTAAAAAGCGGAAGAAGTATTTAAGGGACGTAGAAGACTACAAAACGCACAATGTGTTCAAATGGCAGGAGAGTCATCGCGAAAGCTTCAACAAACCTCCTGAGAGTACCAGTATGGAGGAGGAAGCTAGTGGGGATAGTGAGGTAATACCACCCCCCAACGAAAATCAGAGAATACAAATAGCTCCACCACCCAATACCCCTGGATATCGTGATTATGGACCAATCAAGACGGGAGGTAACAGGACACCACAACATCTTAAAAAGAAGGGGAATCATAGTGGAAATAGACCTTCAAAAAATGGATCTAATCCCTATTATCCCCCGCCCACTCAGCATCCAAGAAACCAAGGAAGGTTCCCTAACCCTGGAGGAAATAGGGGGAATCGACACCCCCAAGGACAGAATCAATATCAGTCTCAAACTCACCACTATCCCCCAGCTAGATCTCCATATATGGACCATTATGGCCAATATGAGGACCCAAACTACAGGAATGTAGATGGTTACAGAGAGAGTGCTTCAAATTCTCCGCGGGTGCCATGGAGACAAGATATCCCGACAAGGAACCAATATGGACCTTTGCAGGGATATTATGATAGGGAGGAAGAAGAACAATATAGTAGTGGAGGGAGAACATTTGGTAATTCCCAGACACGTGGCCTAGATGGTCCGCCAGGAGCGGCCCCCCTAAGGAACAAAACGGATTTTTTTTTAGGAAAAGGCCAAGGAAAGAAGGGAAGACCAAGAGAGGATGTAGAGGAGGCCAATGGAGTAACCCCGAAAAAACTCAAAAGGAGGTAGTGTGTCAAGGAGTTTTTAATCTGAGTGGAGAAGAACTCACTAGGTCAGAGAAGCTGACATTAAACCAGGGATTGAAATATGCCCCCAGAAAGCCTTTAAACAAATTCCAGATGTTTTTAGACATCCAGAGATACACAAGGAAACTGAGCATCAAACGGCATTTCCTATCGAATCCTATCATTAGTAATAGCACCTCAGGGGAGGGAGAAAATACAATAGGAACAGGGCTCAGAAATGCATCTCTTTTTAAGCCCCCGGGGAAACCAGCCCCGAGTATTACAGTTTTTAAGGAATTGGTCCTACAAGATTTATCACAGGCTAAATTTAAAATGGAAAGACAGAAGAACGTGGAAGAGGGCATTGCATCATTGTGTCAAAGGAAAAATTTGGTCATTAGACCGGCAGACAAGGGGGGGGGGGCATCGTGATCTTGAAGAAAAGCGATTACCTAAATGAAATGGAAACTTTGCTATCCGATAGGGACACTTATACCATCCTTAAGAATAACCCCATGGAGAAATATAAGAAAAATCTTAAATGCATTGTATCCAATGGACACAGGAAAGGGATTATTAATGATAAAGAATTGGACTTTCTTGTCCCTCTGGCCCCACGCACGCCAATAATATACTATATCCCTAAGGTACACAAAAACCCTATTCGACCTCCTGGCCGCCCTATAGTAAGCGGATTGGATTCCGTTACATCTAGGGTAGGTAAATTTGTGGACGTTTTTCTACAACCAGTAGTGTCCAAAACACCAGCGTTTTTGAAAGATTCGATGCAAATCATTCGGGAGTTATCTCAGCTTACAGTGGAGGAAGATGTTTTATTAGTAACAGTGGACGTCTCCTCCCTGTATACTATTATTCCCCATGACCTGGGATATAAGGCAGCGGAATTTTTTCTGAAAAAGGATTTGTCTATAAAATCTTCAACACTGGATTTTGTAATGCAGCTTCTATGTTTTGCCATGGAACATAATTATTTTTACTATGGTGGTCAGTTTTATTTACAGAGTACTGGTGTTGCAATGGGGGCAAAATTTGCCCCCAGCCTTGCGGGCCTGTTCATGGCCCTATGGGAAAACGACAAACTTTTCTCCTTGGAAGAGCCCCGCCTCCTTTTTTGGCGAAGATACATAGATGACGCGTTTTTTCTATGGAAGGGAGACGTGGAGTCTCTAAATGAGTTTATGATTAAACTTAATACCAATGATTGGGGGATCCTTTTCACATATGAATGCAGCGCACTTTCTGTCAATTTTTTAGATCTGGTGATATTTAAGGATCAAGGCATACTTCTTACCAAAACCCATTTCAAGGGGACTGATAGAAATGGGTATATCCCAATGGACAGTGGACATCACCCTAATTGGCTCAAGGCTGTTCCCAAGGGCCAATTTCAGAGGGTGAGACGTAACTGTTCACGACTTGAAGACTATGCAGCTCAAGCCACAATCTTGAAGAATCGGTTTGTGGATAAGGGTTATAAACCGGCTATCCTGGACAGAGCTATACACGATGTCGCAATCATGGATAGAGAAGGCCTTTTGGTTCCCAAAAATAAGGAAACAAAGAAAATGAATATAGAAATACAGTGGTCCTTTTTGACCACTTTTTCCTCTCATTTTTGGTGGGTCAACAAAACCATACGAAAACACTGGCAGGTACTCAGGTGCGATAAAGTTCTGGGACCTGAGCTCCCAAAATATCCGAAAGTCCTATATCGAAGGAATCAGAATCTGAAGGACTTGGTAGCCCCCAGTGTCGTTGACCCCCCTCCAAGAATTCGTTTATTTGGGAATTTGAAGGGCTTTTTTCCATGTCGACGGTGTAAAGTATGCTCTTCCTCTAAAACTATCCGGACCTCCACCTTTACTTCTAACACTACCTCCAAGGAATATTCTATATCGGAACTGATCACGTGTGGGACTGTGGGGGTGATATACCTCCTAAGTTGTCCCTGCGGGCTCCAGTATATTGGGAGGACTACCCGCGCTCTGAAGGTCAGGATAGGCGAGCATCTTTCAAATATCCGTAGGGGCTTCATTGGACACAGTGTTTCCTTACATTTCCGTCAATTCCATGATCGTAACCCATCCCTACTTGGGGTCATAGGGATAGAGAAGCATGTTCCCCACTGGAGAGGAGATAATTTGAAACGTTGTATATCCCGTAGGGAAACGAGATGGATTTATGACATGGCCTGTTACAGCCCTTTGGGCTTTAATATAGAATGGAACATCAATTGTTATATTAATAACAGTTGATGTCCCAGAAGGGAGTTGGAGCCCCTTTTTTTGATGCAGTTCTCTGATTGGTTTTGTGAGATCAGGGGATTTCGGAAACTTGGTAACTAATATACTGTGAATGTTTTTCTAGTTTGTTGGGTCCCTTCTCCTCCCATATAAAGTTTTTTCCACTTACAAGTGGCCCTCCTTTCTTCTTTTTTCCTTGGTGAAACAAATAATATTCATATGTTAAATAAGAATGAATAAATTTAAAAATGCCCCTAATATGCCAATATTTTGAGGAAAGGGCAGAGAAGTGTGTTGTTTTGAAAATATATGCCTGCACGCCTTGGGTTAATGGCACATGTGTAGCTAAATGGCTGCACTAGAAATATATTATAATCATCATGTATTTTTATATATTTCATATTCTCCCTTTCCTCATCAGATATTGATATATATTAATTTTTATCAATTTTACATTTTTATTAAGTTAAAAATATTTCATATATATTTTTATTTTTAATTGCATTTGCATTCATTGTCATTTTTATTTTCATTTTTATTATATATGTATTTATGCCAGGATTCCATTTGAGTTTCGTCCATTTCCATGATATGTCCTTAAAGCATATTAATTATAAAATGGATTTTCCAGCCAACATGTAAATTCATGTTTGCCTTAAAATACCAATGATTAGGAAAATGCTGTATATGTCATGGGCTGAACGAATGTTGTCGGCAGTATGACTGCATGCAGGGGATTGTATTGGCATAAGAATTTTTGGCTGTCTTTTTTCTAAACACCGGGGACGCGGGGCTTATTCCTGCGCTTCCGGTGTCATTTGATTGTAGTCTTCTATAAAGTGCGTGGAGTGTGACCTCCGAGTATTGCCTCCTTCCCTGTTGATGCCTTGTATAGGAGAAACGCAGCGTCGGGCGGAGCAATCATCTCTGACGTCACCACGCTCCAGCTCAGTGGTCTGAGCCGCGGCTGGTTGTCTTATTTACACCGGGTTTTTTAAAATACTTTTGTTCAGAGACTCTGGATGTTAGCTCCTGTTGTTTTAATAAAGGGACCTTTTGTTGATATACTGCACCATGAGTCTCCCCCTATCTCTTTTTTGATACCCATACTGAATCATTGGGGAATCGATCCTGACTACAAGGAAACTGTGTCCCTGAACGATCCAAGGGAGAGAGCGGACCAGCTTCAGGACGGATGCTTTTGATGTGCTGAGCCTGTATGATCTCCGTAATAGAGATCCACCGGAGTCGGTAAGCCCCCACTCTTTCCATTTTTATGTCATCTGGCTGGAAAACTGTCGGAGGAAGATTCCAATCCTTCCCTGCTACAATTTCCTTTTTCATGCAGTTTTGAATGCAGCGAGTCATCTCACAACCTATTTACAGTCACTTCACAGTTTTTACTTGTAGAGGAAGACTTCAACCCTTCCCTGCCACAATTTCTTTTTTATGAAATTTTGAATGCAGCGAGTCACCTCACAACCTATTTACAGTCACTTCAAAAAAATGTTTTTCTTTTTGTGTTTATTGGGACACTAATTGATAATTTTTCTTGGGACATTTTTTTGTATTAATTGTATTCCAGTTTGCACTTTGATTTTTGCACATATTTGTTGGTAGCGCATTTTTTTTATTATTTGTCATTAATTTCAATGGAAAGGAGCGGTGTAGGAGCGGTAAACACACCGCTCCTCTCACCGCTCCAAAGATGCGGCTAGCAGGACTTTTTTTAAGTCCTGTTAGCGCACCGCTCCAGTGTGAAAGCCCTCGGGGCTTTCACATTGGAGAGACAGGAGCCGCTGTTTAGGCTCGGTTTGCAGGCGCTATTTTTAGCAAAATAGCGCCTGCAAACCGCCCCAGTGTGAAAGGGGCCTTAGAGATCCTGAGGAAATGTGGCGCTTAAGTAGAGTGTGAGTCCATTACCAACAGGTGTCATCCCTCTTCCCCTCCCTCTGTCAGTCCACGCCGCCATAATGGTGGCCACCGTGTGGCTCCCTCTGTGTTCTTGTGAGCCGGAAGCTCTGGCCACTGCCATCACCAAGAGGACGACGCCATGACATCACAGCGCATGCGTGGTCGAAGCCGCACGTACGTGCAGCTTTTTTAAACGTCCGGCGGTGATCAAGGAATGCCGCCGGTGTTCTGCCGAATAAGTTCCCCCCGGCGGATAAGTTCCTCCCTGTACTGCGCAGGCATGAACTGAGCTCCGAAAATAGCCTAACATGTAGAGCTGAGAGTCAGCTCTAGACGGCGCCTGCGCAATGAAATAGATATTACAGCAGGTCCAGCGCGACGTGGACCTCGCTGTATGTAGCCGAGGTCCACACTTCGCTCGGCCTCCGAATTTCATCCCTTGAGCGGTAAATAGAAATTCACGACTACCTACCTACCATTAGTATTTGGTCAAAATGGCAGAATTTTACTAATTCTTCTGATGTATATTTTCACCAGAGTACAAATCCCCTGAAGAAGACTGCGAAGGTCGAAACGCGTCAGGATACTCACATGGATGCTAAATTCTCGTTGCATAGAATGTATTGTATTGTTGACTATTATATAACATTATTGTTATTTTTCATAGACTGTGTGTAACCAGAGTGTACAATTTTTAACCAATTTTTGCAACTGTATTTTTATTCATTGTATAATAAAAAAGACATAGTTTTGACCATACCCTTTTCTTGATGAAATACAATATGCTGCTAAAAAAAACCCAGAGGGAAACTTCCCTTTGCCTCTCTACAGTATATACTTTGTGCATATATATATATATATATATATATATCGGGTAAAATAAGTATTGAACACATCATAATTTTTCAAGGTAAATATATTTCTAAAGGTGCTATTGACATGAAATTTTTTACCACATGTCAGTACCAACCCATTCAATTAATACTAACAAAGAAGCCAAAACAAATAAGTTCAAAAATGAAGTCATGTGTAATAAAATGGAATGACACAGGGAAAACTTATTGAACACAAGAAAGGGAGGTGCAAAAAGACATGGAAAGCCAAGACACCAGCTAAAATCTATCAGTAATTAGAAAGCAATCCTGCTTTCAGTGAAATTTTATATCAGCTGGTTCAGTCTCAACGAATGACCTTTAAAAAGGTGTCTCATTACCAAGGTGTCACACAAGAAACATCTCATAATGGGTAAAAGCACAGAGCTCTATCAAGACCTTCTTGCAAACCTTATTGTTGCAAAACATACTGATGGCATTGGTTACAGAAGGATTTCTAAGCCTCTGAATGTTCTAGTGAGCACTGTTGGAGCCATAATCCTAAAGTCACCATAAACCGGCCACGGCCAGGTGCTCCTCGCAAGATTTCTGCCAGAGGAGTAAAAATTATTATCAGAAGAGTTGTCCAAAGAGCCAAGGACCACTTGTGGAGAGCTTCAGAAAGACCTGGAATTAGCAGGTACAATTGTTTTAAAGAAAACAATAAGTAATGCACTCAACCTTCATGGCCTGTATTTATGCTCACCCCACAAGACTCCATTGCTTAAGAAGAAGCATGTTGAAGCTCGTTTAAAGTTTTCTGCACAACATTTAGACTGTGAAATACTGGGAGAATATAGTCTGGTCAGATGAGACCAAAATTGAACTCTTTGGATGCCATAATACACACCATGTTTGGAGGTCATATGGCACTGCACATCACCCCAAAAACACCCCAATACCAACAGTGAAGTTTGGAGGTGGGAAAATAGTGGTGTGTGGCTGTTTTTCAACACACGGTACTGGCAAACTTCATATCATTGAAGGAAGGATGAATGGAAAAATGTACCAAGACATTCTTGATAAAAATCTGCTGCCATCTACCAGGATGATGAAGATGAAACAAGGGTGGACATTTCAGAAAAACAATGATCCCAAAGCCAAGGAAACTCTCAATTGGTTTCAAAGAAAGAAAATAAAGCTGCTAGATTCAGCCAATCACCTGAATCCAATACAAAATCTATGGAAAGAACTAAAGATCAGAGTTCATAGGAGAGGCCCAGGGAACCTTCAAGATTTGAAGACTGTTTGTGTGGAAGAATGGGCCAAAATTACACCTGAGCAATGCATGCGACTTTCTCCATTCAGGAGGCATCTTGAAGCTGCCATTACCAACAAAGGATTTTGTAGCAAGTGTTAAATAACTTTCAGTTAGCGTGTGCAATACTTTTTCCCTGTGTCATTCCATTTTATTACACATAACTTAATTTCTGAACGTATTTCTTTTGGTTTCTTTGTATGTATGGATTGCGTGGGTTGTTGCCGTCATGTGGTGAACATTTCATGTCAATAGCACCTTCAAAAAAAAAAAAAAATTATATATATATATATATATATATATATATATATATATATATATATATATATATATATTGTGAGGGGGTTAACCTCAGCAGCGGGTGTGTGTGACCCCCTGGATCAGTTCACCACACAAAAACAGGCACAGCAGACAGTGGTAGGAGAAAACAAAAGGGTGTGGTTTTATTTGAACTATATACAGACAAAAAAATACAGCAAAAACAAAAGAAACATGAAAAGAAATCCTGGTCAACTTGACCGCTCACTACACACGTTGGTGTCCTTAACTAACAACTGGGTACAGCCTTGTGCTGTCCCAGTCTCTAGCTCCCTGCTTTTTTTGAAGTTCTTATAATAACCACACAGGCTTTGGCTCACCGCACAGAGATCACACTCCCCAGACTATCCACACAGATCTGGTTCCAGGTTGGAGCATCTCCCTTAGCATGCTGGGAGTTCTTGTAGAGGCCCTAACGAGCCCACTTACTTCAGCTGGGCTCATTAACTCTTCCCCTGCAAGACTCCCTGCACTCCCCCTAGTGGTATAAATCGGCATAAAGCCTGAATCTAGGGCATATATACCTTCCATCCTGGATGCAACCTGGTGATTTTACCTGCATGCTGTCACATACCCCCCCCCCTCTTGTTTTAACCTTGGGGTTGGAACACAAGCAATCAGGCATGCATGTACTCGAGACAAAGCATCCACATTCCCCATTTGAACGCCAGGGCGATGCTTTATCGTAAAGTTGAATTCCTGTAGGGCCAGGAACCACCTATTTACTCTTCTATTTGTCTCTTTGTTTTGAGCCATCCACTTTAAAGGAGCGTGATCAGTAATCATGTCAAAGTGCCTACCTAGCAGATAGTACCGAAGGGAATCTAGAGCCCACTTCACCGCTAAACACTCCTTCTCAATCGTGGCGTAATTTACCTCATGGGACTTCAATTTCCTGCTGAGGTAAATGACTGGGTGCTCTTCCCCGTTCCAGAACTGGGACAATACTGCTCCTAACCCAACGTCGGATGCATCACTTTGTACGACAAAGTCCCTAGAGAAGTCTGGTGAGTACAACACTGGCTGGCTACATAAGGCTTTTTTTTAAGAATTGAAATGCTGCCTCAGCCTCTGGGGTCCATTTAACCATGACAGACTCCTTCCCTTTTGTCAGGTTGGTTAGGGGCACAGCCTGAGAAGCAAAGTGGGGAATAAATCGTCGAAAATAACCAGCGATTCCCAGAAAGGCTCGTACCTGCTTCTTGCTGTTGGGACGCGGCCAATTCTGTATGGCCTCGACTTTATTGACTTGGGTTTTTTTTACTCCCCTCCCAATGGTGTACCCAAGATATTTGGCCTCCTCCTGTCCAAATGGTACACTTCTTGGGGTTGGCCGTAAACCCAGCTTCCCGGATAGAGTCTAGGACTGCTTGCACTTTTGGCAGATGTGAGGCCCAATCTGTGCTATAGATAATTACATCATCCAGGTAAGCCGCAGCATACTTCTGATGGGGCCTCAGTATCTGGTCCGGTGCATTCTGTAAACCAAACGGCATTCTTTTATATTGGAACGCCCCGTCTGGGGTTACAAATGCGGTTTTCTCCTTGGCCGACTTGGCCAGGGGAATTTGCCAATACCCTTTGGTGAGATCAAGAGTTGTCATGTATCGGGCTGTTCCCAACCGGTCGACCAACTCATCTATACGTGGCATGTGGTAGGTGTCAAATTTTGTAACTTTGTTCAGTTGTCGGAAATGGTTACAAAATCGCCAGCTCCCATCCAGTTTAGGCACTAACACTATGGGACTTGACCAATCACTTTGGGATTCCTCTATCACCCCTAACTTAAGTATTTTCTGTACTTCCTCACGTATTGCCTCCCGTCGGGCCTCTGGGATCCGATAGGGTTTTAGCTTCACCCTTTCACCGGGCGGGGTAATAATATCATGCTCTACCCCATACGTTTGTCCCGGCAGCTCAGAGAAAACCTCCTTGTTGCGAAACACAAACTCCTTAACCTCCTGTTGTTGGGGGTTTGACAAGGTGACTGCTATTCCAACCTCAGGAATCACGCAATCAGACGACTGAGCTGGTGACAACGTTTCTGCGACTAGGGATTCCCTATCCCTCCAGGCTTTCAACAGATTAATGTGATAGATCTGTTCGGCTTTCGCCTTCCTGGTTGTCTGACCTTGTAATTCACTTCACTTACTTTTTCCATTATCTCGTAGGGGCCTTGCCATTTGGCGAGGAACTTGCTTTCAACCGTAGGGACAAGTACCAATATCTTATCCCCCGGGGAAAAGGTCCGGGTCTTGGCTCCATGGTTGTACACTCTCTGCTGTGCCAACTGGGTTTGGGCCAAATGTTCCTTTACGATTGGCATTACCTGTGCAATTCTATCTTGCATCAGGGCGACATGCTCAATCACACTCCTGTGGGGAGAACTCTCACTTTCCCAAGTTTCCTTGGCGATATCCAACAGCCCTCTTGGGTGTCTCCCATAGAGTAACTCAAAGGGTGAGAAACCCGTAGAGGATTGGGGTACCTCCCTAATAGCAAACATTAAATAGGGAATTAGACAGTCCCAATCCTTTCCATCTTTATCCACCACCTTCTTTAACATTTGTTTTAGAGTTTTGTTGAATCTTTCAACCAACCCATCTGTTTGGGGGTGATACACAGATGTACGCAATTGTGTCACTTTGAACAACTTGCACAGCTCTTTCATAACCCGGGGCATAAAGGGTGTACCTTGGTCCGTAAGCAGTTCCTTACAAATACCCACACGGCTAAAAACAAGAGATAGCTCTTTGGCTATTGTTTTGGCCGAGGTATTTCGGAGAGGAATCGCTTCCGGATAACGGGTGGCATAGTCCATTATAACCAAGATGTACTGGTGCCCCCTAGCGGACTTCATTATCGGACCTACCAAATCCATTGCGATCGTCTCAAAGGGGACCTCAATGATGGGAAGAGGTACCAGCGGGTTACGGAAATGTGGCATCGGTGCCGACCTCTGACACACAGGGCAGGAAGAACAATAATTTTCTGTTTCCTTCATGACCCCAGGCCAATAGAATCTCTGCAATACTCTTTCTCTGGTTTTCTCTGTCCCCAGATGACCTCCCAGAATGTGCCCATGGGCCAACTCTAACACCAACTTCCTGTAAGGTTTGGGCACCACAAGTTGCTCAATGGTTACTTCTGCCCTTTTAGCCACCCGATACAGTAGGTCCTTTTCCACGATGAAGTATGGGTAAGTGCCGGTCTCATCTGGGTTCACTAACTCGCCATCTATTTCCACTACGTTTTCCCGTGCCTTTATTAGGTTGGGGTCTTTTAACTGTTCTGTGGCAAAATTTTCCTTGTGAACCTCGAGATCAGAAAACTCCACAGACGGCATGTTTTCGTCTGAGGATGTTGGCTCCTCCCCAGTTTCTCGAGTCTCCCCTGCCAATACCGACAAGGGAAATTCTGGAGAGTCCTCACTGCTCTCCGAGGAATTCTGGCTATCAAATTCCTGGTATATAGGGGCACCAGTGGGGGGCTCAGGACAATCCCATAGTTCCCAGAACTTTGGAAAATCCCTCCCCACAATGGCATCATGAGGCAAGTGAGACACTAATCCCACCCGATGAGAGAGGGTACCTTTGGGCGTCTCAAAACACACTGTAGTCACCGGATACTCTCGGGTGTCCCCATGCACACAAATAACAGCTACCTTGTTATTCCCAGAGACCTCTGTAGTAACTAATTCAGCCTTTATCAGTGTCACTAGGCTACCTGAATCCAGCAATACAACAACATTTCTACCATTAACACACATTTTGCATAAATGTTTCTCAGTTCTCCGCATGGCAGTGCATGCGACTGTCGCAAACAGCGACTGACGTCTGTTCGTTAGAAAGTCACATTGCATGGGTTCATCCACAACCGGGCAATTTGCTGCAATATGTCCCTCTTGTCGGCAGCGGTAACAAACAATCCTTCTTGCTGCCTCTTGAACCCCTGACTTCCCAGGCTGTTCTCGCCAAACCTTGGGTAGAACTCCCACCCTCTCACTCTCTCCACCCTCACCCCTTGGAATCATCTTACCCGCCACTGGGGATGGTCTGGTCTTAGGGTGAAAAGTCCGTGAGTCTCTGGAAGAGGCAGTCAGGTTCTCTGTAGCCAAGTACTTCTCTACACGATCCACAAGATTATCGGCCGTTTCTGGGTCTCCATGGCTTACCCACTTTTGGATGGCAGTAGGAAGAGCTCTCAAGAAACGATCCATCACAACACGTTCCACAATCTTTGGTGCGGACAAAGTCTCTGGCTGTAGCCACTTCCTGCTCAGGTGAATGAGATCATACATTTGAGACCTGGGGGGTTTTCCAAGCCGGAAAGTCCAGTTATGCACACGCTGAGCCCGGACAGCCAGGGTGACACCCAGCCGTGCCAATATTTCAGTTTTTAGCATCACATAGTCTTTTGCTTGGTCAGGCTCTAGGTCATAGTAAGCTTTCTGCGATTCACCAGTTAACAGAGGAGCCACCAGTCCAGCCCACTGCTCCTTAGGCCACTTTTCTCTTTTAGCAGTCCTTTCAAATGTGGTAAAAAAAACTTCTGGATCATCCTCTCCAGTCATTTTTGTCAATAAACGACACACCCCAAAGGACGCAGTATTAGTGGAACTACTTGCCTCACTGGTCTGCGGACATTGCTGCATTAACGTTTCCATTTGTTGCTGTAGTCTCTGTTCTTGCTTCTGTAAAAGGTCTATGAAGCGGGCCTCAGATTGCTGCAGGGCTTGTTGCTGAGCTTCCAGACTCTGTTGCAAAGTTGCATTTGTCTGCTGCTGGGCTGTAAGGCTCTGTTGATGAGCTTGCTGCTGGGCTGCAAGGCTCTGTTCATGAGCTTGCTGCTGGGCTACAAGGCTCTTTTGCAAACCTGCATTTGTCTGCTGCTGATTGGGATTTGCTAGAGCCAGCTGTTTCAGTATCTGCCCGCATTCTCCACCAACTGTGAGGGGGTTAAGTCAGCAGCGGGTGTGAGTGACCCCCTGGATGGGTTCACCACACAAAAACAGGCACAGCAGACAGTGGTAGGAGAAAACAAAAGGGTGTGGTTTTATTTGAACTATATACAGACAAAAAAATACAGCAAAAACAAAAGAAACATGAAAAGAAATCCTGGTCAACTTGACCGCTCACTACACACGTTGGTGTCCCTAACTAACAACTGGGTACAGCCTTGTGCTGTCCCAGTCCCTAGCTTTCTGCTTTTTTTGAAGTTCTTAGCAATAACCACACAGGCTTTGGCTCACCGCACAGAGATCACACTCCCCAGACTATCCACACAGATCTGGTTCCAGGTTGGAGCATCTCCCTTAGCATGCTGGGAGTTCTTGTAGAGGCCCTAACGAGCCCACTTACTTCAGCTGGGCTCATTAACTCTTCCCCCGCAAGACTCCCTGCACTCCCCCTAGTGGTATAAATCGGCATAAAGCCTGAATCTAGGACATATATACCTTCCATCCTGGATGCAACCTGGTGATTTTACCTGCATGCTGTCACAATATATATATATATATATATATATATATATATATATATATATTAATATATATATATATGTAGCGGCCTCACCCCGACCTCTTTAGCTAGGGGTATGTCGAGCGACAGGGTGAGGTGCGCCACGGCCCATGTCCTCCCCATGGCTGTGGGTGAGGTGAAGGCCAGTATTAATCTTTTTCCTCGGGCCAAATGTGCGCTGGTTATGAGGGTCAGTCCTTCCGTGCCGGAATCTCCCTTTGTTCCCATCAACAGAGTCCATACACCCATCAAAGTCCAAACTCAGGTTTATTGCGTATCTTCACATACAGTCAAATGCAACGGCATGATACGATGGGGAAGCAGGTCGAGGCACTGTACAGGTTCCTAGTCCCTACACTCCCTGTGCTATGACCAGGGATTGCAGGAGTCTTGATGAAAGCTCCTCCGCTGCGCTGTAGCCCATATCAGGGGAAGATGTCCTCCGAGGGAGTTACCCAAGGCCCATCCGTCACCGGGTTGACACTGCACCGGGTCTTCGGATGGGTGACCTCCCCAGCCTCCTCACCTCAGATGCGGGTCCCCTCGCAAGGGGCGCCCTGGAGCAACTCCACCCTCGCGGGACCCAGCCGGAGTCACCGGGTCCCAGGCCTCCTTAATAGTACCTCACCCCAGGCTGAAGGTGCCCGGGATGGACTCCATCTTCGTTCCGGCCAGGCCTTGGGCGCCTAGGCCGGAACCTTTAACCGCCCGCACCCAGGCCTAAGGTGCCTGGGTGCGTGAAGACACGACCTCCTCCCTCCGGACCGCGCCGTGGCGAGGGCGTCTCCCCCTTTTATATCCCCCCCCATCGACACCACGGCGGGTTCCCCGCCCCGGCTGCACCATCTCCAGGAAGGGACAAAGAAGGGTAGCCCTCTGGCAGTGAATCTACCTCGAGCCAGTAGGTATACTGACACCCACTGGTCAAAGAGAATATTACACCACCCAATCCTCCACGAATAAAAATAAAAGGGGTCTGAACCCTGACATAATTACACACCTGGGTCTCTCTACCCCCAGGTGTATCCCACTAACTTTGAAGACCCCGCTACACATATATAAAATGTAGCACTACCCCCGTGCTTGTTATATTTTTGGGTCTTGCAGTTACCTGTCTGTTCACCGTATCCGTCATAGGGGTTCCATTGAAGAGTTTCTCACAGATGTCATCACCAACACATAGTCTCTTTTCCAATGGTTTTATTAAACAAAGTGTCATTTAGAGGGATGGAGGGTTAGGGGGAGATTCAGGTACCTTGCTTGCGGATCACGGGTACTTCCTAATCCAGAGGACAAACAGTTTTCCACACTGGATCTAGCAACCACCGGATAGGCCTCTCTCACTGACCTAGCAGCCGGTGTGGTGCTCGACCAAAAGTCTCTGCCACAGACTTGAAGAACATGAATAGTCTCTGCCACAGACTTGAAGAATACACATAGTCTAAGTACAGTCACACAGTACCAGTTTCTGTCAGCCGATCAGGCAATACTGTGAGGTAGATATGTAGGGATGCGTCCTCCAATTGAGTCTCCAGGCTCTTCCCGAGGCACCAGCCTTTTGGCTCGGTCCTCTCCTGGGAAAAGTCCCCCCCTGGTTTCTTCAATTGCTCGGCTTCTTCCCGCAGGCAAGACAGCAAGGACCACCCCTGATTAGAAGGCCCCAGAACTCCTGGGCCTACTTCCAGTAACGAGGCCTCGGGCCGGCCGTCCCCGAGGCGAGAAACTGCCACGGCACACCTTAGGCCAAGAGGGCCATCAGGTCAGAGCTCCCGGAAAACGGTGTCTGTCCCTTAAGTACCCTCCCCCAGAATGCACATTGGGGAGACCAATCCCACTGAGCTGCTTCTGGGCAAGAGGTACCCAATACATCCAGCCTGCTGCATTTATGACCTTGACCTGTGGGTACAGCGACACCCACTGTCAAGTGGAAATAATGCGCAACACAGCTGGACTGGAACAGAAACCAGCAATTTACACAATTATTCTGAGCTAAACTACAGCTCAGACAACTAAATTTACAACTAGCGCCTACCCAATAGGAGCAGAGCACTACATATATATATATATATATATATATATATATATATATATATATATATACACACACACACACACAGTAGTACATAAACAGAAATACACATGGCAAGAAAACGGCAAGAAAACAAAGCATGTCTCCCAGCATAATAAGCCAAGCACATTTTTCAGCACATTTTAGTAAGGTAAGTACAGACAAAAATGTCAAAGTTTGTTTTGCGCCTATTTCTGAAAATAGCAATCATTATAGCTTGTTGAATTGAGCCTGTATGTGTGTGGGTTTTTTTTTTTTTTATTCTTTTGTGGTTTGTGGAGTATGCCAGTGGTTTCATGATAATGACATGTCATTCATGTTTAAATTGATGTGGTTTGTTTTTTATTTTACATCTAGAGATGAAAGCAAGCAGTAAAAGTAAAGGATCTGTGTCCTGCTATTGTATATTATTCTGTCAAATCCAAATAGATTTTTAGTTAAATCTACTACACTGGGCATTTTTTTTAAATAATAATAAAAAAAGCAGCCCAAGCTGCAGTACTTACCTTAATCCAGTCCCCCACCCTCGCAGTACTTATTTTTCTCCATCATAAGGTGCCCTTAGTGCCCTGGTTTTAATGATTACCAGCCTGGAATACCAAGAAAGGTACTGGCAGGGTGTCATGGGCCAACTCGCTGAGGGGTCACCATGGCGCCCTTCATTCACAGTATGGTGATGCAGAGCGCAGTGCTGACTTCTCTTTGCAGTCATTTTCTGTCCACAAGTACTTTCTTAGGGAGGGTTACCTGATGGTGACAACAGTTGACCATGCTTATGTAATAGATATGGAGAATGGACAAAGAGATATCAGACTGTACAGACAAGGAGCAAAAAATGTTATAAAACCCATCCAATTTATTAGTAGCAAAAATAAAAAGAGTTCATATAAAAATGTATGTCTCACTACACTAAAACAATAATGGTGCTAATACAATTCACTGTGTGTTAAATATGCATTGGAGATGAATGCTGATGCAAAAGGGTCTTCATGTACCAACGCGTTTCGCCAACTTTTGCTTCACCGGGTTCCATGAAAACCACACAGCACTTGTCTCAACACAGAATAGCACCGGCACAGTGGCTTCCTGGGCGGGCGCTGGAGCATAGAGGGGAACCCTCCTCAATGTGAAATAAACTGCAACAGATTCCCAACTTGTGTAGACCCACTAGCAGTTAACATACTATCCATCCACTTGATTTGGAAGATTGAGAACCAATTAGGCTACAGTTGTATAGTCAATAGATAAGAAACCCTGCAACATATATCATAATAGAGAGTCACTAGATAACTTCACAGCCATCCAAACTGGAGGCAATTATCCCATGGACACTTCATATGAATAGGTAAGGTTGCATCTATAGCCAATTCCTGGGCACCCTTTGGTCTAATGAGAACCTCCAGAGTCAGGGACAGCTGACATCCTTCTGTGTAGAGTGGGTTACAAGGCATGGTGGGTGTAGTGCAAGGTAGATTCATGGGCGCCAGACACTTCTTGAATGCAAAGAGATTTATTGTCTCTTAAATAGAACTGTGGGAGAGAGGGTTTAGTGCCAGGACACCCTTTAGTAGATGCAAGTTGTTTAGCAGACTCCGAAAAATTCTATAGGTGGACAGACATGCAGGGAAAGGCACCCAGCCAGACACCACATCTGCATGTGTAGACACTCTGTCTCCTATGTTAACGATCTTGAACAGTTTCTAACAAAGGTTATAATGAACTGTTTACTTCCTCCACAATCTCCTATTGTAGATCTTCACTCAACTGAGTTCCCAGTCTCTCTCACTAGACTTGCTGAAAGAGCTCTTCTCTCTCTCAGTATCTTCCTCAAGCGTCACCCCCGCTTCCCTGCTGGGCCCCTAGCTTGGCATCCAAGATACTCCTCAAGCGTCACCCCACTGGCCTGCTTGGTCCCTGGCTTGACACACAAGGCTGCTCTGCAAGCGTCACCTCCGCTGGATGGGTCCCTGGCTTGACACCTGCTGAAGTTTCCCAATTCTTCACCGTCCCCAGTTGGTGAGAATACTGCTCCGGCACTTGCTTCAGCTACTCACAGTGGTCCCTGGTAATAAGATGGATGGTCCCTTAGAGTCAACAGCTTCCCCTTTACCTCTGACCATGACAGGTTCTCTGACCGGCAGAACCGTCACTTCTGGTTGGACTGCAAGCCACAATCCCAACCCTACGCAAGCCACAATCCCAACCCCTCAGACGTCCCCGGAATAGACCTCAGGCTCTGGCCTAGCAGCCCGAGGCAGCACAACACACGTCCACCCAGACAGCCCTCCAGGTGGCACAGAACTCTTATCACCTGACATCACCCAAATAAATAGGCTCTCCCAGCAGGCCAAGGGACCCAAGAAGATCCCTGCCCAATGGCTGAGATACCCTATCTATTCCTAATCTGTCCTTGCTATGCCCTTGTCTTACCTAATGCCACCATATACCCGGCCATCTAGTGACAGAAGAGAGAAGTGAAGCAATTCCAGAATTAGGGTGGAATCAATTGATCTATCAATCGGCCAAGGCTACACATTCATTAAGCCTGCAAGGTGAGTTGGTTCACATGTCCAGGTTCCCTGTGGTCTGGCTTATGTAATGTGTGTTGAAGCAGCCACTTGTAGTCTCCATTGGAAGCTGTGACAGGGTGACAACATAAGAGCACAGTTGAAAGACAGGGATGGGTGTTGTCTCCCTGTAACAGAAAAGGTTTGAACGTAGACCTTGGAAGATCCACAAGGATTATTTTAAATGCAAGTTGCTGATTTAAAGATGATTGAAAATCACTTTTGAAATGACATTAACATATGTAATTTTAGTGATTGGCTGGGTTTGAACCTCTTTGGTGGGCGCCCCTTATTTGAATGGTGGGTTAACATGCCCATTTTTACTATTTAACCACTTCAGATCCGCGCTATAGCCGAAAGAACTGCCGGGAGGGCATCCCTGAGCGTCCCTGGACGTCCCTGTGTTTACATTCTCCCCGTGTGCTCCCGCCAGCGCGCATCGGGGAAAATCTGTGTTGGCCGTGTCCCTTGGACACAGCCAATCACAGATCGTGCTGAATGGCCAATCACAGAGGCCATTTAGCACTCGATCTTCCTGTTAACATATGAGATCATCTCTCATTGCTGGCTTTCTCTCCTCACACAGAAACCGCGTGTGAGGAGGGAGAGCGTCTGTGCTGCAGCTACAGTGAGTGAAAAACACAAAGTAAAAAAGACAGTGCCATCTGCCAGTGCCATCTGCCAGTCCCATCTGCCAGTCCCATCTGCCAGTCCCATCTTCCATCAGTGCCACCTGTCAGTGCCACGTATCAGTGTCACGTGTCATCAGTGCCACGTATCAGTGCCACGTATCAGTGTCATCAGTGCCACCTATTAGTGCCATCTGTCAGTGTCACGTGTCATCAGTGCCACGTGTCTTCAGTGCCAACAATGGCTAGAAGATTATTTTCAGCCAAGAAGGCATACAATATTCTTGTGGCCGACGAGAGCAACGGGGAGCTCTCCGCTTCGGATTCCTCTGCAAATTCAGACTAGTAGTCTGATGAGGACTACGATCCTATACTAAGCAGTGGAACACTGACAGCCTCAGAAGAGGAGGAGGAGGAGGAGGGCCCGCCCGCCAGATGAAGGAGGCAATCTGCTGAGGAGGCAGTGCCATCCACCAGCACCGCAGTGCCATCCACCATCAACGCAGTACCACGGCAAGCAAGGCCACGTACCAGTGGAGTGTCACCTCAGTCCCAAAGGGTTAGGTCCCGTGCCAGCCTTCCCTATTCCCTTCAGAACCCCTTGTGGCTTCCTCCTAATTCAGGAGAAGCCAACATTCCCCCTTTCACTGCCCAGCCAGGAGTCCAGGTGGACACAGAAAATTTGCCCAACAATTCGCAACCTATATGCCCAACAATTCATAACAAGCAACCCAGCGTCCTATTATGCCCATCCCTACGAGTGGAAAGCCCTTACAGTGGAGGAGTTTAAAAAAAAATTGGGCCTCACATTCTGTATGGGACTAAACAGAAAAAATTAATTACGTTCATATTGGTCATCCCGCCCCATCTACCACATGCCCATCTTTTCCTCAGTAATGCCCAGAACCAGATATCTCATGATTATGAGATTCCTACACTACAATGACAATACCCAGTGCCCTCCCCGAAATGACCCAAATTTTGATAAGCTTTATAAAATTCGGCCGCTACTAAATTATCTTTCTGAAATCTTCCCCCAGTTGTTTACCCCAGACCAACACATATGCGTGGATGAGTCCCTTATCAAATTTTCTGGCAGGCTGGGCATAAAACTATTTATTCCCACCAAAAGGGCCCGCTATGGTGTGAAGCTCTATAAATTGTGCGACCGAGCCACAGGGTATACGTATGCCTTCATTGTATACGAAGGAAAGGACACCCAGCTGCGCCCCCCTAATTGCCCAGACTACATAGGAACCAGCGGG